>BDSL01000040.1:0-600000 GCA_003116995.1 Yamagishiella unicocca
CCCGGCCCCCACCAGCCACCAGCCACCACCCGCTCCCCACCCCCCGCCACCCGCCACCCACCACCCGCCACCCACCAGGCCGTACAGGTTGTCCATGTGCGCCGCCACCGACAGCTGCAGCCGCTCCGCCGCCGCCAGCGCCGCCAGCGCCCACTCGCGACCCCACCGCTCCCCGGGCAGAGGCTGGGAGCCGCCTGCCCGCACCCGCTCCCACAGCGCCCCGCACTGCTGCAGGTCCTCCACGTCGTGGGTGATCTGGGGGGGGTACCAGAAAAGAACCGATTACCGGTTACTGGTTACTGGTTACCGTGATCTGGGGGGGAGACGGGCGAGTATGTCCGGTTACAGGGCATAGGAAACGGAGGGCGCAAGCTAGCCGGGGAATACTGGTCGGACACGCGTTTGGGTGAACATGCCGGAGGAGGGGGGAAGGGGGGGGAGGAGGGGGGGAAGAGGGGTGCGAGATGTGGGCACGTACCCGGGTACTGAATGCATGTGGGTCAAGGGCAGGGGCGAGTCGGGGGGCACAGGGGCAGGGGCGAGTCGGGCACAGGGGGTTGACACAGAGCCCCCCCTTTGCAGCCCACCCCCCAGCAGCCCCCCCAGCAGCCCCCCCTTGCAGCCCCCCCTCAGCCCCCCCTGCAGCACCATCCCCCCCCCCCTGCAGCACCATCCCCCCCCCCTGCAGCACCATCCCCCATCCCCCCAACCCCCAGCTACACTTCCCATGTCGAGTAACCGGTCCTTTTCTGTAACCCCACCCGCCCAGCCCAACCTCCCCCACCCTGCCTGCCCCCCCCCACTCACCAGCGCCCCCCGCAGCACCAGCCCCACCAGCTCCGCCACATCGTCCCGCCCCAGCTGGGCGAAGTCGGTCTTCTCGAGGCAGGTGCGGAACCAGCTCTGGGGGGATAAGGGGTAAAACCCGGGGGGGAAGGGGAAGTGGAGGGGGAAGAGGGTTGCATGGAAAAACCCCCGGGGGGAAGGAGGGGGAAGGGGGGGGCAGCGGGCCAGGGCAGTACAGATGGGCCTTACGAGGTCAATCAGCTAGCGGTCTGGGCGCGGTGGCTGCTGCTTCATGGCACTCGCCGCCTGCCTGTCCTGTCCTGTCCTGTCCTGTCCTAGCGTGGCTTAGCCGCTTAGTCGGCCGGCCCCACCACACGGCATGACCGCCTCTTCTCTTCTCCGACGATGGTGCACCGGTTTGGCTCCACCACCCCCCTCCCCGAGCATCCACACGTCCGAAGACTATGCGCCAGTTCCACTACCCATGTCGAGTAACCGGGTCTTCATGCCCCTCCCCCCCGGCCCCCCCCGAATCCTGTCGGGTTACCGGTTCTTTTATGTAACCCCCCTGAATCCGGGTCTTCATGCCCCCCCCCGCCCTCCGCCGCTCACCTCGAGCGCAATGTCCAGCAGCAGCAGGTCGCGGCTGGAGCCGGGAGCCTGAAGCAGTAGCAGCAGCGGCAGTAGCAGCAGTGGCAACAGCAGTGGCAGTGGCAGCAGTAGCAGTGGCAGCAGCAGTGGCAGCACGGGAAGGAGGGAGGGCGGTAGGGAATGGTGAGAGGGGTGAGGGTATGAGAGGAAACCCGATAGGGGTTGGGGGCGGGGGGGTGTCAGCGGTTGGGCGCTTGGCCTTGGCTTCGCGAATACGTGCACAGGCCGGAGAAGCGGGTTGCGACCAAACATGCATAACGGGCTGGGCCGCGATTGAAGGCTGCGTCACACCGCACGTGCCATCACGTGCCATCACGTGCCACCACGTGCCACCACGTGCCGTCAAGTGCCGTTAAGCAAAGTGCCGTGCTGTGCCGTACACCTGCCGGTCCCAACCGTCGTATCGTACCTTCCAGTAGCTGGCCAGGCGCTGGCGCGCCTCCACGATCTTGCCCGGCACCCACCAGTCGTTGCGGTGGCCCAGGATGTCATATATAATCCTGTCGTACGGGTACGGAAAGGGTTTACGAAGAGACGCGGGGGAGCGGGGGGAGGCCCGCGGGGTGGGGCGGGCCAGGGGGGGGAGCCAGCGAGCAGGGTGGGGGGACGACCGGTAGTGGTTCTGGTGGCCGTGGTGGCGGTGGTGGTGGCGGTGGTGGTGGTGGTGCTGTGGTGCAAAAGAGGGCTGGGCGGATATCGGACACAGCCACTAGCTGGCTGCCCACTGGCTGCCCTCCCTGCCGCCCTCGGGGCCCCCCCTGACGTGCGGCGCACTACGGCGCACGGAAGTACGACACCACCCAAGCGTACGACATGCACACCCACCAGCTCAGCTCGCCGTCCATGTGCCCCTTGGCCATCTCCATGGCAGTGTCCAGGTCGGCACCGGAGTGGGTGGTCTGGGTGGGGGGGGGGGGGTAAAGACCGGTCACACGACCCGTGGGGGGCGGAGGGGCCGGGGAGGGGAGTAAGTAGTAAGGCGGGGGTTGCAAGTAAAACCCGTGTACGAAAGAGAAAACCGTTTAGGATAGCCGTTTGGAGATGCGTGCTGGAGAACCCGGTGGTGAGGGGAGAGGCGGGCCATGGGGTGCCTCCCGAGGTAGCAACGCTGCGGGCCGTTCGGTGTGGGGATGGCGCGCCCCACTCGGTCCTAGCCCCCGAGACATCGAAACCCATTGGAGCCCTAGGAAGCCCCCACTCGAGTGGGCCCCCCCGGGGAGCCCCGCTGGGGTGTGGTGAGTGGTGTCGTACCTTCAGCGTCCACAGGTAGCCCTGGAAGGCGGGGATGAGGTGGGGCAGATGGTGCGGCCAGGCTGGGGGGGTAGGGGGGTTTGGGGGGGGGGGGTTGTATAAAAACCGTTTTACGCAACGGGGGGGGGGAGAAGGCAGGTGAGGGGGGAGGGGAGAGGACGGGAAGATTCGGAGGACAGCATGGGTTGTGGGGTTGTGGGGGGGAAGGTCATGGGTTGCGCCATTGCCGTACGAGCAGGGCGTAGGCCGCACGCGGTGAGGCGGCACGACCCTACCTCGAGCCATCACGCGCCTGCCCCTGATACAAGCTCGCCACGCGGCGTACTTTACCCCCTCCCCCCCCGGCCGGGTATACCGAACCTTCCGCCCCAGGCCTTCGTCTTTCGTATCCCAACCCAATTTCTCCAGGCATGCATCTCAACACGTCTGTTCTAAACTTGTTTTCTGGCATCCACGGGTCTTCCGTCCTCGAAGCCCCAGGCCTCCCCGCCGCCCCGTTCGTCCCCCCGCCGCCTCCTACCCTTGAGCGGCTTGGGCCATGACTCCAGGTTCTCGCGGGTGAGGCGGCCGTTGTCCCACAGCACCCGCCAGTAGTCGTCATGGTTGCCGCTGAGGGGGAAACGTGGGGGGGGGAGAAGGCCCGTGGGGGGGGGGTATGAGAGGAAACCCTGAAATATAATCCGCGAATCCAAGGCCGACACGGGGGGATGGGGGGAAGAACCGGTTGCACAGGCCCGCAGCTCACCTGTGCAGGAAGGCCAGGTAGGCCTCGCATATGGTCACGTCGTCGGGGCTGGTGTTGGTGTGCAGCTTCTGGTGCCACTGCTCCAGGAAGGGCTCGTCGTGGCCCTGCGCGCAACGGCAACGGCAACCAACCAACCGACCAATTAATGAACCCATCAGGATATTCGGTACCAACCAAAGACCTAGAAACCGGGTGGAGGTCGCGGCCGGCTCACAGTGCCTACCTCCCCCGACAGCTGCGCAGCGACCCACCGACCCACCGACCCGGCGCCCCCACCCGCGCTGTCCTCTCTCCCATCGCTCGCCGCCTCCCCCAGTTCTCCAGCTAGCGCCCAAAAACAACCGGTTCCACGAAACGTTTCCTTGCGTCGCGCGGGGTCCTCGTTTCCTTTCGTCTCGCCGCCGCCGATTTCGCTTAGCCGCCGAAAGTCGGCATGTGAGCTTCGTCTTTTGTATCCTCACCCCAGTTCTCCAGCGTGCATCTTCAAACGTCTGTTCTAAACGGTTTTTCTCGCACCCACGGGTCTTCCTCGAAACCCCCCTCACCGGCCTGTGCCCCTCCTTGATTCCGTTGCCTCTCATGATGTGCAGGATCCCCATGCGGATCTCGTCGCCGTTGCCGCCGCCGCGAGGCAGGCCGGCCAGCGCGCCGCGAGCTAGCAGCCGGTTGATCGGGTCGGAAGCGGAGCGGGCCTGGGGGAGGAGGTTTGAGGTGTATGTTTTGAGAATTTGAGATGTATGAGGGGTCTCTCCCTCTCCCTCTCTTCCCCCCAACCCCCCTTCCCCTCACACCTCCCCCCCCCCTTCACCCCCTCCCCCCTTTCATCCCCCCAACCCCCCTCCCCCAAAGTCCAGCAGCATGCGCGCGCCTCCAGGTGTCCGAAGCCTATGCACCAGCTACACTTCCCACGTCGAGTACCCGGTCCTTTCTGTAACCCCCCTCCCCTTCACCGCCCTCGGTTTGTCGGCTGTGGACTCGCGGATCCGCTTATCAAACCCCCTCCCCCCCACCTTGTCCGCCATGCGCTCCCCCGCGTTCTTCTGCATGTGCGCGATGTCCTTGGGCTGGAAGTTGGCGTTACGGTACCAGTCCAGCACGCGAGTGCTGCTCAGCCGCAGCCAGGTGAAGATCATGGCCATCCCCGCGGGGCCTGATCAGGGCACCAGGGGGGGAGGGGGCGCACAATGGCAGGGTGCTGGTGTGTGGAAGGGCGAAGGACCGAAAGCTGGACACGGAGTGCCGCATGAAGATGGGGGTTACAAAAACAAAGACCGGTTACTCGACGTGGGAAATGAAGCTGGTGATTAGGCTTCGGACATCTGGACGCGGAAACGGGGGGTAGCGGCAATCACAAACGCATTCGCAATCGCAGCACCCGGTCGTGAGCCAGCTCCCGGTCCTTCGCCCTTCAACCCACCGCCTCCCCACCCACCCACCCGCTACCCCACCCCCCGCCCCATCCACCCCCGACCCACCCCCCACCCACCCGCCGCGTCCGCCGCGTCCAGCACCTCCGTGGCTAGCATGAGGCGCTGCGGCAGCGACCAGTGCGAGTAGCTGCCCTCAGCTTCGAGCACCTGGGGGGGAGGACGGGGGCGGGGGGGGGGGGCGGAGAACTGCTGACGCTAGCTGCCCGGGGGGTGGGGGTGATGTCAGGCGCCGAAGGTACGAGTTGGGGTAATGGTGCGGTTGGCGGCAGTGCCGAGCGTTGGGAGCCACGACACCGGAGGTGATACCCTCCGTGTGTCCACAAGAGCTGCTTGGGGGTAGGGTTGCGGTGGGGTTGGTTGCGGAGCCGAACGGTTGGTCCCAGGGCCTTATGAGCGCAGAAAAACACAACGCCCCGGGCCCCGATTTTGTATGTCTCGTCCATTTTGTTTTGCCGCTGTGCGCGTGCGTTTGCGACCCTTGCTGTCACCGCGGTTTCCCAAACGGCACGGCGGCGCGGCTCAAGACACGGGACGGTCCAGGACGTTCGCTGCTGGCATCTCACGCCGCTACGGTAACAACGGTCGGTATCCGAGCAGGGCGCCGGGCTGCACCGCCACTCGCCTCGCCGCGCCCAATGCACGTCACCGCGCTTTTGCTTATCCTTTTTCTATTTCTTTTCTTTTACACAGCTCCGACAGGCCGCCTCCATAGGTTTGCCGGTAGTCAGTTCCAGTGCTCCAGCATGCGCCCACAAATTTGGTGTCCGACGACCATGCGCCAACTATCCTGTCCCGTTGCGTAAACCGGTTTTTATACACCCCCCCCCACACACACCTTCTCCACAAAGGACTCCATAGGCGGCGCGCGCAGCTGTACGGCGTAGTTGCCGCCTCCGTTGTTGAACCACGTCTCGCCGCCCTCCGTCTGCTTGAGCACGAACACAATGCGGTGCGGGCACGCGTCCTGGGGGGCGCGGGGGAAGGAGAGAGGAGAGGGTGGGGGTGCGGTGGGTTGGGGGAGAGAAAACCCGGTGGACCGACAACGAAGCCGACGAGGGAGCATCAGTTGGGAAACAGTGGCGGTGAATATGGACGGGAAGATGGAGGAGGAGGAGGAGCTGAAAAGGAGGAGCTGGAGGCTAATGGGCTCCCCCCCCCACACATCCTTCCCTCCATTTATCGACATCCCCATCCGCGCACCCACACCCACCCACACTCACCCACACTCACCCACACCCACATCCAGCCCAACCCAGCTTACCCCTCCCCCCCCCCCACATGATGCCATCCATGGGTTTCCTCACTCCTCCCCCTCCCCCTCCTCCTTCCCGACCCTATCCGCCGGCTAGCTTCTGTCCGCCGTCTCCTCTGTTGTGTAACCCGGGTCTTCTCGTCTCCAGCCCTGGAGCCCCACCGGTTCTTTTATTGTAACCCCCCTGGAGCCCCACCGGTTCTTTTATTGTAACCCCCCTGGAGCCCCACCGGCGGAAAGGTCATGCTGATGGAGCCGTCCGGTCCGAACGCCGTCTGGCAGGCCTTATCGTCCACACGGACAGTGCCAGGCGGCCAGGCCACCTCAGCAGCTGGGGTCCAGTCGTCCACCGCCCAGTGGAGGACCATGCCGCGCGGGGTGTCGAGCTGCAGCCGAATCTGCGTGGAGCGGCGCGTAGGCGAGGGCGGACGAGGGAGTTGCGAGGAAGACCCGTGGATGCGGAAAAGCCGGAGGGGGAGGGGGAGAGGGAGGGGGAGAGAAGAGGGGCAGGAGGGGATGGAAGGAGGGTGGCGTAAGGAGCCGGTTACACGACGATGGTGGAGGGGGGTGGGGGGAGGAGTTGGGGGGTAATTGATAGCGGGGGAGGGGGGAGGTGTGTGTATCGCGAAGGCTCCTCCAGCCCAACACGGTTTCGGAGCTCAACCTCCTCACCCCTGGGGGACGTGCTTCAGGGACTCTCGTCGTCCCTCGAGAGGTACTTGCCAACCACCCGACTGCCAACCACTCGACTGCCAACCACCTGACCGCCAACCACCCGACCGCCAACCACCCGACTGCCACCCACCCGACCGCAAACCACCCGACTGCCAATCACTCGAGACTGCCAACCACCCGACCGCCAACTACCCGACTACCCACCATTCCGACAACCAATGCCGCCTCTCCCCAACCCCATCGCCTCGCCCTGCCCCCACTGCCCCCACACCTTGTACTCCTCGCCATGCTTCTCGGCCCGGGCCGCCAGAGCCACGTCCTCAAACCTGCGGAAGGGGGGCCGAGGGCCGCAGGGGAGTGGGGAGGCCGAGGCAGGCGGAGACGGGACGGCGTGTTTCGGAGGAGCGGCCGCACAGTGTTGCAGCGCCGTGGGTTGGGAACCGGGAGGAGGGGCGGTGGCGGGCAGTGGTACGACAGAGTGGGTACGGCACGCGAACATGGAGTTGGGAGGCGGGAGGTGAGTCGCAGGGTTCAATGCCTGTTGTGTATGTGGGCTGGGGGGACAGGCAAGGGGCGCGGCGCTGCTTGGTGCGGCAACCGTACGGCACAGTACTGCAACACGTGGTGTGGCGGTTTCCCGGTTGGCCCGCACCGTTGACCGATCCGCAGCCCACGACCACCCAGCAGCCGTAGCCGTAGCCGTAGCCGCATAAGCCATACAAATGGGAACCCTGTCCACACTCCCAAACGCCCCCAGCCCTGCCCATGTCGTACTTGTTCTCAGCCAGTACGACGGGCCCCTTGCTCTTCTTCTTGGGTGCTGCGCGGCCGGCTGCGGGTGCGGGTGCGTCCACCGCTTGGAGGGCGGCCAGGACGCGCTGGAGGCCACGTCGGCGACCTGCCGGGAGGGGTGTGTAGCGAGGAGACCCGGTTACATGACGTAGGGGGTGGAAGCGGGGTGGGAGAAGCGGGTAGCGTAGAAACACGTGTTGGGTGGTACGAGCGGAAAACACCCGTGGGTCGGCACTGGAAGTTACAAGAGGAGCGGGTGGGAGGGAGGGAGGGGAGGGAGGGGACGGAGGGGAGGGAGGGGATGACAATAATAGAACCGGTAACGCGGAGGGAGGGGAGGGAGGGGAGGGGAGGCTGGAGAGTTGGAAGGGGAGAGCGGCGGTCAAGAGGGGCGAGGCGGGGGAAGGGAGGAGAGGGCGGTCATGAAGGGAATGGGGTGGGGACACCCGACTGGTCCAGGAGTTGGGCAGGACAGTTAGGGTTTGGTGTTGATGGCGCCAGCAGTAGGCCGTTGGGGGCGAGCGGACATACTAGGAGGCGTAAGACAGGGTAAGACATACGACGTGCGCGCGGTGGTGGCGACAGCGCAACCAGGCGGGGGCCCGAGGTTGAGATAAGGAAGGGGCGCACAGCTGGGAGAGCGACAACGGGGACAAGGGTTTGGTGGAAGGAAAATGGGCAAGGTTATATGTTCGAGGCGTTCCGCTTTGACGTAATTGGGGTAAATGGACGCCACTCGGCGCGACGGGCGCGCGTGGATGGGCGTTTAGTGAAGCCCTGGTGTCCCACTCGGAGCCCGCGGCTCGACGCACCCGTTGATGCAATCGCGAGCTGTCCTGATGCAGCACCTCTTGAGGTCGCGGCTGACCTGCGGGACGCGATCGACCAGAGTGAGGTTTGGGGCAACAATACGTCGATAGGATAAGGTTGGTAAATGGCCACAACTTACCTGGAAAGTAGGGCTCCATGGGTTCCGGTATTTGTCGTAACAGGTGCCCGCAGCTGTCCGGGCCTCTGCGCGAGCGGCAGGGACCGCGCGGTGCTGGCGTTGGAGCCCCGAAGTTGTTGGCCTGAAGGGCCCATGCCCTGCCTGGAAACCGGACCAGCAAAAGAGCTAGACATTGTTGGCAAGTTAGGTTGCGCAACGGTCCCGTGGCATCAATTCCTAGAATAATGTTATTATGCTTGGTGGGTTGTTGGACGAGCAAAGTCCAGCAGTGCCAATCTGCCGTTGCCATGCGTTTGCACAGCAATCCTTGCAAAGAATTTTTGAAAACATGTCATTTATCACTGATAAACAGCATCCTTGCAATCGCAACCATGTGGCTTCGTCAAGCCGAGCAAGGCTTCGTCACTCCAGGCGTTCCCTGAAGCCCAATTTCGTATTCAATATGATTATTGGGTTGCATTGGATCAACAGCATTCACAGCAGGATCACCTGGCATGCTTCGGCACCTCACGGTTGCTCAGCTAGGAATAAATGTCATTGCAAAGCGCTGGAATCTAACTACATAAGATACCAGCCTGACTAGCGTGTCGGTTGACGTAACCCTGTACTGTTCCGCGGGTCGACTGCCAGTGTGGCTGTCGCGGCCTGCTCCATGATGCCGACCCGCAATATGGTCCCACCCGAAATACTTCCGCATCGCCAAAATCAAGACGTCAGTGCTGAAGGGGCAGGCAACCGATCGGCTTTGTCATGGAATGAAGCTGTAACGGAACCACTTGAAGCGTTAGTTGCAGCCGGTCACGGAATAACATTCGTGGGAATAGGGAGGGGGGTTTGTTTTTTTCCCGTGTCCTTGTACAGACAACATCAGGATAGGAAAGGCTGCACGGCATATCTACCCTTTCCCATCATGTGTTTTTGGCGCCTCTCGGCCGAAGCCTGCCAAATTCGCCCATTCACTCATAACCTGCTTGTACGGTCATCGCAACGCAGGGACGCGGCAGTATAGATCCCTCCCCGCAATACGAACTCGAATCCCCGCAATACGGACGTGTTTGACAGGGCGCGGCTGTCGTACCGGTGGCCAGCGAACTACTATCGGGCCAAGAGGCATCATAGCTTTCTACAGTAAATGCTTTACATGCATGCGTACATAAACGCACTTGGCTAGAAGGGCGCAGCCATTTCCCGTCGAAATGACCGACGATACCTCCGTCTTGTTGTTGTTTGGCACTGAAGCTACATTCCTACACCCAAGAGTGCATGCAGCACCCATTAAAGATCGCGCCCTGCCTACGCACATACCGAGAGTGCACGCAGCACCCGTTAGGGATCGCGCCCTGCCTACACACATACCGACCGAACCGACCCCGGCCCCCTGCTGCAAGTCCAGCCATCCATACACTTCCGTCGCTCCCCCCCTCCTCTCCGGCGTCAACTTCCGGCCTGCCTGCCGTACTTGTCTTCATCGGTCGCAATCAAAGGGCACCTTCGCTTCCGGACCAATCGCCAAGCTCGCATTGCCTTCATCGGAGCGAACTCGTCGCTTACGTGCATAGATAGGCCTGGGGGGCCAGTGCACATTGCACAGCGCAGCACGCCCGCACGTCATCACGCAGTCTGCAAGCGCGAGCAAGGCACCGCTCCCTCGACCTCATCATCCTCGCTGGTAGATTGCATTTTCCTTCTAGCACTGGTACGGTAGATAGCTGCTGTAACCTATGTACCACCGCGCGCTATGTACCACCGCGCGCTGACACACGCCTCCTCCATCCGATCCCCTGCCTCCATCATCAGCACCTCGTATCACCCACACAATGAAAGCCACGAGCATGTCCAGCGCCTCTGCTGCTGCGTCACACCCCATGCGTTGGTAGCTGAGGCCACTGTTTTGCAGGCCTGCATCCACTCGCTCCCTCATCAAGGCACGGAACTGGCTGGGCGCAGTGCGTGCCTCATCGATCATGCTGCCACATGCCAGCCCAGCACACATGAGTCTGGGCACTCGGCAGTTGGCGCACCCCGCCGCTCACCATACCTAAAATAACACAAATAAAACCCGCGATTGTCGCCATCCCGCTCGTCCGCAAGTTTTCCCCCTCCGTCCGCGCGCTTATTACGGGTGGCGTTGCTTTAATAGTAACCACTACCCTCTGCAGGTCCTGCACATGCAGTCGTGCAGCCCATTCCTCGCTGCCGCCTCGCTCATTTCCCGAGCGAACCATCACAAAAGTGGCATTAACTGCTGGCGGCACGTAGGGTCGCCGCGCCTCACGCGACCGCTTCTGCAGACGTCGCTGCCGCACGGTACCGAGGCTTTGGTCCCGCGCTGCGCTTTCCAGTCGTCCAGCGACACGGCTCATTCCGTCACGGGCTGGTCGCCGCCCCGCACGGACGGATCCTGCTGAGCCACACTGCACTGCCCTGCATTGCTAAATGGACGCCTGCGTGCCCTGCATTGCTGCAATGGACGCCTGCGTGCCCTGCGCTGCTGCACCGCGCTGCTGCCCTGTACTGCTGCTCTGCCCTGCTGCCCTGCCCTGCTGCAAAACATACGCATCGTCAGGATGGAAAACGAACGTCTCCTCAAGTCCAGAGCTCGAAAGACAGACGTGTGTCGCGCTACGTGTGTCGCGATGGCGCGGCAATGAGCAGCTCCCTTTCCAGGGCGTCGAAGGAAGCCGCGCCCCCGCTGCTGCCGTCGCTGAGCACCTCTTGCAGGGGAGCGCTGCCGTACAAGTCCTGCGCGCAGTAGCGCAGCAACCGCAGCAGCAGCAGTAGGACAGCGGAATACCTTCGGCAGACATGTAAAAGCCCCATACATTCATACATGTCGCGAGCGCACGCAATCAAACTCGACGCGCCTGTCTACACTCCCCAACAGCGCTTGGCAGTCCGGACTGCTAAGAATGGTTGGCCCACGACCCTGGCTCCTATCTACCTGCGTCAACGGAGATCGATAGGCGCGCTACCAAAAGCGCAGCACGCGACCGACGGAAGCAGACCCCGAGGTAAGTAAGGCTAGAACGGACACGCACGCACGCTGCCACGTACACCTCCGCGATGTCGGCCAAATGTGTTTGTCCGGCAAAACCCTTAAGGACGTAGTTCCCACCTAGCACACTCCTGCTACGTTGACCACCGGGCGCCGTAACTTGTTTCCTCCGTACATGGACTCGCACTGGAGACACAGCCGAGCGCACCGAAGTCGTCATAGGGCACTCACCTTGCCGTCCGCGTTCGCGAGCAGCTCTCTAATTTGGAACGGCTGACCGAAGTCCTGGTCCAGCAGGAAGGAGCTGCGGCTGCTGTCAGAGGCCATCGCAGCCTTCTTCACGCGGTCCAGCAGCTCCGGCGACACCTGATGACTCCAAAATGGAGGAGACCCAAAGTGAGGACCCAAAGTGAGGACCCAAAGTGAGGATCCACGTACGTACGCATTAGCAGCGGGAAAGGCAAGGGGAACGAAAGAAGGGGGTGCTTCGCCGGCGGGATCCCATCCAACCATGCATTGGTAAGACACGACCAAGGAAACGGACAAACAAATAAGGCGTAATCGACACGCCCCTTGTTCGCTTGCAGCAGCTGGTACGGATCAGTCCAAACCTGACTGCCCATCGAACTGACCACGTCAGCGTCGCGCCCGTTGGCTTGGTAGACTTGGCAGAGGCGGTACACCTGCTGCATGGAGAGCACGGCGTTCCGGCGGCTGGCTACAGCGTCCTCGATGGCCTGCTTGCCACCTTCAAGGAGAGCTGCGGCCTGTCGATCGAAGCGACAAGGGTGGAGGGGCAGCGAGGAGGCAGGCGTCCAAGCTCACTAGGTGGCTCTCCACCCTGCCTTGCTGACGTACTCCAGGACGTGACTAATGCCGCCGGCGAGTCCACATTCGTGACTACGTACGGTAACACGGATCGAAAGAATTATTGCATCTGCTGCTTGAGCTACGGTATCAATGACTACGGTATCTGCTGCCGGGAAAAACTTTGCAGACGGGAAGAATAATTTTTATTGTAGGGTTCTAGGGTTAATTGTATGAGCGGCGTACCAACGCGCATGAAGGTACGCCGACAGTAATCGGAGGTGCGCGCTCGCTTGGTTTCAATGTTACCCTTGTACGGCGGTGGACACGTCGGCGGCGTCGGTGGTCGTAGCGTTGAACGTACGTGTACGCGCCAGCAACGAAGTATCGGCAAGCAAGGCTGCACGCACCGACCCAGATGTGGTAGGGTAGGCCCAAGCAACGAAGACACCTAGCCAACCGCCCTTGCCCAACCCGCCCGCTGACTGTGTGGCAAACACGCGTTTCTACACACAGTACGCTCACCTGCCGGAGGTGTTTGGATTCCTGCTGCCACGACTCCGCCGATACGTAGCCGCCGCCCGCAGCGCCCTCGACCCAGCGAACCATATCCGCCAGACCCGACGAGATGGACGCGCCGCCGCGCGAGCAGCACCCGCGGCGCAGCAGCAGCTGGTTGAACAGCTGCACGTTGGTGAAGCGGAAGACCTGCTTGTATAGCGCCTGCGCGTATGCGTCGCACATGCACGCGGTCGCGGTCGCAGTTGCCACGCACGCACACCGATGCTGGCTGGGGAGGATTACAGCAAGTATGACAAAGTACTAAAGCAGAAAAGAAGACGTATGAAGACGTATGAAGACGTAACATCACAATACGTATATCTGTTTGCTGTTCTCGGCGCACAAACGATGCTTCGTTCCCATCTTGCTCACACAGCGGAGCTAAGACCCCACGTCCCCCAAGAGCAGAGCACACGTCCACCCTTTTCGCGATTTCCTCTTTGACAGCTGGCCTTTTGCTTCGGTCCGAAAAATCCGAAAGAAGCAAGGAAGGGTGCATCGCAAGGACGCACATGCGACCGTCATCACTCGCCGTACACTCGGCCCCAAGTGGCACGCGCGTGACGAGGGTCCTTGCTCGCTCTGTGCATGCGGATAGTTCATTCTCGCCTACCCGCATCAGCACCCTCGGGACACAGTTGGCCCTGGCGACAGCCAGCTGCTCATCCAGCACGCGCACGACACCAGCCCACGGTGTGTGCGATGATGATGAGACTCCCTGGGGACCCCCACCGCCGCCGGCACCACCACCGGCTTTCTGGGGACCCCCACCGCCGCCGCCGGCACCACCACCGGCACCTCCTGCGGGCGGGGGTGTTAAAGGAGGATTCGCAAATCCACGGCCGACAAACCAAGGCGGTGAAGATGGCGGTCCAGTATAGAGACACTCGGCAGCGTAGCGCAAGACAGCGAGCCGGCAGGTGCCTGAGGCCCACGCGCTGACAGCGTGGATCCGTCAAGCAGCAGGTATTAACATCAGCAACGCACGCACCGCTATGTGGCCCAAACAGGAGCAAATTCGAATGTGACGGCGTAAACCTCATCTATCCGCGCATGGCTTTCCGCAAATCCTGCACACGCGTCTACATTTTTGGCTTCGTTGCGGGAAACAGACGTAGGTACACATACATACACAGCGAACTACTGCACACGGCGAACTACTGCACACAGCGAACTACTGCACACGGCGGACCGCATTGCGCATAGCGAGCTACTACGCATGGCGAACCGCATGGCGAACCGCATGGCGGACCTACCTGCTGCGGCCTTGGCGGGACGGCTGGCGCTAGTGGAGCTCGTGGTGGAACCCGACGACGACGACGACGACGTGGTAGCGGAGGCGCAGTCCTTCAGGATGAGTGCGATTTCCTTGCAGACGTTGCCGCAGATCCTGGAGAAGCTGTTCTGAGCAAGCGCCTCAAGCTCCAGCTGGAACCGGCGGGTGGGGTGCCTGCTGCTGCTGGCGGCGGTCGCTTGCCTGAGTTCGCCTGCTGCTGCAGTTGATACATGCATCGATTCCAGGTTGGACGAGGCAGGGAGCTTATACAGAAGCGCCGACGAAAAGAGGAGAGACACATGGCTGCTGCGTGGCGCCGCCCAGAACGAGCCTGCCTGGACCGTGCAAACTAATCTCAACGAAGGAAATAGTGCGCTAGGTGGGACAGGACGTAGGCGGGCGCACCCACAGGACGGCAGGACGGAGCGATCAAGGGGCACGCGAAGGATGGCATGTCCGCGTGGCTGCCTTCGCGCTTTCGACGTAGGCGACTTTTTCCTTTCCAAGCAATGTCCTCGTGGTGTCCAATGCCCCTACCACGAAGGCGCCCATCCAGGCAGGTGGGATAGGGGTAAGGTACTGCTGACGACGCGCGGACAGGCAACACACACACCCCACATAGACCTATGGGCCGCAGTCACGCCGCCGTCGGCCCCACCGCGTGTATCGTGGAGGCTGCCGGCTTTGGCCCTGCTGCTGCTGCTGATGCCCTTGTCGAGCAGCAGGTGCAGCAGCGCGACCGTCGTTGACAGCCAGTACGCCAGGCCGCTGTTGTCATCCGCCAGGCCGCAATCCACCTTCAGTATTATTCGGGAGGGCGGAGGCACGGCAATTATGCGATGGACAAGGCGGAGTGTGTCGCGGGGCGAGACGGCGGTAGGGTCGCGGGGCGAGGTGGCGGTAGGGTCGCGGGGCGAGGTGGCGGTAGGGTCGCGCGCATCGCTTCGCTTCGCGCACTCACCGATTGAACGCGCACGCTGCATTTCGTGATACATGGTTCATACGTTACATATTGGCGCAAGTACGTGTTGTCGTGCGTGAGACCCCCGGGCCCCGCTGGCTGTGTCCCGCCCACACAAGCTGCCGCCCACGCAAGCTGTTGGCGTGCGCCTGGGTGCCATCCCTTAGCATAACCGTTGTTAGCTGCTGCCTACAGCGTGACAGCGCCAGCATCACCAAAGAGCATCCGGGGCTAAACCGACGGGCGACGACGGCTCCAGGGAAAGCACCCATCCTATTATCGTTTCATTTGCTCGTACCTGTTGCGCAATGCTGGATGTGATGCGGAGGAAGACGGTGGTGCGCTCGGACTGGAAGGCGCGCGAGTGGAGGCAGAACCTGCGTAAGCACGCAGGCAGAAGGTAGGGTGTGTGGGCGGGGTTACATAAAATAACCGGTAACTCGACATGGGAATTGTAATGGGTGCATAGCCTTCGGAGGGTTCGAGGAAGACCCGTAGCCTTCGGGGGGAGGGCGCGTGGGAGCGAGTGCGTGCATAGTGAGCAGGTACATGGTTGGTGGATGGACGGACGGATGCATGGACGGTGACCCATGGTTAATTCAGTAGTCCCGCGGTGAGGGTGCATCTGGGTCGGTGGTAGGTCTAGGTAGGCCGAGTGGATGAACGGCCAGGGCCGTGGCTCCCCCCCCGCCGTGGCTCCCCTCAAAACACGCATGCAACGGGGTTTTTCGACCAGCCAGTGAGTTCAGTTGACGTTATGAAGACGTAAGCGTTCCATCTGCCTACTACGGCGCCTGCTGTGATGTTTTAAGTACGTTTGATTGCCTCCTCCTTACGCCATTACTCATTTCTTACCCGAAGGTGAGGATGGCCGCGACCGGCCATCCCTTGCGGAAGCCCATGCCAGCCGGCGGCGCCGCCGTGTCGTCGCGACCGCGCCTGCCTCCCGTTGGCGCTGCTGACGAGGTGCGCAGCGGCGCCGTCAGCGCGGCCAGCAGCTGATCCTCCAGCGATGCTACGCGCGCTGCCAGCCGCCGCCGGTTCTCTTCGGCCCCCTGTCTTCCCTTTGACAGCTGTGCAGCAGCGACGTGTTTGTGCAGCGCCGCCGCGGCGGGCACGCGGTGCTCGGCGGCCTCGCACGCGGGCCCGCCGCTGCTCGCGGCGCTGCGCGACGACATGGCGAGGGCGGTGAGGGCGCTCGGCGGTCTGCGAGTGAAGGATGGACGACCCACATCCGTCACACCCGTATTAGGAAGTAATTAGAGTGCGCCACAGATGTGGGTGAAGGTTTGTAAGCAAGGAAGGACGGGGTCGGTACACGTACTGCCGGCTTCTGAAAGGATTTCAGGCCAATTTCAACGAGGAAAACGGCGGCATGCGTGGGAAGAGAGCCAACCATGCTCACGGCCCATCGACCTGCCGTGCGTCAAGCCAAGTGTCTCTTCCTCTCCGTTCCTCCCAAATCGCATATGTTAGTTCCCCACCACGACCTCGCACACATCGATCAGCGTGTGAGCGTGTCTCCATACATCTGACACATATCTACCGTGGGTCCTGGTCGTCCACAACAGTGTCCTGCTGGCCCTCCTCCTGGCCCTCCTGGCCCTCCTCCTGGCCCTCCTCCTGGCCCATTTGCTTTCCGTCCTTCTGGCCCTGCTCCTCCACGAGGACACCAACTGTAGTTGCAGTAGGAGCGGCCGCCGATGGCCCATCACCAGAGGCCGCCACGGCAGCTGTTAGCTGCTCCGCCACCTGCAGCACATCGATCAACGGCGTTAGTTGCGGGCCGCTTGTGGTTCGTCCCCAGATGTATGGCGAAGGGGTAATCGTAGCCTGCGACTGCCGGTTGCATAATATGCGATCGAACGCCAACGTCAACCCACCTGTGCGGATCCCGACACCGTCGCGAGGATTGCCGCCTCCAACTGTAGCACCTGTAGCGTCAGGAAGCAGGCGGGGGTGGCGGGAAGATCCGGTTACAGGCGGGGGGATTGCATACGTGCATGACCGTCAGTTGAGGCACGACCTCCCCAGCAGGCCAATGGCAGTGAAGCCTCATCCATCCATCCATCCATCTAGCCGTCTACTCAAGCCCGTCCCTCCCCAACTGATCTAGCGTTGCAGACACAAGCATCTCCAGGTAACGCACCAGATAGCCAGCAGGTAACGAACACGGTGCCTAACGATTTGGGTTTTCGGATATATACTTGCTAGGTTTGCGCCAACCCAAAGGTAGAATGCTGATGGCAGACACGTGCGAGCGAGGCACAGGGACACCGGCTCCCCAGCCAGCTGTCGCCGTCTACTGCTGTATCTAGCCACGCACAGATAGACGCCCGCGCGCCCGGAAATCAAGGGTAAATTAAAGAAAACCCAGCGGTTAATTTACACACCCGTCCTTGAGCCTCATCGCGCTGAGCGTAGGTGTCATCGAGGCGGGGCACAAGGAAGGCCCTCATGTCGCGAACCCTTGCAGCGAGCTGCCTGTGCTCGCTGGTGAGCTGGCAGATGCAAATATGCGCGTCCTTGATGGCCGCAGCCACCTCACGGTCCTTGCGGCGGGCGGCCTCCTCGGACGAGGCGATCCGCCCTTCAAGCGCCTCAACCTCCTGCTCTCACGCAGCGTGGACGGTAGAGACCGGTGCAAAGATAGGGTGCACGCACAGTGTGCGCAATAGTTGGTTCCTATCTTAACCATAGCAGAAGGGCGGCACGGGCAGGCGGGGCCGTCGTGCGTGAAACCTCGGCACAAGTGTATGTGCGAGTCACATCATCAAGTACGCGTGGTGCAAGGAAGGTGTCTGTACGACAGGTTTGCGAGGCATACACGCGGCGGAGAAGCAGAGGAGGTCGCGGCCGAGGTGGGTCGCGCAGAGGATGGGCGCACGATTTAACAACATTGCTGCTGTGATTTTGGAGGTGACGGCTGCGGCCTGCGCTGCCGGCGCGCGCGCAGTAGTAGCTGGTGCGCGGCGGCGGCGCCGACCTGCCGCTGCGCTGTACAGCTGCTGCTGGCCTGCCTGCTGCCACGCGCCTTCGAGGCCATCTGCGAGATCTACAGGGTGAGTACAAACATGCATGCGCGCTTTATTCACCATGACCCCGACATGTACGAACAAACACATCCTTCCATCCGTGTACGTGCCTGCTGCAGTTGCTTGCGCTCCTCGCGTTCCATCGCGAGCTGCTCTTGCGCGTCGGCCAGCTCGCGGCGCCGGTGACTGGCAGCATCCAACGCCGTCTTCAACTCCACCACGCGGCGCTCCAACTCGGCGCGTGCATCCAGCTCGGCCTGGACCTGGGGCATCAGTTGCGAAGACGGAACCGTGCGACCCAGCATCAGGAAAGAAAATAAGACCCAGTTTGTGCGGCGAAACTATGGAAGTATCGCCTGTCCCAGCTAGTATGTATGGGTCTTCATCATGCACTGGGTTCGCATGTACCGACACGCGTACAATGCCCAGGGGGCGAACTCTCAAGCATCAGGCTAGTTGCGATAGTACAACGTACAGCGTGCGGTCTTCTGGAACCATACTGACTAACGTCCTCTTGACAGCCCGCCGCGGGAGGATGGACATTGTCGGTGCAGGGGCACCATGGGCACAGACGGGCGGGGACGTGGGAAACACGGACCACCGCAGGCGCATAATGCGGCCCAGGGACATTACACCCTGGACCATTTGACTGTTTCAACCTTCCCACCTTGTGCTGGAGCACTTTGCGCTGGTCCTGCCCCGTCGCTACCTCGGCGTGCAGCTGGTGTACCTTCTGCGTCAAAAGGTAATCGCGCTCCCAAACCTGATGCTGAACTAACCGTGATGAATCACGCGGCATGTCCTTTTAAGGTTGTAGGAAACGACGGCTCGGGCAAAAAATGGCTGGACCGGCAGTCGGCAGCGCAGGGCACGAGATGGCATGTCGGTTTCATGACGCAGGTAAGCTTCTTCATACGCGATTGTTTAATGGCTCACATTGTATGCATACGCTCACGAACTTACCACGACCTGGGTCATGCACGTCCCTTTGCCGCTTTGCGGCCTCGCAGGTTGCACTGCATTTTAGCCCCCCAATGTCCAATCCTGCATATATGTCACGGCATTGCATATGAGCGCATCTAAAAGGTTCAAGACCTCACAACGGAGCAACAACGGACAAGGCCCATGACGCGGCCATGCTGTCCTCACCGCCATGCTGTGCCGCTTCATTTGAATTTTTCGTGCGGAACGCGTACTGCTATACTGCTCGCCAGACTACTTAAAAACATATCTACAGCGATACACCTTTCATTTTTAACGCCTCAGAACCCTCATGCGGATTTCCAGCGCAGTACCGTCTTCGGAGCTGTAGTTGCGAATAGGATTTGCAGAGAATTTTGATATCCATTATGAACTCTAAGTGTAGCGCTGCGTGTAAGATTCTTCGTGCATATCAAACATTATCAAGGCCGGCTCCGAACGGCCACGCTCCATTGTGAGGAGGTCGCCCCGTTACCATAGAAAGCCTGAAGTTCCAATCGCATCTTCAGAGGGGTCGTATGATGATGTTTGGAGTTCCACTGCTGTGCACACGTGGATTCCTGTTCGTTCTTCCGGACGTGTCAGTGTATGCATGTATGAATGTCCGGGAGCGGTCTGAGCGAGTGCGTTCGCCCATCGATATGCTGCCTGTCTGCGACGGCATCCATCGCTTCGTCCGATGTGCAATATGTAGGCGCTTCGCTGCGTGCCTGCCTTTGCCTTTCCGTGCGGGTCACATCCGTCATCTCTGACTCGACGGCGGTCAGCGATGGCTGGCACCGAGCTGTCCTGCCTGACAGTATTGCGCATGTCGGCGGCTTTCTGGCTGACATGTTTATCACCCCGTCGCATCGTGTCACACTTAGCTAGAGGAGCCCAGTCGCGCAGTTTCCCCTGTCCAGCAGCCGCGCCCTGAGCGAGGATCTTCATTCTGCGCACGAAGTAAGGCGGAGGGACCAAATGGAAAAATTCACGAGCGCAATTATACCCATACATACATCCACCGCGGGCGACAGAATGCATCCTTGTTATGATGATACATAAGGGCGATCCACAATAATATTAATCTGTTACAGTGAGAGAGAGCCTGAGAGAGAACCTACTCAGGGATCGCTCCCATAACACCACACTGCCTTTTGGTCTGGAACCCACTGTAACAGTTACTACTATCACACTGAGAGTCCGATGTGTGGCAAAACAGCAGCAGCAGCTCTGGCAGCTCTCAATCAATCGACGCGATTATCAGCCTCGGCCACTTCAGGATCCGGGCTGTTTCACGCAGATCGGCGCTGCATTGCCCACCTGGAGGGCCCCGTCTGGTAAGCTGTTCGGCCTTATGACGATTCGGCTGCCATAGGGCGTGCAGTCGCCAAGTCGAGGAATCTGTGGCACTTCAACATTAATATAGGAACAGTCAATCCTTCCACAGCCTTTAGCGTCGTCACATCATGACGATAGAACATCAGCAGGAGCTAGCGAGGAACACCATCGCGCCGCGGCCAAGGGTATCGACGACGACAATTGGCGGGCGTTCTGCTTTTACGGTTCCCGCATTGATCCTTGGAGGAGCAACCCGAAAGATTACGGCGATTACGTCAAGAAACGGTAGGTTGCGGCCCTCGGTGCTGGGCTGGGTGTTGCGAAAATATGTATGTGTGATGGTATGCCGCCGCCCTTTACTACCCTATAGGTACCTGAGAGATTGCCAAACGTGGTCCGTAACAGCTGCTGCACTGTTTGCGACCATTGGGGTAGCAGCTGCACTGCTTGGGCCTACAAACTATGCGAAGGACAGCCCGGTCGCAGTGAAGTATGTGTCTTTCTTCTACCTGGCGGCGTCCGTCCTCACCGCTTCTATAAACATTGCGGCAGTTATTATCGCGGGCGCAAATTTCAGCGCATCGTCCTTGATTCCGGGTTCCGATTTCGTCGCCTGGCTTGTCAAGAAGAAGCACACCGGAAATCCTTGCGCCCAATTTAGCATGGCCGGGTGTATAGTCATGGCAGCCTACCTCCTCCATGGAGTCTGGGGCTCCCTCATCGCGGGTGTGATCGTGTTCATCCTGTTCGCGGTTATAACGTTGGCGACGCGCCAGATCGGTAAAAGGTACCAGCACTTTATGCACAAGAGGTACGGCAGTCAGCTGTCGGAGGTGGTGTTCAGAGAGATAGCTCCGTCGTACATCTGTTGAAGTCAGCAAAGCGCCCGACCCCTGGGGCCGTATTGTTGCTGATACATTTCCAGAGGTATATATATGAGCGTTGATCAACATCAACACTCCCCCTTGAGCAACGCTCACATTCCAAGGACCTCCCCCGGGCTCTTAACTGGACAACAGCCAGCCAGGTGCTACCCGGTTCTTTCAAATAGTCGGCCGCGCACTGCGCCAAGGCCACTACAAATCACAAGTCACCACAGACTCGATCCACGAGTCACCACAGACTCGAAATGGATACCTCTGGAAACCGCAGCATAGTGCCAACTAGAGGCCTCGTGCCTCGCACTCGTACAGGAGGCAAGCAATGTGGTGGAGTGAAGCAGGCAGTGCAGGCAAACGGCGTCCTGAGAGGAGGGCGGTTATCAAGTGCTGCATCGATGGATGGATAGACAGGCCGCGAAGGACTGGGTGCCCATCCACCTTCGCCTAGTTGATTTCTGTTGTCTGTGACCATGGCAAGACACCCAATCATTTATGTTGTTGTAACGGTTACAATGGGTTCCAGACCAAGAGGTAGAACCATCGGGCACATCGCCTGACACGCACTGAGAAAGACGGAGGAAACAAAGACCGACATGCACCGGCAAACCACCAGAACACCAAATCCACAGGCCGTAGGCACACAGAGCAGCAGTCAGTACCCCAGGGGGAATTTGCACTAGAGGCTCCCCTATCAGGAACTGACCACCAACCAACCTAACAGCCCAGCAACCGACGAACCAGTAAAGCGCCTCAACGATGCAATCATCGGGACCAGCCGCCTCTCATCCCAAAAAAAACGGATCCCTAGCAGGGCTCAAGCTCAACGCGCATATAAAGCCGGAGAGTAATAAGAAGCACGGGAAACCCCGCTCCCCAAGACAAACCGGGCCGATCACGAGTCCACCAGTACCTCCGCCTGTCCCCCGCACACAAGGCGACTGGCGACAACCCGCAAGAACGGATGCCGAGGCCCCACAGCATCCCAACCTTTCTGGGGAAGCCCCAACGCAGCAAAGCCCCTCAGAAGGGCCCAAAACTCCACCACCCCACGGCGAATGGCACGATCCAGAAGACCACTTCCCGGAGTAAGAGGGGGACCACCAGCATCCGCCCTTTTCAAGGCCGCGGCCATAAACCGGCGCCCCACCTCCATGGCAGTAATAGCCGCCAGGACTACTACATCCCAGACGCAGGGCTGTACCCCGGGAGGTGCTTGCACCAACCAAACTTGCGCCCGTGTCACCCCTGTACCGAGCTGGGTCTCGAGTTGGGCAATCACTGCTTGAGCCACCAGGCAGAACCAAAACTGGTGTAGGCGGGGGGTACCCGCCCCTGGATGCTCTCCAGCCGGCACACCGCACCCACAGGGGGCTGCTGCTGCCGTCCGCATATGAGAATTCCCGAGCAGGGGGATCCCATCCACAGCCAACCGCCACCACCCCTCCTTATAGGCAGGCTCCCACTTCATGCCGGACCAGAGCCGCGGAAACACTTGCTGCAGGGCATTCAAGGCCGCTGACAGGACAGGCCCGGTACCCCCAAGCGCTTCGCGCACAAACAGCTCATGCGCGGCCCGCCGGGCGTCCGCGAACTCGACCAGTTGCACAGCCATCCCAACCCGAACAGTCATATCCCGCAGCGCCAGTGGCTCCCCCCCGCCCAACCGCCACCCCAACCGTGCGGTGAGCATGGACCCCACTTCCTCCATCCCCGGTAGAACGTGGGGTATACCCTGGGAGGGACCTGGCATCACCAGCGCCGCTGCTTGCTTCCACAGGGTCGGCACCTCAGCGAGCGACGCTTCCAGCGCCCCCATACATTCCCGCCGCCGATCAAGCCCCAGGAACGTCTTCGCTGCTCTTGACCGCGGATCTAAGACTCGTACGACGAGCCCCCGCAGACGGATCAGCTGGCCTCACAGGGTCAGCAAATAAGCGCTCGGCTCCATCCCATATTTCTTATTTATTTAAATTTGGTTGGATACTGGATATAGATCTGCTGGGTCGTCCCGCGGTACGCCATTCTGATGCCCCCGTCGTCGGCGGCGTGCGGCGGCGGCCCTCCTCGGGAGCGCCTCGCGTCCCGGCAGCGTAGCACCATTGATTGCGAGATACTGCGCGCGCCTTCTCCATCCAGCTCCGTTACCCTCCGTGGCCCCAGCGGTAAGGAATCGTATAGAGATGGCTTTCCGGCGCGCCGTGTTTTCGCATGGGGATGTTTTTGATTCTGACGTACCTATAGGCTCCATTGACCGAGGGCTATATGGCGAGGACCTGGTCGAGCGAGCCTTGCTGAGTGCTCTCATACAACTGATGACAATACTGACATAACAATGCTGGGACCGGTGTTGTCCGGGCGGCATCGGGAGGCAAGCGGGCAGCCGCTTTAAGATGAGGGTAGCCTGCAACTGATCGGACGTGTTTTGTCGTAAGGTACAGTATTACACGACGAGCTGCAGTACGTATGTACCTCACCCGCCGCCCTAAATAACAGCTCTCTCCCTACGTCCCAGCCAGCAAGCCTTCATTAATCATTAGGGCGGCTTGCTGGCCGAGCGGACAAGTACTCTTACTAATAATAATAAAGGTAATAGGCTCCCAGATGCGAGATGACGACGCCATGCTGCCGCAGTGCTCCTGACACCCCAGCCGACCAAGCCGCAACAAACACACCCGTACGACGAAAACACCATATGACAACGCACGTACGACAGGCGCATCCTGGCATCTATCGATCGCCTCCTGGTGCACATGCCGTACGCATCCAAAGCAGACTCCTCGACACGTCCCTCGACGCTGCGGGTCTGCGGCGACGATGTCTTGTACTCGACGCGGCCGCAGTGTGTAACACGCAGCAGGGAGGGCGGCGCAATCCCCGCCTGCCTCCAGCCGCCGCCATCACCACCCGAGTGCCCCCAGTCCTCTCCTATGAGAAGCACGAGCCTGTTGCCGCCTATAGCTAATGTGGTAATACCATGACCCCCCCAGGGTAGGGTCACGATCGCGTGGGTCCATGCATCCCGCAACGACTCGGCCGTTGAAGGCCGTTGCAAGCCACCCGAGGCCTTCGTTGATGCGAGCAAAGTTTTTAGTCCCCAGCCAACTGGGGGGAATAGTGGTGGCGTTGCCGATTGAGGCGGGTTGGGACCCGCCCACCCGCCTACCCTACCTCCCACCCTCCGTTTTCTCCCCGCCCATCCCTCCCTAGAGCCCAGCCAGGCGCCCAAGCGCGCGCGCAGGCCACCCACATCCACCCATCCACACCCACGCATCCAATCATCGACACCCACAGTGCTACGATCTTTGCGCAAAATTAACTCGTGCAACCTCAATTTGTCAGCCAGCCAAGACTGTCTGCCTGCCTGTCGTCTGCCTGCTTGCTTGCCTCAAGGTGCGTGCTAGTTGGGCCCTACGGCGCCCGGGCACCCGGGCCCTCCTCGCGAACCGCACCGCACTGCGCAGCGGGAATGCATGAACCCAACCTTGATCAACGACGCAACACACGTCAAAAAAACACAAGGCGAGCACCCCTTCCTTCCCCATCCTGCTCCTGCTCCTCCTCCTTCACCCCCTGGCGCCCTCCGCCGGCCCCTGCCGCAGCCCCACAGGCTCCCCCCCTGCCCTCCTGCTGTCGTGTAACCGGGTCTCCTCGACGGGGCCCCCCCCCCACACACAGGTCTCTTCGTGTCGTTGCGTGTCGTTGCACATGCCCGCCCCTCTGCCCACCCAAAGCAGAGACCAGGGCCTTATGACAAAGCAAGCACATACATCCAGTGTGTCCCTATGGAAGACAGGAGCACCGCCACCACCATCACCATCACCGCCACCACCACGGCCTCTGCCTCCATCTCCGCGGGCTCCAGAGCTGCGTACGACACTCCCCCCAAGGTTTGCAAGATGCAAATGAGAGCACCTTGGAACACGATGAGATGACACGACTATGCGCGGGTGCGACGCGCGAGCAGGGGCCTGACAACGCAAGCGAGCCAGGCAAACGTTTCGCTTGGTTGACTGGTTGACTGGCTGGCTGGCTGGCTGGGTGACGCGGTGGACCCCTATACAAAATCGGATGCATCCGATTCACCGGCCCTCAAAATGCTTCCTCGCCACCCCCCACGGCCCCCCTCCCCCCACCCTATACGAGCGCCACCACGGCCACCGCCGCCGCCGCCGCCGGCACCGGCGCCGCCGCCGCCGTCTGCCCGCTCAACGCCGCCGCCAGCGCACTTGCGCTGGCGCCGCCGGCGGGCGCTGTCGCGGGCACCGCCGCTAGGATGGTGGTCATGGAGCTCCGAAGCCGGTCGAAGGCCACAGGCGGCAGCTCCGCCCCTTGGGCCTGCACCGCCTCGCAGCCCGCGGCGCACCCAGCCGCGCAGCACTGCTGCAGGGAGCCCGAGCGGAGGTAGGCGGACAGGAAGCCGGCGGTGAAGAAGTCGCCTGGTCGAGTAACGGGGTGTGTGTGAGAGGGGGGGGGGTGAGGCGGACAGTCCGGGGCGGGGCGGGGCGGGACGGGGCGGAGCGCGGTTATGTATGACTAAGAGAGGAACCGAAGGAAAAGGACAAAGGAGAAGAGGCGGCGCTAGCTGTACGTAAGCACTCGTACCAGCGTGGTGGAGGGTGGCGGTTGGTGGATGTTGGTGGCGGTTAGCGCGGGATTGATTAAGTGGGTGCGGAGGCCCCAGGCGTACTATACTGCCCACAGCCCGCCTGACTCCCCGAACCCCAACCCCCCCGATCCACAGCCCACGCAGTTCCGCACCCGCAGTTCCGCACCCGCAGTTCCGCACCCGCACCCCCCCCAAAACCTCCAAAACCTCAAAACCCCTCCTTCCCTACCTCCCCCCCCCGTAATCGGTCTGTCCTAAACGGGTTTTTCTCGCATCCACGGGTCTGGCTCGAAGCCCCCCGTGTAATCGGTTTCTATGCCACCACCACCCCTTCGCCGAACCCACCGGCTCCAATGGTGTCCACCACAGTCACGCGGCAAGCAGGCGACGAGCCCTCCTCGCCGTCCGACCCACGGGCCACGCAGCCCCGCGCGCCCAGACTGGTGACCGCCACCCGGGTCCTGCCGCCCTGGGGCGACAGCAGGTACTGCTGGGCCGCGGCCACGCAGGCCTCGGGGCTGGTTTCGGAGCCGGGGGGCGCAAGGCCCATCACGGCGCAGAGCGTCATGGCCTCCTCCTCGTTTGCGAAGATGAGGTCCACCAGGCCGTCCTGGAGGGGGGAGGGGGACGGAGGGGAGGGGTGAAGGGGGACGGAGGGAAGGGGTGAAGGGGGACGGAGGGAAGGGGGGGATGGGGACGGAGGGAAGGGGGGAAGGGGGACGGAGGGAAGTGGGGGAGGGTTGGCGGAAAGGGGGGGAGGGGGGCGGAGGGAGGGAAGGGGGGGTGCTCGGGTAGTGCGGTGGGTAATGTTCATGTCTCCTCCCCTGCATACCCATCCACAAGGAAGCCTCCTCCTCCTCCTCCGCCTCCTCTTCCTCGCCCTCCAAAATGCGCCAACGGCATCAGCAGTAGTAATAGTCGTAGAAAGGGTAGCATTATTGCCGTTTCCAAACTCAGCAGGTCATTACGACGCCTCCACTACACTCTGCTTTTGCGGCAGATATCTCCCCCCCTGGCCTCCCCCGCCCTCCCCCCGGCCTCTGCCAAAGCCTCCGGCCAGACCTCGCGCCCGCCGCCCGCGCCGCCCTCGCCGCCTTCGCCTTCTCCCTCCGCTTCCTCGACGACCTCCTCTCCCTCCAAAACCCCCACCTCGCCGCTCTCCTATACACCAACGCCACCTATCTGGGCCTCCACGGCATCTACCCTCCGGCCCCCAACCGAACCCGAACCCGAACCCGAACCCGAACCCCAACGCCACGCCCACTTCCACCACAACGAAATGCCCCCCCTGGACCTCCTCCTCGTCGCTATCCCCACCGCCGCTTCCTGCCGCCTCCTCATCCGCCTCTACGACAAACGCGTCCAGCCCGCCTTCACCCACGTCCGACTCACCCGCTTCATCCCCGTCCACTCCAATGTCAATGAATCATCCAAGCGCAACATCTTCACCAGCCAGTTCCACCGCCTCCGCCGCGTCATCACCGACCCCCATAATTTCTGCTTCGAAATCGCCCTGGTCTTCAAAGCCCTCGTCGCCCAAGGCCACTCCCAACGCCGGCTGCTCACCACCCTCCACACCCTCGTCGCCGCCTCCCCCTTCCTCTACCACCACGCTCGCCGCGCGGGCGACGTCGACCTCCTGGCCGACATCCACCGCCACCTATGACCCCCCCCGCCCTCTCCCCCGCCACCCCTCCTCCTCCCTGGCGCCCCCCCCACCCCCGCCCCGTCGCGCCCTCACTCCTCCGGCTCCGCACTACCTGACCGCCGCTGCACCCGACAGCGGCGGGGCCCACACCTCGTCGGGCCAGCCAGCGGCCCCAGACCTCCCTGCCGGCCCCGGCGTCCAGCAGCCACAGCAGCCGCAGCACCCCGCCCCGGCGTCCAGCAGCCACAGCAACCGCAGCACCCAGCCCCGGCGTCCAGCAGCCACAGCAGCCGAAGCACACAGCCCCGGCGTCCAGCAGCCACAGCAGCCGCCGCACCCAGCCGCCGCTACACCCCCCACTTGTAATCCGCCGCTGGCCTCCCTCCGCGCCCCCTCCCTCCCTCCGCACCTCATCCCACGCCAGCCCCTCCGCCCCCTCCACGCCCCCAACACCCCGCCAGCCGCGACCGAAACACTCCTAGGAAAGAGTTCCCGCTGCCTCTCTCTCCGCTCCCCCCCCGCCCCTCCACCCACCCGCGCACCCGCCATTCGCAATCTGTATCCTCCCACAGCCCCCTCTCCCCCTCCCCCGCCTGGACCGCCGCTCTCCCACGAGTCCCTCGCCGCCGGCGTCGCACTGTGGCGGCGCCGTCCTCGCTGTGGCAGTGCTGTGGGGATCCGACCAGCCCGGACCGCGCACTGCCTCCCGTCTCCTCGCCTGCTAGCCTTGCCCCCTGTCCCGCATCTTCACGCCCCATATTTTCTCACTTCCTCCGTCCGTCGTACAGGCCTCCGCCGTCCAACGCCGTACGCCGCCGTACCAGCCCGCGTTGTACCCGACTCCCCGTATATCCGTCATCCCCTTTCCTGACTCCGCCTCTTTCGCCGCGCCGCTGGGGCCTCTTCGTTGCTTTGACCCCTGTCCACCCGCTTAGCGCCTGGATATTGTTTCTAACGCCCCCTGCTGCCCCCTGCCCGCATGCTTCGCGTCGACCGCTTTCCCCACCCGCTCTGGGCCCTGGCCAGGTGAGTTCCGCCACTGGGTTGGGCCTCTGTTCTGGTAGTTTTTTGCTAGTCGTTGCGTTCTTGTCTGCGGGCGTCGGGAACTGCGTCTGGGCTTTCGCGTCCCCCATGGCGGCGCGGCGCGGCTTCGGCCTGCTCTCCTGGACGACAGCGGACCTCCTCTGGTAATGACAGCTTCCTCACACATCTGGTCGGTATTCGGGCGGGTCGGGACGGGGACTCCGACTAGGACTGGGACTGGGACCGGACCGCGATGACCGCTCTCCCATAGCGCCCCAACTCCCACAGTTTTCCTACTAGCGCCCAAAACCGATTCTGCGAAAACTTTACGTGCGTCGCGTGGGGTCCTCGCTCCCGTGCGTCTCGCCGTAGCCGATATAGCTTAGCCGCCAAAGGTCATATTACGACCTTCGGCTTTCGTATCCCCAACCCAGTTCTCCAGCATGCATCTCAAAACTTCTGTTTCAAACGGTTTTTTCGGACATCCACGGGTTTCCCTCGAACCCCCCGGCCTCTCCCCACCCTCCCGGCCTGGCCCCCCCCCAGCCTCCCCTCCCCCGCACCTGCAGCAGCCCCAGCAGCGCGTCCTTGCAGTTGCGCACCAGCTCGAATGAGGCCAGGTCGAGGGACACCAGCGCACCGGACTGGCGGGCGAGAGTCATCATCTCCCGAGCGAGCTGGTTGGGTGGAGTCCAGGGAGGGGTGGAGCGCAGCGAGGTGTTTGATGGCGGGGGAGGGGGTTGGTCGCGAGGGAGGAAGGCAGGAGGAGGTACAGGAAACGCACAAACACACAGGCGCACAAAAACACATTGGAGGGGGCCAAGGCGAGTTGCAAGGCCGACGGGAACGGGGTGGTGGTGGCGCTCCAGGGAGGGGGAGGGGGGAGCAGCGAGGGGCCCACGGCCGGAGAGGGTCCTGGGGGCCTGGCCCAGCGCGGGGTGCCCTCCTGACCTGACCCCACCCCCCACCTAACAGGATTCAGGAGGTTCCGCCCTCGGTGCCCCCTCCCCCCGCTGCCCCCACCTCTCTTATAAAACTCCGCCCGCGGCCCGACTGACTCGTTCCCTGAACCCTTTCCCCGGCCCTGGTGGCCGCACCCGACCTCCCCCACATCTACACCTCCCTCGATCCCCGACAGACCCACTCCGAACCCCACCGAACCATAACGCCCAGTCGCCCAGGCCCCGCCACTTCACCCTCCCCCCCGTGCCCCGCCACCCCGCCGTACGACCAATACCGGCCGCACCGGCCGTGCTTTGCCTCATTGCCCCCACCCGCCCCAGCCGTGTAACCGGGTTTGCCTCGCAACCCCATTTCCCCCCCCCGGTCCCACCTGCGGGCGGTAGAGGCAGTAGCCCTCCGCGTGCAGCAGCCTGCAGCCGTCGGCCCAGTCGGGCGGCAGCTGCGCGGAGGACCTCAGCTCCAGGGAGGCCCCCAGGCAGGTGCGCATGGTGCGCTGGCCGTCCGGGGTGACGAGGCATACGGCGCTGGCGCTGGGGGCGCCGCTGTCGCTCTCCTGGGAGGGGGGGAGGCAGGCAGGGAGGCGGGGGCCGGGGGAAGAGGCGGCGGGGGAGAGAGGCGGGGGAGGCGGGGGAGGCGTTAAAACCGTTTGCGCGACGGGAAGGCAAGGGGGGGAGGCCGGGGAGAGGCAATGAGGGCGCGGGGGGGGGAGAGTCGGTGACGAGACTGATGGAGCGATCACGACGGATATGCAGTGCGGCGGTGGCCGGTGGTAGCAGGTGGTCGCCGGGAGGGAGGGAGGGAGGGAGGAAGGGAGGATTTTCAAGGAAATCCATAGTTCGGCACTGAAAAGGGAAAAACCGAGGGAGGGCGTTTTGAGAGGAAAGTCCGGAGGGAGGGAGGGAGGGAAGGAATGCTTGTTGGTGTGGCATTGCGTCGTTGCGGGAGCGGCAGGTCAGTCATTGGGTTGGGAGAGGGTGGCGGGTCGGGCGCGCGGCTTCGGAGACCATGTTGGCAGGTGGTTGTCGGGTGGGAGGGGGCCGGGGTGAAGGGGGCCGCAGGAGGGCATGAGCAGGTGGCGGCTGGTGGCTGGAGGTCTGGTGGCTGGAGGTCTGAGTCGCAGGTGGCGGAAGGTGGTGGCAGGTGTGGGAAGGTGGTAGCAGGTGGTGGCAGGTGTGCGAAGGTGGTGGCAGGTGTGGGAAGGTGGTCGGCTCGCACGTTGGCGCTGCAAAACCCTGACAGCAGCCGGCTCCATTGCCATCACGTCCATAGCACAGCACCAGCGTAATACCGTTTCAATATACTTTAATATGCATACAGTATTTCGCGCGTCCGCCTTACTACCCCTTCTCCTTAGGCGCCGTCCCGCCCTCCCATGTGGCCGTTGGGTCGGTTGACACGGGACAACCGCAGCCCTGAACTCACCAGCAGCACCGGCTGCACGCCCTGCGCCGCCAATTTGCTGCGGTACTCTCCGCCGGTGCCGTCGCGGCCGATCATGCCGACGAAGCGGCAGCGGGCGTCGCTGCCGGCAATGTTGGCGATGCCTTTGACGACATTCGCCGCGCTGCCTCCCGGTATCCTGCAGCCCAGGCGGCATTTTGTTGCGGCGAATAATGAAAAGGAACATTAGGTTGACGGTCATGCGCATCGTGGCGGTCGGAAGGTAGGCTCGGTCAAGGCACGACGCGTGCTGGCGTGCCGGCGTGACAGGCATGTCGCCTGTCGGCTGCTCACCGCACGAGCTCGCTTTGCTTGCCGGAGTCCAAAAGCAGCTGCTCCATGGCATCGGGCGGGATTGGAAGACAACCGCCTGGCTCGGGAGTGACTGTGGTGAGCCATTCCGCTGAGACGTTGGCGAGAATGTCCATGACAGGGTCGCCCAGCCCGACCACAACCGGCGCGCTTGGCGGAGAGGAGCTAAGTTCGACGCCCATTCCTATTTTTCGCAAAGCGTCGCGCGCAACGATGTAAGGATCGGAGAGGTTGGGCCGAGAAGGCGGCAATGCGTGTGCGGCGAGTCGCAGCCGACCGCACGTGCGCGCTGGCCTAGTGCACGAGGGAGGCAGTACGATCGATCGCACTTCTCGTGGTATTAGGCGCACAATTGGGCCGGGTCGCTGACGCTTACAACGTGCAGGTAGTGAAAACGTGAGTTGAGCTCCGAAATTGAGTACGGCAGGAGTCATGTTCGCTCCTGTGTGTTTGGAACAATGTGAAAGTTATTGCACCTGCGGCGGATGAAGCCCGCGCTAATCTACCATTGCGCCAAGATCCACGCTCGGTGCGAAATTTATCGGTACTTTTAGATCTAGAGGCCCTCCTCAGATACATTCCTTTAACATACTGATGTAAACATGGAGCGTGCAATGAACTCGTCATCAGCATGTTGCAGTTGCAGCGGCCGCGCCGGCCAACATTTACTGCAAGTCCACTGCCACACTCGCGGATTGCATCGACGCCGCCTCCCTACAGCTGAATTAAGACAGCTTGATAAGAGAACCAGTGATCATCATGGAGCGTGGAGGGATGTCAGAGCGCACGGTCAGGCGCCGCGACAACCGAGCCGCAAGCCGGATGACGACGGCGACGGCCAGTTGCCGCCCGCACAGGGCCGCATAATTGCTGCTCTGGTTGCGGCAGGCCTCAGCGGCACATGTGCCGTTGTCGGAGCTGGATTTGCTCGGATAGACCTGTTTGGACAGTTCCGTTGGTGGGTTACACCGACACGCCCACTTAGGAACGGCGTTGCACGGTGGCTGGTGTCCTTTCTTGGGTCTGGAACATCAAGGATGTAGCTCCAGCCATCAGACCCAGTTGGGGCTCCCAGCTTCCCACAACCTCGCAGTCCTGCCGGAAGGGGTTGGGAGACGTCAGACGCGCTGCGTCATTACATCATTGGGACGTCAAAAGGATACAGTCTGGACGGCAGAAGGAGTTGCTGGGTTTGCTTCTTTGAGCAGTGACATCCAAATCTGACTCCACTCCACCCCATTCCACTCCACTCCAAATCCACTCCAATGAGGCAGCGCACCCACGACATCGCCATTTCCCCACGCTTGTTTATTCATGTGCGGAAATGCGCGAGCGCACTCCCCTGCCTCCCCCACCACCGACAACACACACAGCACACGCCTCTCCACTCCAGCGGCATCGTCAGAGGTTCCACCCAACTACCCCTGGAAGCAGTTAGGCAGCACGCGACGGTAGAGGTGGCCGGCCGCCACCATCGATACCCCGTATTCCCGCCGTGCCTCCCAACAAACCCCATCACGGCACACCCCACCACGGCACACCCCACCACACCAACCCTCCCCCACCACTCCGCCAGGGGCGCCACCGACGACCTGCTCTTAGCTCTGGCGCTGTCCTCCGGCATCATGGTGGTGGAGACGGTGCTGTTCCTGCCGCGATACGACCGGCTGATGGCGGATGCGGGGCGGCCGGGCGCCAAGCCGGGGGCGGTGGGACTGCAGCTGCGGACGAACGATGTGGGGCAGCTGCTGTCGGCGGACTCGGTGGCGGCGGCGCTGGTGCTGCAGCAGGCGTGCTTCGTTGCCGCGCAGGTGGGCGATTTGACACAGAAGACATAATAGGACGCAAAGGGACATGAGAAGACATAAAAGCACAAAAAAGGACACACAGTGGGGGCCCCGTGGGGCCCGGTGTGGCGGTGAAGTGAGGGATGGAGGTGCTGTAGGTGAGGGAAGGTTGGTGCTTAGGGGGCAGAGCTGGGCTTGGATGGTGGGTGGGGGTGAGGGCCTCGGTTGGGACTGGATGGTGACCCCCTGCATGTCCGAGGGGTTTGGATGGGCGGGGGATGTGGATGATGTGTGCAGAACGTGGGGGGGACTGAAGGCGGATGTGAGCGAGTTGCGCGGACATCCGTTTAGTCATGGCGGGGACGTGTCCGGACGTTGTAAGGGACGGCTAGGAGAAGGTATGGACAGGCTGGCGTCCATAGCTTTCGGCGTCCGGTGTAAGGCATGCTTTGGTTTTCTTTCGAAGGTGATGGTAACGCAACTCGAGGGCAACGGTCTGGGAGGCTGGCCGGCGTCCGAGAAGAGCCACGGCTGCGGAGTGCGCTGTCCGCGGATGCCAAGGGACGGCGCCGCTTGCCGTGCCCCCCCCCCACCTGGAGCTCCGAACGCACCTTTGCACATCCAAAATGCTACAGACGGAGCTGCATCGATACAGCGCTGGCGCACCCCATCCCAAGTTGTGGTTGGCCAGACTGCCTCCTTGCGTCCTCCTCCACCACCTTGCCCACCACCGCCACCATCCCATCACCACCACCTCAACCCCCCCACCCAGGTGGTTCGCAGCCGCGGCTCCATACCCATACCGCAGCAGCAGGCACCAGGGCCGGACGGGCAACAGCCGCAGCCGGAGGCGGGGCAGCAGCAGCAGGCGTCGGCTGCTGCGCTGGTGGAGGTGGGGCTGGTGATGGTGCGGGAGACCGCCAAGGAACTCCTGCAGAGGGGCCTCCTCTTCACGTTCCTGGCGCTGTGGCTAACGGATAGGGCCTTCGAGGCGGGCGCGGAGGACACGCTGAGGTTGCCGCTGGCGGCACTGGCGGCAGCGCCGTCGGCGCCGGCGGCGGCGGTGGAGGTGTACCTGACGGATGCCGTACGGTACGCGACGGCGGCGCTGCTGACGGCGCTGATGGTGCCGCCGGTGCTCAACGAGGCGGAGGCGCTGCGGCTGGGGGTGGCTAGTAACCTGGCGCTTGTGACGGTGCAGCAGCAGCAGGAGGCGGAGCAGGAGAAGCAGCTGGCGGCGGCGGCGGTGACGGCGGCGGCGGTGACGGCTGTGACGGGGGCGGCAGCCGAAGGGGAGGCGTACGACGAGGGACGCGACCGGCGGGAGACGGACGCGATGCTGCGGGAGTACCGGCTGATCGAGGCGCTGGGCAGGTGTGTACGGCGGGGGGTGGCGGGTTCGAGGGAAACCCGTGGATGTCCGAAAAAACCGTTTGAAACAGAAGTTTTGAGATGCATGCTGGAGAACTGGGTTGGGGATACGAAAGCCGAAGGTCGTAATATGACCTTTGGCGGCTAAGCTATATCGGCTACGGCGAGAGGCAAGGGAGCGAGGACCCCACGCGACGCACGTAAAGTTTTCGCAGAATCGGTTTTGGGCGCTAGTAGGAAAACTGTGGGAGTTGGGGCGCTATGGGAGAGCGGCCATCGCGTTCCGGTCCCAGTCCCAGTCCTAGTCGGAGTCCCCGTCCCGACCCGCCCGAATACCGACCAGATGCGTGAGGAAGCCGGTCATTACCAGAGGAGGTCCGCTGGCGTCCAGGAGAGCAGGCCGAAGCCGCGCCGCGCCGCCATGGGGACGCGAAAGCCCAGACGCAGGTCCCGACGCCCGCAGACAAGAACGCAACGACTAGCAAAAAACTACCAGAACAGAGGCCCAACCCAGCGGCGGAACTCACCTGCCCAGGGCCCAGAGCGGGTGGGGAAAGCGGTCGACGCGAAGCATGCGGGCAGGGGGCAGCAGGGGGCGTTAGAAACAATATCCAGGCGCTGAGCGGGTGGACAGGGGTCAAAGCAACGAAGAGGCCCCAGCGGCGCGGCGAAAGAGGCGGAGTCAGGAAAGGGGAGGACGGATATACGGGGAGACGGGCGGGTGGCGGGTGGGGTGAAGCGCGGGGAGGAGGGGGATGTGTTTGTGCCGGCCGCCATGTACGGCGGCACGGGTAGTGTAGGTGCCGTACCGTGGGTGCGCAAAAGGGGGATGCTGAGGCCTGTTCCTGCCCGTATCATGGATCAAGTGGTTTGGGGGGCGCGGAAGGAAGAAGCTGTCTGCGGAGAGGGGCGGAATGAGGGAGGGGCGGAATGAGGGAGGGGCGGAATGAGGGAGGGGCGGAATGAGTACGGATGACTTCCCATCCGTACCATGTCATATACGTACGGATGGGAAGTCTGAACACTTTTTCGTACACGGGTAGGACAGGACACGACACACCTTGTCATACACATGTGAGGGAGCCGACATACCTGGCCATACACGTACGGGTGAGGAAGCTGACATACCTTCTCATTCACGTGGGGTGGAATGAGGGAGGGGCGGAATGAGGGAGGGCGGCACACAGCTCCACGCATTACATCCTCGCCTCCTACCCCTACCTGTACCCCATCGCCTTCCCCCGGGCTCAATCCCCATGCTGCGCCGCCGCTCACCCCCCCCCCTGTCAAACCCCCTTTTTCAACCGGTCTTTATGCCCCCCCCCCTTTGTAACCGGTCTTTGTGCCAACCCCCCTGCAGGTCCACTTCCACGGGTCCCCCCCGCCTCACCTACGCCGTCACCCTGCTCCGCGGCCTGCTGCGGTTCGGCTCGGTTAACATGGTGCGTGCGCTCTGCGGGTCCGTGGTGTATGTGTTCACGTAGGGTTGCAAAAAAGACCTGTTTATGCGACGTAGGAAGTATAGTTGACGCATAGACTTCGGACGCCTGGTTGCACGCTCATGTAGGGGTGGGGGTTGGGGGAATGGGGTGGGGGATGGGGATGTTGCAACAGGTGTTTCGAGACCTCCATCGCCGCACGCGCCGCACGCCGTTGTGGTGGGCCGTGTCTGTGCGGCCGCCGACCCATTCTTTCTTCGCCCTTACGTCTTTAGGTTTTTGCTGCCGTCACGCAAAACTCGCGCAGGATTAGGCTGTTGGGTGGGTGACGCAACTAAGCTGCCCGAACTTTATCCTAAGCCTGACTTAGCCTGACCAGCAACAACAACTGCATCCCAAGCCTGACTCCACCAGCAACGATGCTCTTATCGTACCAAGGACGTCTTTGAAGCATGCCGTCACTTCCCGCTCGCTGCAGGTCTTCGCGCTGACAGGCAACCTCGCCGCCACGCTGCTGGCTTCGGCGCTGCCCAACCTGCTGCTGCTGGGCTACGTCCGCAGCGGGCCCATGGTGCTGCTGGAGCGGCCGGTGCCGGAGCAGCGGCCAGACGCGCCCGCCGAGGCCAAGGAAGTGGACAAGTAGCGGATCGCTGACGCCGACCTCCTCTGCCTCGTGTTTGGCGAGTGATGCCGTGATGCTGCCGCCATGCGAGGGAGAGAAGAGGGTGCTGTAGTGGCTGGCTGTGAAGTGCTAGTTCGGCTGGCTATGCGATGATGTAAGGTCCCAGCCAACACGGCACTTTTTTAACTGCACGGTGTCGAAATCGGCGCGTCTAGGCTCTTGACAGTGACGAACGCTGTACAGTATTATGTACAACTGAGGGTTACGCACGTGCCGCGCCCCAGGCCAGCCTTGTAAGGTTAATCCCCACATCAGTTCCCTTGCTTCGTGACCCCTCCTCTCCATGCAAGTGCTGCCGCCATGTGCTTCGGAGGGCGTGCTTTGCGCCAGGAATATCACAGCTGAGATAGCGAAATGTGCGCCTTTGCTGCGCCGATACGACTGCATAGCTCAGGTAGCGAAATGTGCGCCTTTGCTGCCATTGACACGACAACTTGGGGTTTCATCAGGTGTGCTTCCGGCGTTACAGAACATTGTGACGCGTACATCGCGCCGTCCGCACCACCACAACCCAAAACCCTGCCGACCACAGCTGCCGCCATCGGGCAGCTTCTCCGCCGCTTGTCCAGGCGCCTAAGACACCAGGGTCGAGGCGGTCGAGGACTCGTACTTCCAGTTCGGCGGCAGCTTGCGCACGCGCTTGTAGTAGCGGGCCAGGCGGTGGATACGGCTCTCCACCTGCAAAACAAAGGAGACAAGAGCCGCGAGGGTCAGTGAGGAGCAGCGACCCACCCAGAGGACCCCACCCAGAGGAGTACCAACCACGCGCGTTCCGCGCGTCCACAACGCCGCCCCCCCAAACCCCCCCGTACGACTGCTGACGCGTGATGGCGCGTACGCAGCAACTCAGGAGGAGGAAGGCGCTGAGGAATGGGCCCCAGGCGACAGGTCCGAATGAGAGACACAAGATGCCTTGCTGCTGCTGATGCCACCGTTGTTGTGAAAGCTCCGGACGTCCCAACGTCCCGAGTGCTGAGACACATACCCACGCTGTCGGGGACGCCATAAACCACAGAAACTGCGTTTCCCGCCATCTCGTCCAGGTTAGCCGATGCGTCACCGGGTTACGGGCGTGCCCATATGGTCGTCACGATTAACTCAGTAGTCTCGATGTAACTGGCCGATCCTCACCCTGTCAGACCTACCCTCCTCCCACGGGTTTCCCCTCCCCTACGGGGCCCCCCATCCTGCAGGAGAACACCTGCCATTAATGCTACATACGGCATCCATGCAACACCCTGGCCGATGGAATCATGCCCATTTCCGATCCCCCGTGAGCGCACAACATTGGAGCCACTACCCCAGGAGGCGCCAGAGAGTAGATTCAGTACCTGTCTCCCCCTGGCTTGGCATGTTCCATGCCTCCCCGCTCAAACCTCCAGGGTTTCTTAACATGCCAAACCTAAATGATGGATGCCTCGCACTCGCCCTTTTGCCGACCGCAGTCGTTTACTTCACGTCCGCAGTACATGCTTCCAACTGGCCTCTTACGCCATAACTGTTTTTGTAATTTATGCTTTACTGAAAATGTGCACTCTGTTCCCCACAACGCACCAGAATGAGGCGGAACTTGCCGTCCTTGTCCTTCCGGTTGCGCTCCAGATGCTTGCGAATGGACACTGCATGCAGTATGGCGAAGCGTCAGCAACCGCACAAGGCGGAACCGAACGCTTGCCGGGCGCAGGCGCCCTCTTGGTTCGGAGGCTACTGCGGCTGAAAGGCTCACCAGCCTTCTTGATCAGGAAGTAAAGGTCCTCCGGAATCTCAGGGGCCAGGCCGGCACCCTTCAGGATCCTCAGAACCTTGCTGCCGGTCACGCTAGTGACCAGCGGCACGCCATGCTGGTCACGCAGCAGGATGCCGATTTGCGAGGGCGTCATGCCCTTCCTAGCGAACTTGCAAATCATGTCCGACACCTCGGCAGACGTGGTCTTGCACCATCTGTGGCAGCGACGCGCGGCACATAGGAAAATAAGGAGGCGCCGCAAAAAGACTTTGGCGGCTAGGCCACGCAAGGTCGCTGCAATACTTACGAAGGCGGAGACCTCTTGTAGGGGATGGCAGAGGACGACTTGCCTGCATCCAGCAGAGGTCGCGCGTTGGTCGATGGGAACCCAAAGGCGGCATCTGCGGCGTCTCTATATTTACTCACCCTTGCCGCCGCTGTGCATGCGACCCATGGTGGCGAGTCGTCGGTTTACGTCCGCTCAGCGGTTCGCAAGAGAGAGGGTTGCAAGAGGAACACGGGGAGCTTTGGGGCAGTCCTCGTTGGGCCCATGTAGGCGTCGTACAAAGAGTTGGGCAATTTTTCTCGGGTGCCAAGAATCTGCCCTTATGTTTGGTTTTACTTCTGGCTTATTGCCTTGTGCAAAACCTACACTATTTTTGGGTCGGACTACTGCACGCGCTGCTAATATCAAGGAGCAATATCTACATTTGTCCGCACCATGGCCCCTCCTGCTGTGGACGCCGCGCTTAAGGCGGCCCGCTATGCGAACCCTTGGCTAGCTCCTCTGTCCCCTGGACGCGCGCGTGCATATGACCTGATGTACAAGTCCGTCGCAACTGCGCTTGTGGCCTTTTCCGCTTTCGCATTCTTCGAGGTTGGCCGTGGAACTTACTACGTGATGCACTCTAACCGCGCGGGCAAGCAGCAGGAGTCAGACAAGGTGAGTGTTGCCTGACCACTCACCTGATGTGGGGGCAGGATGACGTGGGCAGAGCTGCGATGCGATCAAATTGTCACCAGTAGGCGGAGGACACCGCTCCTTTAGGCATAATGGCTGGGTTGTGGGGACATCGTATGGTCCACGCCTCCCAGACCCAAGCATTCCGTGTGTCATTTCGCCTGTGGGGGACGGACTTATAAATGCGGTGAGGCGTTGTCCAAGTACCTAACCCAGTTGTGTTAACGCACTTAGCACCTGTTTTCACGGGGCCGCGTAGTTTTGATGGCCACTTGCAGTTGCTTTCCTAGCTGCTCATTGCTGTCCCTGTGTACCTGCGCTTCCCCTCACAGGTATCATCCAGCCCCAGCCAGTAAACATTCAGCGATTCATCTACAATTGGATCCTGCTTAGGAAGGGTTAGCGGCTTGCGCTGCCTCGCTATTGGGTTTAGCAGCAACGACTGCGACTGCAGCCGTAATTCCGGGCCGCGGAGAGAGAGAGAAAGAGCGAGGGGGATTAAAAGGCGCAGAAAAGACGGCCATAGGCGCAGTCAAGCGACTGGATTACCGTACGATCGAGTGGTAGCGTAGCTTTCGAGGGGTCCACTTCGTCTTGTGCGGTGGTTGCGGTACTGCTGCCCCTCTGCTAGCTCCAGAAGAGCTCTACTAAGGCCGCAAGGCCTTGAGCATTCCGGCAGAGGTTATGGCGTCCTCAGTCGGGGCCTTGGCAGCCGTTTCGGTCACAGGGGCCATCGCAAGCGCCCCTGTGGCGTTGCTGCCACGGGGCGCGCTGTGGCGATCGCGAGGCGCGCCCACGGGGAGGACAGCAGCCTGCAGCGCCAGCCCAGCCCCGCGGGTCGCCGCAGCTCCTCCTTCTGCTGGAGCAGGCGAGCCCAGCCCCAACGCCGCAGCCGCAATTATGGTCGACTTTGCGCCCTCTGGCGCCGGCACGCTTCCTTGGAAGGTGCAGTGGCAGCTTCAGGGAGTGGTCATGGCCAGCGACAGGGACCTCCCACCCGCCTTCGACGCCAGTTCGGGTGACCCGCAGCAGCTGCAGCTGCAAGAAGATGAAGAAGCACCAACACAGCTGCAACAGCAAGTTTTCCAATGGACGCCGTTTGACCGAGGGGAGAGCGTGCGCGCTGCCGCGCTGGAGGCCTCGGGCTGGGACAGCTCCGTCTTCGAGTCACGGTTCGCGGACCTGGCGGCGGTGCTGCCCGACCTGCACCGCGCGCTGCCATCACTGTCGCCCGCCCAGCTGCTGGGCGCGATGTCAGACCCGCACGCCACGGCGGCCAAGGTGGTGTTCCTCAAGGCGGCCCTGCCCTCCACCAACGTCGGCATGCTGCTGCTCATGCACCCGCCCTTCCTGGAGCCCAGCTGCACCGTGGACCGGCTGTTGGCGGGCGTGGACCATGCGGTGCGGGTGCTGGGCGGCACCGCGGTGGCGGAGGAGGTGCTGCAGTGGTACCCGCCCCTCATGGAGCCGGCGGTCCTGGACTCGAGCGTGGCGCAGCTGCGGCGGCTGGTGCCGCAGCTAGCGAGAACGTGTCTGCCTTCTGGGCGGGGCGGCAGCTCGCAGGGTATGGGTCCTAGGGCCGACGGCAGCGGCGATGCGCGGCAGCTGGTGCACCTGCTGGGTATTGTGATGCAGCGCGAGGGTGGCGGTGTTAACCAGTCCTCCGAGGAGAGCGGTGGCGCGGCGCTGTGGTGGGGATGCGCTTGATGCGTGTGGCGGGGGGAGATGTCTGGACTCGGGTTGCTCCACTGTGGTAGGGATGCGCTTGATGCGTGTGGCGGGGGGAAATGTCTGGACGCGGGTTGCTCCGCTGTGGGATAATGGTCCTCAGGCGTAGGGACACCCGACACGCTCACGCGGCTTTGTTTAGAGTTTCCAAATATGTGCCAGCCAGGAGGTTGCACGCCTCGCTGAAAGAGAGAGGTCTGGCGGGTTGTTGCAGGAGATGGGTCTGGACCGAGGAGTCGCATGTGCCGGGAGATGCAGTCGGCGTGAAGAGCGTGTGGTACGTCGACAGGTGCTGGAGCGCGAGGGGCGCAGGAGCTGAGCGAGTTGCGTGTGCGCACCCAACAGTGAGCGTCTCCGAGAAAAAATGTGTGTAGCTTTATTCTTGTTGTTTGTCGGCCGTTTTTTGGCATGCGACGTCGTGCGTGCACGACGGCATCCGTAGGCTGTCCATCGGCCACTCCCTTTTAGAGGCAGTAGACATGTAATTATAGTATACAGATGTCTACTTGAACATTGTTGGACTTATCAGTACTAGCACAGAATACAAGACAGATAGTTACTCACCCGTCTCTCAGGCGACAAAGCACAGACCTGTCGATTAGGCTCAAACCCCTTCGTGCAGTAGAACTCTAAGTAGCTCCTGCGGTGTCGCTAAACATCGTCTCGGAAACTGATGGCGACGAACCCTTCCATCCGCATCTTTCGGCAGCTTATACGCACGATTAATAAGAGTAAGGTCCCTTCAAGCATCCTTTAATATGTGACACACGCGATGTTATGGCTTTACATGTGTATAAACGCTGTCGCAGCCTTCCTGGGCGACCCACCAGCCATCTCGGCAGCGCGCCAGGAGCTGAAGAACGCATTCGTGGTGGGTCGATTCACGGTATACATAAATCGCGAGGCAAGACGGCTCGGTTTGCGGGCGCTTACCGAGCCGACTTGGGAATGCATGTACGTGTGGGCCAGCCCTGCAAGCACACCACGGCGCCGGCGCCATCCAGCCGCTAAACAGACCTGCCAGGACGGGGGCGTCCAACGCGCTTCAGAGCGCGCTGCATGTTCGGATGATGGCGGCATGCGCACTGCCTCCCATCCCCCGCTGGTCCCTGGTCCAGCGTACCATCACATACGTGGCCAGTCCCCCAAACCACGCTGGTGACTACAGGGAGCGGCCCAGGTTGCGGCCAGCAACCGCACCACACAAACCCCCCCCCATCATCGCCGCCGCGGCTGCTGCATGGTGCGGGGACAGCACATGTACAAACACGCGCAGGAGGCGGAGCACATACGTATTGGTCCCCCCACACACACACGGGTTTCCCCTCTTATCTTTTCGGTCTCCCGCCTCCTGCTTCCCATTCCCTCCCATTCCCTCCCCCACGGGTCTCCCTTCTAAACCCCCCCAGCATGGGTGACTCATGTCGTATAACCGATTGTTATGCCGTCCCCGCCCCCCCCCAGCGTGGATGACGTCCACATGCTTCAGATCACAGACCACGTTCCCGGTCCGCACCCTCCGATGCGGCCCCCTTGACCCTCCCCAAACCCTCCCCAAGCCCTCCCCCACACCCCCCGCAAAGAAAACAAAAATGCCCCCGAAACCCCCAAACCCCAAACCCACCGGACCCGCCACCTCGCAACAGGCCAACCGGCAGCTCACAGACCGGCGGCAGATCAACGAGCGGCTGGCGGAGGCGGTGGAGGCGCACGAATTCCTGCGCGACAACGTCATCCAGGCGGTCAAGAAGGACTGCGGGTCGTACGGTACGGCGATGATGACGATGACGTGGCGATGGGCTGGAGCGGGGGGCCCCAGCCGTGAGAGGGCAGCACCGTTGCGGCCACGGGGCCGGCGCAGGACAAACCTGGAGTGGCATGGTAGCATGGGCATGGGCGTTGGGACGCGGCCTGGGCCGAGCCTCTAGTCATGCCTCCAGGAGGGTTGCAAGGGAAACGCGTGTACGGATATAAACCGTGTAGGAGAGACGTTTGGGGACACATGCTGGAGAACTTGGTTGACGAAACTATAGTCGGGGGTCGTATGTCGATCGACGGCTAAGTCTAGTTCGGCGGCGGCGACTCCTAGGCTAACGAAAACGAGGACCCCGCGTGTCGTAGGGGGAGGGTTGCAAGAAAGACCCTTAAGGGGAGGGGGGGAGGGAGGGGGCGGGAGGCCTCCGGACTCGCAACGCAAACCCCACCGCCCGAAACGGGATGCAGCGGGTTGCTGCATCGCACCTTGGGCGTTGGGGCCGGGGGCAACGGGCAAGGCATTGGGAGGGCAGCCGGAGCTGAGTGCGTCACTACGTAGCTGCAGCGGGCTGTGGGTCGCATGTTGTTGCTGGTGGAGGGTCTTATGAGAGAATCCGCGAATCCACGGCGGCCGGTTGTGAGGGTGGGGGGCATAATGGCGTGAGGGTGTGAGGGCGTGAGGGTGGGGTGTATAAAAACCGTTTTACGCAACGGGACAGGATACCGGTAGTTGGCGCATGGTCGTCGGACACCAATTTTGTGAGGGTGTGGGGGGTGTGAGGGTTGGCCGCGGGCGCGAACGCAACTGATCGCGGGTGGATTTGAACCCGGGGCTGCGGGAGGCACCGCAAGGTGTATGTGCCATCTGCCTGGGCGCAGGCCAGGGCAGGGTTCCTGGGGGTCGCGATCTCGCAGGTCGGGGGATATACAATAGATCTGCGAATCCATGGCCGTCAAACCAAGGGCGATGACGATGAGGGGCCGCGATCTCGCCTGTCGAGGGGCCTGCGATGAGATGTGTCAAGTACCGGTTTGGTAGACGATGAGGCCTGATTAGGCCCCTGCCTCCTGGCCTCGTCACCCCGTCGCTGATGCCGCCCGCCCATCCCCTCCCTCCCTGGACCGCTGCAGAGATCTCCCCCGAGAAGGCGCAGCAGCTGAGAGGCATGGACCCCAATGACATGCGGCCGCCGATGCGGGGGTAGCTCCGAAACCGTGATGGGTCCCCTCCTGGAGCAAAGCTCTATACGGATGGGGCTGGCTGGCTGGCTGGCTGGCTGGTTGGTTGGTGCAGTAGGTCGATCCCGAGGTGTTGTAGGCCGCGGCACACCATGCTACTGGAACACACGTCGGGCGGCAGTCAGTTCGCCACAGTGCAGCAGCAGAGGCCGAACGAATTTCAGTATCGTACGGCGGTTTCCCGAGCCGTTAGTTCCTGAGCCGCCTGCGTGATGGGTGGGCCAATACAGCACAGTGCAGCACAGTGCACATGGGGGGGCTTTGGGGGCTGGGCCAAGAGGGGTGAGCTGTCAGTCCCGAGCGTTTGGTGGGCGGGAGGCGGCTGGTCGCGGGGTGTCCCTGGCTTGAGGCAGCACTCGGCTCGCCCACCCGGGTCGTCGACGTCTGAGGGGCGGCGGGCTGCGCGAGCACACGCGAGCTGAGACTGGAAGAGACGCGGGCGCCCGAGTTGGCTGCTGCCGACGAGTGTAAGGACACCGCTTCTGTTGTGGCTGACTGCGAATAAATCCTAGGACGGGCTTACCACGTCAAGTTGGGAATGACGTGGGACGTGGGAATTGGGAATTGGGAATGAGTTGAGAATGAAGAGTAGCTTACTAGAAACTTAGTTGCTGACCCAACTCCTCCCCAGGGTCAAGTAGTGTTGTTGCCGAGGGAGCTCAAACGACTTCTAGCGGCCCAGTCCGCATCCCTTCATTACCCCGTCCGGGAGATAACTCCACCAACGAGAAAGAGTGAGGGCCGTAAGCCAGGTTCTTTCCTACGACTCTTTTTCTTCAGGAACACCGCCTGCTTCGAGCTGCGTGGAAAGCACTTGGCGCCATCGCTCAGACAGCGCTCAGACCCAAACCACGCCACAACAGCTTCGGTGTCGATACGGCAGACTGGATTCCCACGCCCGCAATTGATCAAAGCTGACACAGTCACGACCTCCCGGCCTCCAAGTCAGTTCCCTTACACTCGATGCAGCACTGCGCCCGGCGTGTACTGGTCTCCATACCACCTCTTGCTTTGAACACCTGTAACAGTTACTACTACCTCGTCCTTTTGTTCTCACTTGTTAGCGAGCGTCACGGATGTTTCGGTGCAACGCTGCCACTGGCTCCAGGGAGGGCGCAACCCATCGTCAGCTTCCAAACTCCGACCGCCAGCCACAGCGATGCAATCAGCTGTGCGCTTTTCCTAAGCACTCGACAAGCACCCCCTCCCTGGAGCCTCGTTGCGCCTTGCTTGCCGGTGTGTGTTGATGGGTAAGGGGAGTTTGGCGAGTTACAAGACATAGGAAACGGGGGGTGGCGAGAAGACCCGGTTACGAGGCAATGGAGGGTAGGAAACGAGAGGGGCCGCTTCCCCCTGTCACGCAGGACCCAACACATGTAGTAGTACCAACAAATGTAGCAGTTACTGACGCCAACTGCAACCTCGTGCTGGGGTGCTGCTATGACAAATTGCCCAAAAGGGAAAACATAAACCGCGGTTGACGCTCCGGAGCCATGAAACGGCTCATAACAACTGCAACACCCACAACAGCACACAACAGACAGCAGGCGGCGCGAGACGGCCCACGACCGCTAAAGTAGGAGACCGCCGAGGAAAGAGTGGCGCTGAGCATGCGCCACGGCTGACCGTGGCCATGGCCGTGCCAACAATCCGTACCATCTTTCATCACGGGTTCACGCCGACATGCCACATGGCTCAGACCTGCCAACAGGTCGCATACCTGCGGCTCCGGAACCGCACATGTCGTACTACCAAACCAGTGCATAGTCATCTTGGGACTCATCTGACTCCACCTCCGTTTCTCCGGGCTCGTGTGCCTTCGGTGACCCAAAGCGGAAGCCACGTACCGGCTGCTGCGGGTTAAGCAGCCCGTACAGCCGCGTGGCGAAACGCGCGCAGTTGGTGGTGTCCGTCCGCGGTCGGCCGTTGGTCTCGCTGCCGTCGCCATCCTCCTCGTCTGTGGGTCCGCTCCGCCGGAGGTAGTTGCGGCGCAGGTCGTCCCGCAGCATCTCCACCATCTTGTCCGCCGGGCAGTCGGTCACGTGCTCCCCCAGGACGATGGCATCGGTGGCCTGGTTTGACCTGCGCGAATACCGCGGGAGGCAAGGCAGGGCGATAGGGGTCATGCGGTAGGCGAAGGCGGCTCGAAGACGGCTTCGGAAACGAAGTGCTTGCCTGGGTTGTGACGTCGGGTAAAGGCAGGGTAATGGCTCTGAACATACGTGTACGCTGGCGGTCTACGCCGCAGTAATGACCAGCCCCCGGCTCACCCTCCCCCCGCCCCACCTAGAGCCCAACCTCAGCAGCCCCAGCTTATCGCCGCTCGCGCTGACGCGGATGGAGTCCACGTTACGCTCAAGCAGGATGTAGCGGACTGATGTACGGCGGGGCTGCCCGGGACCGCGGACGTCAACAACGAACGAAGCCTCCAGAAGCACCGCCATGTGCTGAGTAGCGCTGCACAACGACGCGGGGTAGTAGACCAGCTGAGCGCGGGAGCGCCTCAGTGCGGTAACCTCTGCGCTGAGTGAGCTTGTGCTGACCGCCACGGACATCACGCCGAGGGAGCGGACGTCGCCTGGCGAGCAGATGTGCGCCTCCAGTATGGGTGCTGACGCATGGACCATCTCGGCAGGGTCTGCTGGCACACGCTGCTGTATCTGTTGCCGCTGCTGCTGTTGTTGTTGCCGCTGCTGTGTCTGTTATTTGTTGTTGTTGCTGCTGCTGCTGCTGCTGCTGCTGCTGTGTCTGTTATCTGTAATCGTCGAAATGTACAGGCACGCTTGGTTGCTGCAACAGGCATGAATGCAGTGCAGTCGAGCAAACAAGCAATCTCGTGACGCTCACAAGGACTGATCACGCGCGATCGGGATCGCATCACCTCATCATCATGACGTGATCACATCATGCCGCCCGTGATGGCTCGGGCGAGGGCACAGTCACGCGTTGCGTGGTAGGAAGCGACCCGTGGGTCATGCAAGGACACGATTGTGGCGCGCGCTGCAGCGCACTGCATCGCGGCCAAACCGCCGTGGCTCACTTTCCTGAGTTACCATCCCACGCACGGCATCCTAGCCCAGAACTACGTGGAACGATACGGCAAGCAAGGCCGCGCCGATCTTGCTCCCCCATTGCGAAAGGAGGATAACGATCTCGGCGTCTGCATGTGAAAATGTAAGTTCCTTGCTGGGCCGAGACGCTTAAAACGTTTAAGGGACGGACTAGGGTTCGAAGGGGGGAGCGCCGGCAGCAGCAGGGCCCTGCAGGGCCGAATCAACAGGGAGCAGCCAGGAGCAACCCGAGCGACCCGCCACCTGTAGGTTCAGCTGCGGGGTCCTGGCGGCGCGGATACTGAAAAAGACGCAGGAAAGACACGCGGTGTGCTGCGGCCAAGCATTCAGATGCAATGTAACAAAGGATTGTCATTCCTTACAAGTGCTCTCAAACGTCCGACCATACGACCGGCGGCGCAACGCATAACGCATGGGTCCTCACACCGCACAGACGCCATCACCGCGCCGCACCTCATACATACCGTGGGTCCCAAACGCGCATGACAGGCTAGTGCCGTGCATATTAACCTACAGAATGGCCGAAAACAACCCCTAAAAGGACAGGGGGGAAGTTGGACTTCTGGGTTCATTACCGTTGTTGTAACGGTTACAGTGGGTTCTAGACCAAGATGTAGAACCATCGGGCACATCGCCTGACACTGAGAAAGACGGAGGAAACAAAGACCGACATGCACCGGAACAAAGGCAAACCACCCTGTAATGTGACTGTACGGACGCAATTGAGCCGCGGGGGTGCGCGGCAGTGGCGCCTCCCCCGCTCCCCCCGCCCGTTTTCTTTTCCTTTACACAGCCCCGACGGGACGCCTCCACAGGTTTGCCGGTATTCCGTCCCAGTGCTCCAGCACGCGCCCACAAACTCGGTGTCCGCCGACCATGCGCCAACTATCCTGTCCTTGTGGCGTCAACGGTTTTTATGCCACCCCCCGCCCGCAACCCAGTCAAACCAGCCAGCAGCTACGCTCAGGATCCCACAGAGAAGGGAACCGGGCAAACCAGGTGCTCGCATTTAGATTGCGGCACCCCTATCAGCTCTGGGGTGCTTAGTTAGGCACAGGAGCTCGGCTACCCTACCCGCCGGCGCCAAAGTATGTGTTTGCGTGTGTGTATGTGTGTGTATGTGTGTGTATGTGTGTGTGGGTGTGGAAGAGAAATGCATGCCACACTTGCATGCCACGCAGCCGCAGCTCCGCAAGCGGAGCGCCGAACGCCGCCGCCGCGATGGCGAGCGCGGCACCCTCCAGTCAGATCAACATGATATCAGGAGGTAACCAGTAGAGACAGGCAGGGAGGTAGCACCCTCACTTTGTCCGCCGTCCGCGCGTCACGTCCATCACTGTTTTAAACGCCGCCACCACCGCCGCAACAACCAGACCCTGCGCGTCACAACCTTGTGACCGCTACTGCGGCGGGCTGTTAAGCATGCTGTGCCCGTACAACACTCTCCCGTACTACGCGCCCATGCGGTACATATATGATGATGATGACAAATTCTGGTCTTGATAGAAGAAGGGCGAACGATTGCAGGCCCAACACAAAACTGAGGGTCTGCTCACTGCGGCGAGCCACCGCGTGCGCCGGACACCGCGTGCTGATCCCTCGTCGCCAGCCTTCCCGAACTCAGCGAGGCGACAGCAAGGAGGACCCTGCCACAAAACGCGCCACACCAGACACACTTGATGCAACTCACAGATACTACGCGCGAGCCCACTCAACGGCGACGCATTCTCCAACCAACATAACCACGATAAGGTCAGGCGGTGGGCACTTCCAACCAACACAAATACGGTTAGGTTAGGCACCGATAGGCGCTGATAAGGACCACGGCGTTGGAGCTGGGCTCACAACCCCTGCTTCCGCCTGTTTCCGCCCAAACCAACCAGCCCTTCCTCCCCCCTTCTCTTCCCCCCGTATGTACCTGCCCCTAGAACCAGCTAGTTGTCCATCCGGCCCTCCCAGCCCCGCCGCCACTCCTCGGCTTCCCAGTCCACTCGCTTTCCTCCGCCCCGACGCCGCCGGCAGCAGGCGCTCCGAAGCTCACGCCGCCGGCAGCAGGCGCTCCGAAGCTCACGCCGCCGGCAGCAGGCACGCCGCCGGCAGCAGGCGCTCGGAAGCTCACGCCGCCGGCAGCAGGCGCTCGGAAGCTCACGCCGCCGGCAGCAGGCGCTCCGAAGCTCACGCCGCCGGCAGCAGGCACGCCGCCGGCAGCAGGCGCTCGGAAGCTCACGCCGCCGGCAGCAGGCACGCCGCCGGCAGCAGGCGCTCGGAAGCTCACGCCGCCGGCAGCAGGCACGCCGTCGGCAGCAGGCGCTCGGAAGCTCACGCCGCCGGCAGCAGGCGCTCGGAAGCTCACGCCGCCGGCAGCAGGCGCTCGGAAGCTCACGCCGCCGGCAGCAGGCGCTCGGAAGCTCACGCCGCCGGCAGCAGGCGCTCGGAAGCTCACGCCGCCGGCAGCAGGCGCTCGGAAGCTCACGCCGCCGGCAGCAGGCGCTCCGAAGCTCACGCCGCCGGCAGCAGGCGCTCCGAAGCTCACGCCGCCGGCAGCAGGCGCTCCGAAGCTCACGCCGCCGGCAGCAGGCGCTCCGAAGCTCACGCCGCCGGCAGCAGGCGCTCCGAAGCTCACGCCGCCGGCAGCAGGCGCTCCGAAGCTCACGCCGCCGGCAGCAGGCGCTCCGAAGCTCACGCCGCCGGCAGCAGGCGCTCCGAAGCTCACGCCGCCGGCAGCAGGCGCTCCGAAGCTCACGCCGCCGGCAGCAGCGAGTTGGTGAACATGGCCGACACATCCACGGACTCGCGAGGGATGCGCTCGCCCACATCGCCCGTGCGCAGGCCGTCCAGGGTGGTGGTGGCCGTGGTGGTGGTGGTAGTGGTGGTGGCGGTGGTGGTGGTTGTGGTGGTGGTGGCGGAGGTGGTGGTGGCGGTGGTGGTAGCGGTGGTGGTGGAGGCATGCGGTTTGCGGCTCTGCACCTTGGTAGTCAGCAGACCCGACTGCGATAGCCAGTCCACGAAGCTCTCCCACACGGCGGGCTGCATGTGGCCCCAGCGGCCCTGGGCGTCGAGCAAGTGGGCGGACAGATAGGCCTGGCGGGGGGGGATGAGGTGAGGTGGGGTGGAAGGAGGCGGGGAGGTTTAGGGAGATGGTCTGGTTTGGGGGGTTGCGAGGAAGACCCGTGGATTTGGGTTTGGGGAGGAGGGCAGCGAGGAGTCCCCTCTAGAAAGGGCGAGATGGGGTGCAGTGGTTGGAGGAGAGCACAGGTGGCGGAGCTGGGGAGGCATGCGTGGTGGTGCGGGGCTTACAAGGAAACCCCGTGTACGAAGGAAAAACAGTTTGGGGACAGACGTTTGGAGGTGCATGCTGGAGATCTCGGTGCGGGGCTCTCTACATCCTCGTCTCAACTGGAGACGAGGATGTAGGGTCGCGAACCTTTCCGCTCATGTGCTATCTTGCTGGCGAACCAAAAGCGCGGTGCGGGGCGGCGTCAGGATCCACATGGCGAAAGACGGAGCCCCCGACCTCCCTCCTCTTCTCCTTCCCCCGGCGCCCTACCGCTCCGCGCCATACACCCTACGATCCACGGCCTCCCCCTCGCCGCCCCAATGCCTTACCCTCAGACACCATCACCCACCCCACCGCCCCAACTACATTTCCCCATTCGCGTTACCGGTTCTTTTATTGTAACCCCACCGCCCCGCACCCAGCCCCCTCCTGGAGCGACCCGAAGGGCCCCCTGGAGCGGCCCCACCTGCGACTCCTTGACCATCTCCGGCTCCAGAGGCTTGGGCAGCGGCGCCTCCGCGTGCTCCGAAGCCACCCCCGCCAGGAACGCCTCCGCCGCCTCCGCCGGATGGCTGGCGGCCCACTCGTAAGCACGCGACGTGGCGGCCAGGAACGCCTGAACCGTCTCGGCCTTATCCCTGGGGGCGGTTCGATCGGTTGGCTTCAGTTTGTTGCTTCGCTTTGGTAGGTTGGTTGATTGCTTGGTGGTTATAGTACCGCAAGCGCGCGATTGGCATGATGACGCAACGCGTCACGGCAAGGCGCACGGGACCATAGCAGCAATGGCTCCTACAAGGAAGTCGTCCAAACAGCGCATACCAGCACATTCCGTGCATGGGCTGCGCAAGCGCGCGCCCACGCGCCGGGGAGGACGAGCATGCCCCGATCAACAACCCTCCTCTTCCCCCCGCAGCCAGCCCCTCCGCTCTTTAAACGGCCGATGACTGGCCGCCTTCACAGGTTTGTCGGTCGTGAATCCTTGTGCTCCAGCATGCGACCACAAAATCAGTGTCCGAAGGCGATGCGCCAGCTGTTATATCGCCGTCGTATAACCGGTTTTTGTTGCGCCCCCCCCCGCGCCGCATGGTGTCCGACGACCATGCGCTATCTATCCTGTCCCGTCGCGTAAGACGGGTTTACGAAACCCACGGTGCGGGAGGGACTCGCCCCGGCGGGCCCAGAGCCATCAGCAGTCCCGCCCGGCGCGCTTCCAACCCCCGCGACGTGACAGCTGCGGCTCCATCAGCAGCTGGTCCCGCCGCGCTTCCAACCCCCGCCGTCCGGGCCGCACCTGATGGTGTCGGGGTGCGCCACCAGCAGCGGGCTGTAGCCGTACGGCACCTTGTAGTCATCCAGCCCGAAGACGTTCAGCTTCACTCCCTGGCGCCGGGCCTCAATGCCCTCCTGCGGCGGCAGCAGCGGCAGCGACGGGGGTTGTGAGAGTAGCCCCTGGGTCGGCAATGACTAGGAAACCGGTCAGGAAAACGCGGTAGGGGCAGCAGCAACAACACGTTGCCAGCGGCTGGCTGCAGCAGGACGCGGCGGGGGCGGCAATGTTGGTGGCGGCAGTAGCGGCGGCGGCAATGTTGGTGGCGGCAGTCGCGGCGGCGGCAATGGTGGTGGCGGCAGTAGCGGCGGCGGCAGCAGCGGCGCACCCGCCATCAATCAAGGAACCCCACATGAGGGCGCATAAGGCCTCGGAAGCCAGACCCACCCGCCCCGCGCAGCACCCAACACCCAAGGTGTGCCCCTCCCTGCCGCTCCCGGCCCACTGCCCAGCCACTCACCCAGCCCATGAAGACCCAAGTGGCGTCCGCCTCGCCCTGCGGGGAGGTGCGGGGGTGTGTGGAACGTGCGGGTGTGTGTGGGAGGTGTGGGAGGTGCGGGGAGGCGAGGCGGCGCCGGCAGCAGCACAGTGTATGCGGCATAGGCACAGTGTATGCGGCAGCAGCACAGTGTATGCGGCAGCAGCACAGTGTATGCGGCAGCAGCACAGTGTATGCGGCAGCAGCACAGTGTAGGCGGCATAGGCACAGTGTATGCGGCAGCAGCACAGTGTATGCGGCAGCAGCACAGTGTAGGCGGCAGCAGCACAGTGTAGGCGGCAGCAGCACAGTGTATGCGGCAGCAGCACAGTGTAGGCGGCAGCAGCACAGTGTAGGCGGCAGCAGCACAGTGTAGGCGGCAGCAGCACAGTGTAGGCGGCATAGGCACAGTGTAGGCGGCATAGGCACAGTGTAGGCGGCAGCAGCACAGTGTAGGCGGCATAGGCACAGTGTAGGCGGCATAGGCACAGTGTAGGCGGCATAGGCACAGTGTAGGCGGCATAGGCACAGTGTAGGCGGCATAGGCACAGTGTAGGCGGCATAGGCACAGTGTAGGCGGCATAGGCACAGTGTAGGCGGCATAGGCACCGGGTGCGGTTGCGTGAGCGAAACGGCGTTGGGGGTGTAAAGAGAGAATCCGCGGCGTTGGGGGTGAATGTGTGGGTGGTCATATGGGTCAGAGTCGGTGGGAGAGAGAGGGGCGACGTCGTGGGCATGTGGAGGCGGATGCCAGGCGGCCGGGAGGGGGGCATCGCACTCGTCAGGCAGCTTCCCTGGAGCGCCCCAACATCGCACCCACCAGGGCAGCTTCCCTGGAGCGCCCCAACATCGCACCCACCAGGGCAGCTTCCCTGGAGCGCCCCAACATCGCACCCACCAGGGCAGCTTCCCTGGAGCGCCCCAACATCGCACCCACCAGGGCAGCTTCCCTCCAACATCCCCCTGCCCACACTCCAGGTCTCCTCGCCAGCCCCGCCACACTCTGTCCCGGTAAGCGGTAACACTCCACAAGATTTGCAAAGATCCCCCCTTCCATCCCGCGCTTCGCCGCCCCCGGCCCCCTTCTCCGCCCCCACCAGCTACACTTCCCATGTCACGTTACCGGTTCGGTTATGTAACCCCCCTTCTCCCATTATGTAACCCCTCTATTTCTCATCGCACAGCTTCAGGTACCCATCTCCACGCTGCACATCTTGTGTAGGGGTTCTCCCCTCCGGTTTCGGAGCATACTTCCTTCTTTACGGAACCCACCTTGAGCAGCGTGTCCCAGATGCCCAGCATGGGCGGAGTGCTCTCCACGAAGTCGCCCTTGCCGCCGTCGTTGCGGATGAGCTGCTGCACGATACGGCCCTCGAAGCGGGCGCCGTACGACGCGTACGTCTTGCCGCACAGCTGGGCGGGACGAGCGATGCCGCTGCTGGCCAGGGTCACGATGGCCGAGGTGGAGTCCTGGGGGGAAGCGGGGGGGCGCGGTGGGGTGCGACGGGCGGCGGGGAGGGGGGGAGGATGTGGGTTGGGTTTTGGACACGACGCGTTGATTGCTGAGCATGCAGGCGAGCGAGCAGGGGCGTAGTCTAGTCCACGAGGTTAAGTGGGGGGAGGGGAAGGTTGGAAAAAGAACGGGTGTGCGTGTGTGTGTGTGTGTGTGTGTGTGTGTGTGTGCGTGGCATTGAAGGTGGTTGGGTGGCGTTCTGGGGAGGGCAAGGTGGGGCGAGGGCGCAACGGGGGAGTGGTTGGGCCGAGTAACACCGGGGGGCTGAAGTTGCATGAGGAGGGAACACGCGCTCTGAGTGGAAGGTGAGGGGCCGCCAGAGACGGTGGCTTGGGCACCACTTGGGTCCATCTGTTTGGGATGGTGACGACTGTTCCCCGTCTGTTGATCTTTAAACCAACCGAGTGCGCTTTCCACAGCCAGGTGCCATGGCCGGCTGTTGGCTCTGTCAGGCGACTCCGCCGCCGCCGGGTTGCCCGTCGTCCGGACTACGGTGCGCACCTGAAGCAGCGTCGCCACAGCGACAAGCTTTGGCTTGGCACCAGGCGCGTCACCCCAGGTGTGCGCTGATATGACGCTCTCCGAGGGGGTCACGCAAAACATGCAAGAGCCATCGGCCACACGCGAAGCAGGAGTTGTCTTGTACTCGTCGACATGTGGGCTCACTATACGGACGTCTATGCCCGCGTCGGCATACCACCCCTTATGTTTGGCAACATAGAAGCCGGTGTGGTTGGTGTTTGGCGTCCAGTCAAGCGCAATGCTTACTGTGGTTGGCATAGTTGCTGCTGTGTTTTATATCTCACAGTGTTGTATATGGTTGTCAGCCTATGGAAGTTGTAAAGGCTAACGAGGCATCGCGCATCGCATTGCTACATGCTCGTCCTGCAGTGCTGCAGGGCAGAGCCGTCCGAATGTCCTTTAGACAGTCATAATTTGGAAGTATACTGCCAGGTTGCCATAATTCAGGTGAGGCCACACGACGGGCCTCCAGTCAATATTCGCTGCGCGATGATCTCCGCGCGATAGGCCGCTCCTGGTCCGCCAGGGGCGACACTGTTGCGCGTAAGTAATATAGTCCTTTCTTTGACAAGTACATAGCTTTGCTAGCCGTCATCGGTAGCCACCACCTGCAAAGGACAGGGGAAGAATGTTGCAGACCGGTCTGTCAAGGGCGGAGCGCGCCGCGCCTGTGCCGGTGACAAGCCGCACCGACAGGATTATGGCTCGGGTTGCTTTGGTAATTGTCGCTGGTGGGCTGCTCTATGGCCTTTATTCGCTGGGAGGACCCGTCTACTGGAAATTCTACGCAACGGTCATCCACCCATACGAGGACAGCGTCCACCAGACATTGCAAGGCGCTACTCCAGGTAATCTGGGACGCCTGGCACTTGCAAAGATAGCAAGAAAACGGTTGCAATGCTTCGGCGCGTCGTCGCTCAACTTGTCTTGCGGATTTTCTGCTGCGCAGTTGCTGATATCTCAGTTTCGAAGGAGCCAGCCGTATCGAAAACTGCGGGTGGAGATGGGGGAGCTGATAGAGGAGGGGACGCAACCGGAGGGGGCACACCGAAGGTTGAGGTAGCACCAGTGAAGGCGGATCCGGCACCAGTGAAGGCGGCGGTGGCACCGGTGAAGGTGGATCCGGTACCAGCAAAGGTGGAACCAGTTCCCGCCAAGGTGGACCCGGTACCAGCAAAGGTGGATCCGGTTCCCGCCAAGGTGGACCCGGTACCGGCAAAGGTGGATCCAGTTCCCGCCAAGGTGGATCCGGTTCCAGCAAAGGTGGATCCAGTTCCAGCAAAGGTGGAACCGGTGGTTACCCCGACGTCCACGACGAACGAGTTTGACCACAGTAAATACCAACTTACCAGGTGAGGCATCTGGGGAGGGGCAGGCGGTGTATGCTGAGGGTTGCTGGGTGGGAAAGCGCACGTATGGCTCCTGGTCCTGTGTGCATGGAGGGGTTCCTGGTCCTGTGTGCAGGGAGGGGTTCCTGGTCCTGGGTGCAGGGGGGGGCGCGAAATGGGCACGGTACCTCTTATGACGTGGCGCCACGGGGCCATTGACTGGGGCTACTGAGCCAGCCACCGTCTTATCGGCACCAGCTAAAGGATGGGGCCCTGGCCCTGGAAAGCCAATCCGGAGCTTGCCATATAGCTGATGCGACCGTTTAGGCAACCCGGAGGTCGGCTGCCAGTAGCATTCCGTTTGCCGGCTCTGTGGCCCAGCCTACTCTCCTTGCCATCCTAGATTGCGTCGAGGCTTGGTAAGGGCGGGCGTCAAAACGGCGCTCTGGTTCGCCGCCCTATTGCGCGCGTGCGCACTCCATCCTCCTAGTTGGCTTCCGACTCCCGAACCCTACCTTCCTTTCCGGGCGACGCCCCGCCGTCCAAAACAGGGAGCGCGTACACGGGCTGTTGCAGGACGGCCTCATCATGATCACCTGGGCGAACCACCACTACTTGGACTTTGCTAAGAGTTGGGTGTACAACCTGCGCAAGGTACGGGTAGGACCCTAAACCCATTAAGTACGTCATAAGGCCGGAGGAACGGGGCGGGCCTTGCCGGCGGGCGGGACCAGGGCGGGGGGCGGGGTGGGCGGGACCAGGGGTTGATAAGACGACCAGGCCTGTAGGGGCATGTATTTGGGTTTGTCCTTGTTGTGGGAGGGTTGTGCCAGGTGGTGTGGCGGTGCTGGGGCTTTGGGAAGGGCAGACGCATGGGGGAGTCTCTTGCCGATCGATGGGCATCGAAGCCCCGGGAGAGTGCGATACGCCACCCTCCCACGCACTGCGCTCCGGCCCGGCAAGAGGTGCACACGCGGCCGTGTTCGTGACCTGAAGCGCCTGTGACGGCTGGTTGTTCTCCCCGGGGCGCCACTTCTACGGGCTGCTTCAGCCCGAGTCACCAGCCCGCACCAGCCCCACCTGTTACGTCACCGAAATGGGGCCGTGTGGTTCATCGGACCCAGGTCCGGGCTGGTTGGGAGCCGGGTGGGGCTGATCAGCCAGATACCTGGGGCTAAGCCGGATCGGGGGTCGCAACACGCCCTCAGTCTGGGCTCTACTCACGCCTAGGATCTCGAATCCCCGTCGGTGTCCCAATCCTCGTGTCGTCTTCCCCCCTACCGGACGTACGTACGTGGCTCCCCGCTCCCATTTGTCGGCCGGTGACTATGTTCCATGTGGCCCCTGCCACGGCGGCTCGCATCCTTCACCACCTGCGGCATCAGCCCCGCCATCATCACCCCTCGCACGCCATTATCGCTACCACCACCTCCACCTTCACCACCATCAAATCCAACACGTCCATCACCACTACCACCACCACCACCATCTCCAACACTGTCATCTTCTTCACCGCCACCACCAACACTGTCATCATTCCCACCACCATCACCACTATCAAATCCAACTCCAACACGTGCATCGCCACTGCCCGCAGTCCGGCGTGAGCGGCTACATGGTGGGCGCTATGGACGACGACATGCTCCGGGACCTGGTGAAGCTCGACATCCACACCTGGCGCATGAACACGGGCATCACTAAGAACGACCTGGGCTGGGGCAGTCAGAACTTCCACCTCATGGGCAGGTGCGGCTGGGGGAAGGGAGGGGGGGAGGGAGGGTAGGAGGGTTCGAGGGAGACCCGTGGAGGGAGGCCAGGAGGGAGGGAGGCCAGGAGGGAGGGAGGCCAGGAGGGAGGGAGGCCAGGAGGGAGGGAGGCCAGGAGGGAGGGAGGCCAGGAGGGAGGGAGGCCAGGAGGGAGGGAGGCCAGGAGGGAGGAAAGCCGTGGGCCGACAGGTAAGAGGGGAAGGAAAGTTGATGGGCGAAGGTTTTGGACACGCGGTTGTGGTTGCACATGCCGGAGGACTTCGCTGGACCACCCAAAGCCAGAGGAGGGCGGGGGGGGCGCATCGCAGACCCTTGGGTGCGGCTAGGGTTCCTCCGTCCCTGGTCACTCCCACTTACCGTCGTGCCGCTTCATACTTAGTTACTTACCCCACCCCACCCCACCCCACGACCTCCGTCTTCAGTTTCCTTAACCAAGTTCTCCAGCATGCATCTCGAAACGTCTGTTCTATATACGGTTTTCCTTTCGTACACGGGTCTTCCTTTTACCCCGCCCTACCTCACCCCACCCCACTTCCGCCAAAGGTCATATTACGACCTTCGGCTTTAGTATCCCCAACCCAGTTCTCCAGCATGCATCTCAAAACTTCTGTTTTTAAACGGTTTTTTGGGGCATCCACGGGTCTCCCTCGAACCCCACTTCCTCGAAACCCCACTGCCGCTGCTTGGACGCCCCAGGTTCAAGATCAAACTCATTCGCGACGTGCTGGCCCTGGACGTGACGGTGGTGGTGTCCGACATTGACACCGCCTGGGTGAAGAACCCCATCCCCTACTTCCACCGCTACCCGGACGCCGACATCCTCACCTCCACCGACCAGCTCGCGCCCACCGTCCAGGACGACTCGCTGGAGAACTTCCCGCAGGCGGGCAGCTCCTTCAACATCGGCATCATGCTCTTCAGGCCCAACAGCAAGGACTTCGTGGGTGGGTAGGGGAGGGGCGGGCGCGCAGTGCGAGGCTGGGGTTGTGTGGGTGGAGGAGGGGGCGGGCGCGCGGCGCAAGGTTGGGGTTGTTTGGGTGAGGGAGGGGCGGGTGAGCCGTGCGCGGCTGGGATTCCGTACCCGGTGGTAGCGCCCCCCCCCCCGCGGCGGCCCCTCGCCAGCCCTGTAACGCGCTAGACGAGGCCGCGCGTGCTGTGTGCCTTTCATGGGCGGCAGCCGGGGCAGCAGGGTCGTCAGGAGGTTGGGGTGGGTCGCAACGAGGCCGCGGCATGTGTGTGTGTGTGTGTGTGTGTGTCTTGACACTTTTAGCGCGGCTGGCTGCAGCCGTGGTAGGCTTCGACAACGGAGCTGCAAGCGCGGGTGGAGCATGTCCGGCAGCTGTCATGCCCCGTATGTGTACACCGGCCCTCCCGCACGTTTGAGACGGCACCCTGCGGTTCACCCGCGACGGACCCCTGTCGACGGACCCCTGTCAGCTGACCCATGTCGGCTGACTCATGTCGGCTGACCCATGTCGGGTGACTCATGTCGGCTGACTCATGTCGGCTGACTCATGTCGGCTGACTCATGTCGGCTGACTCATGTCGGCTGACTCATGTCGGCTGACTCATGTCGGCTGACTCATGTCGGCTGACTCATGTCGGCTGACTCATGTCGGCTGACTCATGTCGGCTGACCCATGTCTACTAACCCCGTTGGCTGACCCCACGCTCTCCTCGCGCAGACGAGTGGGTCAAGTCGCTGGACGACCCCAAGATGTGGGACCAGACCGCCTTCAACGACCTGGCGCGCAGGGTAAGGGGGGGGGGGCACGTGTTGCGCAGCCAGAAAGCCTGTGGCAGCGATAACCTACGAGGGTGCCACATCCTCTACATACGCATGAGCTTCGTCACATGGAAAGCGCCTCGCCTACATGTGCCAAGCAAACCCTAGCCAGCGCGTTGCGTAAGACGCCGTGCCACATTACCTGCTGCGTCCCACGCGTCGGGGGTATTGGGTGCTCCTGGAAGCCCATAGCAACCCCCACCCTTACCGCACTTGTCGCATCATATCGGCCCGCGGTTGCATCGATCTGCGGGGCGTCATGTTTGGTGAACGGATACGCCAGGCGATCCCCATGGGGCATGTCGCCGCTGCCCGCATGTGCAAATGTGTTTTTGTCCTCACCCCACCCCATGGCGCCCCCCCCCCCCTCGTGGTGCCCAAATCACCGGGTCCTCCCGCCACCTCCCTGGCGCACCTGCCGCCGCTGCCGCCAACTCAGGGCCACAAGTTCTCCGAGCCTCCTAGCAACCTGTGGCTGGGCTACGACGGCAAGCTCAGGATGGGAGTGCTGCCATGCGCGCTCTTCGCCAGTGGCCACACCTTCTTCGTGCAGGTGAGGCGGCGTGACGACCTTTCGTCCCCACCCATCTTCAACGCTCTTGGTTTTTCGGCCGTGGATTCGAGGATTACCGGATTATCCTTTATGCCACCCCTCGGATAGTCGTGTAAGCGTTCCCTGACGACGGCGGCTTGGGTGGTGTGGTCTTGTTGCTTCGCCTGCGGCCGGTTGGACATCCCAAGGGCGTTCGTGTGGGACACTCCCGTCCGCCATGATCACTCCGAAGCCCCAAACCCTAAAGTTCTCGACACCGACATCCACTGTCGGCCGTGGATTCGCGGGTATAGTACCTCTCCCCCCCATCCTCAACCGTTTTTTTTGCCATCCCACCCTCACCATCGGTTCCTCCTCCGCCACCCACCCTCACCATCGGTCCCTCCTCCCCCTCCAAACCGCCCCCCTCCCCCAACGCTCCTCCCACCCACACTCACAGCACAAGTATAGCGAGCTGGGTCTGGAGCCCTACGTGGCCCACGCCACCTTCCAGTACAGCGGCACGCCGGGCAAGCGCAACCGGTTCCGTGAGGCGATGCTGTTCGACGACCCGCCCGAGTACTACGACGACCCCAAGGGCTTCGTGGCCATCGAGTGAGAATGGGGTCTTGGTTTTGATCCAAAGGAAGAAGTTAACAAAAACGTTTTTCCTGACACGCGGAGTGCGGCGGGGGCGTGTCATCAAGGAAGGGGCCGTGCGGCGGGGCTGACAGGCTGGCTGGGGGTGCGGCCTGTCGGGGGGTTGATCATCATGGTGGCATTGAGAGACTGAGAGACTGAACCAGAGGGATGAGGCGCTGAGGCGGCCTGTGGCTCTGCACCCGACCCTCGTCTCCTCGACATCTCCCTTCGCCTTCTGCATGAGTCCCACTTGGCGGCGCCCCACCCCTTCCTGCCGACAGCCCCCCTCCCTTCCCTCCTCCACCACCACAGCATGGACGTCCCGCAGGCGCTGTTGGACGCCGCCGCCAAACCCGTGGATGGCCTTATGACCGCCGACAAGCTGGGCGACCACTTTGCGCTGGTGCACCACCAGCTGTTCCGCCTGCGCGCCGCCATCGCCGTGGCGCTCATCACCGGCCGCGTCATCGTGCTGCCGCCTATCTGGTGCCAGCTGGACAAGTACTGGGCGCCGCTGTTTGACGGTGAGCGAGCGAGCGGGTTACTGCGTCCCCTGCGCCTGGGGTATGTCACCCTTCCGACACGTCCCGTCCAGCACCTCGCAGCACGCGCGCGCACCCCCTGGTCATCGCCCCTTGGTTGGTCGACCATGGATTCGAGGATTATCCAATCTATTAATACCCCTTGGCGGTTCCCTTGTTCCTGTTTAGGCAACATCCCGGGCACCCACTGGAAGAAGCCGTACATCTGCCCCGCCGACCACATCCTGGACCTGGAGGGCGGCTGGCACAACAAGCGGCCCGAGTTCGGGGTGCACCTCAACTACCGCGAGTACTCGTTCTTCCAGAACCCCAGGTAGGGCGGCGGGGGGGGACGAGGTGGTGCTACCGGTGTTTCATAACGACTTTCAACGGCCCCAGCAACTTCTGCACAGCGCTGCCCTCTGGAGTGCAGGGCAGGGACGCATATACTCTCTCCGTGGTTTTAGCATTGAATTTACGCACTTTGTGGGCGTTTCTCGCGGCTGAGCAGGGACCGAAAACATGTGGCTTGCCAACATGGCTCTTTGCCTCGGCGCGCCGCTAACACCCCTAGCTGCTCCCCCCTCCTCCGCAACGCAGGATGACAAAGGCGGTGAACGACAGCCGCGTGACGGTGCTGGTGTGCAAGCCGGGAGAGAGCGACTGCTCTAACGGGGACGCTCCGGCGCCGGTCAAGGTGTGCCTGCGAGGAGGGAGCGGCAGTCTCTCAATGCCACCCTGATGATCAGCCCCCCGACAGGCCGCACCCCCAGCCAGCCTGACAGCCCCGCCGCACGGCCCCTTCCTTGATGACACGCCCCCGCCGCACTCCGCGTTCCAAAGCCCCATCGCGGGGAGTGTGTTGAGCCTCCAGTGGCGGCTCACGTCCCCATGTGGTTTCTCTGTCGTTCTAGCAACAGAGGTTCCGGTTCGCGGCCTTGGCTTATAGGCACCGTCCCTCTGCACACATTATTATTCTAGCTATATAGCTAATATCATTCTCCTTTGTCGGCTCTCCGTTTTACTTTCCATCCCGCTTCCTCCGCCTTCATTCCATCTTCGCACGGCAGGACGGCGTGATCCGGCTGGCGCCGCAACTCAACAGCGCCCAGATCTCAAAGGCGCTGGAGGGTGTGGTCGGGACCAAGATCATCACCCTCAAGAACGCGGCGCAGGCTTTCAAGGAGTTCACCAACCCTACGGTCAGTCGTCAGGCAGCGGGAAGGAGGATCTGCCAGGGGGTGGGAGCTAGGGCTGCAAACGCAGGTGGATAGGGGCATGGACTGAAGCCCTGCGTGTGTTAACTTGCCGCTAAGCCAGCCTCCGTGTGTGTGCCCCCGCCGCGCCAAACTGCCCTCGTCTTCCATCCCCACAGGACCAGCAGCAGTACGTGATCCGCCTCAACCACTACGCCTCCGTCTTCTGCTGCCTGCAAGCCCAGCCCGGCTGGATCTGGTGAGTCGATGTGACCAGCAAGCCGGGCGGCGAAGAGCGGACAACACAGAGGCGAAGGGCGCCAGCCTCCCGCTGCATGTGGTCGTCCCCCATCTAGCTCTCCGTCACCGGTTGCCCTCCCCACCCACCCACCTCCCCACACACACTCCCTCCTCCTCCGCCGGCCTAACCCCCAACCCCCCTCCCTGCTTCTCTCCTACGACGCCTCATCGCCAGGTACGACTTCTTCGCTGACCGGCCCCACTCGGACCGCTTCAACCGCAAGTTCGAGGAGTGGGTTCCCAAGCACGGCGACGGCGGCAAGAACTGCGAGGGCTACAAGGCGCCGGTGCCGGTGGGCAGCCGCCGCCGCAGCCTCCTGGAGCAGCTGGCCGCGTCCGTCGGTGATGACACCGTGTACCGGCAGCAGCGGGACCAAGGCCTGGTGGAGGTGTCAGCCGGGGTGCAGCGGCTGGCTGTCCGCGAGCAGGTTGGCCTGCCGCGAAGGCTGCAGAGCGAGGAGACGGAGATGCTGCAGGTCAGTCGCGGCGCAGCAGGAGGTGGAGGCGGACGGCCAATGCAGTGCGTCATGTAGTGTATGGCTGCGCTGGGATGCGTTGTGCCTCCTGCTCTTGTCCCGGTCCGCTACCCTGTCCTACTTCATTGTGTGTTTATCGACGCGCCGATCCGCTAAATCTGTGCCCCACGGCAACCCGAACCCCTCCGACAAAACCCGCACAGGAGGTGCGATTCCTCCAATCCATGGAGCTGGAGGCCATGTTCTCCTCGCCTTGAGCCTCGCGCAGCTACGTCACGCTGGGGAGAATGAAGCGTCCGAGGGCGGCGGCCAGCGCCTGCCTGGCACTGCGCTACCGGAGCGTGAAAACCCGCCAGCAAGCAGCAGCGATCAGGCATGCCGTCGCGGGGGGGGTCGTAGGGGCTCCCGTCACACTTGCACAGGTCCTGGTGAGGTGGCTCCGGACCTGGGGTCGTGGTGGGGTTGGCATGACTCGCCGGTAGCGATCGTAGCCTAACCAGGTATCGCCGGTAGCGATCGTAGCCTAACCAGGTATCGCCGGCCCGTGAAGTTTAAGCTGAAAGCCTTCCCTGTACGATATGAAGGCAGAAGAGTGAACAGAAGGGAGTGTTTTCTTGTAAACTCTGGGGAGGGTATTTGACGCGGGTCAGGAAAGGCGGTCGTTGTCGTTCGTGTGGTTCAGTTTGTTCAAAACTCGGACTTACTCGTCAAAGGAACCCCGCTGGCAATCGTGATTACGGTCGAGAACACGTTTCGCTGTAGCAACGATAGTCGTCGTCTTGAGCTGTGTGTTCGTGTCCGGGTAGTATATGTCATGTATCCTCTGATCCCCTGATTATTTCTTCGATACCTTTCTTACAAGAACAATGGCACTGAAATCGGCTGTACGGACTGGTCGTGCATAGCTGTATCATGCCGTTACTTCCATGAGCTTAGTCGTGTAAGTTATATCTGCGCTTCATTCCTTCGCTGCGCCAGCGGGGTTGAGAATCACGTTGCTCGGAGCAATGGTGCAGCCAACACTAGAGGCGGATGCGCTTCCAAACAACTATGCAACTTTGCGCTGCATGGCTCACCACTCTTGTCTCAAAAGATGCGCGCGACCGAAACAAATGACGCATTCGGGCGCCAGGACTGATAGCTCCGAAGCCCGAAGACGACTGCAAAGTCATGTGCTTCTGACGTACACCGCCGCGTCCATGCGCCCCGATTGTTGTTTGTAGCACTTAATGACCTCATAAAACACAAACAATGCTATCCGTTTGTCGTTATGGTTTGTCCGCACCTCGTTTCCAATCAGAATGTCACATCTTCCACCACGCATCCACCTGGGCGTACCGGTGAGTACAGCACATGCGAGTCCCCTACCCCTCCCTGTACAGCTCCCCTCCCAACCAGCAGTCCGTCGCCGCTCATTGCGTCTTCTTGCTGTCCTCTTTCCCCTCGGCCCCCTCGCCCTCCTTGGCCTCGCCCTCCTTGGCCTCGCCCTCCTTAGCCTCGGGTGCCTCGCTAAAGTTAAACACCGCATGGAACTCCCGCGCCAGCCAGGCGTGGCCAAGCACAGCGCCCAGCACGCCTGGCACGATGTACAGCAGCGCCGGCTGGGCAGCCTGCACCACGATAAAAGTGAAGACGTGACAGGGGCCGGGCGAGCGGGCCGGAGTATCCTTTAGTAAACAAAACACCCGAGGAAGCCTTCCCTTGCAGGCTTCAGCCTTTCCCGCGGGCGTGACGCTCCTATTGCTCTCACGGCACATTAATCAAGCACCCGCAGCCTGACCGTATTGCTCTCAGCCCATGGCATCCCAACCAGACTTCAACCTAGCATCCCTTGCAATGCCGTTGCAGACCTTCTGCCGCCGGCGCTGCCATCGCTTGCGTATGCCCGCAGCCATGAGGTGCATCAGTGTCGTCAGGGCCTTGCCGTGCATACACCGTCTCGTTGCTGCTGACATCGCTCTGTGCGGTACCTCGCGGCCCACCGACCCTCTTCACCCACCTGGAATACGTTCATGATCACAATCGTGGCCACCAGGCCCGCTACGTAGCCGCCGAACGCCGAGCGAAAGTACTTGGAACGGAAATTTCGCTGCACGTCGTAGCGCAGGATGAGCGCCACGAAGATCCCTGCGCACCGACCATTCGAGGAACGGAGGAGGATGAATCGTGCAACGACCCTCCCCGGATCGCAGGCTCATCCGCCGCAACCACGAGACGTTGGGATGCGACAGGCATGAGTGTCAACCATGGCACACGGCGCGCACCGCAAATGATGCTCCGCCGTTTCAGGCCTCGTCTTTCCTCCTCAACCTACAGGTTCTCCCCATGTGCGAAACCCGGACCTCCACGACCGATAACGCCCCCCCTGTGCCCCCATACCTGGAATTACAATGTCTCCTAGCCCCAGCATCGCGAACGGCCGCTTGCCATCGTCCAGGGTGCCGGCGCGCGGGAAGAGCAACTTGATAGGGCCGTCAAAGTTCTTGGCCACAGACACCATCACGGGAGTGCAAAACACCCAGAAGATGTCGTAGAAGAAGAGGCCAACCAAAAGGATGGCGCCCACTTGCACGGAGCCTAGGCTCAGATGCTCGATTCCCTCGAGGCAGAACGCCAGACCCAGAATGTTATTCGCAAACCAGTGCTTCTTCGCATAGTACCATGAACAGAATCCAAGGCTGACGCAGGCTAGGACTAGCTCCGGGACGGTAGGCCGCATGCTGCCATCCGTATTGTCAAACACGTAAGGAATTTTGATCCGCGGCAGAGCAATCTCCAGCTGCCGGAGGTTCTCCGGGAAGAAGTCCAACACGTAGGGCACGGTAGCCGACGTGAGGACGAAAATGGCAATTCCGCCCAGGTAGAGGGACAGCAGCGCATTCACCAGCCACTTGGGCACAAACTTAAACAGCAGGAACAAGCCGAACAGGACACAGCTGCCCACGAGAGGAAATCGCATAGCATCCTTCTTGGTCATGCTCTCAGTTGGCGGCGCAGGTTTGACAGATCTCCACGAGCCCGCGTACACCGCCATCGCTGCAGTCGCCACGATGTTGAAATTCGTTGGCACATTGATCACAAGAGGCGCCAAGGTAAGCCCCAGAAGTATCAAATGAGCCGTCAGCGCTGGTCGGTCGCTAGCGTACATGGCCGCATGGGAGGAGGTCGGCTTCGCTTCGGCCATTGTCGGCCTCCTCCGAGAACGCGCTGCGCGCGTGAAGCAGAGAGATCAAGGGGGTTCAGATACTATGTGTGCGTAGTATTGTAGTTTGAGTATGCAGCAAGTGCGCAAATGCCAATCGTCAAGGGCTACAGCGATATGAACACGGCAACGTACGATGCCAGTGTCCCACGGGACCAACGGCTCAGCCGCCGGTATATCCATACATGCCGTGTCCGCGATATAGACAGGCAAGACGCTGCTGGGCATCGCTCCTACATTTGCAGCGAAACCTGACCGATGATTTCGCCTGGCCGCTGTTCCCTGCCTGAAGTCCTTATTCTGCTGCACGCTCCTCGCACTTTGCTTCTCACCATCTGCCCCTCGCGCGTCCTTTCAGGACATGCACGTCAACGACAAGTGGTTTCATTGAGGCATGTCAGTCTGGTCTCTGTGATGGCCTTCAGCAGTCAGCAGCAGGCTCCGGAAGATTTATCGGCAACGATCGTCAATCATACCGCTGGTCTCCCATGTGCTGCCTGATCCTCTTCAAGGAAACGGTACGGAATATACTGCCACCAGCACCCACCAGTCTGTCCTTTCTAGGTAAGCCGCACGCTCCCGCTGCCGTAAAATCCTAGCGAGAGGTTGCCAAAGGGTACAGTCACGCACGATCGAGGGTACAGTCATGTACGAGGATATATCACGCATGATGACGCAAGGCTGCTAAACCAGCAGGCACCGCCCACGATGCAAAAGGCCATTCCTCGGGTCGCAACCACCCCAGCTACCGACCCTCGGGTCGCAACCACCCCAGCTACCGACCCTCGGGTCGCAACCACCCCAGCTACCGACCCTCGGGTCGCAACCACCCCAGCTACCGACCCTCGGGTCGCAACCAACCCAGCTACCAACCGTCGGGTCGCGACCCACCCAGCTACTGGATGGCCCCTGCGACCACTCCGGTCCTGCCCAGTGTGTATAATGTCGCAACACAACCTGCGATCTGCACCCGCACGCTGCTCATGAGTAGCTGGTGCTAGGCTTCGGACGCCTGGACGCGCGCGTGGGTTGGCTGTCGAAAAACGCTGACCCGTCGACGGCTGGTAAGGGAAGTGAAGGGAACTAATGTGCGGTAAAGTGTGGACACCTGGGGGAGGGGGAGGGGCAGGTGAGTAGTGGTGAGGAGCGTGAAAACCCGAGTGGGGGAGGAGCGAGTTTGATGGGGAGGGCAGAAGGAGTTGCGGTGGGAGCGGAAAGAGGGAGCAGTTCGAGGAGGCATTGTGGCGCTGGCACTCCACCTCCGTGCAGGTGGTGTGGCTCACCTTCATCATAACTAAGTTTGATGGCACCATGACGAGGGAGTATCCAAGGAAGAAGAGACCCGAGCCCAGGCCGTACACTGCGACGCAGGTTGGAGGATTAGGGTTTCAGGGTTAGATCGGGGATATAGAATCCAGGGTCCGGGTTAGAGTCAGGGCTGGGGGTGGGGTTCAGCGGTTGCGATGTGGATCCGAAACCGGGGGACGCGGCACCACGGGGCAGAAGGGGCGGGGCCTCAGGCTCCGGAACAGCCAGGTGCCGGGCCGTCGAACTTCCCAACCTTGCGCGTTGAAGTTGAGGTCATGGTTGAGCTGGATGGACAAGAATGCCAAGTTTGTCCGGTCGATGTAGCAGAACGCCGCAAAGAGGTCGTGGAACATTTTGGATTCTTCCTTGTTACGAAAATATTGTTGGCATTTTTGTTACCCATGTTAAATATACGCGGGTTGCAGGCATAGCGAGACAAATAACGAAGCTAGAACACATATCGTACCGACCGAAGTGTAAGGATCCCTTCAAGCCTTGCCGGTGGCCATGAAGAGGCACGGTTTCCCGGACTCAAATTGTACGGCCTGCATAATTGTGTACTCGAGTTTGCAGGCATCATTTATGACAGGTGACAGGGAATAGATTAACCGAACTTGAAGGTAAGCCGTGTACGGCGTTTATCGTTGCGGACTGTCAAACCGGGCCAAACGTAAAACCGGACCGTAAAACCCATGCCCGGGAACGCAACTTCTACTGCTAATCAAAAGGCATACGAATAGCAAGGAATAGGCCATGAGCTTGGAGGCTCCATGAAACTTGCAACCGACGGCGAACACCGAGTACCCGACTGCAAACTGCTGTTTCTACAATGTGGCTTTGCGATAGCGAAGTGGATAAAGGTGTCATAAACTCATGAATTGAGCGGATTTGACGGTCACCAGGGTGGCCGCGTCCAGGAGGTGTGCCACACAGCACAGGCGAGGCAGTCGGTTGGGGTCAGGGGGGTAAATTATATCCGCGAATCCACGGGGGGTTTAAAGGAGAATCCGCGAATCCACGGGGGGGTTAAGGACGCGAAGCGACAAGCATGGCGATTGGAGGACATCGTGCCCTTCCCATGACATTTCTGCCGCATCTGCTACGGTACTATCTGATTAGCGCCAGTGTGCTGCCATGTGCTGCGGGGGTTCGGGTCGTACTGCGCAGTACTGCGCTGGCAAGCTTACTTTGCTAGGTAACTAACGCGGATGATGCCGAATGGTTTGACGTGCATGAGATTGGAATGTGGGCATTGCGGCCTACAGCGAGCTACTAGGGTTTACCTTGAAAGTGATGGCGTCAATGGTGTTGCAACACGCAAAACGAGGGCGACTGGCTCTGTCTCATACCTATACTTATGAACGGCAGCGATGTTTTCAAAATGTATGGCACATTGCTCAGTTACAGGTAGGAAGCCGTTACATACATGGGTGAGCGACCACGCTACATGTGCGGGTGCGCGACCACGCTCGTGCCTGCTCGGGCGTGCAATCATCCCATACGGGCCGCCAGCGGCCCGTGAGAGGTTGACTCTGCCTCGCTCTTACTTAGGACCGACATCACTCTTCCACCTAGCATCCATATAGACACAGTGGTCAGCAATCGCCGCCCGACAAGGGTGCAAATCCGGCAATTCAGCTCTACTACAGTTACTACTACTTCAGCCGTTGCCTAAACTTGAGTAAGCATCTGGCCCCAGATCCAAGCTCCTAGCGCGCCGCGCCACCTAGCACGCCACACCGCACTGTGAGGAACCGAGCACGCCGCACCGCGCCACCTAGTACACTGCGTCCTCCAGCTCAAGCTCCTTGACCACCGCGACATCCGCCGCGGCCCCCACACGCGCCCACGACCGGGTGCGCCAGGCCATGACGGCCGCAGCGCCCATCACGGCGCCCAGCACCCGGAAGGCGTCACCGTAGCCTGTGGTGGGTTGCAAGGGAGACCCGTGGGGTGAGTTGCGAGGAAGACCCGTGGGGTGGGTTGCGAGGAAGACCCGTGGCGTGGGTTGCGAGGGAGACCCGTGGGGTGGGTTGCGAGGAAGACCCGTGGCGTGGGTTGCGAGGGAGACCCGTGGGGTGGGTTGCGAGGAAGACCCGTGGCGTGGGTTGCGAGGGAGACCCGTGGATGCGAGAAAAGCCGTTTAGGACAGACGTTTTGGGATGCATGCCGGAGAACTTGGAAAACCACACACCCGTGTGGTGGGTGGGTGGGCGAGGGAACCGGCGGAGGACTGACGCATACAAGGGCAAAAGTAAGAGAGAACATCGGGAGTGGGAGAGGGCAGCCGGGGGGCAGGTAATGGTGGTGGTGAGGGGGGAAGAGAGTTATGGAATAGCATCCTTAGCGCTAAGGATGCTATTCCATAACAAAGCAACCAGGACGGCGGGACTTGAAGTGAGGCACGTAGGGGTTGTGCCCCGGGTGTGTCACACCCCTCGGGCCCCTCCCAAGGCCCCCTCGGCCCCTAAACCCCTCACTGCCCCTGCGCCCCTGCCCCCCTCCCCCCCCCCGCCCCCGCCCCACCTCCCGTGCGCCACACCAGCTCCCCGATGAGCCACGGCCCCAGCAGCCCCCCCAGGCTGGCCACCGCGTTGTAGAGCGCCATGGCGACGGGCACCGAGGGCCCCGAGGACACCACCGGGACGTAGCTGTTGATAATGCTGTTGGTGCCCTGAGGGGGTGGGGGGATATAAAATGAGGGGGGTTGCAAAGATACCCGGTTATTCGACGTGTGAGGAGTGTGGCTGAGGGGGGTGGCGTGAAAACCGGTGACACGAAACCGGTGGCTGAGGGGGGGGGGTCAACGAGATTGGTTGGGAAAGGAATGGGGGTGGGGATAGAGAGGTGTCCCCGGGTTCCGAAAACGGAGAGCACCGAATCGAGCGGCGGGAGAAGCGTTCGAGCGGCCGTGGCGAGGGAGGGTTGCGAGGAGGACCATGGAAGCGGCGTAGGAGGGACAACGAGGAAATCACTGGAGAAGAGGCTTTGTGGGCACGGGCGTTCGAGGGAGGGCCGGTGGGGTTTGATCAAGGGGCTTCAAGAAGAGGTAGGATGGGGGGGAGCGAAGAAACCCGTTCAAACGACATAGGAGAAGGTGGCGAAGGAGGAGAGGGGGGCGAAGGGGGGGTAAAGGGTTACGAAGGTGGAAAGGTTGTTCTCGCTGGTCTTCCAGGATCTAACGCACAATTAGGCCGGGCGGGATCGAGCACTGGAAGACATCGGGTAGGGTCGGCAGCGCCATAAGACGGCTGCGGTTCGTAAGCCTCGGCTGCGGTGCTCCTGCCCTCCCCTCCCCTGCCCTCGCCGTCCCCCCTCTCCGCTCCCCTCCTCTCCCCTCCCCTCCCCCCCTCCCCTCAACGGTTTTCACGCCACCCCTCTCCCCTCCCCTAACCCCAGCATCACTCGCTACCGGTGTCGTGCCCACCTGCACACACGCCACCGCCGCCGACACCGCCATGAAGCCCAGCAGCGGCGCCGTCGCCGCCAGCCGCGGCAGCGACGCCAGCAGCAGGGCCGCCGAGAAGTACGGCACCGCCAGGTGCAGGGCGCGCTCGTGCTTGGCCTGCTCGGGGGCGACAGACGAGGTCAGGACAGGACAGGACAGGACAGGACAGGACAGGACAGGACAGGACAGGACAGGACAGGACAGGACAGGACAGGACAGGACAGGACAGGACAGGACAGGACAGGACAGGACAGGACAGGACAGGACAGGACAGGACAGGACAGGACAGGATAGGACAGGACAGGACTCCCAGAGCACCGCGGCTCGGAGGCACCATAAACCAGCACACCCGTACGTGAGGAATTGCACCCGGCCTAACCGCCGCACCCCCATACCCCATACTCCGTACTCTAATACGCCGTACTGCCGTACGCCGTGCTGCCGTACACCGTACCTGGGAGCGCCTCCCGAGCCACACCGACATGACCGCGGCGCAGGCGAAGGGCACACCGGTGAGCAGCACTGCGGTGGTGGACAAGGCGGTGCCGCCAGGAGCGTCCTCGTCCTGCTGCCCGCCACCCGCGGCTACGGCTGCGGCTGCCACCACGTCCCCGCCTCGGTGGCGGGCCCAGTCCAGCCGCACCGGGTCCATGTCCCGCCCCTCCAGGAGCGTCTTGTTGATGATGGGGGCCTGACGGGGGGTGGTGGCGGTGGTGGCGGGGGGGGGCGAGATGGCTCGGTTACACGATAGATGAGTGGGAGATATTTCCGCAAGGCGGGCACTCTCGGCGGCCGCGACTCACTCACTTACTCACTCACCCACCCACCCGCCCACTCACCTGCTCATTCACCCACCCACTCACCCAGAACAGGATGCCGTGCGACGCCATGTTCTTCAGCAGGCCCATCAGTGCTACGTACCTGGGCGGTTAGGGCAGTTGGACAGTTGCACAACAGCTGGCCACTTAAGTCGAAAGAAAACCGAACTGACTTGGCGCTCACGCCAGGCACACCCCACCGGAAGCATCATTCTAGCAAGCTGCGCACGTCCCTCCCCTCTGCCTTACGTGTTTCCTCCGGCCCCGTCCCACCCTCCGCCCCCACGGGTCTTCCTCGCCTCCCCCTCCGCCCCCGCCTCCTCCTCCCCTTCCCCATCTCACCACACACGGCCATTCATTAACGCCTCCACCAGCGCACTGCGCCCGCTCCCCACACCGCCGCTGTTGCGCCCTCCCCCTCCTGCTCCTGCTCCCCCTCCTGCTCTTCCTCCTCCTCCTCCTCCTGCTCCTCCAGAGCTCTCCCGCGGCGCCATCAGCATCAGCTGCTGAGGGCCAGTGCCGCCGCCCCCAGCTGCACCGCCGCCCCCCCCCGCCCCCGCCCCCGCCGCCCCCGGCTCCATTCGCTGCATCAGCCAGTGGCGCTCCTGGCCCGACAGGAAGGTCGCGGAGGACAGCCCCAGGGGCAGGGAGGAGGCGGTGGCGAAACCCAATCCCATCGTGAGAAGGCCCTGGGGGGGGGGGGCGGGAGGGCAAGGAGGAAGGAGTGGGGGCTGGGAAGGAGGCCGGGAAGGGTTTTGGGGAGAGGGGAGCAGCAAGCCGTGCAGGTTGCTGTGGCGGGAGCGGTGGGTAAGGTCCCTTGGTGCACCCGACCCACACCACCAAACACCCCGCCCCACAACCCTCCCCCTTCCCCTCTCCCCCTCCTCCCCACAACCCTCCCCCCTCCCCCGTCGAAACACAGCGCACAGCGGCCCCACCTCGATCAGGAACAGCCACTGCCAGCCCGCCATGCCGCCGAAGCCCTGCATCGTCAGCAGCAGGGCCGCCAGCGGCGCCGAAACCACGTTGGCCACCGCCACCGCCGCCTCCATGACGGACAGCGGGATCGTCATGTGGTCCACTGGGTAGAACAGGTAGCTGCGGGCCCGGGGGGGGTTTTGGAAAAAAACCGGGGGGGGGGGTATACAAGAGAATCCGCGAATCCACGGCCGACAAACCGAGGGCGGTGAAGGTGGTGGTCCAGCGGAGAGGCGCGGCAAGGAGACAGAGCGGAGCGGGGGGAGGGGGGCGTCGGATGAAGCCCCGTGTGTGTGGGGGGGGTGTGTATAAAAACCGTTTTACGCAACGGAACAGGATAGTTGGCGCATAATCGTCGGACACAAATTTGTGTGTGTGGGGGGGGGGCGGGGATAGAAGGGGGTAGGGGTGGGGGAGGGAGATAGTAAGCCCGACAACCAACCATTGGAGGAATGGTGGGATGCTATTGGGCGGCAAGTTTTGAAGATGTGGTGGAGCGAGAACAGCTGCGACCGCCCCCCCCTACTGCTGCTGCCCCGTCTACTACTGCCGCTGCTGCCGCTGTCACTGCCCCTGCCCCTGCCGTACTCACAGGTAGTACCACATGCCGGGGAAGGCACCCGCCTCCACCGCCCCCAGCAGGAAGCGCAGCCAGTAGAACTGCTGAGCCGAGGTGAGGCCCGCGAAGAGCGCAGCCACGCATCCCCACAGGGTCACCAGGATTCCCAGCCAGCGGGGAGCGCCCACCTGGGGGAGGGGGGGAGGGGGCGGGGATGCACAAACAGACCAGTTGCTTGACATGGGAAATGTAGCTGGTGCATAGGCTTCGGACGCCTGGACGCGCGCGCATGCTCTTAGACTTGGGTTGGCTGTCGAAAAACACTGACCCATCGACGGCTGGTGAGGGAAGTGACGGGAACTAATGTGCGGTGAAGTGTGGAGCGTAAAAGGGGGGGGAGGGTGCAAAAATAGAGCCGGGGGGTTACTCGGCGTGGGAAGTGTAGCTGCTGTGTAGGCTTCGGACACCTGGGGGAGGGGCAGAGGCAGTTGAGCAGTGGTGAGGAGCGTGAAAACCCGAGTGGGGGAGGAGCGAGTTTGATGGGGAGGACAGAAGGAGTTGCGGTGGGAGCGGAAAGGGGGAGCAGTTCGAGGAGGCATTGTGGCGCTGGCACTCCACCTCCGTGCAGGTGGTGTGGCTCACCTTCATCATAACTAAGTTTGATGGCACCATGAACAGGGAGTATCCAAGGAAGAAGAGACCCGAGCCCAGGCCGTACACTGCGACGCAGATTGGAGGATTAGGGTTTCAGGGTTAGATGGGGGGTATGGAATCCAGGGTCCGAGTTAGAGTCAGGGCTGGGGGCGGGTTCAGCGGTTGCGATGTGAATCCGAAACCGGGGGACGCGGCAGAAGGGGCGGGGCCTCGGGCTCCGGAACAGCCAGGTGCCGGGTCGTCGAACTTCCCAACCTTGGGCGTTGAAATTGAGGTCATGGTTGAGCTGGATGGATGCGAATGCCAAGTTTGTCCGGTCGATGTAGCAGAACGCCGCGATGAGGCAAAAGAGCGGCAGGATAGCCCAGTTCACTTTCCGATAGACCGAAGCTGCTGAAATGCTTGGGGTGATAGTGGCGAAGTCGTCGATGAACATTTTCCTTGTATTATAGACAGTATTGTTGGCACTGTGTTACCCCATATTCAATATACGCGGGTTGCAGACATAGCGAGACAAACAAACGAAGCTAGAACACATGGCCTATCAATCGAAATGTACGGATTTCGTCTAGCCTTTCACAAATGGAATGCCGTCGGTGACCATGAAGAGGCCCGGTTCTGGGGCTTCCCCCGACTCAGATTGTACGGCCCGCGCAAATTGTAGGAATGTGCGCGCAAATCGTAGGCTTAATTTTAGCAACATTTGTGTCAGCGAATGGACGAAACGAACTTTAAGGCAAGCTGTGTACGGCGTTTATCGTTGCAGACCGAAAAACTGGAACCGGTCTGGTAAACCCGTGCGTTTGCCCAGGACTGCAATTTCTACCGATGAAATGGAATACGAATAGCAAGGAATGGGCAATGAGCTAAGAGGCTCCTTGCAACTTGCAACCGACGGCGAACTGTGCCCGACTGCACACTGCTGTTTCTGCAATGCGGTTGTGAGGTGAATTCATACACCGCAAACTCATGAATTGATTAGATTTGACGGTCAACAGGTTCTTCTTCCTCCGCCACCTCCCCCACCTCCTGGCCCAGCACGGGCGTTCCTGCGTTCTGGCGTTCCTGGATTTCGCCAAAGCCTACGACACCCTGGACCGGGACTTCCTCTACGCTGCCATGGACGCCCTCGGGGCCAGCCCTGGCCTTCTCGCCTGGACCCTCCTCCTGCTCTCCGACACCCTCTTCTGTGCTCTGGTGAATGGTCATCGGCCGCCCCTCGTCCCATTCGTTGCGAGGGTGCTCTGCTGAGCTGGCTGCAGCGCTGTGACGTCGGTGTTCGCCAGGCGCCCGACGCCAGCCCAGTGGCTGCCCTCCAGTTTGTCGATGACACCGAGGTGGTGCTTAGCGGCCCCGAGGCAGTGCCCCACCTCCTTCGATGCATGGACACGTTTTCTCTGACCTCTGGTCAGCATCTGAACTTTGACGAGGTGGAGCTTCTCCAGGTGGGCACTGGCCCGCCGGCGGCCCCTGGTGTGGCGCCGGCGGCCCCCCCTGCCTGCTCCTGCGGTAGCCTCTGCCGCCACCCCCGCGGCTACCGGCGCCCCAACTTCTACCACCCTCGCCGGCATCGCATCCGCGTCGTCTCCTCCGCTGTGGCCCTTAACCCGCCCTTCACGGATGCCCCGACGGCCCCCGCCATGGACTGGGACAAGCAGGCTACTGTGGTGCGCGCCCGGCTGCAGAAGATCGCCCACCTGGGCTTCATTCTCCGTCCGCCTTCGGGCGAGCGACCGCCTCGGCCGCCTATGGCATTTTGTTTTGTTTTGGGGGATCGGCCCTCTACTTCGTTGGGTACCGATGGTACCCGTGATGACATGTAAAATGGACTTCAGACAAGGGATGTTGGCTTCCTTGAAGCCGGAAGAAGCGTAAGGGCGGGGCCCCTCTGCATCCGTACGGGCTGGTTGCTTGTCGCTGGTTGCTTGTCGTAAGGGCTGTATGCCTCGAATAGGCGTGCCTCGAATAGGCGTGCGATGGTCGGCACAGCCAAGAGCCGACACCCTTTGCTCCTAGGGGCTGTATGATTTGAACAGGCTTGCGACGGTCGGCAGAGCCGAGAGCCGACACCCCTTGTCGTAAAGGAGGATGGTACGACTCCGCAAAGGTAGGCCGACCCGCATTCATGGATGGGAAGCAGCATGCAGACGGTTGTGATTGGACGGAGTTGAGTCCACCGAGGCAGTGCCAAGAGCGTTGCTTACCACACAAAGTCCAGGGTTGCCTATTCCGTTCATCGCCAAAGCGACGGCGGATGCAGCAATCCACCCCACAGCCACGAGCTTCATCGGTACATACAGTGCACCTCCTCAAAGGTCCTGAGACGTGGCCAACTCATTGCGTTATGTACCAAACCATTGTGAGGCTTGTGCACGCCAAACGTCGCCAAAGTGCCGGCTGGCACAGCCGAGCGCGCCACGGGAGACAGCATCGTGAGCGCGCCTCCTCGCTCGAAGGTCCCGATCGTTTGGCTTACGATAGTAGTGGCACAGGTCCTAAAACGAAACGGCTAGCCTATCATGCATACAGCGCAAAGGTGCTCGGCCCGGCAAGCCGCAACGATGGTGAAGATGCAAGGCCGCGACGAGCGGATATCAGAAATATCAGACGCCGTGGTTTGATCTTCTAAGATACATAGAACCTGCTACAGGGGAGTATAGTACGAAAGGCGTTGCTTTGACCGCGGCCTTGTTCCATGGAGACCATGAAACTCGTTCTCGCTCTTTGGTTGCCATTGTAGAGCTAAGGTGTAATAGAGGATGCATAAGGCTACTGAAATATGGTTACAATTGGGCGTCCTATAACGGTTGCAACGCTTCCACGGACATGGGCAGGGCGGGGCCTTCCGAGCGAGGCGCTTCGCGCTGGGGCCCCGCCCCAAAAAACTCCATTACCGAGCAGTGACCAGACAGAAATTATCTATGGTATTAATAAAGAGTATCTATAGTATTACACCTTCCTGATTGTTGCGTGGGTTCGTAAGCGCCTCCTGGAGCAGCTTATTTGCATGCACGCACGCACGGCAGTTGAGCAGCCGCCGCGGGAGGCCGCGGGCGAGCTTACTTCTAGGCTCGCCTGGGCTTGAGGACGTGAAACAGATTTATTATTATTGTTATTATTTATTAGTGATTACCGGTACCGGTATTATTTTATGTTTTGGATAATGAGATAATCAATATAATGCTGTGACCTGAAGTTTGAACCCAACCTGTGAAGGCCTGTGATCCTTGAAGACGGAGCCTGACGGAGCGGGCATCGCGTCGTCATCGCCTTCATTGCGTAATCGGTATTAGCAAATCGACGCATTTGTCCGTCGCGCAGTGCTAACTGGTTCGTGACACTCTTCAAATCTTCCTATTCATTCTTTAATAATGAAGCGTTCCATTGTTCTCAAGCCCTGGCGAAGCCAGGACACGAAGAGGAGCCATTGTAACATACAAGGGGCCCATGCATGTCCGTGGCCTCGCCATAAGAAAGCCGGGGCTGAACTGCAGCAGCGGGCGTAATTTAATTAATACAGCATAACAACATTCAGGTGTTTTGGGCCGCAATACATATGGCGGGCGGTTATTATTTATCGTCACATCCTCGCCCGCAGTCAGACTCTAAACCTAACGAGTACGGGAAGTAGGCCAGGTCTGACTGCGGGCGAGAATGAATGGAGGGTCTGACCTTGGAAGTCATATAGGTGACCGCAAGGCATTCATAGGAGGAACGTACCTGCCCTAATTTCCACCCCCGCCTGGAAAGGGTAATCTCTTTGTAATTAGTCCATTTCAGTCCTTGTCAAGTGGGCGTGGTTTATTTGAATCAGACTGTTAGAGGTCCAGGGCACTTATCCAACGCGGAATTTCGCGGCCGTCCGGCTTCATTATTTGCGCTATCTACTGGTGCGATGGAGCGTCGCAGCGACTTTCGAGCGCCCCTGGCGCTAGCCCTCGTCATCGTCGTAGCAGCAGTCGGCGCGGCTTCTGCAGCGCCATTTAAGAGTAAGTCCGGCATACATCCTACCTCTCTGTTGCGTGGATGCCGTTTGGAACGGGCGGGCTTCTCTTGCCGCACGCGCACTCGCACTTTTACAGCACTTTTACCTACCCGTTGACATACAGCAAGTTCTAAGGCTTACTTGCTCGCTCCCCGCCCTTCTGCTGAACTCCAAACCTCATTTTTTTTGCGCAGCGACAATTATTACGTGCGCAACGGCCGGTCCCACCCCGTGCCCTGCGGCCAACACCGTCTGCCTGGATTCCAAGAAAGGCAACTTCACCTGCGTCTGCGCGCCTGGCTACACGTTGTCGTCCGGCGGCATTTGCACACGTAAGATGGGCTCGGTTGAGAGGCTCAGGGCTGAGAGGCTAGAGGCTCAGGATGGACTAGACTGAGAGGCTCAGGGGGCACGCAAGGGCTGGGTTGTGCCCGTTTTCTGTACCTGCTATTTGTTCGTTTCCTACAAGTACTAGCACGTGGATATTCGTTGCGATTTCTGGTGGTAGCAATGATGGATCAGGATCGGAAGGGATAGGACAGAGCGAAACGCACAACCCGCACGAAACAGCGGGAAAGGGGAACAACAGTAGATCGTGTAGGACAGCCCCCAAAAAGGGTTCGGCAAGGGGCAGGGGGACGAACCTAGAATCGTCAGAAACCACACGGACGTGCCGACCACAGCGCCAACCAGCAAAAGGAATATTAGCACAGCCCAAATCAGGGCAGCCCAAAACCGCGAGCAGAACTCCACAGACAGCACCCCATCGGGACAAAGACCAAGGCGCGCCGGCCCATCACAAGCACAACGGAGATGGACACATGGGGTCCGAAGACGCCGCCAGAAGAGGAACGTGGTCCGGAGCACCAGAGTCCTAATAACATACGTACAGCCTGGTGCCAGCTGTGGACCGCGAGCAAGAGCCGCACCAACGCAATGACTATAATTATTAGACAGGGCACTATTAAAAGGCAACTACGAATCATGGTGTCTCGCCCTCATTAACGTTTGTCCTGTTCCGCTATAATTGCACCGATGGGTACCCATGCATGCAGCTCTGCCTCCGCCTCCAAGCCCGCCGCCACCAAGGCCGCCGCCTAGCCCGCCGCCACCGAAGACGCCACCGCGGACCCCCCGTCCGCCAAGGCCTCCGCCACCATCGCCCCCGTCACCTCCGCCACCATCGCCCCCGACGCCTCCGCCACCATCACCCCCGTCGCCTTCTCCGCCGTCGCCCCCGTCGCCGAGCCCCCCGCCGCCGCCCCCGCCGCCCCCCCCTCCCCCCCCGCCGCCCCCCCCTCCCCCCCCGCCGCCACCACCCCCCCCGCCGCCGCCGCCGCCTCCACCTCCACCGCCGCCGCCGCCACCTCCGCCGCCGCCGCCGCCACCTCCGCCGCCGCCGCCGCCACCGCCGCCACCTCCACCGCCGCCGCCCCCCCCGCCCCCGCCGCCGCCCCCGCCTCCACCTCCACCGCCGCCGCCGCCACCTCCGCCGCCGCCTCCGCCGCCACCCCCGCCGCCGCCGCCACCGCCTCCACCTCCACCGCCGCCGCCGCCACCTCCACCACCTCCGCCACCTCCCCCACCCCCACCGCCGCCGCCGCCGCCACCTCCCCCCCCGCCGCCCCCACCCCCCCCGCCGCCCCCGCCACCTCCCCCCCCGCCCCCCCCGCCCCCACCCCCCCCGCCGCCCCCGCCACCTCCACCGCCGCCGCCACCTCCTCCACCACCGCCGCCACCCCCCCACCCCCACCGCCGCCGCCGCCGCCGCCGCCGCCGCCGCCGCCTCCACCGCCGCCACCGCCACCGCCGCCACCTCCCCCCCCGCCGCCACCTCCCCCCCCGCCGCCCCCGCCACCTCCCCCACCGCCCCCGCCTCCCCCGCCTCCCCCGCCTCCCCCGCCGCCCCCTCCGCCACCGCCGCCCCCGCCGCCACCTCCGCCCCCGCCGCCACCTCCGCCACCTCCACCGCCGCCGCCCCCTCCTCCACCACCGCCGCCACCACCCCCACCCCCACCGCCCCCTCCTCCACCACCGCCGCCACCACCCCCACCCCCACCCCCACCGCCACCGCCACCGCCGCCGCCGCCGCCGCCACCGCCGCCACCTCCACCACCGCCGCCGCCCCCCCCGCCCCCCCCGCCGCCGCCGCCGCCACCTCCACCACCGCCGCCACCTCCGCCACCTCCACCACCGCCACCCCCGCCGCCCCCGCCGCCGCCCCCCCCTCCACCACCGCCGCCCCCTCCACCCCCACCGCCGCCGCCGCCTCCACCACCGCCGCCGCCGCCTCCGCCGCCACCTCCACCACCGCCGCCACCTCCGCCACCACCACCACCTCCCCCACCGCCGCCACCTCCGTTACCTCCCCACCGCCGCCGCCCTCCCCTCCCCCACCACCGCCGCCGCCCCCATCGCCACCTCCACCACCGCGTCCGCCGCCGCCGCCCCCTCCCCCGCCGCCACCACCGCCCCCGTCGCCACCTCCACCACCGCCACCCTCGCCTCCGCCTCCGCCGCCACCGCCAAGCCCCACCCCGCCGTCACCGCCTCCCCTTCCACCCTCGCCGCTCCCGCCCTCGCCGCCGCCTCCGCCGCCCTCGCCCACTCCGCCCAGCCCTGAGCCACGGCCACCCTCGCCTCCTCCTTCCCCTCTCCCACCGTCGCCAGCGCCGCCCAGCCCTGAGCCACGGCCACCCTCGCCTCCTCCTTCCCCTCTCCCACCGTCGCCCACGCCGCCCAGCCCCGAGCCACGGCCACCCTCGCCTCCTCCTTCCCCTCTCCCACCGTCGCCAGCGCCGCCCAACCCACCGCCGCCCCCCCCTCCGCCGGCCAAAGGCCAAGGCAACGGCGGCGGAAGGCGGTCACGGCGGCGCTTTGCCTAAGCTGGCACTTGATAACGGCACATCGATGCCAATGAACTGCTTAAGTAAGAATCCAGATGCAGTCTTGCTGCCTTCGATTACAATATGGCGATACATACACTGGGTATTGATGCATTTGTCCTCGCTCGTGGACGAGTCATGCGCTGGCTGGCGCTGCAGAATTTGCAGGTGGCGCACAACGAAGATAAGCATGACGTTGCCTTTTCGCAGGATTCATGCCACATGCTATGCCTTCACCCACATTTATGTTGTCATGTATCTTCACCCGCGTGGATTGGCGTCCTATCGTGCAGTCGCAAGGTTGGACGTACAATGTATTTTGTTGTGACGTGTTCGGGTGCGCCTTCTTGTACAGCTTACCCCCCGAATCGTTTTGTTCTTTCTAGTGACAATCTGATTGTTGGGAGGACCTTCGAGCGCAAGCGGGTATTATGGGTAGCAGGGAGATCTCGGCACAAGCATGTTTGGTTATGTCGAACCGGAACCACCACCACCATAGTCTGGGGCCCGCTGTAACAGTGTTTCCACCACCACCACCACCACCAGCATCACCACGACAACCGAGTAATTAACACAGCGCGTGCGAATGAAGGTCGTTGGTAGAAGCAGTTACACGGTCTGACTGCTTGTATGTTACATTAGATGTATCTACCGATGCAGTTGGGCGCGAGACACGTACGTGTGGAGGTAGGTGTCGTCGGTCGATTTGTGGCTGGATGGATTCACTCCAGGAAGGGCGGTTAGCTACTTCTCGGTAGCTAGCGCACCTTGGCTCGATGCCTTGCTTCTGGAATACCCAGGCAGCGGAGTTCATTTATAGCAACAAACGTACTTTTGAAGTCACGGCTCTGTACTAATAACACATTGCTGTAAGACTGCACGTAGCATACCTCCGCCCGTTATCTCTACAAGCGCGTGCACGGCGCTGATAGCTCATCAGCCGTGCGTCTCCGCCGGCACGGATTGCTTTGTCCCCAGTCATCGATCAAGAGACAGCGCAACAGCGGTAGTTGTTGCCGCGTCCGGCAGCCAGGCGGCCTCTGGAACAACATAGTCATCGTCGGTTGGCTCATCAACTACTCTATCGATCTGCACCCTGCACAGCACGCACGCTGTGCGTCGTGTCCCTCCAGCGCGTGTGCGGCCGCATGCATGCAGAGGCCGCACGTACGGTGTCCGTCCGCCTAGCTAGGCCTCCATTGCTGGCCTTCCGGCAAGCGTTTCCAAGCACCCGCTCTCCGCGGCTGCTTAATCAACCCGTCTCGACAGGGAATTATTACTGGCTGCTCCGGACCACGTTTGCCTCCTGGAGCGTGCTCTGTGTTCAGCGCCCTCGCTCGCTCGCGCATCTCTCATCCTCGAGTGCGCAAGCTCATCAAGCGCCTGCCCTCGGCGGCTGCTCTTCTCCTCTCCGTCATGTTGCGGATTTCTTCCGGTAGGTGCTCCGGACCACGCACGTTCCTCTTCTGCTGGCCGGCGCCGTCTTCGGGCCCCGCGCGCGCGCGTCCATCACCGTTGTGCTTGTGGTGGGCTTGCGCGTCTTGGTCTTTGTCCCGGTGGGGTGCTGTCCGTGGAATTCTGCTCGCGTGCGTTTTTGGACGGCCCTTCGCTCGTGCTAATATTCCTCTTGCTGGTTGCTTGGCGCTGTGGGTGCAACCTGTGCCCGTTGTGGGTGCCAACACGTGTTGGCACGTCCGTATGCGTGGATTGCGACTGTTCTAGGTTCGTTCCCCTGCCCCTTACTTGCTGACACCCTTTTTTGGGCTGCTCTGCACGGGCATTTTGCCGCTTTCCCGCTGTTTAGTGCGGGTTGCTTGTATGTGCGTTTTGTTTGGTGGTGCCTGCTGGCGGCCGTGACGTCGGTTGGCTGTGCTGTTGCGTCTTGGCTGCTGTTTGGGCGGGGTGGCGTCTTTGTACTCTTCAAGGCTTTCCGTCCTGTGCTGTTCGGGGCGTCTGCTGCTGGGTTCAGCCCCGGCTGTCGTATGGTGCGGCCCGGCATGGGCCTTTCTTCTTGCCCTGGGTTCGCTCGGGCTTGGGGACGCTGCAACATCTCTATTAGCCTATAGGCAGAAATCATTTTTTAAGGATTTGGCAGGTTACGGGGACACACGCCTTACATAATCGCCAACGTTCGGTTACCACGTGCTCACTCCTGGCAAAACAATTGGTCGCGGCAGGTTGCAGCACACACCTCGTCTCGTGCGGCGGGCACTGTAACGTATTATTACCATGCACTCAACTGTCAAAATGCATCCACACAATTTGTGCAATTTGTGCTCCTCTATTATAAGTAGAAACGCGTAAGGTCGCCGGTGATTCAACGTGTTTGGCCATCACTACGCACGACGGGTACGACTCAGTAAGGAAACGGACAGAAATACCATAAAAAAGAGCGCCTAGATTAATGACCCACTACGTCGCGTACGTGTTGTATAACTCGCTCGTACACGTGCGTGATCGTCCGGAAGGGCCCGGTTTGCGCCGTGAAACCGAACAGTCACATTCCATCGTCGCGTTCGACTTCTCTCCAGCTCCCTTGTAACAGGTGCATTCTCGACTTCGGTGCGGCTAGACAGGGGTACTATCACGCAACTTTATTTTGCAAATACCGGAATGAAACTTACAACGCGCTGTTCACTTGCCAGTGTCGCGACTTGGTCAGGATCTCGTCATTGCACTGAATGTTCACAAAGTAATATTGCTACCGATTCCAACGTATGCAGATGGGACTGAAGCTTCTTACTGACTTTATCGAGCCTTTGGGATGCCCTGTGGCAGCCAAATCGTCTTACCTAAAAGCTCTTTAGGAAGGCAACGAGGTTTATCGCGACGATATTGGGTAGTAACTTCTTCTATCATCTAGGAGGTAGTTAGGAGCGATCGAACCTGAGATAAGAAGTGTGAAGTCCAGCAGGGCAAGAGGGCGGGCGAGCGGGCCCAGACCGAGACCACGCCATACGAGGAGCCATCCTTCTAATTTATCACTGCACATTTGTTCTTTGAGATCGGGGCAAGAATGAGAATAGTCGGCTAACAGGAGGGATTCTAAGCTGCAGCAGTCAGACTCTTAACCTAATAAATACGGGAAGTGACCAGGTCTGACTGCGGGCGAGATATGAATGGAGGGTCTGACCTTGAAAGCCATATAGGTGACCGGTATTCATAGGAAGAGCGTACCTGCCCTGGTTTCCACCCCCACCTGGAAGGGGTAATCTCTTTGTAATTAGTCCATTTCAGCCCTTGTCGTGTAGATAAGGGCGTGGTTTATTTGTATCAGACTGTTAGAGGTCCAGGGCACTTATCCAACGCGGCCGTCCGGCTTCATTCGCGCTGCTGGTGCGATGGAGCGTCGCAGCGACTTTCGAGCGCCCCTGGCGCTAGCCCTCGTCATCGTCGTAGCAGCAGTCGGCGCGGCTTCTGCAGCGCCATTTAAGAGTAAGTCCGGCATACATCCTCTCTGTTGCGTGGATGCCGTTTGGAACGGCGGGCTTCTCTTGCCGCACTCGCACTCGCACTTTTACAGCAATTTTACCTACCCGCCGTTGACATAGAGCCAGTTCTAAGGCTTACTTCGTTGCTCGCTCCCGGCCCTTCTGCTGAACTCCAAACCTCATTTTTTTGCGCAGCGACAATTATTACGTGCGCAACGGCCGGTCCCACCCCGTGCCCCGCGGCCAACACCGTCTGCCTGGATTCCAAGAAAGGCAACTTCACCTGCGTCTGCGCGCCTGGCTACACGTTGTCGTCCGGCGGCATTTGCACACGTAAGATGGGCTCGGTTGAGAGGCTCAGGGCTGAGAGGCTAGAGGCTCAGGACTAGACTGAGAGGCTCAGGGTCGGGTATAGGGCAAGGGCTGGGCTGTGCCCGTTTTCTGTACCTGCTATTTGTTCGTTTCATACAAGTACTAGCACGTGAATATTCGTTGCGATTTCTGGTGGTAGCAATGATGGATCAGCAGGATAGGACGTTACAGTGTCGTCAAGCCCAGGCGGGCTCAGTGCATGAAGAGGGGCCCATGTACGTCCGTGGCCTCACCATGATGGGGTGATGTTGCAGCGTCCCCAAGCCCGAGCGAACCCAGGGCAAGAAGAAAGGCCCATGCCGGGCCGCACCATACGACAGCCGGGGCTGAACCCAGCAGACGCCCCGAACAGCACAGGAAATCCTCAAAAGGCACAACAAACGCTACCCTGCCAAAGACAGCAGTCAAGACGCAACAACACAGCCAACTGACTTCATGACCGCCAGGCACCGCAGAACGAAACGCACAAACCGCACGAAACAGCGGGAAAGGGGGACAACAGTAGCTCGTGTAGGACAGCCCCAAAAAGGGTTCGGCAAGGGGCAGGGGGACGAACCTAGAATCGTCAGAAACCACACGGACGTGCCGACCACAGCGCCAACCAGCAAAAGGAATATTAGCACAGCCCAAATCAGGGCAGCCCAAAACCGCGAGCAGAACTCCACAGACAGCACCCCATCGGGACAAAGACCAAGACGCGCCGGCCCATCACAAGCAACGGAGATGGACACTTGGGTCCGAAGACGCCGCCAGAAGAGGAACGTGGTAGGTCCGGAGCACCGGAGCCATAATAACATACGTACAGCCTGGTGGCAGCTGTGGACCGCGAGCAGGAGCCGCACCAACGCAATGACTATAATTATTAGGCAGGGCACTAATGAAAACAGACCTAGTTCCGTCCACCAACTGACCCTGTTCCGCTATAATTGCACCCATGGATAAATTGCATGCAGCTCTGCCTCCGCCTCCGAGCCCGCCGCCACCGAGACCGCCGCCTAGCCCGCCGCCGGGGCCGCCACCGCCTCAGCTGAGGCCTCCGCCACCATCGCCCCCGTCGCCTTCTCCGCCGTCGCCCCCGTCGCCTTCTCCGCCGTCGCCCCCGTCGCCTTCTCCGCCGTCGCCCCCGTCGCCTTCTCCTCCGTCGCCCCCATCGCCTTCTCCACCGTCGCCCCCGTCGCCTTCTCCGCCGCCACCTCCACCACCTCCGCTGCCCCCACCGCCCTTGTCCCCGCCGCCACCTCCGCCCCCGCCTCCACCTCCACCACCTCCGCCCCCGCCGCCGCCCCCCCCTCCACCACCGCCGCCGCCGCCGCCACCGCCGCCACCACCACCGCCGCCGCCGCCCCCACCACCACCACCGCCGCCCCCGCCGCCGCCGCCGCCACCTCCACCACCTCCGCCCCCTCCACCGCCGCCGCCGCCACCGCCGCCACCTCCACCACCGCCACCACCGCCGCCCCCTCCACCACCGCCGCCGCCGCCCCCGCCCCCCCGCCTCCACCTCCACCGCCGCCGCCGCCCCCTCCACCACCGCCGCCCCCTCCACCCCCACCGCCGCCGCCGCCTCCCCCACCGCCGCCGCCGCCTCCACCGCCTCCGCCCCCGCCGCCTCCGCCTCCGCCGCCACCTCCCCCACCTCCGCCACCTCCCCCACCGCCGCCGCCCCCACCACCCCCACCGCCGCCGCCGCCACCACCTCCACCACCGCCGCCGCCGCCGCCACCGCCTCCACCTCCGCCCCCGCCGCCACCTCCACCCCCACCGCCGCCCCGCCTCCACCTCCACCGCCGCCGCCTCCGCCACCGCCGCCTCCACCTCCACCGCCGCCGCCGCCGCCGCCTCCACCTCCACCGCCGCCGCCGCCGCCGCCTCCACCTCCACCGCCGCCGCCGCCACCTCCGCCCCCTCCACCACCGCCGCCGCCGCCCCCCCCTCCACCACCGCCGCCCCCCCCACCCCCGCCGCCACCTCCACCCCCACCGCCGCCTCCCCCACCCCCACCGCCACCGCCGCCGCCGCCGCCACCGCCGCCACCTCCACCACCCCCACCGCCCCCGCCCCCGCCGCCGCCCCCCCCTCCACCACCGCCGCCCCCCCCACCCCCGCCGCCACCGCCGCCTCCACCTCCGCCGCCACCTCCACCACCGCCGCCACCTCCGCCACCTCCACCACCGCCGCCACCTCCGCCACCTCCCCCACCGCCACCGCCCCCACCACCCCCACCGCCGCCGCCGCCACCGCCTCCACCACCGCCGCCGCCGCCGCCTCCACCTCCACCGCCCCCGCCGCCGCCCCCCCCTCCACCGCCGCCGCCGCCCCCCCTCCACCACCGCCGCCCCCCCCACCCCCGCCACCACCGCCGCCTCCACCTCCACCGCCGCCGCCGCCACCGCCGCCACCTCCACCACCACCGCCCCCCCCCCCACCCCCACCGCCACCGCCGCCGCCGCCACCGCCGCCCCCTCCACCACCTCCGCCGCCGCCGCCACCGCCGCCTCCACCTCCACCGCCGCCGCCGCCACCTCCGCCCCTCCACCACCGCCGCCGCCGCCCCCCCCTCCACCCCCACCGCCACCCCCACCCCCGCCGCCACCGCCGCCTCCACCTCCACCTCCACCGCCGCCGCCGCCGCCGCCGCCGCCCCCTCCCCCCCTCCACCACCTCCACCACCGCCGCCACCTCCACCCCCACCGCCACCGCCGCCGCCGCCGCCACCGCCGCCACCACCACCACCGCCCCCGCCGCCCCCGCCCCCCCCGCCGCCGCCGCCGCCACCTCCACCACCGCCACCACCTCCGCCACCTCCACCACCCCCACCGCCACCGCCCCCGCCGCCGCCCCCCCCTCCACCACCGCCGCCCCCTCCACCCCCACCGCCGCCGCCGCCTCCCCCCCCGCCGCCTCCACCTCCGCCGCCACCTCCACCACCGCCGCCACCTCCACCACCGCCGCCACCTCCGCCACCTCCACCACCGCCGCCACCTCCACCACCGCCGCCACCTCCACCTCCCCCACCGCCGCCGCCCCCACCACCCCCACCGCCGCCGCCGCCCCCACCACCCCACCGCCGCCGCCGCCACCACCTCCACCTCCCCCCCGCCGCCACCTCCACCCCCACCGCCGCCCCCGCCGCCACCTCCACCGCCGCCGCCGCCACCTCCGCCCCCTCCACCACCGCCGCCACCGCCACCTCCGCCCCCTCCACCACCGCCGCCCCCCCACCCCCACCGCCACCGCCGCCGCCTCCGCCGCCACCGCCGCCTCCTCCACCACCTCCGCCGCCGCCGCCACCGCCGCCCCCACCACCACCGCCACCACCTCCACCTCCGCCCCCCCGCCGCCTCCACCTCCGCCGCCACCTCCACCACCGCCGCCACCTCCGCCCCCTCCACCACCACCGCCTCCTCCCCCCCCGCCGCCACCACCTCCACCTCCGCCCCCGCCGCCACCTCCACCTCCGCCACCACCGCCGCCCCCCCCCCCACCCCCACCGCCGCCGCCGCCGCCGCCGCCGCCGCCGCCACCTCCGCCGCCACCTCCACCACCGCCGCCGCCGCCCCCCCTCCGCCACCACCGCCTCCTCCCCCCCCGCCGCCACCACCTCCACCTCCGCCCCCGCCGCCACCTCCACCACCGCCGCCACCTCCGCCACCTCCACCACCGCCGCCACCTCCACCACCGCCGCCACCTCCACCACCCCCACCGCCGCCGCCGCCCCCACCACCCCCACCGCCGCCGCCGCCACCACCTCCACCTCCCCCCCGCCGCCACCTCCAACCCCACCGCCGCCCCCGCCGCCACCTCCACCGCCCCCACCCCCACCGCCACCGCCGCCGCCGCCGCCACCGCCGCCTCCTCCACCACCTCCGCCCCCACCTCCACCTCCACCGCCGCCACCTCCGCCGCCACCTCCACCACCGCCGCCGCCGCCCCCCCTCCGCCACCACCGCCTCCTCCCCCCCCGCCGCCACCACCTCCACCTCCGCCCCCGCCGCCACCTCCACCACCGCCGCCACCTCCGCCACCTCCACCACCGCCGCCACCTCCACCACCGCCGCCACCTCCACCACCCCCACCGCCGCCGCCGCCCCCACCACCCCCACCGCCGCCGCCGCCACCACCTCCACCTCCCCCCCCGCCGCCACCTCCACCCCCACCGCCGCCCCCGCCGCCACCTCCACCGCCCCCACCCCCACCGCCACCGCCGCCGCCGCCGCCACCGCCGCCTCCTCCACCACCTCCGCCGCCGCCGCCACCGCCGCCCCCACCACCACCGCCACCACCTCCACCTCCGCCCCCCCGCCGCCTCCACCTCCGCCGCCACCTCCACCACCGCCGCCACCTCCGCCCCCTCCACCACCACCGCCTCCTCCCCCCCGCCGCCACCACCTCCACCTCCGCCCCCGCCGCCACCTCCACCCCCGCCACCACCGCCGCCCCCCCCCCACCCCCACCGCCGCCGCCGCCGCCGCCACCGCCGCCTCCTCCGCCACCTCCTCCGCCGCCGCCACCACCTCCACCACCGCCGCCGCCGCCGCCGCCACCACCTCCACCCCCACCCCCGCCGCCACCGCCGCCTCCACCTCCACCGCCGCCGCCACCTCCACCACCACCGCCGCCCCCCCCACCCCACCGCCACCGCCTCCGCCGCCACCGCCACCGCCGCCACCGCCGCCACCTCCACCACCGCCACCACCGCCACCACCTCCACCCCCACCGCCCCCACCCCCACCGCCACCGCCGCCGCCGCCGCCACCGCCGCCTCCTCCACCACCTCCGCCGCCGCCGCCACCGCCGCCCCCACCACCACCGCCACCACCTCCACCTCCGCCCCCCCCGCCGCCTCCACCTCCGCCGCCACCTCCACCACCGCCGCCACCTCCGCCCCCTCCACCACCACCGCCTCCTCCCCCCCCGCCGCCACCACCTCCACCTCCGCCCCCGCCGCCACCTCCACCCCCGCCACCACCGCCGCCCCCCCCCCACCCCCACCGCCGCCGCCGCCGCCGCCACCGCCGCCTCCACCTCCACCGCCGCCGCCACCTCCACCACCACCGCCGCCCCCCCACCCCCACCGCCACCGCCTCCGCCGCCACCGCCACCGCCGCCACCGCCGCCACCTCCACCACCGCCACCACCGCCACCACCTCCACCCCCACCGCTGCCCCCCCCACCCCACCGCCACCGCCGCCGACGCCGCCGCCACCGCCGCCACCTCCACCACCGCCGACGCCCCCCCACCCCCACCTCCGCCGCCGCCACCGCCGGCACCACCACCACCGCTGCCACCGCCACCTCTACCACCGCCACCGCTTTCCCCACCCCCCCACCGCCGCCGCCGCCACCTCCACCGCCGCCGCCACCACCGCCGCCACCTCCACCGCCGCCGCCACCGCCGCCGCCACCTCCACCGCCGCCGCCACCGCCGCCGCCACCTCCACCGCCGCCGCCACCGCCGCCACCGCCGCCACCGCCGCCGCCCCCCCTGCCCCCGCGGCCACCGCCGCCACCTCCACCACCTCCGCCCCCGCCGCCGCCCTCCCCTCCCCCACCACCGCCGCCGCCCCCATCGCCACCTCCACCACCACGTCCGCCGCCGCCGCCCCCGCCCCGCCGCCACCGCCACCACCGTTGCCACCTCCACCACCGCCACCCTCGCCTCCGCCTCCGCCGCCATCGCCAAGCCCCTCCCCGCCGCCACCGCCTCCCCTTCCACCCTCGCCGCCCCCGCCCTCGCCGCCGCCTCCGCCGCCCTCGCCCACACCGCCCAGCCCTGAGCCACGGCCACCCTCGCCTCCTCCTTCCCCTCTCCCGCCCTCGCCCACGCCGCCCAGCCCCGAGCCACGGCCACCATCGCCTCCTCCTTCCCCTCTCCCGCCCTCGCCCACACCGCCCAGCCCCGAGCCACGGCCACCCACGCCTCCTCCTTCCCCTCTCCCACCGTCGCCCACGCCGCCCAGCCCACCGCCCCGGCCCCCCTCACCGGCGCCCCCATCGCCGCCCCCCCCTCCGCCGGCCAAAGGCCAAGGCAACGGCGGCGGCCGAAGGCGGTCACGGCGGCGCTTTGCCTAAGCCGGCACTTGATAACGGCACATCGATGCCAATGAACTGCTTAAGAATCCAGATGCAGTCCTGCAGCCTTCGATTACAATATGGCGATGCATACACTGGGTATTGATGCATTTTTCCTCGCTCGTGGACGAGTCATGCGCTAGCTGGCGCTGCAGAATTTGAAGGTGGCGCACAACGAAGACAAGCATGACGTTGCCTTTTAGCAGGATTCATGCCACATGCTATGCCTTCACCCACATTGATGTTGTTACGTATCTTCACCGCGCGGATTGCCATCCTATCGTGCAATCGCAAGATTGGACCTACAATGTATTTTGTTACGACGTGTTCGGGTACGCCTTCTTGTACAGCTTACCCCCCGAATCGGCGTTTTGTTCTTTCTAGTGACAATCTGATTGATTGTTGAGAGGACCTTCGAGCGCAAGCGGGTATTACGGATAGCAGGGCACAAGCATGTTTGGTATGTTGAACCGGAACCGCCACCACCATAGTCTGGGGCCCGCTGTAACAGTGTTCCCACCACCACCACCACCACCACCGCCACCACCACCACCACCACCACCACGACAACCGAGTAATTAACATCGCGCGTGCGAATGAAGGTCGATGGTAGAAGCAGTTACACGGTTTGACTGCTTGTATGTTATATTAGATGTATGTACCGATGCAGTTGGGCGCGAGACACCAACGGTTACGTGTGGAGGTGTCGTCGGTAGATATTCCAGGAAGGGCGGTTAGTTAGCCACATCTCGGTAGCGCAGCTAGGCTCGATGCCTTCTGGAATACCCACCCAGGCAGCGGAGTTTATTTATCGCAACAAACGTACTCTTGAAGTCAGGGCTCTGTACTAACACATTGCTGTAAGACTGTACCCGACATAGCATGCCTCCGCCCGTTATCTCTACAAGCGTGTCGCACGGCGCCGATAGCTCAGCCGTCTCCGGCATAGATTGTCACTAGTCAAGACACAGCGCAACAGCGGTAGTTGTTGCCGCGTCCGGCAGCCAGGCGGACTCTGGAACAACATAGTCATCGTCGGTTGACTCAGCAACTACTCTATCTGCATCCTGCACAGCACGCACGCTGTGCGTCGTGTCACCTTCCAGAAGTTAATTTTTCTGCATTTTTAAGGACCTTTATTGAGCGGAGAAATTACCGAGAACTCATATTAGGCATAATATGGGAGCACTTGCCCCTATGGGAGTACTTGCCCCTATCGCCCTATGGGAGTACTTGCGAGGACGAGCGTTGACCGGCAAGTGAAGTGGTTAAGGGATGATGGCCTCCTGGCCTACTACTTGCCATCCATGGAAAAGTAAGGGCGGGAGCTGAGAAACCTACTTGCGGGGGAGACTGCGCTTTTGATGCACAAGCACGAGTTGACGAACCGTGTAGAGTTGGTTAGTTAGTTGTCCTACTTGCGTTACGAAACTGTAATTACACAGCCAGCAATGCGATGACCGTAATGCCCGCCGCCGGGTGACAGAGAGGATGACTTACTAAGACACAGGGGAAGGCAGCGAGTCAAGCAGGCCGCTGCCGCCACGGCAGCCGTACGTAGCAACAGGGTCATCAAGCAGCCAGGGACCGACGCGCCCAACGAAGGCACCACCCACCGGCGAAAGAACGCCCCACCCAAGCAACCGGCCAGCAAAGGGAACTTCAGCACGACGTCGCTCCCTGGCGGCAGGCATCCACATCCGCTTTATTTATCATGCATCCACATCCCCGCCAGGTCACATCCGCATCCCTGGTTGTTGCGTCCACACCCAAACCAACACGCATTCACATCCAAACCAACCCAAAACCACATTCTCAAGTCTGGAATGTGTCTTTTTGCATCCCCTTGACCAACCCCCTGACGCATCCTACCCGGTGAGTTGCAACCCTCCTGATGGAATCAAACACGGTGTTCAGATTTTGCCTAAATACACAATTGATGGGTACACCCACGCATACGCAGGGAAAGGGCGCATAATGGAGGGTACATCCACGCATATGCAGGGATACATTTCGACTAAAGGTGTACGCCACTCTGTTGCGCTTTAGGCTATGTATTCGGGGCCCACAGGTCAGCCGCCCGGACGCGCGAGTTCGTGAACACCTCTGGTTGTGCTTGGTACGTGGTGGCTGTTGATGTTGATCAACGCTCATATACCTCTGGAAACGTACCAGCAACAATACGACCCCAGGGGTCGGGCGCTTTGCTGATTTCAACAGTGGCCGGGCAGCAACAGAGGACGAAAGGCATGTATGGCTGGAACGCCCAGCTTACAGTGACCTTCGCGCTGAACTGTGGGGAATGGGCATAACGCGCAATGCCACGATGCTACGGGTGAAGATTATCGAGGGACTAGCGTGCACGTTGCACCGTCGCAGGAGCCGCCGCCCAACGACCACGGGTACTGAGATAACGCTTTCATAGTTTATATTTTATACAAGGCAATGAGCCTCGTGGTTCGTCTGAGCCTTATGAGCTCCAAGAGCAATTGCAAATGTGTAAGCAAATGCTGAAGCTTCAATTCAATACTACTAAAAGTATATCATTTGTCTCACAGATGTGTATTACGAACTTTGAGGCAAGCCAGATGTACGGCGTTCATCGTTGCGGGCCGGTCCATCCATGCGGTTGCCCAGGACCGCAATTTTTGATAGCGCATGGCATACGAATAGCCAGAAATGTGTCATGGAGGCTCCTTGCATCTTTAACCGACTGCCAAGGGTGCCAACCTCTGCAGTGTCTGCAGCCAGGCTTTGAATGAAATCATATATGTTGAAACAATGAATTAAGTAGATTTGACAGTCACCAGGGTGGTCGAGTCTAGGAGGTGTGCCATGCCCAAGCGCACTGGCGACGCGGTCGGTAAGCAACGAGCATGGTGACAGGACGAGCAACAGCGTGCCCTGCCCATGCCGTGCCTGTCGTATTTGTAAACCCACGAATCCTTGACACCCCCCTCCCCCGGGTCTTTATGCCACCCCCTGGAGGGGTCGTCGCCATCCCCCATTACCTCCACCACTGGCCCCGGTCCCGCACCCATATCGGCCTCGCAGCACGCACAGTCCACCCCCTGCATTGCGTCTATTTAATAATCTCAGGGCAACCCCCAACTCCTAACCCCCAACTCCTAACCCCCATCCCATGCAGGTTACCTGGCACCTGCGTGGGGATGGGCCTTACGTGCGGCTGTAGCGCCTCTGGCTGCGTCTATAGAGCCGCTTTGGTGCAGGTACGGTCGGCAGTGGTGTATGCCAGGTAGCATATGTGCCGCGCTTGGCTTCACGCGCTCACCAGCAGGGCCTTATTGCTTGCGCGGCTTTGCGCTGTGCTAGTAGCAGCAGGCGACCCAGGCTAGTGATGGGGTGATGGAGTGATGGGTTGCGTGAGGTGATGGAGTGATGGGTTGCATGACGGCGCGCTATCACCGCCTTCTATACGGCGTCACCCCAGTGAGGACCCCCGTGGCATGCAGGGCTGTTGGTGCCTGCCGCTGGCTGAGGAGCGGATGGGAAGCTCCGCCGCAACGGCAAACGCAAGCGCAACCGCCGACAGGGGCTTCTCAGCCACCACCGTCATCAAACGCACCTCCGCCACAGCCAGCTTCATTGCACCAACCTAATCGGCAGCAGCAGCAACAGCAGCAGCTGAGGCAGAATCAGGTGCCTGGCGTGCCAGCAGGAGGTTCCGCTCCCGGCCTCGCGCCTCTCACACGTGCAGGCGCCTTGGCAGTGGCGGGTGACTACCAGCCACACTTCGGCAGCTCGCCGCCGCCGCCACAGAACTCCCTGTCGCATCCTCAGCAGCAACAACAGGCACACCAGCCTCAGCCCCAACACCCGCAGCCTCAGCAACAATCGCAACCCCACATCCGGAAGCACTCCGCACTCCTCGCTCCGGCCCATCAGGACAGCTGCTCCCGCAGCCGTGTGCATAGGGCCCATCAGGCGCTCCGGGAGCCATGGGGCCGATCACCCGCCTTGGCGGCCCCCGCCTTGGCAGCCCCCGCCTTGGCAGCCCCCGCCTTGGCGGCCCCCGCCTTGGCGGCCCCCCTGGCTGGCCCGCTCACCTCGCTGCTCGCTGAGGCCTCCACGGGGCCACTCGGGGGAACGGGACATTCCAGACCTTCCTTGGGCTCCCGGAGGGGCGGTGCGGGGTTCGTGCCCGGTAACTACCAGGCTGCGGCCAGCATGCACGCCTGCTCTGGCGCCAGTGACGGCGCCGGTTCTGGCGTCAGGGTGGGCGGCGGAGGCGCAGAGCGAGGGGGCGGAGGCGCAGAGCGAAGCGGCGGAGGCGCAGAGCGAAGCGGCGCTGCCGCGCCGTCACGTGGTACGGCCGCCGCATCGGCGCCGGCGGCGGCGGCGCTGGCGCCGGCGCTGCTGGTGCTCCCCTCCCTGGAGGCGGCAGCGTCAGCGGCTCTGACGCCGCACGGCCTCCGCTGCGTGGTTGCGCTCTACCAGGCGATGGACCGCGTCCCGAATGTTCGGAAGGGCCTCCCGCTGATGAACACCGTGCTCCTGCGTGTCGTACGCGGCAGCAGCAGGCCCGTCACCAGCGGCGGCTCGACCAGAAGCTCGGGACCTGACGGCGGCGGTGGCGGCGGTGGCGGTGGCGGTGGTGGCGCCAGGGCGGCCTCCCTTCGCAGCAGCGATGGCGGCTCGAGGGCTACTGCTGCCGGCGCTGCTGCTGGTACCGCTGCTGGTGCTCCAGGGGCGGCGGCGGCAGCCACTGCCGCGGTGGCGTCAGTCGTTGAGGCAATGGTGGGTCCACCCAGCGCGCGCGTGATGCGGCTGCGGCCCAGCCTGCGCTTCGCGCTGGTGCGCCGCATGGTGGAGGCCGTGTACGGCACCTGCGAGCAGTCGCCCTTGCAGGCGGTCGTGGCGGCGGGGCAGCGGCGGGCGGAGCTGCAGGAGTTTGCGGACCCGCCGCCGCTGCAACTAACGGCGACGGCGGCGGCGGCGGTGGCGGCGGCGGCGACGGCGGCGGAGGTGGGCAGGCTCAGGGGAGAGGCGGCACGCGGGTGGGCACCGTCGGAGGCGGGAGCGGATGCCTCCTTCTCCACAGGGACGCAGGTCCAGCTAGAAGGCTCGAAGGCGAATCGTGCCGTCAGTACGACGCGGCCAGCTCCGTCGATGGACGACGTCATGCAGGCGGCCCTGGCGCCGGTGCTGGCGGCGTGGCTGCCGCCGTTCGACAAGAGCACGTTGTCGGTGGCGTTGAAGCAGGGGCCCAGGTCCGACCGCGCGTTCGAGGCGGCGGTGGCGGTGGCGGCGGTGCCTGGGGACGGCGGAGCCGCTGATGAAGCGACCGCTCTGGCGGCGGAGGACGACTACTCGAGCGCGCCAGAGGAGGCCCAGCGGCAGGCCGTCGAGCCGCGAGGGCTGAGGTTGTTCTGCGCCCTATTGCAGGCACTGCAGCACCTGCAGGCCGGGAACCGTAACAAAGGTGGCGGCGGCGGTACCGGCGGCGGCGGGACCGGCGGCGGGGCTATCGCCGCCGCCGCCGATGCTCTGGTCCTGGGCGCCAGCTTGGCGGAGCAGCACGTGCCGGGTGTGGTGCTGGGCCCTCGCGGCCCCTCCCTGGAGCTCAGCGCCGGGCTGCTGGCCTCCCTGGACCAGCTGGGCTTCCGGGTGCGCTGCAAGGGCCACTCGGAGTTCCTCTCCTCGTGCATCCACAACTGGCGCACCGCGCGCGCGCCGTGGGAGGCAGCTCCGCCGCCTGACGCCCGCCACCACCACCACCACCATAACGACCACAACAACCACAACAACCGTAACAACCACCAGCACTCCTCCGCCCCAACAACCACAACCGCCACATCCGCGGATGCCACCGATCGCGCCGCCGCCGCCGATGCCAGCTGCGCCCCGGTGGGTCCCTCTGATGCCGACACCGAGACGGGTGAGCGGCGCCAGGGAGGGCCGCGGGGAGCCTACCGCCCCTCCACCACGACGACATCTCCAACGATAACCGCACCAACCGCATTAACCGCGCCAACCGCGCCGAGGGAAGGGGCCGCGACCGGCATCAGCCTGTACGGCCTTGACGGTGACGGCGTTGGCGACGTGGCGGGCCCGCCGCTGGCGCGCTCGGTGACTCGGACGTTGCTGCGGCTGGGCTACTATGAACACGTGGCCTTCGAGCGGCTGGTGTGGATCTCAGGTCGCTCCAGGGAGGGGGCGGCGCTGGACAGGCTGCGCCTGCTGCAGATGGACCCCTCCAAGTGGGTTTGGGGCGTTAGGCTGGGTGGGCGGAAAGTTTGGAGTTGGAAGTTTGGAGTTGAAAGTTTGGAGATGGAAGTTGGGAGTTGGAAGTTGGAAGTTGGAAGTTGGAAGTTTGGGGTTGAAAATGGGGGTTGGCGGACGCCGCCGCCTCGCCCTCTGGTGTGTTTTGTGTTCGTGGTTGGCACGGTAGCGGTGGTGGTGGTGGTGGTGGTGCTGTTGAGCTGCGGACATGGGGGGGGTATAAATCTGGAGGGGGGGGAGGCCGCATCGTACTGGCGCAAGGGCAGGATCCGTCGCATGAAAAGGAAGGGCTGCAAGGAGAACCAGTGTAAGGAAGGGCGGCGGCGGGGGCCGAGGCTGACTGTGGTATGCTCATTGTGCTGAATACGCCTTCCCTCCCGCCCCGCCCTCCTCCCTCCCCTCCCTCCCTCCCTCCCTCCCTCCCTCCCTCCCTCCCTCCCTCCCTCCCTCCCTCCCTCCCTCCCTCCCTCCCTCCCTCCCTCCTCCCTCCCTCCCTCCCTCCCTCCCTCCCTCCCTCCCTCCCTCCCTCCCTCCCTCCCTCCCTCCCTCCCTCCCTCCCTCCCTCCCTCCCTCCCTCCCTCCCTCCCTCCCTCCCTCCCTCCCTCCCTCCCTCCCTCCTCCCTCCCTCCCTCCCTCCCTCCCTCCCTCCCTCCCTCCCTCCCTCCCTCCCTCCCTCCCTCCCTCCCTCCCTCCCTCCCTCCCTCCCTCCCTCCCTCCCTCCCTCCCTCCCTCCCTCCTCCCTCCCTCCCTCCCTCCCTCCCTCCCTCCCTCCCTCCCTCCCTCCCTCCCTCCCTCCCTCCCTCCCTCCCTCCCTCCCTCCCTCCCTCCCTCCCTCCCTCCCTCCCTCCCTCCCTCCCTCCCTCCCTCCCTCCCTCCCTCCCTCCCTCCCTCCCTCCCTCCCTCCCTCCCTCCCTCCCTCCCTCCCTCCCTCCCTCCCTCCCTCCCTCCCTCCCTCCAGGCCCCCCTGGCAGCCCCCGGTGTTCCTGGCCGACCAGTTGCTGCTCGCCGCCCGGTACGGCCGCAACGACTGGACCCCGGACTGGGTGCCGCCCCCTCGTGATCGCGAAGCAGCCGAGGAGCAGCTGGTCCAGGAGCAGGTGCAGCAGCGGGTACAGGAGCAGCCGGTTCAGGAGCTGCGTCCTGTTCGGCAGCACCAGCAGCACCAGCAGCACCAGCAGCACCAGCAGCACCAGCAGCACCAGCAGCGCCAGCCGCACCAGCGGGAAGGACGAGTGGTTTCGGAGGAGCTGCCAGGGGATCTCCGGGAGAAGCAGAAGCAGCAGCTGCGGAAGCAGCAGCTGCAGAAGCAGAAGCAGCAGCAGGAGCAGCAGCTGCGAGAGGATCAGGGGCAGCAGGAACCGGGGCAGCAGGAGCAGGAGCGGCAGCAGCTGCGGCAGCTACGGAAGCAGCGAGAGGAGGAGGAGCAGCGGCTGCGAGACCGTGAGTTCGCGTATCGCCTGGCTGTGCGGCTGCGAGTGGTCCGAACCGCATTGCACAGCGCCTTCGTCGCAGAGCGCCAGCAACACCAGCAGCACCCGCAGCCGCAGCACCCGCAGCCGCGGCATTCGCGGCCGCAGCACCTGCACCAGCAACGCCAGCAGCACCCGCAGCCGCAGCACCCGCAGCCGCAGCACCCGCAGCCGCAGCACCCGCAGCCGCAGCTCAGCCTGGGCTGCCTGGCAGAGGCTGCTCAGCTGCTGGCGCCGGTGCTGCTGGAGGTCAAGCCGCGCATGATGCGGACCTGCAAGGCCCTCAGGGCAACGGCGCCGGACCCAGCTGGTGTCGTGCCGCTGCTGCGGAGGCAGCTGGCGGCGGCGGGGCTGGTGCCGCCCTTGACGGGGCTGGTGCCGCCCTTGACGGGGCTGGTGCCGCCCTTGACGGGGCTGGTGCCGCCCTTGACGGGGCTGGTGCCGCCCTTGACGGGGCTGGTGCCGCCCTTGACGGGGCTGGTACCGCCCTTGGCGGTGTCCGAGTCAGTGGCGACCAGCGTGGCGGCGCCAGCGGGCTTCACCAGTGCCGGCCTAAACCGCGCGGACAGTGGGGGAGCGAGGTGGCGGGAGCGAGGGGCCCCGCCAGCGCCGGTGGTCAGCCCGGTGCTGCAGGTGAGACCAGCGGCGGAGCACCCTCCCTGGACCGCTCCCCGTCCCCTTCCCGACCCCGCCCTGGCCCGTTCCCGGCCCCTCCCTGGCCCTTCCCTGGCCCCTCCCCGGGCAAGCCCTGGCATTGCCATAGGCCTTAGCGTCTGACAGCCTGGGTGGCGTTTGCTGCGTGCCAGGAAAGCAATGTCGTGTACTTCGTCGGCAACTCCGAGGATAAAACACGCCACTTGCGCTAGGGTTTTATACCATGAGTGCGGTATATACTGCTACAAGGTTTCCACATGGTCATTCGGCAGTTTTGGCGCCTTCCAGCTGTGGTATCACGGGCACCCGCGTCGCGATCGCAGCTTCCCCCCTCCAACCTCCCCCCTCCAGCTTCATCCCTTTCGCTGGCCTCCCTCGGCGCTTCCCTCCTCCAGCCTTCCCCCTCCAGCCTCCCCCCTCCAGCCTCCCCCTCTCCAGCCTCCCCCTCTCCAGCCTTCCCCCTCCAGCTTCCCCGCTTTAGCTGGCCTCCCTCGGCGCTTCCCGCAGGCTGCTCGGCTGCTGTACTCGCTTAGGGATGTGGCTGAGAAGGTGGCGCACGTGCCCAGATGCGGACCTCCGTTCGCGAAGGACCTGGAAGCGAAGGTGTGCGGACCCCTGCAGGTGTGTGGCGGGACCACAGCAGAGGGAGGGGTTTAGGGTTTCGCGCGTCTAGGGGGGAAGCGGGAAAATCCGTCTTGAGGGGCGGGGAAGGGTCTATGAGGGGAAACCCGTGGGTCGGCACTGAAAAGGGCGAGAAGAGGGGAGGGGGGTTCAGTAAGGGGCTGGGCGAAGGCCGTGAGCCCCAACTCAACAGCCACCGCTGCGCTCCAACCGCAAACCGTCAACCGTCGCTGCGCTGTTGCACGCGCCGCGGCCACCTCCCCGTGGTTTGAGGCGCGGCGGCTCTCTACCCGTAGGTTTCAGGTTTCAGGTTCCTCCGTCTTCGCGCTCGCGCTCGCTTTCTTCGCCCGGCCCGGATCCACACACCCGCACCGCCCTCGGCCACCCGCATGCTGCCTGCCACCCCGCGCCTCCGAAGGCCTCCCTGGAGCGCCGCTTCCTGGAGCCGTCGCCGACCCCCCTCATGGCCTCGGCGGGGGAGGCGGATCGCCGGGGGAGGATCGGGGAGGCGATGCTGACGCCGACAACCTCGTCACCCGCAGCTGTCGGGGACTCGGGAGTTGCGGAGGCGGAAGGTGGCGCAGGCGGAGGCGGAGGCGGAGGCGGAGGCGGAGGCGGAGGCGGAGGCGAGGGTATGGCAGGCGTGGATGGGGCGGCGGCGGCTGCTCCGGACGGAGATGGAGGCGGCCTCCGTGGCGGCGCTGCTGGGTGGCACGACCCTGAGCCCTGGCCGGCTTGGTCGGAGGAGCAGCAGGTGCGGCCAGGATGTCTTATCGTGTTGGCTCTGTTGCTTTGTTAGTACCGCTGCTGCTGCTGCTGCTGTTGTTGTTGTTGTTAGCGTAGCTGTCAGCACAGCTATTTGACCGTAGGAGTGGATCCGGCAGTAGCAGCCAATGTGCGGCCGATGCACGCTCAGCGGATGGGGTGTCGCAGGAGTGGCTGTTTTTTGGTTTCTCCGTACGGCCGGGTGCCCGGTGGTCTTCCACGCGGTAACGAGACATAAGCCCCGACGAAAAAACCCTAAAACCCTAAAACCCTAAACCCGCCCAAACCCACACCTACCTGTCATACACATTGCTTCCCCCCTCCCTTCCATCTCTCCTCCCCCAACCCTCCCCCCGTGCCTAAACTCCTTCCTCCCCCCTCCCTCCCCCCTCGCTTCCTCCTCGCTCCGAAACCCACCACAGGACCTAGCGGCGGCCGGATCGCACATCCTGGTACAAACCGTACGGCAGGGCAAACGACGCGCCCGTCTTAGCACCGCCTCCTCCTCCTCCTCCTCCTCAACGCCCGCGGCCGCCTCACTGACGCCGCTGCAGGCCGCCGCGCTGGAGCTGCTGCCCGCCATGCGCCCCCACGACGCCATCGCAGCGCTCTCGGCGGTAAGGGGACTGGGTCTGGCCGCCGCCGCCGTGCCTGCCGCCGACCTGCGGGCCGCAGGCGTTGGCATCGCCCTGCGGACAGCGGAGCTGTCGGACGAGGCCTTGTTGCGTGGACTGAAGCTGGCGGCGTGGGTCAACGGCGCCGCTGGCGGCGGCGGCAGCGTCAGCCGTACGGCCGTGGTGACAGGCGCCGGCGTCGCCGCCGTGCCGTCGCCGTGGTTGAGTACTCCCCAGACGTACGGGCAGCTGTCAGTGGTGCGGGCCATCGGCCAGCAGATCGCGGCGCGGGAGTGCCTGATTAGGAAACGGACGCAGCGGTCAAGCGGGTCAGGCACTGCGGCTGCTGCAGACGATGACGGCGGTGTTGCCGACGCCGCCGCCCGTGTGACTGAGGGCGCCACCACTGGCGCCCGAGACGGCCCAGTATTGGAGGGTCTTCGTGCTGTTGCCGCCGCGGGGATGCGCCACCCTCGCCTGGCGCTGGTGGCATTGGGCATCAACCCAGGGGAACTAGACGCCGCCGCCGCCGCCGCAACCGCAACCGCTGCCGCCGCAACCGCCGCCGCCGCAACCGCAACCGCTGCCGCCGCAACCGCCGCCGCCGCAACCGCAACCGCCGCCGCCGCAACCGCCGCCGTCGCCGCCGCCGCCGCGTCGGCGTCGACGTCGACATCGACGTCAAAGCTGCCCTCGATTCCGCTCGTCGAGCGGATGTTGGGGGAGGGCCTGCTGGGAGGCGAGGACTTGGTGGCGCTACTGCAGGTGGTGGAGACGGTGGAGGCTGGACGCATACCCTGCGCGCCAGGGAGGGATGAGGCTGCACATGGGCGGCCGCAGTCGCTGCAGCCGCCGCGGACACCCGGGTCCGAAAGCTTGGAAGCGGTGGCGGAGTTGACGGCGGGGCCGTACGGCGGGGTCGTACACCTCGTGCAGTTCCTCCAGCGCAAGATCGGGGAGCGGCTGGAGGCTGGCGAGCGGCTGTCGCTGGCGGCGCTGGTGTGGGCGTTACAGGTGAGGGAGGCGTGCAACGTAGACCGATGCTAGGGAGCTCCAGCCGGCGGGCGCGGGTGTTAGGAAGGCAGATGGCAGCTAATTCCGTTGATGCCGTGCAGCTGTCGTACACGGCGGTTACCTCTGGGCGGCAAGGTCGGGTGTAGCTCGTCTTGGTGCACGTGCTTGTCTTTGTTTTAGGACTTCAGACGAGCACACTTTGCTCGGCCGCCGTCTCCGTCCTAAAGACCACGTCCGGGCCCGAAGCAGTCAAGCTTGCTGACCCGTGGGTCGCTCCCCCTCCACCCTCGCTCCTGCTCTCGCCCTGGCTGTTGCCGGCGCACTCAACTCTCGTCATCCCCGCCTCGACGAACTTAGCAAAGCATTGCGCTTACTGCATTCCCCGATTTTGGCCCATTTTGTTCACTCCGCTGAAACCCTAAAACTGTAAAACCCTGGAACCCTAGAACGACACCACCACCGCCTCCACCCAACCCCTCAGGCAGCTCAGGCGGGCCCGCTCAGCATCACGCACTCGGGCCACTCGGGCCTTATGGCCGGTCTGGACTACCGGCGCCGGCTGGTGGATGCCGTACACGACGCGGTGGCGGCACAGTACGGCGCGGGTGGGGTCGTCAACGGCAGCTTCCAGTCGCTGTACTACAAGGCCCTCCTCGCCGTACAGGCCGAGCTGGAGGACACCGTTGCGTTGACTCAGCTGCTGGACCACTCGGCGGCGGCGACGGCGGCGGCAGCCTCAGCGGCGGCGGCAGCACCCGCGTCAGCGTCAGCGGCGGCGGCGGCATCGGCGGCGGCGGCAGCGTCAGCGGCGGCGGCAGCGACGGAGGGCATGTTGCCGTACGCCGCGGCAGCAGTCGCCTCGGGGGAGTGTAATGAGCGCAAGGCAGCCGCGCTTGCCGCCCGCATCGTTGCCGTACGTCGGTCGTACCACCCCCACCTCATCGGCTCCGTTGAGCCGCAGCCACCGGTGCGCCCTCACACGCCTTCCTTGCTGCCTCAGCCGCCGCAACAGCAGCAGCAGGACTACCCGCCTTCGTTGCAGCCTCAGCAGCAGCAGCAACAGCACCACCACCACCAACAACAACAACAGCAACAACATGACCCAGAGCAGCCGCAGGTGCCGACCACTGAACCGCAGAAGGCTGAGCTGCAGCTGCAGCAGCACCAGCAGCAGCACCAGCAGCCGCAACAGGCCGGAAGTTCCCCTAGCCAGCTGGAGACGCTCCCAGCAGCGGCGGCACCTGCGGCGGCGGCCCCGCCGCCGCCCCGAAATCCGCCAGCGCTTTCGCCGGCGATGGCCGAAACGCAACCCTGTACGGCACCTGCCGTACAACCCCGCACTGCACCTCCGCCGCCGCTGCCGCCGCCTCTTTCGCCTCCGTCGCCATCCGCCCTGCGCGACCAGCTGTCCCGGCTATCCCTGACGGCAGTGCGCCAGCTGCTGTTGCCGCTGCGGGACGCCCCCTTCCTGGCCTCCCTGGATTGCCACCCCGTGCTGCTGGGCGAGGACGAGGCCCTGCCGGTGCGGGAGACCCGTGAGGCGCAACCCGCCGCTGCCGCGCCGCCGGCAGAGCCGTCCGCGTCCGGGGGCTACACGGCCGAAGCGGAGGAAGCCAGCTCAAGGCCCCTGCTGCTGGAATCACATCAACATATACGCCATGAAAATAATCATTACCAAGGTCCACATCAACGCAACCAACTGCAGCAGCAGCAGCACCAGCACCAGCAGCAGCAGCAACAGCAGCAGCAACAGTGGAAGGGAGGGCTATTGGAACTGCCCGAGGGGCAATTCCCGAGGACAGCAATGCCCAGCCCCAGCGGCGGCGGCGGTGGCGCTAGCGGCGCGGATGACGGCTTTGGGGAGCTGGTTTCGGTGTTTCGGAGGGCGACGAGACCCCCCGCACACGCGGGTGCTGGCACAGGGATGGCTCCACCCTCGTTCGCCGTTGGCAGCGGCGACCTGGCCGGCGGCGGCGGCGGCGGTGGTGACGGCGCAGCGGCGGCCGCGACGGAGGCCGCGACGGAGGCGGGCGAGCACGACGAGGCGCTTTGGCGAACACCGGCGCTGTCGTCGGCGCTGCTAGGGCGTCTGTGGGCGCGGCGCTCCTTGGAGCCGGAGCAGCGGGCGATCAACAAGAGGCTGGTTTCGGTGCTGAGGATGAGTCAGCGGCGGGGAGAGGTGCGAAAAAAGAACTTGGGGGGGGGGCGAGGAGGCGGCGGGGTGGAGGCGTGAAGACCCGGTTACACGACATGAGAAACAGCGGCGCGGGGGGAGGACGGGGGTTACAGAAAAGAACCGGTTAGAACCGGGAGGAGGGTGGCGAGGAAGACCCGTGGATGCGAGAGAAACCGTTTAGAACGGGAGGGGGGAGGGCGGATGGAAACCCGTAAACTGGCTTAGAAATTGAATTCACAGGCTAGACTAGACAGCGCGGAGCGGGCCGGGGGCCGGGGGCGCGGATGCGGAGTTGATGCGCCTTGGAAGGGGGCGTGGGTGGCGGGGAGTCACGATCCATGCACGTTGCCTGGCAGACCATGGGGATTACATAAAACATAAAAGAACTGTCGACTCGGACCATGGGGGGGGGGTATGAGGTGAAACCCGTGGGTCGGCACTGCCCTGTTCCGGACGATTGGGAGGGGGCCCTGGCAGCTCGAAAACCACGAGTGAGGCCCCCGCCAGGTATCCCTCACCCAGTTTGTCCCTCACGTGTTTTGTCCTCCTCCCACTTGTGCCTCCTGGCCCTAACCCTCGCCCCTCCCCCCCCCGCCCTGCCGCGCCTTCGTCGCCACCCCTCCAGCACGCGCAGAGCGCCGACATTGATAAGGCCCTGGCGGTGCTGAGACTGTCGTACCGTCATAGCCAGTCCATCGCGCTGCCCACACAGGTATGTTTTGGGGGGGGGGAGCGGGGGTTTGGGCAGACAGATGGGCCTTGCAGGTCGGTCGCGAATGAGGTCGTTTGACCGCCACCCGCAACGACCTCGCCCATTGTTGCTGTTGCTACGGTCGGTACAGGCCCGCGCGCTGCGCACCCTCGTGTCGGTATTTGACTTCAACGTGCAAGAACACACACAGCGCCGTACAAGGCGGCACCGCACCCCCCCACTCACACTGCGTTGCCACAACGCGTACCCACCGTGATAACCGTCAACCGCCGCAGCCGTGTCCGCAACCCCCTGCTCTCCCCTTCCCCCCCCTCCGCAGGCGGCACTTCAGTTGGCGCTGGGCGATTGCCTCCCCTCCGTCGGACCACACCAACTCGAGCAGGTGCTGCAGCTCCTTCACAAGACGCATCTCTACCCACCGCCGCTCGTCCATCGGGCGGCGCGCCGTACGCTGGCCCTGTACGGCAACAACGTCGCCGCCGCCGGCCCCGGCGCCGCCGTAGCAGAGGACGAGGCCGCGGCGTCCGTGACAGTGACGGAGGCGCGTCCAGCCAGCGGCGGCGGCGGCGGCGGCGGCGGCGCTGCGCCCCTCAGCGGCACCGCTGGCGAGCTGAGCGTTGTTGCGGGTTCGGAGCTTGGCGGGAGGCTCGACGCCGACGGCCCCCCGGCCCTGCGGCTGATGGCGCAGCTGCTTCGCTGCTTCGCGAGCATGTCCCCGGCGGCTGAGGTGGACGGAGCGCTCGTACGATCTGTCGTACAGGTCGCCGCCGCGTTGGCCGTGCGCGCGGGGCTGGCGGCGGCGGCGGCGCCGCTGCCGTTGCATGCCAGGCAGCTGATGGCCACAGCTGGCACACCGCCGCCGCAGCACAGCGATGGGCGTCGTACGGCAGCGGCGGCGTCGGCGACGGCCGCTGCGCCGGTGATGGACACCAGGGAGGCCGTACAGCTGGCGGAGGGCCTCGTACACGATGTCCAGGTGGGTGTGGGTTTGGAACCCCCGGGGTGCGACCGCTGCGGGCAGAGAGGTGTATCTGGACAGCAGCACCCTTTCGGCACTTCGCATGGCTTGCTTAACTGAGGGCGTCGGCATGTAATGACCCTCCCTTCCCTTCCCATCCCATCCCTTCCCTTCCCCCTTGCCTCCGTACGACTCCTGCTTGCTGCGCACGGCGGTTCAGACGGTGTGCGACCGGTTGCGACCCGCCCACCGCAACGCCGTCCTGGCAGCAGTCGCGCCTGTGCGGGCGCTGGTGGCGCGCACAGCGGACGCGGCGGTTCAGGTGGGGCATGGAGGGAGGGAGGGAGGGAGGTTGATGAAGGCCCGGGTGGCGGGTTGCGAGGAAGACCCGTGGATGCGAGGAAAACCGTTTAGGACAGACGATTCGAGATGCATGCTGGACAATCCGTGTGAGGAGAGAACGGGTGGCGGGTGTGAGGCCTCCTTTTTAAGGGGAGGTTAAACCGCAGCCGAAGGTCATTTCCTACATACCGGTAATACGACACTGGTCGCCATCTAACCACTTGAAAAGCGGTGTAAGCTGGCCCGCTCAAGTCCTACGGAGATGAGATGGCGTCTGACACGCTTCCAGTGAGGGAATCTATATAACTTCAGCATGAAAGAAATGAACTACAATGTTTGCTGTGGGAAAAAAGACCCGACAGCGGTGGCGCAACTGGGATGATCATCATCATCGACATCATCGCTAACCCGAACCTGCTGACTGCCGCGGCCGCCGAGGCGGGGTGACACACACGGGGACGCACAACCCCCATCCAAACCCGCGGGGGCTCTCATTCGTCCTCGCCCCCCCAGCACTCCCCCCTTAAGCACAGGTGTCTCGGTAGTCAATCAAAAGTGTTCCAGCATGCGCCCACAACTATTTGTCCGAAGACAGTGCGCCAGCTATTATACCAGCTATTATACCCATGTCGTGTAATCGGGTCCTTATGCCACCCTCCTCGCCGCACGGCCCCCAGTCGCTGTTCCTTGGGATACTGGAGGCTGCTCCAGGAAGGGGCCGGCAGCCCTCCCTGGCGCAGCTGCAGCTGCTGGTGGCGCACCTGCCCAGGCTGGGGTCGGCGCCAGGGCTGTCCTGGCTGGTGACCAGGTGGGTGTTTTCACCGGTCTGTGGGGAGGGGACCCCGGTGGGGGCGGTGGGGGGGGGTTGCGCTGGCTAAGGCCTTGCAAGCAGTCCGTAGTGCAAGCCCACTTGAGAGACCTCCCCTACACCAACAAAACAACCCCGACCCGGCCCGACCTGACCCGATCTTGCACCTGCCCGGCATCCTCCTCTGCCCTGCCCACCCCGATTCGCGGGTTTCCTCTCACGCCCTGCCGGCCTTCTCTTCTACCAGGCTTCTGGAGGCGCACGAGCCCTCCCTGGACGGCTCATCGCGGGAGCCCAGCCTGCCGCCGTGGCGGGTGGCGGACCAGCTGCTGCGGGCGGCGGCTCAGTGCGTGCCCACAGTGCGGCTGGAGCTCCTGGAGGGGCTGCAGGACCGGGTGAGGGGGAGGGGTGGCGAGGAGACCGGGGGGAAGGAGGGGAGGAGGAGGGGGGGAGGGAGCTGCAGGGGAGGGTTAGAGGGGGCAGGATAGGGAGCTAGGCGGGCTCGGAAAGCCGCTCCGGAACCAAGGCCACGGCACGGACGTGAGACCTCTTCCTTTTACTCGCCGTCTGTGCACCGTCGGCCCTCCACAGGATGAACCCGCCTCCTCCTCCTGCTCCTCCACCACCCCACTTCTGTTTTGAACGTTTTTTCGGACATCCACGGGTTTCCCTCGAACCCACCTGGTGATCCCTACGCTACCTACCGACTCCCCCCACCTGGCCCCCCTCGCCCTACCTGGCCCCCTCTTCCTACCTGTTCCCCCCCCCGTTCTAAACGGTTTTCCTTGCAACCTCCCCACCTGCCGCCCCACCCCCCAGGTTCTCACCCTCCCCTCGGACGACCTGATGACCCTGGCTGCCCGCTGCGGACAGCTGCACCTGCTGCCCCCTCACACACTGGCGGCTATGGTCGCAAGGCTGACGGTGCGCTTGGGTCGGGGGGGTATCGAAGGCTCCCGTGTCGTAAGGGGTGGGGGGTAATACAAAATGTCCGCGGATCCACGGTCGACAAACACCAAGGGGGGGGCATCTGGTCGTGGAATCCACGGCCGACAAACCAAGGGCGATGACGATGGGGGTCCCAGAGGAGATGATTGGCGAGATGTTTGGGGTAGGGGGGTTTTGAGGTTTTGATAAGAAAAAAACAACGACGTCCAGTCGTTGTGTCGGCAGTTTGTGTTTCCTGACGATAAGCCTGCCCTAGCTGCGGAGGTTTCGGAACACTTGTAACCGATGGATCCCCAATTCGCATGGCAAGGAGTTTGTAGGTGGTGTCTGGCGGCGCGGCTCGCAGCCGAAGCGACAGTTGGGAAGGGCAGGGTGATGGAGCGGCAGTATAACGTTTTCCACATGTCGGTGTGCTGACACACTTCCTCGCCGCTCCACAGGTCCATTACAACCGGCCAGCGCAGGCGGCTCCAGGCGATCCGGACGGGGGGGCAAAACACGCAGCCCGCGCCGACCACGACGACGCAGAAGCGGCCCTCCTAGACGGTATGGACGGCGGCGGCGGCGGCGGCGGCGGCGAGTTCGGCGGCGGCGGCGCCGCCGCCGCCGCCAGGCTTACGCACGGCGCGGCCGGCATCGCCGCCAATGCCGCAGCGACAGCACGGTACGACGAACTCCCGCCGCCGGCGAGCGTTGCCCTAGCTGGCCTCGTGGACGCCATCAGCCGCCGCATGCTGTCGCCGGTGCCGCTCGGCGGCGCCGCCGCCTCCGCCCTCGGCGGCGGCAGCAAGGACGGCGGCGCTGCCGACGCCGCAGCGGCGTCGACGCTGGCCAAGGCGGCGGCGGCGGCGGCGGCGGCGACGGGGTCGCTGCCGACGGATCGCCGCGTCACTACCGACCCGCCGTTCCTGGCTCTGGGTGTGGCGCATGCGCTGGCGGCCGCGCTGGCGGCGGAAGGTGACTCGGCGCTACCGCTGACGCGAGTCGCGCGGGACCTGGCGGGTCGCGTCGCATGCGCGCTGGCGGCGAAGGCGCTGTCGGCGCCGCCGGTGCGTCCGGCCGCCGCCGCCGCCGCAGCTTCAGTGTCCAGCAGCAGCAGCGGCGGCGGCGGCGGTGGCGGGTACATCGCTACCAGCGCCGGCGGTGTCCTCAGCGGCAGTAACGCCAGCAGAAGCGGAGGAGTCGCGGTGGAAGGCATGGGGCTGGCTGGCTCAGCTGCCGCCGCATTGGGCTTGCCCGCCTCAGCTGACGGCGGCGGCGGTGGCGCCGGTGGCGGCGGCGACGGCGGTAACAGAGCGGTCGACGGCGGGTATTGGCAGCCGAAGGGACCCTCAGCGGCGGCGCCAGCGGCGGAGCGGCGACCTCGCGTGTCGCCGCTGCTGCTGTCGGGCCCCTCGGCGCACCTGCAACTCCTGCAGGTGGCTGCGCAGCAGCAACAGCAACAACAACAGCAGCAACAGCAACAACAACAAAAGCAACAGCAACGGGAACAGCAACAGCAACAGCAACAACACCACGGCGGCCTCACGGACGAGGGTTCAGACCTTTTCCAGCGGCTGCTGACGATGGCGCTCAGCCAGCGCAGCTCGGCGGGCAGAGAGCCGTTGCGAGGGTTTCGGAGCCGAGATCGTACGCAGCAGCAGGAGCAGCTGCGCCGGCTGGCGGGGCTTGGCGCTGGCGGAACGGATGAAGGGGCTGCTGCTGCTGCTGCTGCTGAGGGGGCTGCTGCTGAGGAGGAGGGGGAGCAGGCTGCTGTGGCGCAGCGCGGGGCGCGGCTGGCTTGGCTGCTGCGGGTGGCTCGTGCGGTTCTCACGCCGCCTCCATTAGGGAGCTGGTTGGAGTACTCGGCGGCGGCTGAGTACCTGCATCGTCATGGAGCTGGAGGTGGAGGCGCTTCATGGGCCTCACCTCCCCGGTATCGGAGGCCGCAGGGGTCGGAGCAGGGCCGTGAGCAGCAGCAGCAGCAGCAGCGGCTACAGCTGCAACTGCTGTTGGAGGAGGTCCAGGACCAGCTGACGGTGCTGGGCGGGGAGGCGGAGGCGGCCATGGCGGAGCCGGAGGGAGAGCGGGAGGGCTGGCCCGATTTCACCACCGCCGCGGCGGCAAGGCGCCGGGCCGACGCTGCGGCGACTGCCCTGGGGGTGCCCTCGGGGGCCATTGCGGCGCCACTGGCGGCGGGGAAAGCCCCGACGGTGGCGGCGACGGCGGCGGCGACGGCGGCGGCGACGGCGGCGGCGACGGCGGAGCTGCGGGCACTGGGGGCGTCGCCTCGGCTGAGCGGGCCAGATACCTTGTGGGGGAACCTCAGCGGCGGCGGCGGCGGCGGTGGCGGCGGCGGCCGTGGGCCGGCGGCGGCGGCGGCAGCCATGCGTCCAGCGGCACGACGCAGCCTGCTGGCTGCCGTACGTGACAGGCTGGCGGCGCTGGTGGCCGCACCAGACCCTCAGGTATTCAGCCTGCTGGCGCCGCCGCCGCTGCGGCGGCTGCCGCTGGCGGAGGCGGAGGCGGCGGTGGTGACTGCGGGGCCCGGCGGCGCGGCGTCACCGCCACTGGCAATCTCCTGCCCTGGGCTGCTGGAGTTGGAGCTGGGGCTAGGGTCGGGGCCGAGGCATCAGGGGCGAGGAGCAACGGCGCGGGTTGCTCCGGAACCCACTGGCACGGGCAGCAGGCGGGATCGACACGGTGCGGACCAGGTGCACGACACTGTACGGCAGCTGTTGGACGAGCTTGAGGTGGAGATGCTGAGCGAAGTGGACTCCGGCGTGCTTGGATCCAACGGCGGCGGCGGTGGCGGCAGCCGACGGCGGCAGCTGCTGATGGACGCTGTGCATGTAGTGGGACTCATGCCGCGGCCCCGCCTCTCCCCGCCGGCGAGCACCGCCCGTGCGCACCAGCGGAGTGGCGGCGCCGGTGGCCGTACAGGTGGCGGAGATGCCGCCGCCGCCGCTGCCGCCGCCTCATCGCGCAGCCTCACCTCCATCCAGCGGGTGCTGTGGCAGGTGCTGGAGCCGTCGTTTCTGGACTCCTCCAGGAGGGGCGAGCTGAGCCCGACCGACCAGCTGAAAGTTCTGGAGACCACGGCGGAGGCGTGCCTGTACCCCGGCCGGCCACTGACGGATAGCCTCATCAGCGGCATCACCAGTTGGCTGCTGCAACGCGGCGGAACTGAGATCCAGGGGAATCCGTGTGGAGATTCCGGATCCGCAGGCAGCGGCGGCGCGGAGCGAGGGGCCGAGGCGCCGGAGGCGGCGACGGCGCGGCCGCCGCCGCCGCCGCCGGCGGTGGCGGTGGAGGTGTACCAAAGGACCATAGCGGCCATTGAGGTGTTGGCGCTCGGACGGAACCCTCTGGTGGAGGAGCTTAAGAAGGCGTTTGCGCCGCAGCTGGAACAGCACTCCCTTGCAAGCCTGCTGACGGAGGCAGTGCGGCTGGGGGCTGAGAGGTCGCGCGCGGCAGCAGCGGCGACGGCGGCGGCGGCGGCGGACCAAAAGCAGTCTGCTGGGCTCGTCGAGGGCGCTGACGCCGCAGCGGCCGCCGCTAGCAAGCTGGTGCACGTCCTTCAACGGTCCGAGCGGAAGTATCGCTACCACGCCTTCGTGACCATGGCACAGAACGGGGCGGCGGACGGCGCCTTCGTGGAGGCCATGGCAGACCTCATCATGTCGGACGCCAAGGTGCGTTGGCAGTTGCGTGTGCGGCAGTGTCAGTAGAACATTAGTTGCCCGATGCGGGCGTGCCGCAGGGGCAGGCACGGCGCATGACTAACGAGGGACGTCCCCACACGTCCCGTCATCGCTCGCTCTTGGTCTGTCGGCCGTGGATTCGCGGAATATTCTCCTCCACCCCCGGTTTCGCGTCAACGGTTTTTATGCCACCCCACCCCCGGTGGCGCTCGCAGGACACCAGCCCCGGCTACTACGTCAAGGCGCTCTGGGCCCTGGCGACTATCGCCTCCAACGCCGCCACCGCCGACGCCGCGCGCGGGCCCAACGCCGCGGAGGTGATGCGCGCCGCCGCGGCCTGCCTCAAGGCGCGCGTCGACGACTTCAACAACAACCAACTGTCCGCGGCCCTGGCCGCTGCCGTACGGCTGTCGGCGGCGCGGTGCAGCATTGACAGAGCGCTGGCGCCGGCGCTGCGTTGCCAGCTGCGACTGCGGTTGCAAGCGCACCCCGCCTGCAAGCCGCAGGAGGTGGTGCAGGTGCTGCAGTGGCTGGCTGTAGGGTCTGTGCAACGACCACAGCAACCAGCGCGCGAGCAGCAGCAGATGATGGCGGCGGCGGCCGCAGCGGGTCAGCCGGGCGGCGGCGGCGGCGGTGGCGGTCGCCCCTGCCGTGTTGCGGTCGCGAGTGAGGCAATTGGTGGCCCGGGGGAGGTGGCGCTCGTCGACGCCGCCGCTGATGCGGTGCTGCGGATGATGGGTGGCGCCGGCGTGGCGGGCGATGGCGTCGCCGTCGGCGTTGGGGGCGACGGAGACGGAGACGACGGAGGCAAAGGAGGTGGCAGCAGCCAGAAGCGGAGCGCCGGTGTCAGCGGGCGGCTGCCTGCGAGTCAGGCGTTGGACTTCCTGGAGGCCTTCGCTCGGCTGGGCTACTCGCATTCGGGAGGCTGGCGCTGGGAAGCGCTCCTGGGGGCTACCCACGGCGCGGTGCGAGCTCAATTCGCGGCTGACTCACTCGCACGAGATGCCGCCTGTGCCGCCACGGCGGCCGCCAATGCGATCGACGTCCACCACCACCGCCACCACCACCGCCACACAGGAGGGGAGGCGGACGCGGCGGCGGCGGCGGTGCGCTTCTGCGTGCGCTCCGTGGAGGTGCTATCAGCTGCTGACGCGCTGCCCCCGGATGTGCTGCTGCTGGCGAGTGACATGCTGGCGGAGGAGCTGCAGGGCGGAGGGGACCACCTGGCGGAGGGGGAGGGGGGGGAGGGAGGCGGGTGGCTCCGAATGGATGCGGCCGAGTGAGTGAGCGAGTGAGTCCGGCGCGATGCGTGGTGTCGCTGGTGCGACTGAGCTGCTGGCTGCTTGTGCGACTGAGTTGCTGGCTGCTGGTGCAACTGAATTGTTAGCTGCTGGTGCGACTGAGTTGCTGGCTGCTGGTGCAACTGAATTGTTAGCTGCTGGTGCGACTGAGTTGCTGGCTGCTGGGTGGACGGAGCAGGCGTCGTTTAGTGCGTGTGGTGTCGTTTAGTGGGACGGAGCAGGCGTCGTTTAGTGCGAAAATACGGCGCTGCAGCCGACAGCTGGATGCCGCCTGGGCGTGTCCGCTCCCGTCCTGATGGAGATGCAGGCAGAGCCTAGGATGCAGGCAGTTTGGTGGTGGTGCCGTACATCCGGCCAAGGCAATTGGAGTTTGCTTTTGCCACGCACGTGGGTTGGGGTGGAGATGTGAAGTTCTGATCGGAGGTGTACGTATGCAGCAGTGCATACACAACTGGGGCACACGTGTTCAGGCAGCTATGGTCTGGGGTGAAGTGGTAATAACAAACCTCCTCATCCGGAGTGATGCATGGTGGTGGCTCACCGTGGATGGGATCCCCTTTCTTGGGAACTCGCATATTCGGGGCGAAATTGTGGAGGGTTGACCTGGCCGCAGTTCTGGCTGATAGAGGGCCCCCCGGCCGTGCAACTCTGTGTCTGGGATGTGCGTGGTGGTGCGCGTAGTTTCCCTTCACCTTATGTGTGAGGAGCCGGACGATGTGAATGTGGGGTCGTGACCGGCCATGTCTGCATGTTGGCAGGTTTTTCTACTTGCTTATAGTTTTCTTGTTTTCTGGTTGTGTCATGGCGGTGCTCCACAGTTCGCCGGTTGTGGATCTGCGTGATGTGTGTGCGGCGATCGGTTCCTGGTCGGGGAGCCGATCGCCGTGTGGGGAGCCAACCCTTGTTCAGGGCCTCCTTGTTCAGGACCCCAATTTATTCCCCTGCTGGGGTTCTCGCTGTTTTTGTCTGGGGACTGTTGACTACTGGTGCCTTGGTGGTTTGCCATTGGTGCAGAGCGGCTGGATTTCTGTCTCTTTTGTCTCCCTTCATTGTACGACGATGTGCCTGGTGGCTCTGCCTTTAGGCCAGGAGCCCACTGTAACAAGTACGACTACATGGAAGCAGTAGTAGCCCCCGCCGGATGGACCAAGCAAGCCTGTGGGTAGCGCCCTTCCGTGAAGCACTGGCCCCTGCCTGGCTAATGCTTTAGTTGGCGGCAACAAACGGGAACCATATCTCCAGATCAAGCCTGTATGCACCACCATGCAACAATCCACGACCTCATGAAAGTTATGTGGGTGAAAGCCCACACGCCTAGCGCATGGACAGAGCCCGAAACTGTCCTCCTACCGAAACCAGGAGACCCGCTCCTCTTGAAAAACAGACGCCCCATCGCCCTGGCAAATACCCTTTACAAGCTGTGGACGAGCCATATCACAGTCGCAATAGGAGACGTTGCCCCGGAGCTCTGCCTGTTCAGCGAGGCGCAGGAGGGCTTCCTCCGCTACCGCAACACTGAACGCCAAATACAAAACCTTATGCATGCCATTGAAGACGCTGCACTCACACGGCAAGACCTCTACGCCCTATACGTCGATTTCTCATCAGCGTTCAATACCATCAATCACGACCTCCTCCTGCAGATCATGTTCGACCTTGGCCTCCCGGATGATCTCATCCGGGTCGTACGCGACCTCTATAAACGAGCCCGAACCACAGTCCGAACCGAGCATGGCCACACCGCACCGATCCCCATCGAACGGGGAACCGTGCAAGGAGACACACTCTCGCCAGCCCTTTTCATCATCTTCCTTGAACCGTTGCTCCGCTGGCTTCATGCTGGTGGGCGAGGCTACCACTACGGATGCCTCACAGGCCACTTGAATGACCGCTACCACCTGAGCTCGGCCGCCTACGCCGACGACCTCGGGGTACTGACTGACAGTGCGCAAGATCTGCAAACACAATGCGATAAGATCAGCCGGTACGCGGAATGGGCTGGACTGCAAGTGAACCATGCCAAGTGTGCGGTAACAGGCGTCCTGCACAAGCGAGCCTGGTCAGACCGAGGCCTGAACGGACCGACGTGCGAGCGCAACCTAAGAGCAGCACTCAAAGACAAGATCAAAATTAATGGTAGTACAGTGCCGTATCTGTCGCCCACCGAACCCTACAAGCACCTGGGTGTGTACGTTACGATGACACTCAATTGGAGCGCGCAGATGGCACACACCTGCAAGACGATCAAAGAGAAAGGAGAATCATTACAGGGCTCACTGATATACGCCTCATGGACGCCATGATCGCCCGTACTGCAAGGCGATGCTACAGGCTGCCACCCAGCTTCCCCACACGCGCGGTTCTATTACCCGCCGAACAGTACGGCCTCGGGGTCGGCTCGCTTCTCCCCATCTACGCGCGCAATGCAACGCGAGCCCTAGTCCTATCACTCAACGACAAGGGGCGCCTCGGAACAGTCACCAGGGCAATGCTCCAACTGCAGTGCATGCCGTGCTTGCCGCGGACACGCTGATGTATCAATACAAACGGGAACGCTGTTTTTACAGCACCCTGAAACAACTCAACCTGGCGCGGGTACACGGCATCGAGGTGACTGAGAAGGGTCGCCCGTACATCACATCACTGAACACTCTGCTGCAGGCGGCAGCTGTCGCTAACATAGGGGGGGACCCCAAGAAAGAGGCCCTACCTACCGTACCGACACTTGCTTCCCCTCACCGAGCTGGGCCTTGACATGCACGCCCTGCTCGACCAGAACACTAAGAAACACCTTATCACGACGGCGGAGCTGCAGAAACTCTTCCCGCGGGGAAAAGTCCAACGGCGACACAAGATAGCTCTAAACAAGTTATGCCTCTCCATCAGCGCTCTATGCAGTAACAACACGCACACGGACAAACACAACCCCAGGAAATGGACATGCCCAATGCCCCTTGAGGATAAGCGGCTCCGTGAGGTCCCCTGTGACCCGACTTTCACATGCCTCACTCACAAAACTTGCCTCCCCAACCCAGTCCTTACCCCCAGCCTGGGCCCCTATGTAACCCGTGGCGCACCTATGATATGGAATGACGCCGTATGGCCACACACGCCCCCAAATAGCGACCGAGGTGACACCCGCCGCTGGAGGCACAGAAGACCCAGCGCCAGTCCCCATGGCCCGCCCTGGGCCTGTAACGGGAACGAGGCACACAGGACCTAAGTCTCTCAGGCAACGGCAGCAAGAGTACATTAATAATCATACCAGGTGCGACAATGAGCAAGTCGCGACCGCGTCGGCGGCCATCCACTCGACAGCCCTGGGGGATCCATCGACGGACGAGCCCACTGCATATATGGACTCCAGAAACCTCATGGAAGCCCTCATAAAAGACACACGCAAGTGCATGCCCAACCTCGGTGTGTTGCCGAAACCCAACACCCAGGGGCCCCGACCCCCATCATACACCTGCCAACGACGCACCATCAGCCCGGCCCTCCAGCTCAGAACGCTCTATCCCAATGACACTAATTCCCAAACCCCGTCCTTACCTACCTCGCGAATAAGGGTTCGGATGCCACACCCGTTGCACCCGCGAACACCTCGTACACCCGACGCCGCCCTCCGCTGGTGACACGCGTCGTCACGTACGATACCCCAACCGCTCCCATCGCTGACCCGGGGGCACCGAACCTGAACACGAACCCTGTGGGAAGCGGGCAAGGGCAGGCACTACCGTCATGGTGGGAGCCAAGATGGAAAACTGCTAGCTCGCGCTCAGATCCTAACCAACCAAATCCCCTGGAAGCCAAATGGACAGCACTGGCCCGCAACAGCTTGTGTACGACCTATACAACGACACCGACGACATTGCTGAGATCATCTCGGGCCTTTTCACCAAACGCATTGCCGCCACGGCAGGGGCCCACAACAAAAGGCGCAGGACAGAACCCACACACGCACACTACACGGTTCGCTGGAAAGATACCATAGTACCGCTGTCCGCCATACAAGCCTACACCAGCATGGGATATCACCCAGAACAGATACTGACAATAAAGAACCTCTACGGGACACGGATAGACAGATACTTCCGTCGGGTGGTATGGGAACCCTCAGACATCCCTGCGACAACCATCCCTCGGCTGCCGAGCGAGCGGCACAACAGCCTTTACTCAATACGAGCAAGCAAAGAAACTCCCCAAAGAACAGAAGCCCGCCTACGGGATACCCAAAGACACCCACCTCACACTCGAAAAAGACAGGGCCAATGGGACCCACCACAAAGTAACCAAGCCAAACGCGCCCAAACCATCCGGGCGAACACCATGTTTGAATGCACACCCAGCGACCCTTACACCGACACCTGTCCCACGGGACGCTACCACATCCAGCGGAGCTCTTCCCCGCCAGAAACCCACTCCGATTTGATACCGAACAAATAATCTGGACAGATGGTAGCTGCATAAAACCGGAGGTAGGAGACGGGCCCAACCGACTCGGAGCCGCAGCCTATAATGGACGTACAGGTGAGACGCTCTACGTCGACCCGGCTGGGAATGAATGCACAAATACAATACAAAGAGCAGAGCTGGCCGCTATCCGGGCAGCCCTCGCCAAATTCATGGACACACCTTCGCAGCTCACGATTTCAACAGACTCACAATCCTCTATTCACCTTATAAAGAGAGCTATAAATGATCCAGCTAAGTTACATATCTCGAAGCACAAAGCGATCCTCGAGAGTATCGCGGAACTACTGTACGAATGCGCCAACCGGAACATTAGCGTGCAGTTTATCAAAGTGCGATCACATACTGGACTACCTGTAAATGACAAAGCTGACCAAGGCGCGACCGCGGTCGCTCGAGGGGAAACAGAAGCCTCAGACGTGACGGAGGCCTCAGACGTGACGGAGGCCTCAGATAACGCACCATTCGATGAGCTCCCCTGGCTGCAGCAAAAGAGCACGGGACGATACATCAGCGATTTGAACCAAGGAATCGTGAAAAAACTTCCCAAGGAAACCCTGGCAGGCTACACCAACGACACATCTTTAACGGAAAAATGGCGCAGCGCCTCAGCTCCCCTCGACCCCCGGGCCAGCAACTCATACCTTGCAGATACCAAAACTCAACACTGGACTAAGCTCCAGGTCCTCAAAGCCCGCTATGGAATGCTCTACAATGCAAAATAAAAAATGCTGTATGGACGAGGCGGGGACGGGAAGTGCCCACTGTGTCGCAACTGCAACCCAAACGGGCCCGTGATGGTCTCCAGAGCGCACATCCTTGGCGGATGCACTCATCCTACGTATGATGAAAGGGATGTGCATCAACCGACATAACAAAGCGACGCAAATCATTGCGGACTGCGTGCACAAAGGCAAGTTTTGGGGCGGCCTGATGATCATGGACGCTGGCAAAGCCGCTGACCTTCCCCATCCACTACTGCAGTAGCAATCGAGTCCCAGCCTGGATGGTTCCACACCTAGGCGCAGAGGACACCCAGCGGATGCGATCGGACATACTGTTTGTACCGAACCTCCCCTCCCGAGTGACTCGGCGGAAACAGTAACAGGGACCCGGCGATAAAAGCAAACATACTGTTTACATAATTGAAGTGGGATACACAGGAGATAGACCTACAATGTAACGAAGGTCGCGAAAAGGCCTCCTAGGATGCTGAGCGAGCGTACTTATTAGTACTTGTTAGGTCTGTTGTACAGCCTTATGTGCTTGCTGTGTAGCTTCGCTACATACAACATGCTGAGAAACTGGCTCAGAAGACCACGCAACATGAAAAACTAGCAGCCGAACTACACAAGGCAGGATGGGAGGTGCGCAACACTGAAACACAGATTGCCACTCTGGGAGCCACAGGCACGCTCCCAAAGACCCTCAAAACACTCCTCCACCAGCTTGGGGCAACCCCAGAGCAAACCACGCAAGCCTGCACAAAAATACCCACCCATACAATAATCGAGACCGCCGGTTCCATCATCCGCGCTCGGCGACACCTGGAGGGCAACCCTGAATAACAAACATACACAAAAATAGACTCCCCGGTGGTGCCGGCATATAGGGGCGGAGTCTGCCCCTCAGTCCCCCCCCCTTAATACACCCCACATACACGCCACACGCCAGCTAGCTCCGGCCGGTGTATTATTATTTATGCAGGCTTGTCGGCGCTCGTGCACGCTTTTTACCGGTACTGTGCACGCAGGCATGCATGGAGCGATGCACAGGCCACAAATAGGCGTCGCACGCTCGGAATCATGAGTGAACGACTTACATACATGTATGATTAACATTTTTGCGCGATACAGGGACCCGGAACAGCTGTCTGCGGGCTGATCGGCGCTGACCGTGCATGGAGGCCTGCGTGGGGCCACCCACGAGCCACGAATAGGCGTCGCACACCCAGAATCATGAGTGAACGACCTGCATACATGTATGGTTAACATTCTCGCGCGTTACAATGACCCGGATCAGCTGTCTGCGGGCTTGTCGGCGCTCGTGCATGCACAGAGGCCTGGGGCCATGCACGGGCCATGAATAGGCATCGTACGCTCACAATCATGAGTGAACGACTTGCATACATGTATGATGAGCATTTTTGCGCGGTACAGTGACCCGGATCAGCTGTCTGCGGGCTGATTGGCGCTCGTGCACGCTTACGGGTACCGTGCACGGAGGGATGGAGCGATGCATGCAGGGGCAGCGGACGCCCACGCTCATAGGTGGAACAATTTACATATAAATATTTATATGATTTCAGCTTGTTATTAGAAGCCTGTTTCATGGCCTTTTTCGCCGTGCATGCACGTAACCGGCTAGCGGGCAAGGCCAACAACTAGCCTCATATGCGGACGGCAGCAGCAGCCCCTTGTGGGTGCGGTGTGCCGGCTGGAGAGTCTCCAGGGGCGGGTACCCCCCGCTTACACCACTTTTGGTTCTGCCCGGTGGCTCAAGCAGTGATTGCCCAACTCGAGACCCAGCTCGGTGCAGGGGTGACACGGGCGCAAGTTTGGTTGGTGCAAGCACCTACCGGGGTACAGTCCTGCGTTTGGGATGTAGTAGTCCTGGCGGCTATTACTGCCATGGAGGTGGGGCGCCGGTTTATGGCCACGGCCTTGAAAAGGGCGGGGGCTGGTGGTCCCCCTCATACTCCGGGTAGTGGTCTTCTGGATCGTGCCGTTCGCCGTGGGGTGGTGGAGTTTTGGGCCCTTTTGAGGGGCTTTGCTGCGCTGGGGCTTCCCCAGAAAGGCTGGGATGCAGTGGGGCCTCGGCATCCCTTCTTGCGGGTTGTCGCCAATCTCCTTGTGTGTGGGGGACTGGCTGAGGTACTGGTGGATTCCTGATCGGCTCGGGTTGGCTTGGGGAGCGGGGTATCCCATGCTTCATACTTTCTGGCTATATAGGCGTGTTGAGCTCTGCTAGGGGTCCGTGCCTTATGGGATGAGAGGTGGCGGGTTCCGATGTTTGCATCGTTGCGGCGCTTCACTGGTTCGTCGGGTGTTGGGCTGTTAGGTTGGTTGGTGGCCAGTTCCTGATAGGGGAGCCTCTAGTGCAAATTCCCCCTGGGGTGCTGGCTGCTGCTCTGTATGCCTACGGCCTGTCAATTTGGTGTTCTGGTGGTTTGCCTTACTTTGTTTCGGTGCATGCCAGTTTTTGTTTCCTCCGTCTTGTTCAGTGTCAGGCGATGTGCCCGATGGTTCTACCTCTTGGTCTGGAACCCACTGTAACCGTTATAACAACAAGGGTGTCTTGCCATGGTTACAGGGACCCACTGGAAACTTTGTTTCCTTCCCTTTTCCGCATTGTTTTCGGCCACTTTGTAGAGATCGATCTACGGCACTGCACTTCCTTGCGTTTGGGACCCACTGATGCTGCGAAGCACTTGAAATTGGGGCCGTACCGGTCTGAGGTTGAGTCGTCCCTGGGACCCAGTATCAAGCTTGTTACATGCTGTGTATCGCCTAGCTATTGTTTCGGACTTTTTGTAGAGCTTCGTACTCGACGGCAGTGGTTGTCGGTGCGTTTGGGACCTATTGTGTCTTGGACGACGCTCTTGTATGGGGGACGTATTGTGGATTGGACGCTCTTGTATCGATGTTCAGACTCTGTGATTTTTCCTCGGTTGTTCGCTGGCTGTTGCTGTGGCGGTTGCGGCCAGTCGGTAGGGTAACATACATGTGGCTCTTGCTTTGCGGTATCCGTTGTTCGGTGTTCTGAACAGGTTTACGTTGTGTTATTGTTGGTCTCTAGCATACGATTATGTATACCACACATTCTGTTGTTGAAATTAAAGATTGGGGGACCCTCGATAATGAAGGCCAGTATGGGGTGTACGGCATTGCACGCTGGTGGGGTCATTCTCGTAGGTCGTAGCTGATTTTGATATTATTTTACACTGTATACATCGCAGTCGCGTTGATGTTTTTAGCTGCGGGACGCTGCGTCTGTGCTGTGTAGTATAAGTGCTTGTTCGTTGTGCTCTCAGCACGAGCCTTCGTCATGGTGCAGCTGGTTGGGACATTACAAGATAATAGAGGCATTCCGACTGTGCCGTCCATGCCCGGTGGCTTCGTGAGTATACCGTGTTGATTTGTATTTTTGCCTGTCGAACTGTAGCCTGACCTCCCGTTCCCGTGTTGAGATGCAGGTCGTGTGTATGAGGTGGATGAAGCAACAGCGACTCCATAGCTGCGTTGTTTGCGTCCCTGGCCAAGCTCGTTCCGCCTCCATTCTGGCAGCATGGCGGTCGACCGGTCAGTGCCCGCAACATGGTGGAGCCTGGGTGAGTTATGTTGTATGCGTTTGAAGGGCTACTCCCTGGTGGCAGGAAAGTTAAACGCTGCATTTGTTGGACGATGGGAAGTTTGGTATGGAATGGATGCTAGCGAACGTGTAGTATCGGTTTAGGCTTGTTGTTGTTCTGACAGATAATCATGCATAGGTTTACCGTACCCACGTGATATCAACGCTAATAAGTAATTAATTACTCGGAAAAAAGTGCACTTTCACGCAAATTAAATAAATGCCTTAGCGGCCTGCGCAATGGAAAAAAATAATACCCCGAGAGGCCTGCGCGAATCTGTAAATTAACCCTACCCACTCCTGGAGGAGGACTCCTGGAGGAGGAGGAGGACATTGAGTCGTAGAACAGATACCTTCTTCGAGCTACGGTAATGATATTGATATCAGCGGTTCAGAAGTTCGCGAGAGCTGTCGTCTTGATTGCCTATCAGATTTACTTGGGGTAGCGATTGTGCCGCTCATACGGTACAGTATCGTTTGCAGACATTCTAGAATGCATTGCTAGCTTCTGGGAAAGATGCGAGCGTGTGGCTCGCACGAGTTCCGTATGGCGCGAGAGTTTATTTCAACTACATAGACATTCCGCCATTCCCGTCTTCCTACCTACTAGCATGCATGATTCCTTTGCGCGAAACATCATCTTTTACGCTGCGCGAAACTAAAAGATATACCCTACAGCACTGCGCGAACTGAAAAATAATACCTCAAGAGACCTGCGCGAATTAAAAATTAATTCGAAATTTTTGCCCTGCGCGGTGATCAGGCACGCGTATGGTATGGTTCGCGATCATACGTTTAGATGTAGCCTACAACAGCTTTACATAGATGTGACGTCTAGCGGCGGCGGAGCAAAGTGTTGAAACCAGCAAAGCGCCCGACCCCTGGGGTCGTATTGTTGCTGTTACATTTCCATAGGTATATGAGCGTTGATCAATCTCAACACTCCCCTTGAGCAACGCTCACATTCCAAGGACCTCCCCCGGGCCCTTAACTGGACAACAGCCAGTCAGGTGCTACCCGGTTCTTTCAAATAGCACTGCACCAAGACCGCTACAAATCACAAGTCACCACAGACTTGTCTCATGAGTCACCACAGAATTAAACTGGATACCTCTGGAAACCGCAGCACAGTGCGTTCCGGGGCTCATAACCTGTTGAAACCAGCAAAGCGCCCGACCCCTGGGGTCGTATTGTTGCTGTTACATTTCCAGAGGTATATGAGCGTTGATCAATCTCAACACAAAGTATCCGCATTTTTTCTTATTGCAACCGTTTGTGACTCCAGGGAGGTTTCCCAGCACATAGGGGTGTCAGGGAAGGTTTGCGAGCAAAATAGTGACAGAACAGTGATGACAAAACAGTTCCCCCAGTAATGCATCTTGCTTGCACTGAATAGCTAGCTAGCTAGCCTGCACAGGTAGGCATCAGATGGACATTTCCCACGTCATTCCTATTCAGGGTTCAATGATAGTGAAACTGCAGGGGGTGTAACAGATGTAGCCGAGACTGCTGCAGGAGATGTAACAGATGTAGCCGAGTCTAACGTCATGCCACCAGTGTCATCATGCACCATCGTCGGTGTGATGATGAACCTGTGCTTTGTACTGATGATAGCAGCCACAATTCCAGCAATTGCGATAACCACGGGGACAATAACTGATGGAAAAATAATCATAAGGAAGAAGTCACTTTTTTTCTCATTGTCATCATCACTGCTGATGTCCTTCTTGTACAAGCATGAACCTCGGCTGTAGATATTAAGCTCCGATATAAAGCTCTTTATGTAACCCTTGTTGTAATCCCCTCCATAGCCAAGAGTAAACCCCTTGCATCTTGACATTGCTAAACAGATAGTGGCCGGGTCGTCCTGTACACTGAGCAACAGGTTGTCAGAAGTGTAGTCGGCATCCATCTCCATTGTGTAGCTTGTCTTGGCAGGACAGGGAGTTGCTGATGAGGAGGGGTGCAATCCATTTGGAAGTAAGGGCGCATACTTCAATTAAGGAGCACCAAGCATTGCGCTGGTCAGTCCCTTGAGAAAGGAAAACCTATTACCTGGAATGCTGCCATTCACACCCGCTTTAGTTATTTGGCTATCAAATACTGATTTTCGCTCAAATAGTAGATAGCTATCCAGGATCATTGCTTTCTATTGCAGATGTACGACCCTATTTAAGCGCTATGGTCACTCGCTCATAATGAGCGAGTGACCATTATGCGCGCTATGGTCAGTCATTCTTAACAAACTATCTAAGGGATGATGAGCACCACTGCCCTACCTAAGAAACCAGCTAATGAACAACTTGAACACAGGACTAAGGGATTAACACTTCTAAGTGATAATGGCTGGCAAACCCAAATTGCTGCTGGCCCACCTGCTGCCTTAATTGACTGGCTGGTGTGACAATGTGATGATCCAAACCATACAAAAATGGTTTGGATCACATTGGATCACAATGGTTTGGATCACATTGGATCACATTGGTTTGGATCACATTGGATCACATTGCTTGTCACACCGGTCAATTGGTTCTGTAACTACAATATGATGCTATTTAGAGAGAAGTCGGGGCTGCTGAGCGGTGTATGCACATGTCATATTCCACGCATAAAGTTGAACAATACCGCAGCTAGCACGCACTGCGTCTGCATTCTTGCCCCCATAATATTTAGCAACCGAGATATAGTTGTAGTCTACATTGTCATCTACATTGTAGTCTACTTGAAGTATACACTGTAGTACATTGTAGTCTACATTGAAGTATACACTGTAGTATATATTGCGAATGTGGCAGCACTGCCTGAGAACATAGCAGCAATGGCCACTGGCAAGCATGCACATACATACAGCAGCAGCACTCAGTAAGCAACACTGCTGTGCTATGAAATCCTTCAACAACTAACACTGTTGTCATGCTATGAAAGTCTTCAGTAAGAAACACTGTCCTGCTATGAAAGTCATTTTCCTTTTCATCGTGCTCATGTTTCTATTTTTAGGACACCCATAGAGATGGTGTTGTCAGATAGGATGGAGTGACACGGTTTGATGATGCGGTTTGATGATGCAATGTGCATGTTAACGTATCTCAATTGGATTTTTTTATGTTTGATGGCTATGTGTTTTTTCCCATTGCGTCAGCATGATGGTTGATGCACAGCTGTGATTTGAGACATTGATCTAGAAAACTTCCTTGACATCCGACATCCAACTCGTCCGCCTGCTAACCCAGCAAACACCACAAGGGTCTACGAGGTTAACCGTACATTTAAAAAGTGTGTGAGCCACATTTGGACACACAATGAACTTTAGTTGCTAATATGTCTTCACATTCAAGGTCAAGGCCCTGAGCAAGAAGCCAGGCAAGCAAGGTGGGCTCTTCCTGCACTGATGATGGATGATGGCACACAAGCCAATGTCCACCATGCACACCAATGTCCACAAGCAATGCACAACACTGTCTCCTTCACTGTCCTGCGATGTGACCAATGGCCCTATCTACCTTACTTCTAGTCTGGAACCTACTGTAACAGTTACTACTACTGTTATGATTCAAGTAAGAAAGCGTTGGTCCTTTCTAGAAGCCAACTGAATGCGAGTAATGTCATACATTGTAATAATGGATCATAGTTAAACCCACAACTGAAGCTCTGTCTAGCATGCATGTTACCCTGTACATGGCCTTATTGTCGACCCCATCCTTTTAGGCTGCAATACATTATACCAAGCACATAGCTATCTAGCTAGGTTTAGGACCGGAGAATCACACCTACATAAAATGCACTATGCACTATTTACGAATTATGGAATTTGTAAATGCATTGATAATAATGGATGACTGCTGACCTGTTTTGGTGTAAAGGCACCAGCCTAATGAACCTGACATCGCGGTTGCATTCGTCTTGATCCAACCAATGTTGTTCCCGGGGCCATCACCAGCCCAGATGCTGAAGCCCGCGCACTCCATTCTGTCATCGCAGGCACGTGCAGGATCCGTGACAGCGGTGTCCATGATGTCATCGTTTGGGTGCGCCATATTTGCTACAACCTTGTAGCCAGGCTTGCCAGCGCACACAGCGCCTGTGCACCGAATGTTGTATGGGTCGCGAATACAACTTAATTATGTGTGAGGAAAGGTAATTGTAATAAATGATCACATTCGAAATGCGTAAATGATGGAGAGATAGTTCAGCAGTATTGTATAGATACATAGGCATACTATATATCTAACCCAAAAGCGTTTTTCCTTTATGAGTAGTATAACTTCGGCCAAATAAAAGCTCGTATAAAAGATATAGCATGCATTAGCCCCGTATTAACATTACAGTATACGTCTTATAAGGCACATCGGGTTTCGACCTGTCAGGTCTTACTTGGCATGCATGGCATGGCCGCGCGTGATGACATACATGGCCTATCTAGCGATACCATGCAATGCACGCGCACAGCACATACAGCACAATACGTGTTCTGTGTCAGATATGGACCTGACCCAGCTATGTAAACGTGTATCAAAAATGCAGATGGGTGACATAAACAGGCATTAATATGTGCCTTCTCCTGTTACTCGCTGTGGCATGCATCCTGAATGCAAGTGAGCAATGCTATATCCATACGTACATAAGTAAAATACGCAGGCTAGCAAAAGATGCAGGCTAGCGGTCTTTGGGGGAAGAAATCGCTTAAGTTTACTTCTTGTGCCCCTGCTTTAATTGCTATAAAATGTATGTGCCTTGACAACTACGTATGTAACATCCAAGAGTATGTATAATAACTGCTATCGCTCGGGGAAAGGGCCATTTGTGAATCCGCTGCTAATGTAAAACAATGTAATGTAAAATTGGCATCATGAAGCCATTGCATAATATCCGTTATGATGACCAGTCATAAAGTACGCATTTATAACACACAGGCAATCCTGGTCATAAAGTCCGGTTATAATATTGTGCAGTCATATCGTGCATCCATAATCCCAGTCCATAATCCCAGTCGTCCTAATACTCGCAGCCATACCATGCAGAGGATAACCGGAACAAGTCACAACGCGCAGCAGCAGGGAATAATCATTAGAACCAGTCATAATGTATGTATGTCTTGAGTCTGTAACGAGCGAGCAGAGCTGTTACACTTCCATTCGTTCTCTTCAGGGGGTTCAGTGCTTATTTGGTCCCACCTAGCACATTCGTGCGCCCGCCTCGTCGTACTCTCCTACATTTGCATAGGGACTATTCTTCTTGTATCACAAACAGGGCTTTTTCAAGCCGTCCACCTAAAACGAACAGATTCGTCACAGAGTCATATGTAATGCCTGGTCATAATAACCTTGGCCCCCAGTCACAAAGCAAGCTGAGTGTGGTCCATTACAGTAGTCATTGAAACATACAAGTTGATGATTGAATCCAGTCATTTCGCAGCCCAAAGGCACTAATGTTTTCCAGCCATATTGAGCTATCTATCCGGTCATAATCCCAGTCATGCATGGGGGCCCATTATCGCCTATGTGTGCCACATCCTTTTCTACATTGTAGCCGGCCTTCTGCGTGCATACAGTCCCTGTATTACGGAAAATGACATGTCCAATTACACGTTCAAGCAAGGCATCGGTTAAGGCAGCAAAGATGACGGAACATAGCATGCTAACATTATCAGCATATTATAGCATAACCCGCAGCACGCCCTCCGATTCATACATACAGTGAAAACTACTGTAATAAGGTACCTTTTTTGGTGTAGTGGCAATAGCCAATCGCGTCACCCCCCATAGTTGTTGGCGTCACATTTGTCTTGATGACTCCATAGCTGTTTCCGGGGTCATCACCAGCCCAAACATCGAAGCCTGCACATTCAATTCTGTTGTCGCAGGCGCTTGCTGGATTCAGGACGGTGCCTTCCAATATATTATCGCCTATGTGTGCCACATCCTTTTCTACATTGTAGCCGGCCTTCTGCGTGCATACAGTCCCTGTATTACGGAAAATGACATGTCCAATTACACGTTCAAGCAAGGCATCGGTTAAGGCAGCAAAGATGACGGAACATAGCATGCTAACATTAACAGCATATTATAGCGTAACCCGCAGCACGCCCTCCGATTCATACATACAATGAAAACTACTGTAATAAATAAAGTACCTTTTTTGGTGTAGTGGCAATAGCCAATCGCGTCACCCCCCATAGTTGTTGGCGTCACATTTGTCTTGATGACTCCATAGCTGTTTCCGGGGCCATCACCAGCCCAAACATCGAAGCCTGCACATTCAATTCTGTTGTCGCAGGCGCTTGCTGGATTCAGGACGGTGCCTTCCAATATATTATCGCCTATGTGTGCCACATCCTTTTCTACATTGTAGCCGGCCTTCTGCGTGCATACAGTCCCTGTATTACGGAAAATGACATGTCCAATTACACGTTCAAGCAAGGCATCGGTTAAGGCAGCAAAGATGACGGAACATAGCATGCTAACATTATCAGCATATTATAGCATAACCCGCAGCACGCCCTCCGATTCATACATACAATGAAAACTACTGTAATAAGGTACCTTTTTTGATGTAGTGGCAATAGCCAATCGCGTCACCCCCCATAGTTGTTGGTGTCACATTTGTCTTGATGACTCCATAGCTGTTTCCGGGGTCATGCACAGCCCAAACATCGAAGCCTGCACATTCAATTCTGTTGTCGCAGGCGCTTGCTGGATTCAGGACGGTGCCTTCCAATATATTATCGCCTATGTGTGCCACATCCTTTTCTACATTGTAGCCGGCCTTCTGCGTGCATACAGTCCCTGTATTACGGAAAATGACATGTCCAATTACACGTTCAAGCAAGGCATCGGTTAAGGCAGCAAAGATGACGGAACATAGCATGCTAACATTAACAGCATATTATAGCATAACCCGCAGCACGCCCTCCGATTCATACATACAATGAAAACTACTGTAATAAGGTATATATGTGTTGCCTACGTTGTATTATTGCTTCAGTTTCGGCAAAGGACGACAGGTATGATAGGAATGAATGCATGTAACTGGTAGCTTCAGTTTGATGGGAACGAAGCGCACCTTGTTTGGTGTACAGGCACCAGCCCCACAAGTAAGCCGTGGGCGTCACATTGGTCTTGAGGAATCCATAGTTGTTATTATTGTTTACGCCAGTGTAAACGCTGAAGCCTGCGCACTCAGCTCGGTTGCTGCAATTGACTGCGGGATCTAGGACGGCTGAATCTCCATATACTCCATCATCCTCTGAGTGCACCGATTCTGCTTCGACATCATAGCCAGCCTTGGGTGGGCACACAGTCCCTACGAAACACGGATATATACATGGGCGTATATGCAGCGCGCGAGGGCACACAGGTAGGATTATCCTCGGGATGCATGTACTTTGGCTGCATATACACTGCTGCAGCCTGCTGCAAGCTAGCTCATCAACTGCTAGCTGCGGGCTTCCGAACATTAACTTATATTATTAACGCAATTCCTAGCTGCGGACTTCCTTCCAACCGCTCCATTAATGTCGGGCCCACAGGTTCATATAAAAGTACGTAGAAAACACGTATCCTAACTACCTAGGTATGCATCATCAATAAGATCCGCTTTATTATCAAGCGCACGTATATATTCGTTGTATCTTGGGTTGCCATACAGTGCCAACATTGGATGTACACGCACCACGGGAACATGTATATATACATGTATCATAATATGATACTGATACAATTGAAATAATTTCGTTCACTCTACCTATCTAAGTATTAAACGAAAAATGCATATCATCGTCCCAAAAACAGCAGATAGGAGTGGATAGTACTCCTAAAATTCCTACATTAGAACACCATCCCATATATCTAGCTGCATATCGGTGTAGCTCAATTGGGAGAGCCCGAAAAATCCAATCCTTGTGGCCTGGGAGATCCCAGGTTCAATCCTGCCACCGATCCCTATGGTGCGGGCAGCCAATAGCCATCAGTGTGGTTAGGGAGAACTAACTCTAGTATGAGTAGTTGGGGCTTAGGCCAGAGACGGGAGCGTGTGCGTCCTACGGGCGGCTCAACCATCAAGTACACTCAAGTACACCAAGCATGGCGGCATGCTGGACATGGAGCTGCTGGCGGAAGACCGGTTTCCGGAGAGCGCTTGAATCTCAATAATTGATACAAATATGAGTTAGGGATGTGGCAGGAGCACCAGCCTCCGGCGAGTTGCACTAACTGGTCGTGTTCCACAGCGACAATGTCCCGTGGGCCTTAGCGATATGAGGTGGATTGGTACTGGTGGCGCGAGCGTATAGAGTGTACTGATGCCCTCACCGCCCCGCCCCCTTAACACATGCCAGGCCTAGTGCCGGCGTAATGTAATAATAATAATAATATCTAGCTGCGTGTGGATGGATGAATGCACACTTGAATTTGGGCGGGGCAATAGCTGGATGGTGGGGGCCTATCCTATGGACACCCGGTGTTGTCGGGTGTCGAGGAGCAGTCCCGGGTCGACAGGATGACACTACGATTGTCGTTCTCACGGTCGATGCATACCAAGTCCAGGATGCCATCACCGTCGCACAATGCTGTCTGGAATGTGTGGACAGCCGCCGAGTGATGAGGTTTTTGTGCACAAGCAGTTTTGGAAACCTTTCAATACATAATAGCGTGTGATTGCAATGCCAATCTATACATCATCGGACATAGGTCGGCACTTAATCAATTATCCGCGGTCGCCGAGATAACATACACGCAGCAACATTGGATGACTGTTATTATAAATGAAAATACACGCACATAATTAAACGACCTTTCGTTTCCCCGGGTCCGTGATATGCGCAGTATTGCATGCGTGCGTGCATTTTGGATGGAAAGGAGAAGTAAGGGTACGTTCTGGTACGAAACACAACAACGCATGTGTGTACGTATGTAGATGTAGGTGTATATATGCGTGATGGGTAGGTCGTTACCTAGTTTGATGAGATACACGTTGTTCGCCCAACGGCCGCCACACGTCTGCCGATGATTGCCAGAGCAACGCATGTAGCACTTTTCAGGCCCATAAAAAAGCGCCCTGTCCTTATCGTTACCGGCCCAGCATTCATTAGCATTCTGCACGCCGAAGTACGAGTAGCCTGTGGGTTGGAGGGTGATTGATGCGCACACTCAGAGTTGATGCACACGCCGACGACGTGCATTTACAGAAATATGGCCACGCACTGATCTGATGCCGTGATTACACAAGGTTTCGCTAGCCACATGCTTTGGCAAACAGATGCGGCTACTGCCGCAGGAACAAATATTAATAATAAATAAGTAAGGGGCAGGGCCTTGAAACAACCGCCAGCTAGCTACGTATCACCTACTTCAAAACGGGCGCGCGTTTTGAAGTAGGTGATACTTCAAAACGCGCGCCCGATGGTTTAAGGGTTTTACACTTCCCGCCGGTTCAAGCAACAGACAGGCATAGGTTTAAAAAACCGCGCGGGTAAAAATATTTAAGTAATAAGGTCACACACATGAATGGGTCAGCAGCGGCCCTATATATGGCAGTCCGGCCCAGTGTAACCCTGGCTGACCCAGGGTAATCTCTCCCTCATCAGCAGCTCGCCCGGTACGTAACCCTGCCTTGCTCGGTAAACCCTGGTCGGCCATGGATCAATTATCGACAAAGCCAGTACAATGTAATATTTTTGCACCAATGTTCAATGTCTGGCAACTCCTGTTGTATCACGCACGCCTGTGGCGCGGTGCAGAGTTACGCCTGTGTGGCGTGACGGTCACTCCTGTGTGGAGTGCAAGGGATGCTTCGGCAACCGGGCACACTGACTGTGTGTCAGTGTGGTAGCTTCGGCTACTGGTAGTGGACCTGTGTGGTCCCGCTGATGTTTCATCGGTTGGAGCTTATGGCTATGACGAGGCCTGGAGGACAGACGTCGAACTGTGTGTACGACATCGAGCGCTCCCTGTGTCAAGACGGCTCACTCTTTCTCTAACTGGTAGTTCTCACTACCACCAAATCTGGACTTTGGCTGGTATACATCAACTCCGGCGACCGACCAGCAGGTTGTAGCACGACTTAATAAAAGCCGTAGGGGGTTAGGGGGGTTCTGACACCTTTGCTTCCCACGGTGGTGCGGGCATACAGGGGGGAGACCCCCTCAGTTCCCCACCCCCTTAACACACGCTAGGGCTGCTGCTGTATGTCTCCCAACAGACATGGACGCATCATATATCGACGTTGTCTATGCTAATAATAATAATAATAATAATAATAATAAGGTTACGCTGGCGCTAGGCCTTGCGTGTGTTAAGGGGGTGGGGCGGTGAGGGTGTCAGTACACCCTATACGCTCGCGCCACTGGAGGAGACAAGAGGTTACCCTTAGCCCACCCCCCTAGGTCCCTGTAGTCCCCCTTCCAGCACTCGGCGGCTTTTGATGATTTCTCCCACGCTAACCACCGCGTGTCGGTGCAGGTGCAGGCAGCATTTATTGGCCTGATCGGTGCTGGCTCCCAGGGTTTGTAGCAATGGCTTGACTGTATTGGGGATGGTGCCAGTGACACCTAGGGTGATTACTTCTTTTCTCGTGTAGTGCACTGTCCAGCCCGCCCGCTCCAGGGCTTCTGCGAGTTGTTCATTTTTTATTATTATTACATTACGCCGGCACTAGGCCTGGCATGTTGTTAAGGGGGCGGGGCGGTGAGGGCATCAGTACACCCTATACGCTCGCGCCGCCAGTACCAATCCACCTCATATCGCTAAGGCCCACGCCACATTATCGCTGTGGAACACGACCAGTTAGTGCAACTCGCCGGAGGCTGGTGCTCCTGCCACATCCCTAACTCATATTTGTATCAATTTTTGAGATTTGCGAGTTGTTTATGTTGGGTTGTTTTCTCAGTGCATTTATCCGAGTGGTTGAGGTCGCTGGTGTAGCCTACCTCAATGATGTACACCGGGTATTGACCCTTGGGCCCTCGCAGCCGGTGGGCGGTAGCATGCATTGGCGGGTATTCGATTCCCGGGGAGGTTGGGGATGAACATGATGTCCGGTCGCATTTTCCTGGCGTTCAGTCCTCGCTGGTCTGCTTCCGTTAACATCCAGAGCGGGGGCCTGTTTCCCGCGCAGTATTCAGGGAGGTCTTCTGCTTTTCCTGCATCCATGATCATGAAGCCTCCACCTTTGCTGTCATTGTGGAGGCACGCAGCATGCAATGGCTCGTAAGGCGCTGTTGTGTCTGTTTATGTACGCCCCTACCATATTATTGTGCCGGCAGCCCCCCAGTATATGGCTGCCTGAGTCTGTTATGGGGCCGTCTCGGTTGTTTCGGCATAGGGGGCAGTTACCGTCTCCACCCCGGCCATAGAGCTGTTTGAGTCGGGCATTGTACAGGTATCCATAGCGCGCGTACAGCACCTGTTTTGTGAGCCAGTGGCCCATGCGCTGTGTTGTCAGATACGCGTTTCTGAAGCGTGCTGAGAGCTCGGGGGCACGCAGCCTCCTGCCAACGTGCTGTCGAGTCGGGGTCATTAGTGTAGCCGCTGTTCGTCCCCGGTTCGAGGTGTTTTAGGAGTCCCCTGTTCAGGTCCGGGACAAAGGACCTGTCCTTGGTGCGTGCCGCCCAGTGGATGTGGCGGTATGCCTCATTATCAGCTGCCTCTGCTACATCAGCAGCGACTTCTCCGGAGGCCTTGGCCGTGGCTCCCGCGTCCGCCATTTCGTTCCCGTGGAGTCCTGTGTGAGAGCGCACATGCATAAGATGCATGGCAGTGCCGGCATGGGCGTAGTTTCGGAGCAGGTCGACTATCGACAGTAGAAGTGCCCTGTGCTTGGAGATGTATGTGCAGCTTGTCTGGCGCATTAATTGCACGTCGTATTATGTAGAGCGAGGCCATGCTATCGGTGGCTATGGTAACGCGGCCTTGTTCGTGCACCTCAGGGTCGGCGAGTGCGGCCCTAATGGCTGCCAGCTCGGCTCTTTGAATTGTGTTTGTATAGGCGGTACCGTTTGCTTGGGTTTACGTGAATTGTCTTTCCAGTTTTGTAGTAGACGGCCCCGATGCGATTCTGCCCTCCTTCCACGCTAGGCTTTAAGCAGCTTCCGTCGGTCCAACATATGTTTTCAGGATCGAGTTGAAGGCCCGAAACAGCTGGGAAGTCCACCTTTAGGCGTTCTGGTGTGTCCATCCCTTCGACGCATGTGGTAAGCGACGGTGCGCTGGGCGGGTGTGTGCGAAGTTCCTTTGCCCACATCTAGGTACGGGTTTCTGGGCCTTGTGTTGATGGTGGTGTTGCCCCGGAGAGTGTGCTTGCGGGCCGCCGCGTGTTCATCGGGTGGGTCCCACCTGCCCTGCTTTTGGGCGTTGGTGAGGGATTGGTCTTTCGCTGGTGCCATGCGCTTTGGCGCAGGGTCCCTCGGGGCTGTTTGCGCGACCTGGTAGCGATGCAGCGCGGCGGGGAAGTTCGGGTCACGCTCCAGGTTCCACAACGCCATGTTGGAGGGTCGCCAGACAACCTTGCGGAAGTATTTGTCGAGGTCCGGGCCAAGCTCATTTTGAACTTCCTGGGCGCTTTTGTATTCATATCCTTGCCGAACATATGCCCGTAGGATAGAGAGCGGGATGGTGGAGTGAAGCCATGTGACTGTGTATTGAGTCTCATGGTTGCTGGTGGCCACGGTGGTGACTGGGGCCTCATCGGGCTCAGAATCATTGTCTCGTTGTCTAATTCGATTCGCTTGCTTTCTGGCCTTCTTTGCGGCTGCGGCAGTAGTGGTGTGTCGGACCGTGAATGGGCCAGCCACAACCTCGCTGATAACTTCTGTGTCTTGGTATAGGTCGTATGTGAGTTGGTGTTCTGCCGACGTGTCCCCCGTGTCTGGCCATGGGACTTGGTCTGCTAGGATTTGCGCCCTCGTGATGCACCATGCTTCCCAAGGCTCGTCGGGCGTGGGGGCCTGCGGGGTTGCCGCAGTTTGTGGGGGCAGGACTGTGCGTATGGCTACCATTGTAAGGACGGGTCTGCCCTCTGCGTCAGTGGGTCCGTGGGCATGGTCTGCGTCCCCTCTGGTCGCGCCGCCGGGCTGCGGGCGGCGCGTTTGCGGGGCGTGGGGCTGCGTCGGTTGTTGTCTTCGTCCCAGGCCTTTTACATGTGGGCGCATGTCCTCCAGGACTGCCCGCCAGAAGGCGGCCACATTTCATCTGTGCCTGCCCACATGCGGGCCCACTGTATGGCGGGTTTCCCTGCCTCGTGGGCATGTAGCTGCACGAGCGCGGGCACGTCATGAATTCTTGCCTTGGTCGTGCGTGCCTTTTTGTTGTAACGGTTACAGTGGGTTCCAGACCAAGAGGTAGAACCATCGGGCGCATCGCCTGACACTGAACAAGACGGAGGAAACAAATACCGACATGCACCGAAACAATTGTTGTCGCAACGGGTGGTTTTGGCGATCAGTGCTTCCTGCTGGGCTGTGACGCCTTTGCGTTTGCGCCCCCTGCAGGCCGTTTGTTGGGGCCGGGAGCCTTGGTGGTCTGTGCCCAGGTGCCTGGTCCCAGTCGGGCCTGGGGCAACTGCTGGGGGGGGGTCCTGTACGGGGTCCTGTGTTTCGGTTGCCTCTGATTGTGTAGCAGTGCGCGCTTGCTGGGCTCTCTGCTTTGGGGCCACCGTGTGGTTGATGGGCGGGATGTGTGGGTCCATGGAGGGCATGATGGCAGCGTTGGGCACGCGTGTCTTGGATAGCAGGCCAGCGAATGCCGGCACGTCAGGGATTTTCCGGTGGGTTTTGTCCTTTAGTGGTGCCGCGCTCATGTATTTCTGCGGGTCCAGGTCTTTGTCCCGTTTAAGCGGGTCGCAGAGCGCACTTATCGCCAGACTAAGGCGGTTTAGTGCCACTTTGTGCTGGTGTTGAATCAGATAGAGTCTTGTTGATGAAGAGGTTTTGCAGTTCAGCACTGGATGGTGATTAGATGGGCCCCAGTGGTGTGGTCCACCAGGGTTTGCAGGTCAAGGCCGAGCTCAACAAGGGGCATTATATACCAGTAGGGCAGTGGGAGTTCGGCGTCAGTCTGACCTCTTGCTAGCTGAATCGCTGTATATAGGGTATTGATGTCCGGGGCGTATGGGTGGCCGGCGGCCGTAATGTCTATCCCGCTCTCTCTCGCCAGCGATAGTTGTTTTAGGGTTACGTAGTAGCAGCTCGCGCCTGCAAGGCGGTGCATGGGTTGGGGCCCTGCATAGTCGTGCTGCAGCTTGAGCATGGCACGGGTGACCACACCCAGTCGCCCTGGGTCATTTAGTGCCAGGACGAGTGCTCGGGTCGAGCGCTGCACGTATATGGGTAGCAGGGAGCCCATGCCTAAGCCATACATCTCTGTGGGCTGGAGGATAGCCCGCGTTGGGAAGCTAGGTGTGATGTAGTAGCATTTTTTGGCTATCCTGGCGATCATGGCGTCCAACATTCGGATGTCATTGGGGGTGTACGCCATGGTTGGAAAGCTATATGCCACCACCGATTGGTTGCAGGTTTGCAGGACACGTATCCGTTGGTCTGGTGATGATGCCATGCTCGACAGCAGTAGTTTGCCCTTCTCTGTTACGGCCTCGCTCGCTCATGTAACGTAGTTGAGGCCCCCAGTTGAGGGTAAGAGTGATTTGGACTCCTAGGTATTTGTAGGGTTCTGATGGGGGGATGTAGGGCACCACTTGCCCGCCGATTTTGATTCTGTTGTGCAGGGTGGATTTCAGTGTGCGTCCGCACGTCGGACCTTTGATTGACATGTCACCGCAGGCGCGCTTGTGTAGGATTCCACTGACGGCACATTTGGAGTTATTTACCTGCATGCCTGCCCAGGCGGCATACTGGCTGATCTTGTCACATTGAGTTTGGAGATCTTGCCTGGTGGTTGCCAGTACGGCGAGGTCGTCTGCATACGCAGCTGAGCTGCAGTTGTAACGGCTGTTCTCGGTCTTGTCGAGGCATCCATAGTTGTAGCCCCGACCGCCGTCATCTATGCTAATCATAATAGAGTTGTCAGCAGTGGACGGAATGGATCCTCTCTTCGAGCAGTCCGGACTCTTCACCATCATGCTGATGCGAAATCTTTCGTCAGTGTTCGCGTTGACGTCCATTGCTTTCACAGGAAACACAACATTGTTTCATGTATCCACGAAGCCGTAAATAGAAGCTGCGTCCTTGCTTGAGCAGGTAACCTCGCTGGCCTGACTCGGTTACATAATTACGTACCCTCCGCCCTATGGGAGTACTTGCCCCGGTTTGGTGCCTGTTTGCCCTCTTTGCCCGGTTACCGGGGTCGGTAATCGGCCCCGGTAACCGGCCCCCGGTTGAGTAACTGCCCCCCTTGCCCGGTTACCAGGGCCCGTTACCGCGCGGTGGGATGGTCTCGGCGGGGAGAGACCATTTGATACCGGGTGAAATGCTAAGCTTTGGTCATGCTAAGTAAGCTCCCGCCGTCCTGAGGATATATTCGTTAATGCTTTAAGATTCAAGAACATAAATCGAGTTTTAAAGACTTTATACTTGCAAACATGCAACATACGCACAGGTTGCCGTCTTATTATCAGGTGGTTATAATTTACAAGAATACACAGGCAACAGCTGAAGCTAGAGCTGGAGTCACGGGCCTCAGCCTCCATCTGATCCAAGGAGCCTATCGGTTGAGTAATAACTGCCCCCCTTGCCCGGTTACCGGGGCCGGTTACCGGTGGGATGGTCTCGGCGGGGAGAGACCATTTGATATCGGGTGAAATGCTAAGTAAGCTTTCGTCATGCTAAGTAAGCTCGGTATTGAACTGGCGGGGCGAATTTTGGTCTCTGGGGGGACCATTTAGGGACTTGGATTGTGAGGCGAATTTTAGCTCTCTAGGGAGACCATTTAGGGACTTACTGTACGTATGTGAGGTAGATTATGGTCTCTAGGGAGACCGTTTAGGGACTGGCTGGGAGGCAGATTTTGGTCTCGGGAGAGACCATTTCATGGATTATTCTATCCATTAATGAACCAGTGTAACAAACCCTTATCTAACCGGCACCAGACCGGGGGGTTACCGACGTTCATTCGCCGGTAATAACCCCCCGGTCAGCTCGTTCCGTAAACTAACCGGGTAACCCGGTTATCGACCAGTTATCAGTAAAAAAATCCGGTAACCGGGGTATACAGGTTACCGGCCAGTAGCTCGTTCCGTAAAACGGTAACCGGGGAGGCCGGTTATCGGCCAGTTAGCGGGGTATGCCAGCAGCAGTTACCGGGGTACGCCGGTTACGGGCCAGTTTGCTGGGGCGGCCAGTGATCGGGGTAGGCCGGTTACCCATTCCTTGTTATGCCCGGTTATTCCCGGATATTCCCCTGGTTTTTGCATGCATTTGCGGCAGCTGGGATCAATATCCATGACCCGGTTACCCGGAACTCGCCCCACCCGAAACCGGCCCGCAACCGGGGCAAGTACTCCCATAGGGCCGATAACAGCAGTGTTTTCTTTCGTTTTAGGGGGGGTCTCGATTTATTCCATCTTAAGTAATAAAATTTCAGGGGTGTTTGATATTTGTTCCATATTTGTTCCATAGCTGTGCGGCGCTGGGGGGGGCTCCGCCCCCCTCAGACCCCCCCCCCGATAAGTCCTTTCACAGACCCAGAGTCACGTACAGTTGGTGTATTTCTTAGTGTCATTTGTTAGGGCAAACCGCAGCGCAGTAGTGCTGGGTCTCTACCCGTTTGTCATGTACCGCCCCCTGCTGCTGCTGCTGGCCAGCCACTTCCGCAGTGCGTCACCAAACGGGAACGTGTGCAGGTCAAACAGATCCTGCGTGAATATGCGCACGCACAGCGCCAGGTGCTCGTCCAGGCGGTTGCGTGTGGGGTCCTGCACGTATGCCATGGCCGAGAAGCGCCGCTCATCCTCCGCCGACCCTTTTTTGGCTGAAGTAATAAAAATGTACGGTTCGGCCTCAATCTGTTCCGTTTTTTCCAAGCCCCAAACCCCGATTTATTCCATTTAAGTATATATTACTTAAAAACAACACTGGATAACAGGCGGCCAAGGATCATTTAACATGTAAGCCTCCAGAATTCAGCTACTTTGGCATTGGCACCAATATAAATGCCTGGAAATAAACTCTAGCAATCCTGGCAAAAAGCGGCCCTACTTGCCGTACCGAGGGGGACCGGTGTGCTGCTCTGTCCAAGGTCCGACAAGTCCATCTCCATGGCAACGTTAGCTGCATATGTGTGAAAGTGAGACTATGGCTGGTGAAGTGGACAATGTCGGCGATGTTATGTTCCTTTAATTATTTGAAGCCTTGCTACGGTGGTGCGGGCATACCCCCTTCAGTTCCCCACCCCCTTAACACACGCTAGGGCTACGCCCAGCAGCCACACTATTACTATTGATTATTATTATGAAGCCTTGCTCCATTGGATGTCGTATGTCGCCACTGAAGACGTACGGCAGCAACGAAGGAGCCCCCTCATTAGTGCAGCGAGCCATCCTCGAAGAAAAGCGCAGGTGTATGTACTATACTCGGGGAATAGGAACAGGTGTATTATACTCGGGGAATAGGTGTACTACGTAGCTATGTACATATTAGGCTGTGATCGGGCTGGGGATGCCCATGCGTATTGGGGTAGGTGATGGGGGTGCGCAGGGGGTAGGTCAGGATCGGACTGGGGATGCCCGCCGACCACGAGGAGGAACGAACCCATTCATTACCTGTTTCTTTGTTATAGATGGTTCTGGATGATTACCGACGTGACAAGCTTTCCGTCCTACAATGCTCTTAGCCATACGTTGCCGGGTTCTACTATAAGTGTTTACTATTCCACAGTAATCGAAAAGAGATTTTTTTGCAAGGTTTCGTTTTTATTTGTAGGGATGGATAATAGTAAGGCTGCAGCCTTATTAGCTGTTACTTGCTCTGGCCAGGGGTCGCATACTCGCATTCTGTATGAAGCTGTCTGCTCAAGCAATGTGCAGGTTGCACGCACTGCTGAGATTCTTTATAATAAGAGAGGACGGAACCGTCTTGGGTGCGTGCTTGGTAAATAAAGGTTCTTCTGCTTTGGGTACTTGGTCAGGTTCTTGCGTAAAGTAAGGTGTCTTAGGGACAAATATTGGCTGGGCTAACCTGCCTTATGAGCTTAATTAAGCCCTACTGCGGCTGCATCTTGGGTTGCATCTTCACCACAGTGCGTTGCCAACATCGTCTTACTTGCGTTCAAGGGTCTTGCTCGGTTGTAGCTCTTTAGCTTCAGCATAAGGTCGACAATACATGGGGTCATCAAGACCGGGTCAAGATACGCTCAAGTGGATAAGAAGCCTACCTCTCAAGTAAGGTATGGCCGTTCCCCGTGTGCCCCTACATGCATATTGGGTGATGGGGGTGCACAGTGGCCATGGGCGCGTCAGGCCCCGTGACCGGACTGTGGCTCATGTGTATGTATTGGGGTGCGCAGGTAGGGGGCCCGACCCAACTAGCCCCACGCCCGATCCGGCACAACAATGATGTAACAAGGATTTGACTGCGCTGAGCTTTGACCTGGGTTCCTCGTTACACCCTGGCTGGTAACTGGAGGGGGGGACGGAGGGGTTCCCCCCCATAACCGGACGGGGGGTTAACCCCCACATAACTGGACGGGGGTTACCCCCCCGAAACCGAACTGGGGTCAACCCCCCTTAACCGGACTGGGGATATTATTACCTACCCCCCGTAACCGGCGGGCCGCCAAAGCTAGGTAACCCAGCCGGAGGAAACGAGGGTCCAACGAGAGTGTGAAGGTCTTTCAGCCCGGGTCTCCTCGTTACCCCCTCGGTTGACAACCTGGGTAACGGGGGGCCCGGGTTGCCTTAAGGAAACTCCCAGCCAAGCCAGCCTGCCATATGCAGGTGGCTGGGCGGCAGCATATGTGCGCACCTTGGGTCGTTGCAAGCTTAAAGCATGATTCCACAGTCATGGTTGGTGATCTCGACATGAGCACATCTGGCAGCGCCCGAGGCGGCTCCGCGTCTGCGAAGCATCCTAAGTGTATGGGCCCTGCATGTGCAAGCAAGCAAGCATGTAAGTTCATGAACCGGGGGCGCGCGCGAGGCCATGGCAAATACGGCGGTGATCAGCGAACGGCGCTTCATACAGTCCTATATACAGTCAGGGACCAGGAAGCAAAGCCCACATATACAGAAATGTACACATGCAGACAAGGACAAGAGACAAGTCCAGCAGGCCATGCATCTGCACACCGCACAGGGTTTTATACAAGAGATGGACGAGCGGCAGGTAAGACAATCCCTTGCCGACAATCGAAACGATAAAATCCCCAATGCATGCATACATATCATACCTATTGCTTTGTGCACATTATTATTTTCCGCCGCGCCCGTACAGGTGCCAGCCTAGCCAGGACTTTCAAACTCTCAAACGTACGTACGCCACGTCTCGCTTGTTGGGCTACCGGCAGGGCGGATTGTCCGCGCCGAATGAAGGGCTTTTGTGCACAAGCAGTTTTGGAAATCTTTCAGTATATAATAGCGCTTGCTAAGCTATATCTATCGTTGCGTGATAACCTATAGATGGTCGAACATAGGTAGATGATAGCTCGCTCACCCAGTTTGGTGTATAGGCACCATCGCTCGCTCGCTCCCCAGGAATTGGCCGTGGGGGTCACATTAGTTTTAATAAATCCGTGGTTGTTCTGCTGTGAGCGATATACCGATATAATTATTTCGTTTGCTGCTACCTATCTGTTCCAATCTGTTGTATCACCGTGAGGGCCTGATGATGGTGCGTGCCAATGATCGGTTTCTCGCAATTTCTGCATGCCTGTTCTGCCTGTTCGCCGTACCTGCCTGATGTACGTCCCTGAAGGAACTGTGAATCTGGTCCAGTTGGGAATCTGTCGTCCCGGGCTTAACTGTTGCCCTATGGTTTGGAGAACGAACTGGGTACATACAGCCTGTGGTACCCACTGAGCCGCTGGCTGTAGTACAGCTACAGTGTCCTTAAACACTTGCTGATCTCTAAAGGGTAGTTCTGAGACGATGACTGCTCGCTCACAGCAGTTGAGCTTTTGCTACAACACTATCTATAGCGGATAAACGCCCACCGTCGTTCAAAATGCTTCATTACTGGGGGGGTATGTATGTGGATGTGCGTGCCTATAGCTTTGGACGATGTCCTGAAACGATAGCTGTCCCATTTTTATGTTGCGGATACGTACATGGGTACCTCATGGGGGTGGGCTAATGGTAACCTCTTGTCTCCTCCGGTGGCGCGACGGAGTGTATAGGGTGTACTGACACCCTCACCGCCCCGCCCCCTTAATAACACACGCAAGGCCTAGCGCCAGCGTACGTAACCTTATTATTATCATTCTTATTATTATTATCATGGGTACCTCATGGGATGGCTTCAAAGCAATCAACGGGTCAATAATTACGTATCAATGGCTTGTCCCCAAATTCTATTTATTGGCATCCCTTACCGCCCCAAAATTGGGACAAAAGGAAAACTGAATCCGCCAATTCAGGATCCGCTAAGAAAAAGCTATCAGTCCTGCCTGCCCTGCGAAGTATAAGCAGCAGCTAAGCGTGAACCCTTACATATGTTAGCAAGGGGACGCGCTACGTAAAAAGTTATAAAGCATGTGTACCGGGTAAGAATGTTGCAAAGAAGGGCGGCACCGGCAGTTTCGGTTCTTCGCATGCACTAACTTATTAACAAAAGGTTTTTCTTACGTAGCCGCTTTTGAAAGCGTTAAGCCGCTTTTGTGCAGCATAAGTTGCCTTGTTAGAGGCTGCTTTGCTGTTTCTCAGCCTGCTAAGTTGCTTAATCATTGATTAACCCATCCATATCGATAGCCATTTGATATTACTATCTAGGCCAGGATCAACCGTTCACGACCGTTCAGTAAGCATGCAATTGATTAATAAGATATGTATGGCAATCAAAGGAAAATAATGCAGTAATAATTATAATATAAATAAAATATTAGCTGTAGCGTCTGTTAAGGGGGTGGGGAACTGAGGGTGTCTCCCCCCTACCTGTATGCCCGCACCACCGTGGGAAGCAAAGGTTTCAGAACCCCCCTAACCCCTTGTGTCGTGTGGGTGTGGCCGCCCATTTTGCGTCGGCACTGGAATCAAAGGACTTATATACAGATGCCTCCGATTTCGCTCCCCTGCATTGTCGTACCTACCGCTGAGACTGGATGGGCAGTAACTGGTAGGAGCAGATGGCCACTCGGTAATTGCGTCATCCCACAAGCAGCCCCGGGTCGACAGGATGACACCACGCTTGCCGTCCGTGCTGACGATACACTCCCAGTCCATAATGCCATCACCATCACACCAAACCCTCGAGAGAGTGTGCGCGTCTGCTGTGCACCACCCGTCTGGGCGGTAGCACTCTACATACAATACACGAGCGAGCACCATAATAAGTATGTGGACGGAGGGAACAATGCCATTCACCTTACTTCATATATACGGTACACATGTTTCAGGGATATGTATGTTCAGCCACGCAACAATATATATAAAATCATCCGTCGGGCGCACAGAGGTATGTAGGCTAATAATAGAACCATGGAAGAGTCCAACGTGACCTGCCTAACTATTATTTGTGGAAAGCCGATAATAATGGAGTATCACAGGCAAACAAGAGCTAGCTCTGTCAAAACAGCAGTGAGTACAAGGATTATTAGCATTCAAGTCAGTAATATTGAAACATCACCCAGCCACGCACGGATGTATAGCTACTACTGACGCTGCCGATCGTCCGCGTCATCATCAGCATGACATATATATACACACATACACTAGCTACCGACTACTTGCCTTCTTTTTGGTACAAGCAAGCTCCAAGTGCCACCTTGTTTTCAACGGCGGAAGTCTTCACGCAGCCTCTGCTATCGTTAGCGTAAATCCCAGTCATGCTAAAACCCAAGCAGTCTGGCCTCGCTAAGCAATCGGTTGCAGGGTCGGTTACATCGCATTCAAGGTCATTAAGTGCATGATCCCGGTTGGGGACGACTGTGTAACCAGGCACCTCAGCGCACGTATCTGCGTGAGGACACGTTTCGTTGTATGCAAACATACAGTTAATAACAATAATAATATTACGCCGGCCGGAGCCTGGCGTGTATTAAGGGGGTGGGGAACTGAGGGGGGCATATATATATATATGCCCGCACCACCGGAAACATACAGTTATTACTAGGCCAGGGTCAACCGTTCATGGCAAACGTGTTTGGTACACTTCAAGCAAGCAAGCAAGTATTAAGGGAAGGCAATCAACGAAAGGAACATATACATATATATAGCTCGGCTGCTGCATCGTCGTACCTACCGCTGAGTTTGGACGGGCAATAGCTGGCGGGAGCATATGGCCACCCAGTGGTTGCATCATTCGAAGTGCAGCCCCCAGTCGACAGGATGACACCACGGTTGCCATCATCACTGTCGATGCATACCAAGTCCAGGATGCCGTCGCCATCACACGAAACACTCGAGAGGATTTTATTGTCTGCTGCTGAGCACCACCCGTCTGGGCGGTAGCACTCTGCAAGCAATACACGAGCGCCATAGTAAGTACGTATGTGGAGGGATCATTGCCATTCACCTTCATACGTACGGTACACATATTTTAGGATATGTATGTCCAGCAACAAACGCAACAATATAAGTACATTGGGCGCACAGAGGTAAACTAACAACGGAACCATGGAAGAGTCCAATGTGATGACCTGCCTATCTATTTGTGCCGTGGAAAGCCGATAATGGAGTGTCACACGGCAAACAAGAGCTAGCTCTGTCAAAACAACAGTAAGTACAAGGATTGGCATTTAAGGTAAGTCAGTAATAATACTGAAACATCACCCAGCCACGGATGTATAGCTACTACTGACGCTGCCGATCGTCCGTGTCATCAGCAGCATGACATACACACACTACTACCGACTACTTGCCTTTTTTTTGGTATAAGCAAGCTCCAAATGCCACCTTGTTTTCAACGGCGGAAGTCTTCACGCAGCCTCTGCTATCGTTAGCGTAAATCCCAGTCATGCTAAAACCCAAGCAGTCTGGATTCGCTAAGCAATCGGTTGCAGGGTCGGTTACATCGCATTCAAGGTCGTCATATTCATGATCCCGGTTGGGGACGACTGTGTAACCAGGCACCTCAGCGCACGTATCTGCGTGAGGACACGTTTCGTTGTATGCAAACATACAGTTAATAACAATAATAATATTACGCCGGCCGGAGCCTGGCGTGTATTAAGGGGGTGGGGAACTGAGGGGGGGACTCCCGCCGCCCCTATATGCCCGCACCCCCGGAAACATACAGTTATTACTAGGCCAGGGTCAACCGTTCATGGCAAACGTGTTTGGTACACTTCAAGCAAGCAAGCAAGTATAAGTAAGGGAAGGCAATCAACGAAAGGAACATATATATGATACCTTCGCTCGGCTGCTGCATCGTCGTACCTACCGTTGATTTTGGACGGCGGGCAATAGCTGCTGGCAGGAGCATATGGCCACCCAGTGGTTGCATCATACGAAGAGCAGCCCCCAGTCGACAGGATGACATCACGGTTGCCATTATCACTGTCGATGCATACCAAGTCCAGGATGCCGTCGCCATCACACGAAACACTCGAGAGGATTTTATTGTCTGCTGAGCACCACCCGTCTGGGCGGTAGCACTCTGCAAGCAATACACGAGCGCCATAGTTCTACCTCTTGGTCTGGAACCCACTGTAACCGTTACAACAACGAGCGCCATAGTAAGTATGTGGAGGGATCAATGCCATTCACCTTCATACGGTACACATATTTTAGGGATATATATGTTTTCATACGGTACACATATTTTAGGGATATATATGTATGTCCATCAACAAACGCAACAATATAAGTACATCGTGCGCACAGAGGTAAACTAACAACGGAACCATGGAAGAGTCCAACGTGATGACCTGCCTATCTATTTGTGCCATGGAAAGCCGATATTGGAGCGTCACACGGCAAACAAGAGCTAGCTCTGTCAAAACAACAGTAAGTACAAGGATTGGCATTCAAGGTAAGTCAGTAATAATACTGGAACATCACCCAGCCACGGATGTATAGCTACTATCTACTGACGTTGCCGATCGTCCGTGTCATCCGCAGCATGACATACACAGACTACCGAGCGACTACTTGCCTTTTCTTTGGTATAAGCAAGCTCCAAGTGCCACCTTGTTTTGAACGCCGGAAGTCTTCACGCAGCCTCTGCTATCGTTAGCGTAAATCCCAGTCATGCTAAAACCCAAGCAGTCTGGCTTCGCTAAGCAATCGGTTGCAGGGTCCGTTACATCGCATTCAAGGTCATCATTTTCATGATCCCGGTTGGGGACGACTGTGTAACCAGGTACCTCAGCGCACGAATCTGCGCGCGTGAGGACAGTTTTTTAATTTAGATACGTAGCACCCTTAATGATCTAACCATTCTATTATAATAACCAAGCAAGCTTCTTCACGTATTATTATCATGCCTCACACGGAGAATTAAGGTGAAAATATAACGGCATTGAGGTACTGATTTATTTTATATGGCGCCCCTGCATTGCAGAGTGCTACCACCCAAACGGGTGATGCTCAGCAGACAATAACATCCTCTCAAGTGTTTCGTGTGATGGCGACGGCATCCTGGACTTGGTATGCATCGACGGTGATAATAATACAATGGCAACCGTGCGTGGTGTCATCCTGTCGACTGGGGGCTGCTCTTCGGATGATGCAATCACTGGCTGGGTGGCCATATGCTCCCGCCAGCTATTGCCCGTCCGTACTCCCCGGTACGTTCTACGATGATGCAGCAGCCGAGCGAATGAAGGCATCATAATATGTTCCTTCCCTTGACGTGATACTTGCTTGCTTGCTTGAAGTGTACCAAACACGTTTGTGGTGAACGGTTGACCCTGGCCTAGCTAGTAATAATATATAATTTTATGTTTGCATACAACGAAACGTATCGGTAGACGCAAGAGATTCAGTCGACGTTTGGGTGCGGTGCTGGCTCGTTATATATGGGGGGAATATTCTTGGGCCTCAGGTGCCGTGGGGGAATTCTGCTGCTCGGTTTGTTGAGGCGCTCTGCTGCTGGTTGCTCTGATCGAGGGTATTGTATGACACCGACAATGGAGGGCGGGCTGCTTGCTTGAGCTGCGGTTGGTGTACGGCCGTGCCGTTTTGGCTGGCAGCTGGATGGTGTACTGCCATTTGAGCTACTTCCCCTTGGGTGGTTGGCGCCACTGTGTTACGTAGGTTCCCCACATTACTTACCTACCTGTAATAAGCTGGCTGGGGTCCTTACACCTCCTATCTGTGATCCGCTGTACATTGCAAATGCACGAATGAAGGACAATTTCCTGATGATACCTTCGTTATTTATGTAATGAACGTAACTTCTATCTGCCAACCCGAGTTTATACGCACGCACCGCCTTGCCTTTAACCTATATATATGCGCAGGCACGGCAGCAGCCAGATAGTATTTTATGTGTATCATGCACAGCAATATGCATGCATGAACTCACATGTTTCATGGCCGCTGGTTAGTTGATTGCTTCGTTGCTTATGGCTTAATGTAGCAATTGGCTGCTGCAAAAAATACATTATTAATATATAAACGACCCTTTCCCCGAGTAATATGCGCATGCAGTATTGCATGCGTGCATTTTGAAAAGAAGAAGCAAGGTACATTTCAGTACAAGCAAACGCATGCGTGTATGTAGATGTAAGTGTGTATAGGCATGCGTAATGGGTAGGTCCATCGTTACCTAATTCGGCGAAATACACATTGTTCGCCCAAGTTCCACCACAGGTCTGCTGATGATTGCCAGGGCAAGGCATGTCGCACTTTCCAGACACCGGCAGCCCATAAGACAACGCCCTGTCCTTATCGTTACCGGCCCAGCATTGATCACCATTCTGCACGCCGAAGTACGAGTAACCTGTGGGTTGGCGGGTGATTGATGATGCGCACCTAAGTAGCGTGCGTGTACCCACGTGTATTTACATAAATATGGCAACTGACGACCGCCCAAGATTTTGCCAGCCACCTTATGCTATTGCAAACTATTGCTGCTACTGCAGCTGCAGTGGCAGCAGCAGGAACAATCATTAATATATAAGGGCCAGGGCCTTGCTTGAAACCATCCATCACTGGCTAGCGATAGCTAGCTACCGCTAGACAACAGGACAAAGGGTACATGGGCAAAAGCCTGCACGTTAAAGGCAAGCTGTAAATCACGTATATAATGCAAGTTATCTACCCATATACACACAAGTACATTCGAGACATCCACGTTTATACGAGCCGTTTTGACACGAGATCTAGTTGCGGCCGTACATTATACAGGTTTAGCTAGTAGGTATATACGGTTCACAAAAATGAAGACGTATCTATCGCTAGGTATCACTTGATTCAGGGCGCGAGCCCGAGGCAGGGTTGAAGTGTTTTACTGTTGATGTTGATCAACGCTCATATACCTCTGGCAATGTAGAAGCAACAATACGACCCCGGAGGTCGGGCGCGGCGCTTACTTTGCTTGCTGATTTGAACATTTACACTTCCCGCCGGCTCAAGCAACAGGCACGCAGGCGCGAATTTACAAACCCGCGCGGGTAAACATATTTAAGTAAGGTCACACACATAAATGAGTCAGCAGGGGGCAGCATATATATGTGCGCACCTCGGACCGTTGCAAGCGCAAAGCATGATTCCACAGTCACGTTTCTTGACGACATGTGCACGCGCACTGGCAGCGCCCGGCGGGGCCCCGCGTCTCTGAAGCATCCTAAGTCTATGAGCCCTGCATGCGCAAGTAAGCAAGCAGCGAAGTTCATGATGAATGGATGGGAGGCGCGAGGCCGCCATGCATGTTCACAGTCAAATTCTTACAGAAGGGCAAGGCCGGTCACTTAGCGGGCGGACAAGATTTCGCGGCAACCGTAAAGCTAAGGCAGCTAGATAGGTACCAATCGAGCCAGTGCTGTGGAACGATGACGGTGTTTGATGTGGTGATGAACCCAGCTGAGGTGTTGTGTATTGAGATCTACACGGATGACACTGTGGAAAAGGCAGTGACCAACTTGGGGGGTGCGTCCATGTTTTTAACTGGGTGGTCACCAGTGTTTTTTTTTCGTTTAAGGGGGGTCTCGATTTATTCCATCTAAGTAATAAAATTTCAGGGGTGTTTGATATTTGTTCCATATTTGTTCCATAGCTGTGCGGCGCTGGGGGGGGCTCCGCCCCCCCAGACCCCCCCCGATAAGTTACAAGTCCTTTCACAGACCAAGAGCCACGTACAGTTGGTGTGTTTCTTAGTGTCATTTGTTAGGGCAAACCGCAGCACAGTAGCGCTGGGTCTCTACCCGTTCATCATGTACCGCCCCCTGCTGCTACTGGCCAGCCACTTCCGCAGTGCGTCACCAAACGGGAACGTGTGCAGGTCGAACAAGTCCTGCGTGAACATGCGCACGCACAGCGCCAGGTGCTCGTCTAGGCGGTTGCGTGTGGGGTCCTGCACGTATGCCATGGCAGAGAACCGTCGCTCATCCTCCACCGACCCTGGCACCATCACCGACCAACACGCACCAGCTGGGCCAAAGCCGAAAACTCGGTGCCGCTGACTGGAACTGAGGTGCCGCTCCAGTGCGGAACTGAGGTGCCGCTCCAGTGCGGAACTGAGGTGCCGCTCCAGTGCGAGCTGCTGGTGTGCGGGACGGACAGCGCCTTGAACTCCTCCCGTGAGGCCGTGAAGTCCAGCAGGATGGGGTCCAGGTCAGCAGGCACACGCTCGGCCCAGGGATACTTGGCAGGATAGGAAATCTGCCACTTGTTGGGGTTCTGGTTCTGCTGGTCCCGCCACGCCCCGTCGCTCTGACCCTTGCGGGTGCGCTGTGTCTGTGCCCGCTTGGCACAGCGAGCGCTTGGGTGAGGCGTTTTGAATGCATCGCCATCCTCGCCGCTGCAGTCGCTCTCGCCGCCTTCACTGTCACTGTCGTCGTGCTGAATGGGTGATTGCTTACGCTTACGAAGATCACACAGGCTGAGCTTGGGCTCCTTGGTTTGTGTGTAATTTGCTATGTTTGGACCGGTCATATATGCTGCTATGCCGCGTTGACTCAGGGGCGTGACCTGCTTATGACCGTCCATGGCACATATTGCTATTATTTAACTAAAAATACTATGTTCTGCAAACTTAGGAGCAGCCAGACAGGAATGGGCGTTTTTGGCTGAAGTAATAAAAAAGTACGGGTCGGCCTCAATCTGTTCCATTTTTTCCAAGCCCCAAACCCCGATTTATTCCTTTTAAGTAATATATTACTTAAAAAAAAACACTGGTGGTCACCAAGCAAGGCAGGGTTACCATCGTGCTAAAATCCACGGCCATTAATGGGCTTAACAAAGGAAAATGCTTAGGAGGCCACGCAGGCTTACATACGTACACCGGTACATGTTCGTTTGGAAGGGTCTGTCAGCACTGTCGGGCGGTGCATATCTGTTAATAATGTTCACATTGAACAACTTACAGCCACTAGGCAGGACGGTAGCCATAGGCGACAGGACGAAGGATACAAGGGCAAAAGCCTGTACGTTAAAGGCAAGCTGTAAATCACGTATAAAATACAATTTATCTACCCATCCATATATACACATTCGACACATCCATGTTTATACGATCCGTTTTGACACCAGATCTAGTTGCGGCCGTGTATTATACAGGTTAAGTGGATATGTACGTACGGTTCGCAAAATTGCAGACGAAGCAAGGGCATGTCGGTTGGTGCTTCGCAGTACTGACCATGCGCATGCAATCAATTAATGTTGGCTTCCTCTTGCTTACACTTCTGTCAAGGTGATCCTATCCTTGCGTGGTGAAACAGCCGAGCCCTGCTGCTGTTGTCACACACGCGGCTAAGCAACCGGCCTTTACGGATTGAAGGGGGCCCCGCCCTTTTTCCGGCTTCGAGGAAGCCGACACCCCTTGTCCGCTCCGGTACTCCGTTCTCTGGTAGGTTTAGGTCCGTGCTTCAGTTGTCCGTTCCAGGACCGACCGCGCGCTCCGTTCTGCGTGGTTCGTTAGCCCAGGCCGGGAACGGAGAGCACCACTCCGTTTGCAGTTCATATTGCAGTCCGTTTAACGCAGCTTTTAGTATCATATGTAACAAGACGGCGTTTTGCTTCGGAAGGCTTAGAACATGCATAAGTTGTTGCAGCATGACCAGGACCAGGGAAGCTAGCGGCCAGGACCAGGACCAGCAGGGAAGCTAGCGGTCAGGACCAGGACCACGACGAATGGCCTGCACTTTCTGGTTCGCTCGGGGTCGTCTAGTGAATCCGGTGGCTTGGATGACCAAGTAGGTGCTGTTCAGCAGGAGCCTGCGGGTGCGCACCCGTGCATGCACGAGCCCATGGATGCACAAAAAGCAGATCGAAAATATGAACCGGTGTACGTAGGCGCCTCTGCTGGTGCGGGTGCCTCCGGTAGGTGTGGGAGCAACCAGCAGTGTGGGTGCGTCCAGGGAAGGGCATGGTGGCAGAGGAGAGCGCGGCAGGGGTTCTGCGTGAGAGAGGACGGGGGAGGTCTTAGTGAGGTTTCCGTGGGCCTATGTCCTACATAGCGACTGGACATCCAGGATCATTTATGAGGGCACCTGTCCTCTAATAATCTGTTTTATGCTCCATTATTTTCCCCTTTGTGTGGAAAACCAAGTTAGGTAGGGTGCGGCATATTGCGGTCGATCGGTTGGCTGGTCCCGCCATGACATGCCCCGTTCCCTGCTAGGTTTGGAAGCTAGGCTTCCGTTAGGCGCTGCCTTATGCCGTCGGTTATCTAATCCGTACCATGCTACATGGGCCCCGGTCCGTTCCTGGTCCGTTAACAACGAAGTGTAAAACGTATCTGCTGGTGGTCCTGCCTGTTCCCTACTCGGTTAGGTCCGTGTCATTCTATATTTTCGGCCCATACGGACCAGGAAACGGAATGCATAACAGATTGGTTTAGTGCCACTTTATTTGTGCCGGTGTTGAATCAGATAGAGTCTTGTTGACGAAGAGGTTTTGCAGTTCAGCACTGGTAGATAGCAAAACCTACCAAAACGGACTGAGAAAACGGACCTAAACCGAGCCCGGAACAGAGAGGAAACGGACCAGCCCATTCCCAGAGTGTGGTACCCTTAGTATGACGGATAATAATAATAATAATCTATCCGTACTCCGGCCGATGATTTATCCCCGGGATTTATACCGTCCGGCGCGTAGCGCAAATCTGAGGCCACTAGGGACGGATTACTCAGTTGTTTATTTACGCAGGTTCTCCGTATCTCGCTCGGCGGCCCCTATCCATGTGCCAGCGCCTTCTGGACCCGCTGGCCTTTAGATGGGTATCAGCCATTCCGCATCACAATCCCCTCATTAGAATCTTGGATCCGCACTTCCCGGGCGGAGCACGCACGCATTCAAACATACATTGAGTCCTGCCAGGATGAGTGGACATGGACACAGCTGATGAGCCAGGCGATCCATGCGCGCTGCTCTAGGTACCCGCCGCCCATACCAGAAGACCCATCTCCCTCCCCGGTTCTCATCACTGAAAAGCAAGCCGTTGGACGGAGGTCAGAATCGAACCGGCGATTGTGGTTAGACACCCTAACTCTCAGGTGCCGTCTTAGAGGATCGGACTATTTGATGTGACCGGACCACTCGCAAGGGGGCGGAACACGTCCTAAAAAGCTGGGAACATGGTCATGACATGCACCGTGTTCCCACCAACATTGCCCGTGCGTTTTCCCACCGATTCCCCCGCTCATATCACCCGCATGGATGTCAGGCACCCTCTATATGCATTATAAGGAGTACTTGATATGTCCGGGCCACTCGCAAGGGCGGGAACACGGCCTGGGAACACGTACGGTCGGTTGTGACATGCACGTGTTCCCACCAATAGCACCCGTGCTCGTTCCCACCGATTCAAAACAGCAGTAAATACAAGGATTAGCATTCAAGCCAGTAATATTGAAACATCACCATTCAAGCCAGTAATATTGAAACATCACCCAGCCACGGACGTATAGCTAGTACTGATGTTGCCGATAGTCCGTGCGTGTCAGCAGCAGCTGGGGACGGAGGTCGCAAACGCACTGCTCGCTGAAACGCGGATCTGATTGCTCCTGGACGACTCGCCTGGTTTATACTGGCTGCCAAATGCGAGCGAGGGAAGGTACCCGAACAAGCGCAGTAAGCGCAAGGGTCTATTCGCCCAGTCACACAGGCAATGATAGCGCCAACGCATGATAACTGGAAACTAACGCAAGCAGTTCAACACACTTTTATTTGGAACAGCGACAATTCCACGCACTGACCACCACTGCCAACTCCGTATACCGGTAGATGGTTCAAGGTCCCACTACATGCGTCGCGGCGTAGCCGATAAAGTCGCGGTTCGTTAGGGTCGCAAGACCATTATGAATTTTTTTTCATAATGCGGCTGACCCTTGCGTGCGCGAGTCATTTTTGTAAGCTTATGTGTGGCCTTTCATTGGCCGACAATATATCAGCATTTTTATTGCTGCTCGCTTAAGCGGAAAGTTCAACTTCTTGTGGCCAAGATTTCTATAGCGAGCTTTTCACCAAGATGCCTACCTTGTGCGTTTCTGGCGACGATGGCAGCGGCGTTGATGTCCAGCAGCATCAGCACCAGCATTGCAGCTGAAGCTGTCCGTGGCATCATGCATTCAGCTGGTCTGTGCGTGTAGATTATACTGTTATTACCTAAAGAGGCGAGACCCTTTGAGACACCGTCCGAGGCCCCCACCCAAACGGTCGGAAATTATTCCAATCAAAAGATAATGGTACCAACATTACTAGGCCTGTTTCTGTAGGGCTTAGGATTGGCTTCGGCAATCCTACGCGTTTCCATAAGGGCCGTCGTACAGGCGTAGGAACCGCCAATTGCTTCGCGCGCTGCGCCGCCAAAAGGCTCGTAGCAAACATCGTTAAATTTGGAGCTAGTGGAGCAACCACAAACAAGCATTGCAAAAATCAAGAAAAGTGCAGGATAGTAGACGGCGAGAAGCTTCTATAACGGGCTCGTGAAGGAGAAGCTGGGCACCGAGTACACCAACAAGTATCAGAAATTGTACGCCTCCAATGTCGGCCGCCTTCAAAGCCTTCCGCCTTTGGTACCTGACCCCGGCCCGGCAGTTGCGGTGGCAGATTGCCATGACCTGGCTGACAAGAGCGTTAAGTATGCGTGCGCCCGGCAGCTGAGCCTCATCACCACCACTGCCGAGATGGTAGGCATCGATACACAACTGACGCCGCCACCTAGCCCGCTGCCCAGCGCTGAGAAGGCAGCATTGCCCACTTCTGGAGGTGCTGCACGTGCCAGCGGGATGGGCATGGTGGCCACTATGGCTGGGGAGGATGTGGGGCGCGCGATGTTTCACAGTCCTGCAGCATCACTCCTTATGCTTTCGCTAGCGGGTGTTGGTACTGCACAGGAGTTTGTCCCAGAGACGGAGCAGTAGCACACCTAGGAAGTGGTGTACGATCCACCTTGCGTCACTGGCAAGCATGGCTGCTTTGAGCAACTAACGATTATCGTGTCCCAACTGCTAGTACTGCAACTGAAGGGGGGTTGAAATACACCCGCCAATGGGAACACTTTGCCTACCTGCGCAGCCTGATCCATTTATTGGCTGCTGAAGGGGGAATATACCCGTCAAGAGAACGCAACCTGAATGAAGGTTATGGGTCAGACTAGAGGGGAGGTAATCAGGAGGTGGGGTGATCAGGAGATGCCGTGTCCACCCTGTCAAGTATCCCGCCTGTCCGACACGAGCACTGGAAGGGCGTCAGCACGAGTTGGCTAGGACGAGTTGGCCAGCAGCAAGGATTATAGCTATGTTATCCGGACAGTATGGCTGATGAAGTTTGCATGGGTTCCGGTTGTGAGCTCATTAAGCAGAATGCGAGTATTACAAGGGAGCCAGAACGGCTCAAGCGCGGAAGCGCAACCAGGCGGGCCCGATGGGCCAAACCACGACACGGGTCACTGGGCAAAAGAGCCCGCCCTCACCGGCCGGGAGGGGGCAAAAGCCGAAGGCAGCCAAACACGAGGACACGGAGAAGGCAGCACACACAACTCAAAGCACGGGGAGGAGAACAAGCGCGTCCAGACAACACGAACCACCTGCACCAAGCCAGCCTGCATTAAGCAGAATGCGAGTGTTACAGGGGAGCCAGAGCGGCTCAAGCGCGGAAGCGCAACCAGGCGGGCCCAATGGGCCAGGCCACAACACAGATCACCGGACGAAGTCAAAACCACTCCTCACTGGTCGGGAAAAGGCAGCCGGACCGAGGCCGACAGGAAAACCGAAAACGACTACAAGTGCGAAAGAGCCTCGCCGAGTAGGGAAAGCGTGCCGACCACGAGCCACCAACACCAAGCCTGCAGCGATGCGCGAGAGCACACCGGGAGGGCCAAAAGGCCAGGCCGCTACAAAGGCCACGGGAAAAAGACCCGCGCCGAGTAGGGAAAGCGTGCCGAACACGAGCCACCAAATACCAAGCCTGCAGCGATACGCGAGAGCGCAACGGGGGGGCCAAAAGCCCAAGCCGCTAGTCAGGCCACGAATCAAGATCCGTGCCGAGTAGGGAAGCGTGTCGAACACGAGCCACCAAAACCAAGCCTGCAACGTGGGCGAGAGTCACCACAGCGAGTCGGAAACGGGTCCATGGCCATCCCACAGAACCGAGCCGTCGAGTCCATTGCCTCCACAAGAACCGAGCCTTCAGCGTGGGCAAGACCACGAGCACGGAGCCGTCCGCGAGGCGTAGCGAGCGGAGGAGCCGCGGCCCGGAGCGAGGACCATCAGCAGAGGCGCCAGCGCCGCCGAGCACCAGAGCGCGCCCAAGCTCCAGCAGCCAGTACCAGAGAGGGCGAAAGACGAGAGACGATGGAGAGCAGAGACTGCGCCGCAAGCGGACAGAAAGTTGCGCGACCCCATGACGAGGTCCACAAAAAGAGGACGAGGACCACGGCGCCTAGGGCGCCGTGGCCCTGTAGAGCCTTATTATTAAGCAGAATGCGAGTGTTACAGGGGAGCCAGAGCAGAATGCGAGTATTACAAGGGAGCCAGAACGGCTCAAGCGCGGAAGCGCAACCAGGCGGGCCCGATGGGCCAGACCACGACACGGGTCACTGGGCAAAAGAGCCCGCCCTCACCGGCCGGGAGGGGGCAAAAGCCGAAGGCAGCCAAACACGAGGACACGGAGAAGGCAGCACACACAACTCAAAGCACGGGGAGGAGAACAAGCGCGTCCAGACAACACGAACCACCTGCACCAAGCCAGCAGCGAGACGCGAGGAACGCGTTCCGGCAAAACGGGGGCCCCAAGCCCCAGAACCCAAAAGCACCCACAAAAGACAGCAGAGCGGGGGCCTAAGGCCCAGAAAATCGCACCCGAGTCAGCCGTCGGGTCACTCCTCGGCACCCGGGCGGCCCGGGAAGACCACCTCCCCCGCGGGCGAGGCGGCGAGGAAGGGGTGATCGGACGGGATGGCCCCCCACCCGCGGGGGGCCAGCCCCAGCTCGGCAAACGCACTGAGGCGGGCCCAGAAGTCGGCCGTCACCGCGGCGCACACCCGCACCACCGGCATGCGCCCCCCGGGGGCCCCAGCCTGCACCCGAAACAGGAGGCGGAGCCCCAAACCCAACGCCGCGACGGCCGCCAAGCACACCACATCCCAAACAAGCGGGTGCACCCCCAACGGGGGCCGACCCAGCCACAAATGCTGCGGGAGCAGGACAACCGCGCCCCCCATCGCCTCCACAAGCTCGTCACGCAATGACAAGGCCACCACACACTCCCAAAAGTGGTGGCGCCGGCGGCCCGTGGCCATGGACGCTCCGCACGGGCAGGGGGTCGTGGGCGACCCCCGCGCCAGGAGGGCCGCGTGCATGGGGAAGCCATGGAACCCGTTCATGGCGAGCCGCCAGAGGGGCTCCTTGTGCGTGTTGTCCCAGCGAAGACGCCAGAGGCGCACCAGAGTGGCCTGAAATTCCCGGAGGGTGGAGGCCAGGGCTGCCGGGGGAAGGGGAGCCTCCCAGGCCTCCTGAAGGAAGGCCGTATGCTTAGCCGCCAGAGCAGCGAAGGCTGGGCCGAGCTGCAGGATGGTAGCCGACTTGACGGTGAGGGAGACAAGGGGAATGGCCGCGGGGCCCACCCGCCAGCCGACACAGCGGGCCAGGCGGCCCCAGGCGTCCGCAGCGGGGGGGGCGGCAGCCGCACCCCCCGGGGCCGCCAGAACGAGGAGGGCCGCGATGGCCCAGGTGGCGGGAAGGCGGCCAACGAGGGCGTCGACGCGGGCCAGGCCCGTGGCCCCATCCCGCATGGAGGCCGGGACGGGGTGGGCGGGGGAGAGGCGGAGGACGTCGCGGAGGACGTCGAGCCGCAGGTACTCGGTACAGCGTATGGCGGGGGGCCCCCCGGCAGCGGCGACAGCGAGGGCCGTCCGGACCCGGCCCAGGGCATTGTAGCACTGGACGGCGACACCCACCGTATCAAGCCCACGCAGCTGGGCGAGGTCGGGGAAGTCGGTCTCCAGGCCCCGGCCGGTGGCATCGACCAGGAGGGGGTTGCCCCAGAGGGGCGCCGAGAAGCACCAGGGTCCCGGGGCGGCCAGTGTGGGGTCCAGGATGGTGATGGGCGGGAGATGGGCGAGCGCCGTAATCAGCTGGGCGAGGGCCGGGGAGCCCCGTGGGAGGGGCCGGCCGAGCACCAGCGGGGCGGCGGTGGTGCGGGCGTCGCCGTGGAGGGGCAGGAGGCACAGGGGGTGGGCCGCGGGGTGGCCGTGGCGCAGGAGGGCGAGGAGGAGCTGGGGCCACTGGGGGGCAGACGGCAGGAGGCCACACGCGCCGGCCAGGCCTCGCACGGCCAGGACGGCGTGGCGGGCCCGTACGTGGGCTTCGAGAGGGAGGAGGCCGAAGCCGCCAGCGGAGGGGGGCAGGGCGAGGTAGAGCAGGCCGGCTCCGGCAGGTACACGGTTGGTGCGGGCCTGATGCGCGGCGGGGGTGCAGCGGCGGTCGACGAAGGCGGCGGTGGTGGCCTGAAGGGCCGCCCGCAGGCCAGGGGGGGGGAGGCCGACGAACTCCATGTGGTAGAGGACACGGCTGAGGGCATAGCCCGAGGCGGCGAAGGCGCGGCCGAAGGCAGAGAGGGGCAGGGTGGCAGCACGCTGCAGACGGCTGTAGACCCGGTCGAGGTCCACAGGGTACGGTCCAGGGGCGCCCGCGGTGAAGGTGATGCCGAGGGTGGAGGCGGAGGGGACGACAGCGAGGCGGGGCGCCAGGCCGGCGTCGGGGGCGGCCAGGGGGGCGGCAGTGGCCACCGGGGTGGGGGGGAGGGGAGGGGCACTGGCGGCCGTGGGGCAGGCGGGGGGCGGGGCGGCGGCAGGGATGGCTCGGGGGCCACCGGGCAGGGGCAGGAGCTTCACTTTGCGGAGGTTGAGCTGCTGGCCCGACGCGGCGTGGAAGGTGTCCATGGCCGCCAGGAAGCGGGGGACATCCGCAGCATCCCGGAGGAGGGGGGTGCAGTCATCCGCGTACTGGGAGGCGGTGAGGCGGAGATCGGCGAGGGAGATGCCGATGGCTTCGTGCTGCAGCCAGGAGAGGAGGGCCTGACCGGGAGCGAGGTAGAGGAGGGGCGCAGCCGGGCACCCCTGTCGAACGCCGGCAGTGATGGGCACCCAACCTGACAGGTGGCCGTTGACGAGGGCGGCAGAGCGGGTGCCCTGCAGCAGGCGGCGCACCCAGGCAAGGCAGCCAGGGCCCACACCCAAGGCATCCAGGCATTCCAGGAGGAAGGCGCGGTCCACCGTGTCATAGGCCTTCTGGAAGTCCAGGAACACCACCGCACAGGAGCGAGACTCCGCGCGGAGGAGGGCGGGGAGGAGTTGGAGGAGCAGGACGGAGTCCGAGATGCGCCGGTGCTGCAGGAAGGCCGTCTGCACTGGGTCGATCGTATCCCCGAGGACGGGGAGAAGGCGGCGGGCCAGGACCCGGGCCAGGGTCCGGTAGTCGGTGTCCAAGAGGGTGATGGGGCGGTAGTTGGCGGGGAGGGTGGGGTCCTGGTCCTTGAAGAAGGAGGTGATGACCCCGTCCAGGAAGCCGGCGGGTGCACGGTCGGTGGCGGCAAAGGCAGTGAAGACGGCGGCGAGGACGGGGGCAAGGGTCGGGGCGTAGTGTTGGTAGATCTCGGTGGGGAGGCTGTCTGCACCCGGGGACCGGCCGGGGGGGGCGGTGTGGATCGCAGCCAGCACCTCCGCCGGGGTAACGACGGGGGCGCCCAGGGCGTCCACTGCGGCGGGTGGGCAGCGGCGTCCCAGCGCACGGAGGGCCTGCAGGACCCGTTGGCGGGCCCGCGGGTCGCCCGCAGGGGCCGTGCAGATGCGCTGCCAGAAGGCCGCAACGATGGAGGGGAGCTCCTGTGGGTCGGCGCTGACGGAGCCGTCCGGGCGCTGGAGGGCGGGGATGGTGCGGCAGGCCGCGGGCGGGCGGAGGTGGCGGGTGATGGTGGGGGAGGGCCGTTCACCGGTGCGAAGCCACGTGTGGCGGGTCCGGCGGGCGACACCAGCGGTGGCACGTTGGGCGGCGGCCGCTTCGGCGGAGCGGGCCACGACTGCGGCGGGGAGGGCCGCCGGCTGTCCCGCCTCAACCGCGGCCAGGGCAGCCTCAGCAGCCGCCCCGGCGGCCGCTTCAACCCCAACCGCACATGTCCGCCTGGCGCGGGCGGTGAGGTTGAGGCGGGCTGCAGAGACCCGGAGGGCCCGTTTGAAGCCCGGCCACCAGTCGAGGAGGTGGGCGGGGGCGGTGGGGGCCGCCGCCACCGCGGTGGCCAGCCAGGTGCCAAGCTGCTGCTGCAGGTCGGCATGGTCGAGGAAGTGGAGCCGGGTCTTACGTAGGCCGGGGCCGGGGGGCTGGGAGCCAAGGGCAGGGAGGAGGTGGGTGACGACCAGGCGGTGGTCCGAGGGGGGCCCAGGGGCGACGAAGGCGGCACGGACGGAGGCCGCCAGCTGCGGGGAGGCCAGGAGGCGGTCGATGCGGGAGGCGCCGGAGGGATGGAAATAGGTGTAGGAGCGGCGAGAGGGGTGGGCGCGGCGAAAAACATCCACCAGGCCGGGGCAGGCAGCAGTGAAAGCGGAGGAGGTGAGGACATCGGCCGGACGTCCTGCGGCCGCAAGGCAGTCCAGGGCGGGGTCGACCACGAAGTTGAAGTCGGCCGCCCAGATGTGGTGGCCGGGGAGGGCGGCGACGGGGCGGAGGGACTGGTGGATGAAGGCGCGTTGGGCTGCCGCGAGGCTGGAGGGCAGGTAGGCGGTGAGGAGGGTGAAGGCGTGGCCGCCCCACAGGACTGGGAGGTGGAGGAGGCGGCCGTCGGGGGACCCGGTGAGGGCGGGTGCGGGGCCGGGGAAGGAAAGGGCTCCAGAGGCCACCAGGGAGAGGCGGACGAGGATGGCGACGCCCCCCCGGCATGCAGACGGTGCGGGATTCCACCAGGAGACCCACTGACCCAGGTGCAGCGCCCGGGAGACGTCGTGGAGGCCAGCACGTGCAAGGGGGACCGCCGCCGCTGTGACGTGGGTCTCCTGCAGGCAGATGACGTCCAGCGACTGTCGGGCCCAGCAGCGGAGGAGGGCCGCGAGCCGTGGCGAGTGGCCACTGGGGGCCGAGCCGAGAAAACCCCGGATGTTGTGCGACCCGATCCGGAGGGGGCGAGAGCCGGGCCGGGCGCCGTGGTGCTGGCGCACCATTAGTGCATGAAGCCTCCCAGGACGCCGTCGTAGCGGACGACATCGACCCAGGCGGGCGGGGGGGGCGCGGGGGGCGGGGGCGGCGGTGGCGGAGCGGTCGCCAGGCTGGGGGCGTCGAGGACAGCGCCCATGTCCACCTCATCGTCGAGGAGGGCGCCGGGCAGGTAGGCGAGGCGAGGGCGCTGGCGTCGTGGCAAGGCCTCCACATCGACAGGCGGGTCCAGGGGGTGGCCACGGGTGTCAGCCGCCGCAGGGGGGGGGGCGGCGGGAGGGGCGGGGGAGAGGCCCGCAGGAGCCCGTGGAGCCGGGGTCCCCGCCACAGAGGCCGCGCCAGCACCGGGGGAGGTGGGGAGGGCAGGGGGTGCAAGCGGCGCCGGGGGCTCGGCCAGCTGCAGGTGCAGCTGTGCACCCTCCGCGCACGGGGCCACCAGCGGCCCGGTGGCGGTAGGGGCGGCAGGGCCGCCGGAGCCGCTGGGGCCACCAGAGCCGTTGGGGCCGCCGGAGCCAGTGGGGTCGCCGGAGCCAGTGGGGCCGCCGGAGCCGGTGGGGCCGCCGGAGCCAGTGGGGCCGCCGGAGCCGGTGGGGCCGCCGGAGCCGGCGGGGCCGCCGGAGCCGGGGGGGCCGCCGGAGCCGGTGGGGCCGCCGGAGCCGGTGGGGCCGCCGGAGCCGGTGGGGCCGCCGGATCCGGTGGGGCCGCCGGAGCCGGTGGGGCCGCCGGAGACGGGGGGGCCGCCTGAGCCGGTGCGGGCGCCGGAGCCGCTGGGGCCACCAGAGCCGTTGGGGCCGCCGGAGACGGGGTTGCCGCCGGAGCCGTGGAGGCCGCCGGAGCCGCTGGGGCCGCCGGAGCCGTTGGGGCTGCCGGAGCCGGTGGGGCCGCCGGAGGTGCTGGGGGTACCCATGGCCCCTGGGCGAGCCGGGGTGGCCACCGGGGCACGAGGGCCCCCCCAGGCGGGAGCACGGCCGGCCGCGACAGGGGCGGTCTGGGCACGGCGGGCGCAGTCCCGAGCGGCGGCCTGCTGGGCCTGGTAGACATCCATGTCGATGGTCCCCAGGCGCACCTTGAACGGGACGGCACCGCGGACGTCCAGGGTAAGGGGCAGGGCTGCAGGCAGGACGGTATCGGGCGGCAGGGTCACCAGCCAGCGGTCCCGGATCACCAGGGCTTCGGGGATCCGGCAGAGGGTGTACGGGGTGGCGGAGAGGACGGAAGCGCCGAGGCTGGCCGCCATCTGGGCGCGGATACTGGCTGCGGAGAGCGCCGCTGGCCAGCCCGAGGTCAGCAGGGTCAGGGGGCGGGGGCGGAGGTAGCGGTCGCCGGTGGCAGCCGACCAGACGAGGGGAGGTGCGTCCCGTTGGATAGCCGAGGTGGTGAGGCAGCTGTGGGCATCCAGGAGGAGGGCGAGCTGCGCGATCAGAGGCGGGTCGAAGACCAGGTCGAAACGGATGGAGAGACCCCCCGGGACGTTGACGAGGGGGCAGCCGCCCACACCACCGGGGGCGGTGAGGCCGTGGGCTGCGGCGAAGGCGAACACCGGCTGCAGGCCCTTCAGGAGGGAGCGCAGGAAGGGGTCGGTGCGGCCGGCCACCGTGTTGGCCCGAGAGCCGCGCACGATGGCGGTGAAGGAGGCGACCACCAGGCGCGATTGCCCCACCTCCCGGGCCAAGCCAGGGACACAGTCGACGGGGATGGCGGACGGGGCCGAGCGAGCGCCGCCAGTGCTAGCACCGGCACCACGCTCACGGCGCGCCATGTCGCGAGCGGTCCAGTTACAGGGCCGGGGCGGCACCTCCGCGGTCAGCGGCACCGGCCATGAAGGCTAAACTGATAAGCAGATCTGATAAGCAGACCTGAGAAGCGGACCTGATAAGCAGACCTGATAAGCAGACCTGATAAGCAGAACTGACAAGCAGAACTGATAAGCAGAACTGATAAGCAGAACTGATAAGCAGACCATTGTAGCCAGAGCAGAATGCGAGTGTTACAGGGGAGCCAGAGCGGCTCAAGCGCGGAAGCGCAACCAGGCGGGCCCAATGGGCCAGGCCACAACACAGATCACCGGACGAAGTCAAAACCACTCCTCACTGGTCGGGAAAAGGCAGCCGGACCGAGGCCGACAGGGAAACCGAAAACGACTACAAGTGCGAAAGAGCCTCGCCGAGTAGGGAAAGCGTGCGTGCCGACCACGAGCCACCAACACCAAGCCTGCAGCGATGCGCGAGAGCACACCGGGAGGGCCAAAAGGCCAGGCCGCTACAAAGGCCACGGGAAAAAGACCCGCGCCGAGTAGGGAAAGCGTGCCGAACACGAGCCACCAAAGACCAAGCCTGCAGTGATACGCGAGAGCGCAACGGGGGGGCCAAAAGCCCAAGCCGCTAGTCAGGCCACGAAACAAGATCCGCGCCGAGTAGGGAAGCGTGTCGAACACGAGCCACCAAAACCAAGCCTGCAACGTGGGCGAGAGTCACCACAGCGAGTCGGAAACGGGTCCATGGCCATCCCACAGAACCGAGCCGTCGAGTCCATTGCCTCCACAAGAACCGAGCCTTCAGCGTGGGCAAGACCACGAGCACGGAGCCGTCCGCGAGGCGTAGCGAGCGGAGGAGCCGCGGCCCGGAGCGAGGACCATCAGCAGAGGCGCCAGCGCCGCCGAGCACCAGAGCGCGCCCAAGCTCCAGCAGCCAGTACCAGAGAGGGCGAAAGACGAGAGACGATGGAGAGCAGAGACTGCGCCGCAAGCGGACAGAAAGTTGCGCGACCCCATGACGAGGTCCACAAAAAGAGGACGAGGACGAGGACCACGGCGCCTAGGGCGCCGTGGCCCTGTAGAGCCTTGTATATTTTAACCAGAGCAGAATGCGAGTATTACAAGGGAGCCAGAACGGCTCAAGCGCGGAAGCGCAACCAGGCGGGCCCGATGGGCCAGACCACGACACGGGTCACTGGGCAAAAGAGCCCGCCCTCACCGGCCGGGAAGGGGCAAAAGCCGAAGGCAGCCAAACACGAGGACACGGAGAAGGCAGCACGCACAACTCAAAGCACGGGGAGGAGAACAAGCGCGTCCAGATAACACGAACCACCTGCACCAAGCCAGCAGCGAGACGCGAGGAACGCGTCCCGGCAAAACGGGGGCCCCAAGCCCCAGAACCCAAAAGCACCCACAAAAGACAGCAGAGCGGGGGCCTAAGGCCCAGAAAAACGCACCCGAGTCAGCCGTCGGGTCACCAGAGCAGAATGCGAGTGTTACAGGGGAGCCAGAGCGGCTCAAGCGCGGAAGCGCAACCAGGCGGGCCCAATGGGCCAGGCCACAACACAGATCACCGGACGAAGTCAAAACCACTCCTCACTGGTCGGGAAAAGGCAGCCGGACCGAGGCCGACAGGGAAACCGAAAACGACTACAAGTGCGAAAGAGCCTCGCCGAGTAGGGAAAGCGTGCCGACCACGAGCCACCAACACCAAGCCTGCAGCGATGCGCGAGAGCACACCGGGAGGGCCAAAAGGCCAGGCCGCTACGAAGGCCACGGGAAAAAGACCCGCGCCGAGTAGGGAAAGCGTGCCGAACACGAGCCACCAAATACCAAGCCTGCAGCGATACGCGAGAGCGCAACGGGGGGGCCAAAAGCCCAAGCCGCTAGTCAGGCCACGAATCAAGATCCGCGCCGAGTAGGGAAGCGTGTCGAACACGAGCCACCAAAACCAAGCCTGCAACGTGGGCGAGAGTCACCACAGCGAGTCGGAAACGGGTCCATGGCCATCCCACAGAACCGAACCGTCGAGTCCATTGCCACCACAAGAACCGAGCCTTCAGCGTGGGCAAGACCACGAGCACGGAGCCGTCCGCGAGGCGTAGCGAGCGGAGGAGCCGCGGCCCGGAGCGAGGACCATCAGCAGAGGCGCCAGCGCCGCCGAGCACCAGAGCGCGCCCAAGCTCCAGCAGCAAGTACCAGAGAGGGCGAAAGACGAGAGACGATGGAGAGCAGAGACTGCGCCGCAAGCGGACAGAAAGTTGCGCGACCCCATGACGAGGTCCACAAAAAGAGGACGAGGACCACGGCGCCTAGGGCGCCATGGCCCTGTAGAGCCTTGTGCCTTAAGCAGAATGGACCATTGTAGCGAGATTTTCCCCAGACGAGTCCGTACGAAACTACCGCCGATGCCGATTTTAGCGTGTGTACACGAGTCGGACGAGCAGCACAGACGGAACGCAGAGCCAAATGACCGATTACAGGACGGACACTTCTAAATGGCAAAATTAGAAGCGAGCGTCGGGAGGCATCGCGGAGGATGCTCGACATGCCATTCCCTGCTGAAAAAAGCCGAGATCGTATGTCGTGAGGGCCGAGACCGTGCTACTTGAGCACCGAGCCCGTACATTCTACCGCCGATGCCGAAATGTAGTGGCCGGAGAAACAGCTGAGACGGGCCGCATTTCCGCTCGGCCGGGAGCAGAATAAAAGTCCCCAGTAAACGAAATTTACAGCGGGGGCTGGGAAGCTGTGCGCAAAAAGATCGCAAATGGACCGGGAAATAGCAGCCGCGAACGGACAGGATTGCCACCTGGCAGATGCTTATCAAGGGATCCCTCTAACGGGCGTTTTTTAGAGCAGGTGGGCCACACGAGCGCAACTCACACTTCCCTACAACGTAAGAGGAATAGCAGCATGTGCATGGTACCAAATTGGGTTGGCTGTAAAAGTATGGTAGCAGACGGTGGGCCATGCGAGACAGCGCCAGCTGAGAAAACCGCGCGAATGCGCTACACTGGTACGCAGCCTCACGATACAGGCTGGGGACCTAAGATACCTCACGACGCAACAAATGAAGTGTTTAGGTGACCTCAAGCCCGGTTTACCCAGGACAAGAAGGGGCGGGGGCCATGTCCTGGACTTAAGAGAGGCAAGCCGGGCCTAACCCAAGCAGGGGGACCACAGCAAGACCAGCACACCTGAGCAGACACCCCCGAAGGCACAGGGACCTCGCTCGCCGCGGCCAAGACAGCTCGCCCCCGACAAGATAGACCGGCAGAAGAACCGAACATTGCACGAGCAAGGGGGCAATTCCGGAAGTGGTGCAGGCGAGGGGACACCGGGCCGGCGGTGGCGGCCCAAGGAAGCTCCCCCCAACCATAGGCGACGAATTGCGTAGTATAATGCTGGCGTTACTACTATGCTGGCATTTCCGGTGGCAATGCATGCTACTGCTCTGGAAAGGTGAAGCCAGCACTAGGGGCCCCAGGACCTGATGACAAGTTGGAGCCTGACGGTATGCACAACAGCGCCCGGGTTCCCCACAATAATGACATCCCAGCAGGTACAGGTACTGTACGCTAAGGCCAGTCGTCCAGTCCAGGACAGCACGCGATAGATCCCATCGTCCACACGCTCTCCCATCCACGCTCTCCCGAAACCAAAAGTCATAGAAACACCCCTATTGTGAATCGAAGGCAAAATACGTGGATACTAGACACTGGAAGATGGATGAGGACTTAAGTAAGGAAAGTTCGATATTTATACAATTTGAGGGATTGGATACTCGCTCCGTGTCGGGTCAGTGAGGCGTCCTGCGCTCGGACTATTGTTACGGTACGCCCATCCACGCATATAAAACCGAAAATAACATATTTGCACGATCATCTGCTTCACGAAGAAGACGGTTCCCGTCTTTGCGCGGTACTGAGGTTTGGCAATTCGTACGGCGGATTACAAGCCTTTGCGGTCTCGTTCATATTTCAGCAACGTAATTTCTATGTAAAACCTTATGAGCTTGAAAAAAAATTCATGAACTTTGCCTCGGACTGACATGCGCCAAACGGGCCACTCATCCGTGACCGCGACCTTTTACAGGACACTTGCGCGCAGCGATTGCCGCCCGCATAGGATCTATATTGCCTGAAAGAAGTTACACTGACTCGCTCGGTACATTTGGCCACATTTCTTCGTTTGGCGGGTAACATGGATCAGCGCCATCAACAAGCAGGCGCTCCGACGCTTCCCCAGTAGTCCCAACAGCAACAACAGAGGAATATTACGCTCACTGACGCGCAGTTCTTTCAGCTGCTTAGGGAAGCTTAGCAGTCCGGGGCTCAGCAGGCCGCTGCCCAGCAGGCCGGGGCTCTGCAGGCCGCACTGCAGCTACCGGCGCCCCACCCAGCTGCAACCCAGCCACCACCTGCCCCTCAGCCAGCTGCGCCGGTAGCTAAGCCGGGCAGGAAGCGCGGACCCCAGACAGCAGCTACGGCTGCTGCTGATGCTGTCCGGAAGAAGGGAAAGTGTCAGATTGCCTCCGGCGAGGGTGACGGCGAGGGTGAGGTGGACGTGTCAGGTCAGGCACGTTGGACAGACGAAAAGCGTATACAGCTGCTAGATGCAGCCGCCGCTCAGCTGCAGAGGCCTAACAAGTCCTTCAGGTAGGTGTAACACCCTTGATGGACTGGGAGGACGTTGCCAGGTGGTAAGCCTAACGTGCCGCTCAGTACAGCACATTCACTAATTGGGGCGCTTGGAACTGCGGCCTCGCGGTAAACCCAAGGCATCTCCCAAGCTGGCTCATATCAGTCACTGCTCCCGTTTCGCCTCCTTTCTTCCTCAGTGCTATGGAGAATGGACGCACGGCAGGGGCCTGCGAGGCCCAATATAACCAGCTGCTGCGCTCCGCCCGGCTAATTTCGGAGTATCGCAAGAAGGCGACTGGCGCCAAGCCGTGGTTCGACCTTTCCAAGGAGGAGAAGCATTCCTTCGCCGCGGAACTGGAACTGAGAATCCTTGTCCTGTTGCCCATTGTCACTCCGACCCTCACCGCGAACATAGACCCGAGCCCGAACCCACAAGCTTTAGCCTACGACGCATAATTGAGAAACATGCGGAATTATAGCCTTTTCGCAGGAAGGACACGTCACCACATCTCCGTTCGTGCAGTGCTCTGATGGGAAGACCATGCCGCTTCCTTTGAAGGGTTTTCGCTGAAGAACATTATCTAGGACCATTATACGGCAACAATCGGGCACTTGCCCTCTTCCAGCCTCTCCAGCAGCAAGGTAGCGCCTGGACCACCGAAAGCAGTGTTGCTCTCCTGGTTAAAGCCATACCAGCCCCCCGCGCCATACCAGCTCTGTTATACCATACTTGGTACTAATTGGGCGCGGCGGTGGAAGCCTAGGGTCACGTACGGCAACAATCGGGCACTTTCCCTCTTCCAGCCGGTCCAGCCGCAAGGGGGCGTCTGGACCAGCCACCAAAAGCGGGATTAAGCCAGGCCCCCCGGCCTGCCGCTGTGGGAGTTCTCTCTGGCGCGGAGTGCGCGACTGGCGGCAAGGGCTGTGGTTGTGGGGGCGGGCAAAACAATCAATGGAAGCACGAGCACCGTGCAAGGCGCGGTGCACCGCCGCGCCTTGCACGAGAACATGCTGCATCCACGCCCGAGCGTCAACCTTTCGGAGCTCAACTCACGTTTTCACTACCTGCACGTTGTAAGCGTCAGCGACCCGGCCCAATTGTGCGCCTAATACCACGAGAAATGCGATCGATCGTAGTGCCTCCCTCCTGCATTAGGCCAGCGCGCACGTGCGGTCGGCTAGCTGCGACTCGCCGCACACGCATTGCCGCCTTCTCGCCCCAACCTCTCCGATCCTTACATCGTCGCGCACGACGCTTTGCGAAACCTAGGAACGGGCGTCGAACTCAGCTCTTCTCCGCCAAGCGCGCCGGTGGTAGTCGGGTTGGGCGACCCTGTCATGGACACTCTCGCCAACATCTCAGCGGAATGGCCCACAACAATCACTCCCGAGCCAGGCGGTTGTCTTCCAATCCCGCCCGATGCCATGGAGCAGCTGCTTTTGGACTCCGGCAAGCAAAGCGAGCTGGTGTGCAACTGCAAGGACGCGCTGCTGGGGCTGCTGCAGGTGGGGGGGAGGGGAGGCTGGGAGTGAGGGTGGGGAGATGCCAGAAGGGGGGAGGTTCGAGGAAGACCCGTGGATGGCGGGGGGGATGGCGGGGGGGATGGCGGGGGGGAGTTGTCTGGCGCAAAAGCAGGGTGTAGTGGAGGGGTCGTAATGACTTGAGTTTGGGAACGGCAACAGTGCTACTTCATCTACGACGACTACTGCTGCTGATGCCGTTGGCGCATTTTGGAGGGCGAGCAAGAGGAGGTGGAGGAGGAGGAGGCTTCCTTGTGGATGGGTATGCAGGGGAGGAGACGACCATTACCCACCGCACTACCCGAGCACCCCCCCCTTCCCTCCCCCCGTCCCCCTTCCCCCCTTTCCGCCAACCCTCCCCCCCCCAGGACGGCCTGGTGGACCTCATCTTCGCAAACGAGGAGGAGGCCATGACGCTCTGCGCCGTGATGGTCCTTCCGCCCCCCGGCTCCGAAACCAGCCCCGAGGCCTGCGTGGCCGCGGCCCAGCGGTACCTGCTGTCGCCCCAGGGCGGCAGGACCCGGGTGGAGGTCACCAGTCTGGGCGCGCGGGGCTGCGTGGCCCGTGGGTCGGTCGGCGAGGAGGGCTCGTCGCCTGCTTGCCGCGTGACTTTGGTGGACACCATTGGAGCCGGTGGGTTCGGCGAAGGGGGGGGTCATAGAACGGGCGGTGCGGGTATGGGTGCGGGTGTGGGTGCGGGTGCGGGTGCGGGACTGCGTGGGCTGTGGATCGGGGGGGTTGGGGTTCGGGGAGTCAGGCGGGCTGTGGGCAGTATAGTACGCCTGGGGCCTCCGCACCCACTTAATCAATCCCGCGCTAACCGCCACCAACATCCACCAACCGCCACCCTCCACCACGCTGGTACGAGTGCTTACGTACAGCTAGCGCCGCCTCTTCTCCTTTGTCCTTTTCCTTCGGTTCCTCCATAGTCATACATAACCGCGCTCCGCCCCGTCCCGCCCCGCCCCGCCCCCGACTGTCTGCCTCACCCCTCCCTCTCACACACACCCCGTTACTCGACCAGGCGACTTCTTCACCACCGGCGTCCTGTCCGCGTACCCCCGCTCGGGCTCCCTGCAGCAGTGCTGCGCGGCTGGGTGCGCCGCGGCGGGCTGCGAGGCGGTGCAGGCCCAGGGGGTGGAGCTTCCGCCTGTGGCCTTCGACCGGCTTTGGAGCTCCATGACCACCATCCTCGCGGCGGTGGCCGCGACAGCGCCCGCTGGCGGCGGCAGCGCAAGTGCGCTGGCGGCGGCGTTGAGCGGGCAGACGGTGGCGGCGGCGCCGGTGGCCGTGGGGGCGCTCGTATAGGGTGGGGTAGGGGGGCCGTGGGGGGTTGGCGAGGAAGCATGTTGAGGGCCGGTGAATCGGATGCATCCGATTTTATATAGGGGTCCACCGCGTCACCCAGCCAGTCCAGCCAGCCAGCCAGCCAGTCAACCAGTCAACCAGTCAACCAAGCGAAACGTTTGCCTGGCTCGCTTGCGTCGTCAGGCCCCTGCTCGCGCGTCGCACCCGCGCATAGTCGTGTCATCTCATCGTGTTCCAAGGTGCTCTCATTTGCATCTTGCAAACCTTGGGCGGAGTGTCATACGCAGCTCTGGAGCGAGCCGAGATGGAGGCAGCAGAGGCCGTGGTGGTGGCGGTGGTGGTGGCGGTGGCGGTGCTCCTGTCTTCCATAAGGACACACTGGATGTATGTACTTGCTTTGTCATAAGGCCCTGGTGTGTGCTGTGGGTGAGCAGAGGGGTGGGCAGGGGGGGAGACTGTGGGGCTGCGGCAGGGGCCGGCGGGGGGCGCCAGGGGGTGAAGGAGGAGGAGCAGGACCAGAATGGGGAAGGAAGGGGTGCTCGCCTTGTGTTTTTTTGACGTGTGTTGCGTCGTTGATCAAGGTTGGGTTCATGCATTCCCGCTGCGCAGTGCGGTGCGGTTCGCGAGGAGGGCCCGGGTGCCCGGGCGTCGTAGGGCCCAACTAGCACGCACCTTGAGGCAAGCAAGCAGGCAGACAGATAGGGACCGATAGGCAGGCAGACAGCCTTGGCTGACTGACAAATTGGGGTTGCAAGAGTTAATTTTGCGCAAGTATCTTAGCACTGTGGGTGTCGATGGTCGGATGCGTGGGTGTGGATGGGTGGATGTGGGTGGCCTGCGTGCGCGCTTGGGCGCCTGGCTGGGCTCTAGGGAAGGGAGGGCGGGGGAAAACGGGGTAGGGAGGTAGGGTAGGCGGGCGGGCGGGCCCCAACCCGCCTTAATCGGCAACGCCACCACTTTCCCCCCGAGTCGGTTGGGGACTAAAAGTTTTGCTCGCGTCAACGAAGGCCTCGGATGGCTTGCAACGGCCGAGTCGTTGCGAGATGCATGGACCCACGCGATTGTGACCATACCCTGGGGGTTTTCATAGTATTACCACATTAGCTATAGGCAGCAATAGGCTCGTGCTTCTCATAGGAGAGGACTGGGGGCACTCGGGTGGTGATGGCGACGGCTGGAGGCAGGCGGGGATTGCGCCGCCGGCCCTCCCGGCTGCGTGTTACACACTGCGGCCGCGTCAAGTACGAGACATCGTCGCCGCAGACCCGCAGCGTCGAGGGACGTGTCAAGGAGTCTGCTTTGGATGTGTACGGCATGTGCACCAGGAGGCGATCGATAGATGCCAGGATGCGCCTGTCGTACGGGCGTTGTCGTATGGTGTTTTCGTCGTACGGGTGTGTTTGTTGCGGCTTGGTCGGCTGGGGTTGACAGGAGCACTGCGGCAGCATGGCGTCGTCATCTCGCATCTGGGAGCCTATTACCTTCATTACTATTAGTAAGAGTACTTGTCCACTCGGCCAGCAAGCCGCCCTAATGCATGATGAATGAAGGCTTGCTGGCTGGGACGTAGGGAGAGAGCTGTTATTTAGGGCGGCGGGCGAGGTACATATGTACTGCAGCTCGTCGTGTAACTGTATGTTACGACAAAACACGTCCGATCAGTTGCAGGCTACCCGCATCTTAAAGCGGCTGCCCGCTTGCCTCCAGATGCCGCCCGGACAACACCGGTCCCAGCATTGTTAGGTCAGTTTTGTCATCAGTTGTATGAGAGCACTCAGCAAGGCTCGCTCGACCAGGTCCTCGCCATATGGCCCTCAGTCAATGGAGCCTTTAGGTAGGTCAGCATCAAAAACATTCCCATGCGAAAATACGGCGCGCCGGGAAGCCACCTCTATACGGTGGGACCACGGGGGGTAACGGAGAAGGCGCGCGCAGTATCTCGCAATGGTGCTACGCTGCCGGGACGCGAGGCGCTCCCGAGGAGGGCTGCGACGAGAGCATCAGGATGGCGAACCGCGGGGCGACCCAGCAGATCTATATCCTGTATCCATAAATAATAAGTATGGGATGTATGGAGCCGAGCGCTTATTTGCTGACCCTGTGAGGCCAGACAGATCCTTTTCGTAGATGGGTGAGCGTTACAGGTCCCTGCGCTCGACTACCTGTTTCCATATCCGTTTACAGTAAATTAGAATGTAAATTGTACACGAGGCCCGAATCTGCGGGGGGACTGCGAATCTGCGGGGGGACTGAGGTGCATCCTAAAAGCCCATACATTCGGGGCCCCGGATATCCTTGGGTCATGAGCAGGTAGGGGGTACTCCAGTCAACCCCAGAATCGGACATGCTGAGCGAGCATACTGTGAGCATGCATGTCCACATACATGTCCACATACAGTCCGACTTAAGCTCCCATGTGGAAAGTGCGCCATAGAGATTAGCCCTGCTGAACTCTATTTCGGCCGGATTTTACCCGGTTCGCGTTTGGTAGGGATACTGGCGCAGATGCTGGAACCGGCGGGGGTGAACAAACGCACCACTACTCACTCGATGCGTACGTATATTTGGTGGCGACTGTACCGGGTCAGAGGGTTCAGCGCATGGTCCTACCTCGCACACTAGTGTGCCCGCCTCGTCGTACTCTCGTACATTTGCGTTGCGACTATTCCTTTTGTGGTTGTACCACACAGTTCATTTTCAAGCCCACCTAAAACGGAAAGATCCGCCACAGCGACAGTGAAGCCGCAGCCAAGGGGCTGCCGGCTGAGGTCCGCCAGGCGCACGGACGCTGGCGCACTGGTTGAACACTACACGTGGCGCGAACTAGAGAACGCCGCTTACGGTCACCAGCCGCGTGGGCCTTGCCTGATGAGGTGTGCGTATCTCCTCGGTCTGCAGTGTAAGTTCCTGTTGAGGTTTCTAAGCTGTCAGCAATCCAGAGCGCTCGGGATGGCTGACAGCTTAGAAACCCCAACAGTTCCATGTCAGCGGTCTCTCCGGCACCTCCCTTCCTTTTGTCTTTAGCCAAAACTCCGTCGGCACCGTGAAGCATCAACCCAGCAATGACGAGAGACAGAGTACAGGTTGTAATACAGAAACGAGGCTTTACAACGGCACAGCAGCAGCAGTGCATAGGTATCTCCCCTCGCCGGTAGGCACATACAGGAACTTACCCTAACCGTTTCCTTCGTACCGGTATGTAAGTTTCGAATGAAGCTGACCTCACTGACACTGCCGTTCCACCATGTTGTATATTAAGCTTAGCCGCCGTAGGGGTCATAAATCCCAACATGCTTTAATTTATTTACGTAAAAGTATGGAGCATAATTGTTCCTATTTGCGAAGACCATAAACCAATCGGCATAATAAGCGTCCTGGGAGGTGCCCGTGTTGAACATTGCCGTGGGTGTGGTTCCCTCCCTGCCCACGATGTACAGCCGCCCGCGCCCATCATCTGTTGCATTTCCGTACGCTGTGGGCTGGAGACAGACCTTGCCGATGCACAGGCGCTTGACGTCCAACGTGTCGGCGGGGGCCTGTGCAGCGAGCGAGCAGTAGCCAGTGGCAGTAGTGCTTGGACATCCATACACAAAGGTCGGGAAGATACGTAGACGAACAAGCCGGCAGTACGTAAGGCGCGCGCATAAATCGAGCCCGATAAAGACGCACGCGTGATACGTAGATAGGTTTGGAGCGAGAGGCTTTCTTTCTCTCCTCACGCAAGCAAGGAAGTAAGGGCGAGCGATAGGGTTGGGAGGGCGGTGGCGGCGGCTGGTTAATGCATCATTCGTATGCATGATGACCATTCATTGCTTGGTCAGCAGGGTTGGCTGCTGGTGTGCACGCCACGAGCAGATAGGCGAACTATCAGGAGGCCATCTAACAGCACGCAGCAGGACATGTATGCGCAGATGCCGGCTCATGGCCATCACACGCCGGCTCGTCTGTGCTCTAGTTCGCCACGAATGCACCACTGATGTAGCTCGCTGCTCGCTAGAGGCAGCGTCTACACGCCCAGGAGTCGAAGGAAACTCCTATCCTCCTTTACGCCAATCGGTGGAAGGCCTACAGCCATTTACCAGTGATGTTCGGCGATGGCCGGACATCATGACTAGATAGAGCAATCATGCCCTCGTCCCAACCTAGCTAGGCGCTGACGCTAGGGTATCGACCTACTGACAATGTAGTGTCGTCTTATCATCAGATAATGACATGTATGTTGTGTTCGATCGAGTCATAGCACACGGCCGGGCTCTTCAGAGTTTGCCGAGGGGCTATCCTGCGAGGGTACGTGTGCGTCCACCCGTAGCACTACTACTACAACAACCACTGCCGTCTAAATAATGCTGGCTGCTCAGCGCACACGCATACACACACGCCCTCAGTTAGGAAAGCACGTACTAGGCACGTACTCATAGAAAAGGAACTATCGATTGCTCGCTTGTGTTCAAGATCGGTGGCCGGCTAGCTACTACTACGTGCATGCATACGTGCGAACGATAGGCATGGCAGCAGCGAGCTAGCAGCAGCGAGCGACAGCTATAATTAGCTGTGCAATAATGCGCGACTTGGGCTGCAAGCGGCAGTACGCGAGAATGCCGGTGCATGCGCCAAGGCAAGCACGCAGCAGCAGGCGCGCGCGTGGCTATTTATTTGCGATTGATGGCAAATTGACAGCCCGCATCGACGCAGTGAGTGAGGCGGCTATGTATGGATGGTTATTTGCCTTACTGTTGTACATTGCTATGATAACTGGGGCACGCAGGGCGGCACCATCATCAGTGGGTGGGTTCCTTGCTTACCGGTGGTGGTGGCGCCGCGGGTGCCAGCGGCGGCAGTGGCGGCGGCGGGGCTTCTAATTTCGCCACTTTTCTCTCTAGCGCGGCAATTTTCGCTGCCAGGTTGGCCTGCTCTACAGTCTGCGCTGGCTTGATGTAGAGCTGCGTGCGGAAGGAGCTGGCGACGGTGGTCATGAGGCTGATTTCGACAACGTCGCGGCCCCCAGGCAAGGCGGCTTGGCTCAAATTGACGGCGCACTGCACCGTGTAATAGACCTGGGACGGACGTGCGGAGGCAGGGGCAATGTGGGACATGTAGATGTGGGGTTTTGCCTCTCTTACATAATATCTATACATACCACATATGGAAGCAGGGGTATAAGAATCCAAATCAAACATGTACAAACAAATATGCTCCCAGTTCAATAGGCGAGACCGCTCGGGTCCAGCCAGCAGGCCAAGGATGAACCTGTGCGCCATTATTGTATATGGTGGCAGCTGCGTGCGTGTGCCGATTACTTCTCACCAGCGGCAGCAGCTCAATGTCGAAAGGACTCTTGGGTGGCGGTGGCGGCCGGCGGTGGTCGTGTGGGCGGTGGCGGGCGTCGTACTACTGCTAGCTCGCCCTCCTTCTCCCTGCAATCACGTCGTTGGAATACCCCATCAAGGTGAGTTTGGAAGTATTATTAGAATGTGTTTTTACATGAGCTTTCATGCGGATCGGAATGCGTGGATGTAACATCTAGCTGCACGGCCGCATACCTTTGTGAGAAAGCTGACGCAGGGTGGCAGTAACAAAATTGTTCGCAAGCAAGTAAGGGTAAAACTGAGCCCTCCATTTGATAGTAGTATACAGCAGTGCGCCACGTAACGGATTTCAAATTTGTCCCTGCGGTTTTTTCTTTGGATGGGCTTAAGCGAGCGACTTCCTCTTACTTAATTTTTTACCTGGGAAGTACGTACCTAGAGCGAGGGATGCATATTTGTACACGACTGCGTGAGATGACCAACCGCACAACCGTGCCCAATTAACAAATGCATGCCTGCGCAATGCATTGGTCAGCGATTGGAACACACGTAAGACGCACGCGGCTTCTAGCTAGCTATTGACATTCCATAATTCTGCCATACATGCCGTCGATTGCATGCTGCTGCTGGTGGGCGCACGCTAGCCCAGGCACATATGGGTGGGCCGAACGAGCCTTCCAGAACAGGCCCGCAGTCAAGGACAGAAAAGAAGGTGGCCGATTTCAGCAGGCCGCAACAGCAGTAAGGACTGCAGTTTAACACTCGTCAATATGTCGCAACGCTCGTGCAACGCTCCGGCATTTGTTTGCAGCCCCTTACAATGCCGCTTATGCTTGCGACTTTCCCTCTGAAGTGCTATCCCGGACGAGTAGAGATTCAGAAACTGATATGGAATCATTCTTGATTGTCCAGACGTTGCCGCGATACTCCGATAGATGTATGAGCCCCGCTTTCATCCTGGCTCGAGGGTCTTATTATGGTAATACGAACTTGATACGTAAGTATGTGCTCATCTCCCAAGTTACACAAAACACAGGCCAAGAGGCCCCACTCTGCGCACAACCGCGGCTGCTCCTTTGTTCCATTTTCACGGCCTTGCACACCCCGTACGCTCGCAGCTAGGATTCCCGAACAAAGTCCCTCGCTGGCGGAATGTCGATCGGACAGCCGCATGTCCCAGCCCCCCACCAGCTCTACAAAATCCATCGCGATTCAAAATGCGATGAAGCAGCAAACAAGGGAAAGGGCGTGCCCGTAATTGAACACGCGCCGCGCTGCCCTACATGCGCACATTCCTCACAGCTCCGTGCCGTCGTACAGTACGGCGCTCTTGGTCACGATGGGTACCCCTTCGCGCACGCACAGCCCCACACCCACCCGGTCCATTGCCTCCCACACGCCTGGGGGGGGGGCCGGCGGGGGGGGGGGGCGGGTTGAGTTTTGAGGAGTGTGTGTCGGGTGGGCCAAGAGGTACGAGATAGCTAGGTGGTTTCGGACGCGGTGAGCCAGGTGGCTGGCAGCGGCGGGCAGATGCATCTCCGCACGAATCGAACCCCTGCCCCAAGCCCACGGCCTCCCTACGTCGCAAGGATCCCTCCTCCTCCTCCTCCCTACCGACACCGATGCATACGGCGGTGATGCGGTCACCGCGCCCCCCCCCCCAAACCCAGATCCCGACCGCCAGATCCAGCCCAACCGCCAGATCCAGACCCAGTCACCCAACCGCCAGATCCAGCCACCCCGGCAGTAACCCAGATGCACCCACCCACCCGCCCGGTTGGCGATGACGCAGTTGCGGCCGATGCGTGCGTTCTTGTCGACCACCGCGCCCTCCACCACACTACCCGCGCCAATACCCATGGGAGGCACCGGCAGCGCTTCGGCAGCAGCAGGTGACGAAGAGCCGGAGGGCAGGTAGGAGCGCACCGCGGAGGGGGCGGGGCGCGGTGCAGGGAGGGGAACGAAGGTGGGGGCCGGGAAAACAATCGTGAGGCGGTTGATCATGCGGCAGGTACTAGATGTATGACAGGGGGCCGAGGGGCCCAGCAGGGGCCGAGGGGCCCAGCAGGGGCCGAGGGGCCGAGGGGCCGAGGGGCCGAGGGCGGGGGCGTTGAAAGCGCAGCAATCAAGCTGGGGTGGTGTGCGGGGGTTCGGCGCGAGGAGCGGTTATCTGGCGACTCCCTATCTAGGGATGGGCCTCTCGATCCCGGGTGTACGACCTCTGTAAATAGGTACGTACGAGCAACACCGCAGGCACGCCCAGGCCGCCAGCGTCCTCACTGGGCGATCATCATCATCATGAGGGACCTAGCAACCAGCAGCAGGTCTGTCATGCATGACGCGGCTCAGTCCTACCTCTGTCCCGTACTCGAGCAACCTCCCCCCCCGCTCAAACCCCGCTCCACCCCAGCCCCAGCGAACTCACCCCCGGGGCCCGCCTCGCTCCACTCCAACGCCCTGTCGTACTTGCCGCCAGCGGCGGTCTCAGACTGGAGGCAGGCAGGGGAGCGTATTGAAGGGGGGGGAGGGGGTGACGAAACCCACGTCAACGACATGGAAAGGTGGGCAGGGGTAATAAGGGTCCGGGCAGAGGCGGCACGATCCGCCCCGTGGGCCAATGCGGTCGGTGGTGGGACGGGAGGCGCGGTGTACGTGTATGGCACGACGGAGGCCCCGTCGATGGCAGCGAGGTCGTAGTTATATTGAGACGTCCGCCGCCCCTCGTCGTAAAGGCAGGGGTTTTCTACGCACCCCACCCCACCCCACCCCGGGTTACTTGTAACACCCCACCCCGGGGCGACCCGAGGACCCCGGCCCCCTGATAGGTCGCGTTCGACGCCAATGACGGCGGCGCCTTTCCTACCCAATCCAATCCATGCCACCACGACAGGTGAACGACAGTACGGCATCCGTTGCTGTCCATAACCCGGGAACGACATTACGGCATGCATCCTTGGCCCCAACCGCACGTGGCGCGTCCCCGTCGAGCCGACCAGGGTAGGTGGCTTGGGGATTGCCCCTCCCCGCCACCCCTACCAAATACACCAGCCAACCAACAAACTGACTGAGCGGCTCCCGACCCCTCCCAATCACCCCCCCCGCCAACGGCCTAGCCTCCATCCATAACCGCCAACCGCCAACCGCCAACCTCTAGGTCGTCCTCGTAGTAGTCGGCCCCCATGATGACGCTGTCGCGGATGACCACCTCGCGACCTTACGGGGGGGGAGGGGGAGGGGGAAAGTAGTGTGTATTGCTGACCCTGCGGGGGCCGCCTGTCCGCCGCAGCCCTTCTATTCAGGCTGATGTGCATATGTCGTACAACGTCCCCCCGGACCACCCCTGAAGGCACCGTACGGTACGTCCTCAGGTCACCCAAGCCACCCGCCCGTTTCCGTTCCACTGTATAACCCCTTTTGCATCTTACCACGGAACCCTCCCCTTTTTTGCATCTTACCACGCGCCCCTCCCCACCTTTTGCATCTTATCACGGGCCCCTCCCCCCTTTTGCATTTGAATCCCCTCCCCCCCTTCCCCACACCCCGTCGCCACTCCCCCACACCCCAAAATGCCCACCAATGATAGCTCGCGGCCCCACCACCGAGCCCCGGATGGTGGCTCCCAGGATGCGGCCTCCGGGGGAGATGGACGAGCGGCTGACGTGGCAGGAGACCATGTCGGTGGGCGGCAGCGCCAGGGCGCCCTGCCGTACGGACAATCCAGGGAGGGCGCGCGAATGAACGAGGAGGGAGGAAATAACAGAGGGGGGGCGATCCCCGAAGAGCGTCACGTGCAGGAGCCAGCTCCGGAACACTTGGTCCATTAGATACTTGTTTCGCCTTGCAAACTGAAGTACCGACTTTATTCTTATGGAATACTGAAGCTCGAAAGCCCGATCCTTGCAACACCTTGCCTTCATCATCAACGACCCTCTGCCGCCTTTCCAGCAGCGCCCGTAATACGCTGTCGCCCCAAGCAATCCGGCCCAATCCGCCCAGCGCATGCCGTCCTCGCCCCAGACTCCCATCATTCCAAGTAGCACCGATAGGTATAGAGAGAGTATACATAGCATTCCCCCCAGAGGGTGAGTCCAGCACCTCTCTCAGCCCCCCCCCCCCCGGCTCGTCCTGCGTTGACTCCCAAACCCGCACATGTCGTCCCAGGCCCCTGCCCCAGGGGTTTCCTCCCCTCCCCTTTACCCCCACCTGCCCCGGGTGACTTTTCTTCCTCCCCCCTCCCCCCCACAACGGTTTTCACGCCACTCCCCCCCCCGGGCCCCCCTGGGTTTTATGCCCCCCCCGCCCCCCCCCGGGCCTCCACCAACGGCTCCCCCCTCCACCCCTCCACCCCACCGTGAGCACCATGTCGTGGTGTGCGAACTGGTCGAAGGGTGTGCCCCCTCGCAGGCAGTCCAGGTTGGCGGCGACGAAGGTGCGCACGGAGGAGCCCACATCGGCCCAGTAGCCGTGAAGCCGCCAGGTCATGACCTGCGGGAGCGTGTGCGTGTGTGTGCGTGTGTGTATATGTGTGCGTGGGGGGGGGGGAGGTGGGAGGGGGAGGAAACACCGCCGTAGGTCGGCACTGGAAAGTGAAACCGAAAGTGCGGGCCGGGGGGGAAATCCGTGGACCGGCAAGCGAGGAAACGGACCGGCAAGGCGGGAGGGGATGCAATGGAAATGGGGTTCGGGGACGGAAGGGAATAACGGAGGCACGCGGGTTTCGGAGCAGCAGGGAGCGGGGCAACGCCGCCCCACCGCCTCCAGCAGCAGCTCGCCACCCCCTAACCCTCGGCCCCCACTTCATCACCCTCTCACCCTGTACGGCATGGTTTTGTCATCCTCCTGCTCCCCTCCCTCGGCCCCGCTGTGGCCGCTGCCGCGCCCCCGCCGCTGCCGCTGCGCCTCCGCCGCCGCACGCCGCGCCGCCGCCGCCGCGGGCACCAGCGGCAACACGTCGGCGCCAAAGTTGTGGGCGCGGGGGTGGTCTCGGAGCAGCTGAAGAAGGAACTGCGGGATCAAGGATTTCGGGCGGACGGCGATCTGGGTTTATTAGCGGGGCGAGGGGGCAGGGCGCGACAGCAAGCGGCGTCAGCGCCGGTGGAGGCCAGGGGCCCAGCTATCGGTGTACGACTTTTTAGGCACCCACTCGCTTTTCGCACTCGCACTCAGGCTCACACTAACACTCACACTCGCACACACTCGCACTGCGCGCACCCCCGAGTAAACGGGTCTTTTTTGCAACTCCCTTGTTGCAAACTCGTACCTGGGTTTCCTCACAATCCCCCTACACACTCTCCTCCGCTAGTCATTTCCCCCTGGGGGGAGATAGATCTGCTCGCGTGCCCCGGTTTCCCCGCTCCTTCCCCCCCGCCCCGCACGCACACACAACAACGTTTCCTAATCGGCCTCATCTTTTCAGTTCTAGGCACGCCACGATGCGCGGACTGGAAGCCCACCCAGCCTTGTGCGTGTCGCCACGCCGCCTAGGAGCACGAGGTCAACACGCATTCAGGCTTATTGCTTCTCCTCAAACCCCTCCGCGGCTCAGTCCCCGCCCGCCCACCCTGCTGCTTTCTCGGTTTTACAACTCCCTACGGGTCGACCCACGGGTCGCCTCCCAACCCCACCTGCTTCTCGAAGACGTAAATGCCACACGAGGCCAGGAAGGGCGCTCCGTCAGCGAGGCGGGAGGCGCGCTCCCCGGACAGGCGGAAGGGCTGGGAGGGAGGAAGGGGGGACAAGGGGAGAGGGGGTGAAGGGGCGCTACATGGTCGGAGGAGGGAGGGAGGAGGAGGGAGGAGCCCAGTTAGTTAGGGTGCGCAACCATGTCGGTGTTACCCCTGTGGCAGGGCGCCAAGGTGTGATGACGGCTCGTCGCACCAGCGAACCAGGTCTAAAACTGCCTCCAAACCACCTCCAAACCACCTCCAAATCAGGTCGTCCGAGCTATGGCTTCCTACGAGCCCCGAACCGAAATCAGCAGGGCAATCTCCCGCGCGCCCCCTCTCCCTTTCCCGCCCCCGGTCCCGCTTTCCAAATACACACAGCGCCCATCCACACCCAAATACACACGCGCCCCCCCCCTAAATTCGCCCCCTACCTCCCCCCAAATGCACGCACCTCCCGCTCCCGGGGCCGCCGCGGCTTCTCCACATAGTCGACCATCTCGTACGTGTCGGGGTCGACCTGCGCGGGAATGACATGCACGGCGTCGGGTGTACGGTGTACGACATCGGAGCGATTCCCCCTTTCCGAGATGAAGTCGCAACTGCTCTCCCCTTCCTAGCCTTCCCCCAACACACCCAACCCAACCTCGCCCACCATCGCACCGAATCCGAACCGAAACCGAACAATCATGCCGAAGCCGCGATCCGAAACCCGGAACCTGAAATCAACACCCGCCGGATCTCCGAACCCACCTACCTGCAACACCCCCAGCTCCCCGACCTGGTGCTCCTGAGCAGGGTGCGTCACAATGGTGACGGCCGCCCGCTGACGACGTGTGTATGTACGGCAGCGAGCGAGTGGACGAGCAGCGAGTGAGGGGGCCGAGGGGGGGGAGGGGGCCAAGGCGTTAGGTTGGCTGCTGCGTGTATGGCTGCCGTACGGCTGTCGTACGGCTGTTGGTCGTGGGATGAGCGGCGGCCTTCGTTGCTTGGCAGGTAGGGGTGCGTGTATGTTGCGGTGGTGCCGTCGTCGTCGTCGTCGAAGGAGCGCGCTGCACCAGCAGGGTGGACTCACACGAGTATATGGAGGCCCAGCCATCAACACTACTACATACGCATGTGCCTATCTGCGGTGGTTCTATTCTTCGTGCCTTGCTACCTGGAGCCCACTCCTGCCTGGAGTGCTCCTACTGGACGCATTGCTGGCGGTCGCCGTTGCCGTGCGCCTCTTAGCCTGTACCAGTTCGCCTCCAGGGAGGGAGCCCTGCTGAAGTGCCGCCCTACGGGCTTCCTCTCAACCTCCCCCCCCTTTTCCCTCGTCCAGGCTGCCGTCGACCGCCGTCCACAGGTTTCCCGGATGGGCACCCCAAGCTCTCTCCGGCATGCACATGCACACTCGTACACGTGTCCGAAGGCTATTCGCCAGCTAGCTTCTGCTGCCCCCCGCCGTTTGCTACCATATGTCGTGTGACCGGGTCTTCTCACCAGCTGCCTCCCAAGCTGCCACCTCACCTGCTCTTGGTGGTAAGCGACCAGGTGCTCGAAGTCCGCCCGGTACAGCTGGTCGGCCGGCAGGATGAGCACGTGCTGGGCCTGTAGGGGCAGGGGGCGCAGAGAGGGATTTACTTGCGGCGGGTGTCGTACGTGTGTACAAATGAGCAGCGGGGTATGTGTACGGATCATCAGGCTGCTGATAGATGAGGCCCTTGATGACGAGGCCCTCCGCCGAAGGCCTTGCCCTTACGACCGTACTTTGAAATCTGACACAGTTTAGTCAAGGCGATGTACGGTCACACACGCCGGGACAACGTTATAACGTACGATACTGTCACGCACGTGCGGACAAGCAACGGTACAACGTACGGCCTCCGGCAGAGCGAGAAGGTGATTGCCTCTCTCGGCCATCAGGAGGTCCAACCACAGCAGTTGCACCTACCCTGGTTAGTTGGGGGCGGGTAAGGAGGGTCCCGCAACTGGGTGGGTGCGCCGAGTGCATCACCCGCCACCTGAGCCCCTCCACCTACCCTGCACGACACCCCTCCGACACTGCCCCCTCCCCGCCTGCTCCTCGTCACAAGCACGCACCCCTGCCTCCCCCCTCCCTTCTGCCTCCCCTCTCCTCCCACCACCACCCTACCCCCTCCTCCCTACCCCCTCCCTCCTGCATGTCCCTCCTCACATTCCTCAGCTTGGGGTTCTCCAGCACCCAGGACATGAGCCGTACGGCATCCGCATTGCCCTCCGGCCAGCGGGACCCCCCCGGGTACTGGCTGGTGGCCAGGACCTGGCGGCGGGGGGAGAGGGGGGAGAGGGAGGGCGGGGAGGAGAGGTTGCGGTTGTAGTTGCGGTCGGCGGGGGGGTGGCGTGTTTATGGGTTAAAGTAATGTACGGATGTCCGGGGATCATCCCTCCCCCCCAAAGCATATCAAGACGTCTGTTCTAAACGGTTTTTTCGGGCATCCACGGGTCTTCCTCGAATCCCCCCCAAAGCAGCCCTGGGGGCTTCTTGGTATACCAATGTATGTCATGTCACCGGTCTTTATGCTCCCCCCCAGCAGCCCTACGCCCCCCCCCCCGGACCTCGATGAATCCGTCACCCCCCAGCGGCACGCCGTCGCCTCGGCCGTAGGCACGGGTGATGTATCTGGGAGGCGGACGGGGGGAGGGTTGATTGAAAGGAAGAGGAGGGGGGTGAGAGGAAGCGCGGGGTATGTGTGGTGGTGGGGGGGGGCAGGTGGACTGCGGCCGCAGGTTGACTGCTCCGGACCCAAATTAGCACGTAGATAGCCGAGCGGCAAGGAGGGCGGCAAGGAGGGCGGCAAGGAGAGCGGCAAGGAGAGCGGCAAGGAGAGCGGCAAGGAGAGCGGCAAGGAGGGCGGCAAGGAGGGCGGCAAGGAGGGCGGCAAGGAGGGCGGCAAGGAGGGCGGCAAGGAGGGCGGCAAGGAGAGCGGCAAGGAGAGCGGCAAGGAGAGCGGCAAGGAGGGCGGCAAGGAGGGCGGCAAGGAGGGCGGCAAGGAGAGCGGCAAGGAGGGCGGCAAGGAGGGCGGCAAGGAGGGCGGCAAGGAGGGCGGCAAGGAGGGCGGCAAGGAGAGCGGCAAGGAGAGCGGCAAGGAGAGCGGCAAGGAGAGCGGCAAGGAGAGCGGCAAGGAGGGCGGCAAGGAGGGCGGCAAGGAGGGCGGCAAGGAGGGCGGCAAGGAGGGCGGCAAGGAGAGCGGCAAGGAGGGCGGCAAGGAGGGCGGCAAGGAGGGCGGCAAGGAGGGCGGCAAGGAGGGCGGCAAGGAGAGCGGCAAGGAGAGCGGCAAGGAGAGCGGCAAGGAGGGCGGCTAGGAGGGCGGCAAGGAGGGCGGCAAGGAGGGCGGCAAGGAGGGCGGCAAGGAGAGCGGCAAGGAGAGCGGCAAGGAGAGCGGCAAGGAGGGCGGCAAGGAGGGCGGCAAGGAGGGCGGCAAGGAGGGCGGCAAGGAGAGCGGCAAGGAGGGCGGCAAGGAGGGCGGCAAGGAGGGCGGCAAGGAGAGCGGCAAGGAGAGCGGCAAGGAGAGCGGCAAGGAGAGCGGCAAGGAGAGCGGCAAGGAGGGCGGCAAGGAGGGCGGCAAGGAGGGCGGCAAGGAGGGCGGCAAGGAGAGCGGCAAGGAGAGCGGCAAGGGGAGACCGGCAAGGAGAGCGGCAAGGAGAGCGGCAAGGAGAGCGGCAAGGAGGCGGCGGCAAGGGGGAGCCCCGCCCCCTAAAATCCTAAAACCCCAAGGCATACCCGGCCCCCCGACCCTATTTGATGTGAAACAAGGAAGCCGAGACGGATGTGGGGCAGCGGTACGGGCAGACGGCAGTTGCGGTAGTTGCACATGTGGCCCTCCCTGTGCGCGTGCGTGTGCATATGCGCGGGAGCAGGCGAGCGGGTACCTGTTTAGGCTCTGGCTGTTGTACTGGGTGAGGACGTAGATCTTGTTGATGGTGCTGTGAAGGCAGTTGGATAGGGGGATGTCGATCAGCCTGGAAGGGGGCGTGGGGAGCGGAGGGGACGACAGATCGATGTGGGGACGGGGTCCTCGAAGAGGGGAGGAGGCGCGAGGTGGGTTGGCAGTTAAGGGTGAGACGGAGGCGGCGAACCGGTAGTCGGTTGGCCGGGTCGGCACTTCTAACGGTCAAAGATCGCGTCCCCCGGTTTGCGCAGCGGCGCACGCTTTGCAGCACTTTGTATTCTCACACAACTAATAAAACCACTTCCCAGCTACCTATCTGACTCGTGACACAGGCGCTTCGCGGCTGCCAACCAACCAGCCGCCGCCGTCCTCCATGTCGTCTGACTGCTGCCCTACCATACAACGGACGCCGTCCCTCGACACAAGACCCTTTTGGTCTGGACTCTGGCGCCCACTGCAGCTAGTACTTGGCTACAGAAACGCAAGCTTATATGTTCCGCACACAACTCGAGGCCTTACCCCTATCCACTACACGCGCAACACAGGTAATGCCGCGTAGCGCTAGGCCCGCACACGAACAATAATAATAATAATAATAATAGTGTCGCTGGGCGTAGCCCTAGCGTGTGTTAAGGGGGTGGGGAACTGAGGGGGTCTCCCCCCTGTATGCCCGCACCACCGTCCGCACACGAACATACACGCCCCCACCCAGCTACCTGTAGATGCCCCCCACCGGTACCGCCGGCAGCGCGCGCTTCTCGGTGAGCGGGAACAGCCGCCGGTCGCTCTCTCCGCCGCCCAGCACCACAGCTACAGTGCAGGCGCGCGGGCTAGGGGGTAGGTTCTCTGAGGCGGAGGGGGCGGGGGCGGAGGCAGCGGCGGAGTGTGGGGGGCGGGCGGGCGGGCGGGAGGGGCATGAGAGGAAACCCGTGGCTAGGGCGGGAGGGCTTCCCCAAGCCTTTTGCGTCACCTAGGTACGCACCCGATGGCCCAGCCTTACGGCTTACGGTTTTAGGCCCACTGTGACAGTTACTACAACTGTGTAGCTGCAACCGCTGAGCAAGAAAGCCACAAAGGCGCTATGTAGCTGCAAGGACCTCTACACACACAACCACTATACTGGACAGCGGCAAGTCCATGAGGGAGCGAGCCGGGCGTCGCGGCGGCGTGTGAATAGGGCGCGGCGGCGTGTTGACCGCCGACCCTTGGGTCGCGATTGCAGAGCCTTTTCGCGCCCGGATGCAGCAGCCCGACGGCGTCTTCTGGGTCAGCCTCGGTACAAACATAAACCGACGGCTCGCTCAACCGTCCAGGTTTTACTTCCCTTACTACGGTAGTTGATTTTCGATTATGGTACCGGTATCATGATGTAATATCCTCGCATAGGTTTGCGTGGAGGGATTCGGACATGTTCCCGACACCTGCTTCCTACATCCTAATACTTACTTGGCTCCTTGTAGAGCTGAGGCTCCGTGCCGCCGCGACGGATGGGCGGCACGTGACTTCGGGGCGGCCGGCCGGGAGGTGCGCTGCTGGAGGTGCCCGGCTGGGTGCTGGGGCTCGTGGTGGTGGTCTTGGGCTTGTCCTCCCGGAAGCCCACCACACGTACCGCTGCGGCGCGCTGCCACTGTCGGGCTTTGCAGCAGCTCCGCAGCTGTGCTTGCTGCGGCTGCGGTTGCGGGAGCGTGCTAGAGCGGCGGCAGGCCGCGGCGGGCGACCGGAGCAGCCCAGGTGCTATCGAGGGCATTTTTTGCGTTGTTTACGTTATAAAGGGTTGGAATAATTGCGACGTAGAGGAGTGCTTACACATGGCGAGCCAGATGATCCAAAATGCACCGGTCTGTTGGTACGAGAGCTGGCGTGGCATGGGGAGGAGTGGGGTGGGGGCAGAAAAGGCGGGCAAATGACGCAGGCCTTTCCCCTGACGCAGACCGTCCCGAAAATGGCTGTCGGGAGCTGCAAGATTTGTTTGCCCCTCGGGGATTTACCCCAGCAAATGCATTTCTCTACGTAGCCAGTCATTCGGGGCTTCAAGGCAAATTAAAGGGCCCCAACAGCAAATGTTGCTAAGGCACTCGCAATCCATTCCACCTGGCAGCCCCACAGCTCCGCGCCGCCGGTGTCCGTTTGTTCAATCCATGTGCCCGTGCCGCATTTATTTATATGACGACAACCTATCCGACGCGGCCCATCCATGTGCTAGCAAAGCCCGCCAACTCGTCCCTCTGCATCGGTCCTGCCTGAAGAGCCCATAACAATAGCAACAAGCTTAAGCAGCTTGGCCGCATGTCGCAACGTGCGCTGCTTCCCCTGCGTTTGTGCATTGTAGCATGAGCAGCTGCAACACGCCGCAATGCATAACGAGCAACGGGGCCAGCGAGCTCGCGACACTGCTGCCAGCACCGCACTGCAGCACATAAAGAGGAAATGTCCCCCAAGATGATGGCCGCGCAGCCCACATCCCACAACTCATCGTCTTTACGCTATCCGCGCAAGCTCCTCCCTCCAGCCCAGCGCCACCGGCGCTCATTCCTTAACGAGCGACTGCCGACGAGCGCGCCACCACCACCACCACCTACCGCCGGACAACCCGGAATGGGACCAGCGGACCAACTGCTACGTGAATCCAATCCAAATTATTACCGAACTCCGTTCAGGCTTCAATGGGCCTACCTAGGGGCGGTCCCCACCCGTGCGCTTTCCCCTCCCCCCCTCGGCTCCGCTTTCGAGATTCCTAGCTGCCTCGCTTCATAGATAGGTTCCTAGCTTCCTGACCCGCGGGTCGATGCTGCGAGGCAGCTTATTAACGATCCCTTCGCCCTGTCCTAGCATGCCCGGGCAACACCTCCTGTCCCAACACCAGATAAGCAGGGGGATACGGCTAGAGAACAGGCCGTGACAGCCGTGACATGTTGTGGTGATTAGGTGCGGAAGGGTAATAATGCGTAATGAGTAATGAGCAGCCAGCCAGCCAGCCAGCCAGCCAGCCAGCCAGCCAGCCAGCCAGCCAGCCGGGGATGTAGGCCTGCTTCCTCCAGCTCCCTTCGCACGATCGCTCCCACCTCTGCGAGCTTGCTGCCACCGCGCCCCACTTGGGACTGCCTCACAGCTTAATGTCGAAGTGCTTCAGCTGGGCCGCACTCGGAGGGGCCTGAGGGACGGCGGGGGGGCGGGACGGGGGCCGTGAGCGACCCACGGGTCTGCGGATTGCGCGACACGTCACTGCACGCGTGCTGGTCGTTGTGTGTGGGTGGTGGTGGTGCAGGAAGCAGTGCGCCGTGCAGCACGTGCCGGGTCCTGCCCTGCCACCCACCCGCCGTGAGGGGATGCGGGCGGCATACTGGAGCCGGTGCCCGGGGGGTTGGTTGGTTTCGGAGCGGGGTCTCCAAGTGATTGTGATGGTGGTTGTGCGACGCTGCCCGGGGCTACTGACGTACGCTTCGGTAGCGTATCGTTGGGATTGTCTGGACATACACACCGTAACCAACAGTAGCCTCCCACGTACCAACTTACCCGGCGTCCCTCCCAAAACACACACACACGCATCCACCCCTCCCACCCACTTTAGGGTTTGCCTCCACCCCCACCCCCACCTACGGGTTTCCTCTCCCCCGCCCCACCCACCTGCTGACGCTCCAGCAGCTCCCGCACCCTGGTCGGTTCGGTAGTGGGGGCCTGGCAGGTGAAGTTCTGGCAGATGAAGGCGGTTGCGGCGGTTACGGCGGTTGCGGCGGTTGCAGCTGTGGCTTCCGGAGCCGCGGGAGAGGCTGCGGCCATTTGGGCCAGGTAAGGGGCGAGGGGTGGTCCAGGGAGGGTCAGGTGAACCGTGAGGTGACGAGCAGCTGGATGTGGGTCGGGAGCCGTGGACCGTAAAGAGGGAAGTGGTAAGCGGACTTGGGACTGGAGAGTGGTGTGGCTGTGTGTGTGCGGTTTCGGAGCCAATCATGACGGCAGCGACCAGCTCATGGGGGGAGGGGGTATAAGAGGATCCGCGAATCCACGGCCGACGACCGGTGTCCATCAGGAGGTATGAGGGGAGACCCGTGGGTCGGCACAGGAAAATAAACCGGACTTCAGGAGATGATTAGGGGGGAGGCTCGGGGGAGCTAATGTAGGAGCGCAAGGAGCGCTGCCATATGTCGTCGCCCGCGGCGTCACACGCGGCGGGGGTATGAAATGAACACCCGTGGGGGAAACCCGTGGAGGGAGACTCGTGAGGGAAAACTCGTGGGGGAAACCCGTGGGGGAAAGGAACACTCGTGGGGGAAAACCCGTGGGGGAAAACACGGCGGGGTGGACTGGGCTGGAAGAGTGGCGGCAGGGAAAGGCGGTGACGGCATCAAGCGGTGTGTGTACGACAGGAGCCTCTGATCAGAGAGCCCTCAAATCCCGTCCCCCCCCACCCTCCACCCGCCCCCCAACCCACCCTGCTGCTGCTGGCGGGCGAAGTGCGACGCCACCATGCCGTGCGCAGCCGGGTTGCGCTGCCTCCAGAACTCCATGTCCCGCGGGTCGGTGGGGTCCAGCACCAGCACCACCTTGTCCGGGCAGTACGGACCGTGTGCGGCATCCAGCAGGGCCGCCGTGTCGGGGGAGCCAGCGCGGCCCGCGATGACGACTTGCCGCAGCGGGCGCTTGCTGAAGGTGTGGGCGGCGCAGCACAGCTGAGGCACCGCCAGCGGCGCCTGAGTCAGCCGCGACGTGAAGGCCGCCAGCGTGCGCCGCGCCGCCTCGTCGTACGACATAGGGCCCGTCGTACTGCCGCCACCTGCGTGTGTGGGGGGGGAGCGCGTGTGCGTGTGCATGTGTGCATGTGTGTATGTGTGTATGTGTGTGTGAGTGTGTTCACGCCGTGCGAAAGCCCAAAGGAGTATGTGGTCGTGGGATAAGGGTTGTACGTAGTATAAAACGCGAAGACCGGGGATCACCGTCAGGGGGACTTGGGTGTGCCGACGGCGTTGGCTTGGGACTGGAGGTTACAGCAGCTGGGCGGGGGCCGGCCCCGTCCAAGATCATCTATCCCCTTCTCCCTCCCCCCCATCCGTTCCCCCCCGCTCCCTTATCGGCCGTGGATTCGCGGATAATCATATACCCCCCCTACTCCCAAATAATGGAATAAGTCAAACAACGTTAAAAGTAGTGGTATTTCACCGTCGCCGAAGCTCGATTATTTTCTACACAGGCATGCCATCCGAAACCAAACGCACCGGGTACCGCCGGGCGCTCCGAAACCAGCTCCGCCAGGCGCAACAGATTGGCGGCCGCCACAGACGACGCTGTGGGCTCGGCGCCGTCGTAGTCGTCCTGGCGGGGGTTGGGGGGGTTGTGATGAGAGGACCCGTGGGTCGGCACTGGAAAATAAAAGACCGATTAGGATATTGTTTGGTACCCGGGTGGGTGTGGGTGTTTGCGAGGAAAGCCCCTGGGTCGGCATTGACTGGGAGGTGGGGGCAGTAGTGAAGAGACGCGCGTATTTGAAAGACGGGGAGGAGGCCGGGAGGGGGGGTGTATAAAAACGGGGGGGGGGGAGGGAGGGCGGAGAGAACCGGTACATTGGCAAGGAGGGGGCTCAGGTGGAGAGTGGAGGAAGCGGGGTCGCGGCCGAGGCGTTGAGGAGAGAAGGGGCAGGGGGGAAGAGAGCGGGAGGAAAGGGGAAACCGGGGTGCTAACAGACGGCGGTTGGAGAACCGTTACTTCAATGTTACGATCGCGGGGAGGAGGTTGGTACGACAGCCCGGGCACCCTTAGGCCCCATCTGAGGCCCCTTCGACCGGCGTCCTTCGATTCCCCGCCCGGGGACCTCACATCAATTCAGCCCAGCATCCGTTTGTAGCCAAATAAACCGGTGTCGTACAAGAGCGGCATGTGCCGTACCTTGATCCGGATCCGGATCGACGGGTCGGCGTCCGGGGAGCCTGGGTGCGCAGTCGAGTAGTAGCCGCCGGAATGCTCGTCCCAGAACAGCTCGTCCTGGACCGCCTGGTTGGAGGGGTGGTTGCGACAGCGGCGGTTGTTGGTTGGGGTCGCGGATGCGGATGCGCCATTCACCGGCAACGCGGTTTCGAGGGTGTGGCAACTTACGACAAACAACCGCCGCCCTCCGGCAGCATCCGGAGCTCGAATCCGTCACCGCAACAGCCCAAACCCAAAAATCGACACCCAAACCCCTCCGGCGCCTCGGGGCTTGAGTCACAGCCAATACACACACCACCCCCTTACCCCTCCCCCCTCCACCCCTCCCGCAGTTTCTGTCCTCCGTATGCTATGTCATGTAACCGGCTCGCCGGTTCCTCCCTCGCACACCCCTTCCGTGTCGTGTAATCCCCCCTCCTGTCACCACCCCCTCCTGTCGTGTACCCCCCCTTTCCCCCTCCCTGGACACACCTGCAGCTGCATCGCCCACTCGAGCCACTCCCTGCCGCCGCCGCACTCGTACAGGTCTAACAGCCCCGAAACCAGCGCAGAGTAGTCGTCAGCAAAACCTGGGGCAGGGAGGGCGTACAAGGAAACGGACAAACTGACCATGAGAACGTTGTGCCCAGGCAAGACGTGTAGGTGCAACAAGTTGCGGACGACTTGAGACCAGCACGAGGTCCCCAGCTCCGAAATCCCCCTTCCGGCAATGCTACTACCTCCCAACCGATCCAGACACATCGCTTTCCGTCTTGTGCGGCCCCTCCAACTCTTGGTTCGTCGGCCGTGGGTTCGTGGATATATTAAACCCCCCACCCCACCCCACCCCAGCTCTCCTGCCTCACCCCGCCCCCCCGGGTCGTCTCGCCACTCAGCCCTCCCAGCCCTCCCAGCCCTCCCTGACCCCCCCCGTCCGAAGGCTATGCACCAGCTACACTTCCCCCATGTCGAGTTACCGGTTCTTTTATGTACCCCCCCCCCTCAGAGCCCCCCTCCCCATCACCTGGCACCCCCGAGCAAACCCCCTCCTCACCTGGCACCCCCGACGGCCCCCTGCAGTAGCTCCTCCTCAGCCTCCCCGCCCCGCCCCCCGCCGCCTCGTCCCACAGGTTCTGCCTCACGAAGGCCGCCACCCGCAGTGCGGCCTCCAGGTAGGAGGCGGCGGGGCGGCCCTCGGAGGGAAACAGCCGCTCCACCTGGGGTAGGGGGGCAAGGGTTTGAGGGAGTTCGGGATTTAGGGTTTAGGGTTTGGATTTGGGGTGGGGAGAGGGTTAGGGGTTCAGGGTACTGGATGGGGAAGGGAGCATGGTAACGGGGCACGTCTGGTCAGCACAGGGCACGTGGTAGGGGGAGATGAAGAGGTGGCAAGTGGGTTTGGAGGGTAAACCCGGGGGACCTGGCATGCGGGGGAGGGAGGCCGGCGCCGCAGCAAAGGGGCCACCCAGCAGGAAGAGCCGTACTTGCAAGGAGGCCGGCCGCCCGCCGCACTACCGCCGTACCACCACTGCCGTACCTGCGGCACCGAAGCCAGTACCCTGGCCGCCAGCGCAAATGCCCCGATGCCCATGCCGTTCCAGGCGGTCACGATCTGGGTTGGGGAAGGGGAGGAGGTTGGGTTTTTGGTTTTGTGTTTGGGGTTTTGGGGTTTGTGGGGGTAAAGACCACTCGCATCCTCTTCCCGGCGCAATGATCCCCAGTGCCGTACCCCCCGGTACCTACAAGGCTGGTACCCGTTCCTCACAACCCCCCTCATCTACGCGGCCGCAACGAGTACCAGGCGGGAGCAGGTAGGGGGGCGGGCGGAGGCGCACCTTGTCGTCCAGGGAGGGCCGCGGCCGCGCTGCCCGCGCCGAGTGCAGCGCCTCCCGCGCCTCCGCCAGCCGCCGCTCCGCCGCCGCCGCGTCGCCGCCGTACGGCAGGCCCAGTCGCGCCGCCGCCAGCTCCGGCTGCATGGCGATGTACGGCACGTTCTTTCCCTCGAACTCGCCGTGGGGGTCGCTGCGCTCGCTGCGGCTGCAGTTGCCTGGTGGGGGGGTGTGCGGCGGGGGTTCGGAGGGGGGTGGAGGGGAGCGCATAGCGTGTATTCGCTACTTGTGCGTGTGTGTGTGTGTGGGTTAAGTTGCCGCTTACCATGCATGCTTAATGCGCCTGTGGGAGAGTGCGCGTGAAGGGGCGGGGGGGTGGATGCGGCAGGCGCGGGGTTCCGCGGCAGGGGGGAACGCCGGGACACTGCTTGTGCCTGGGGGGTTCTTGAACCCCCCCAACCCCTTCCTAAATCCTAATCGGTTTTTTACTTTTCAGTGCCCGCCGACTCGCAGGTTTCCTTTCATCGCTCCCCCTTTCCCCCAGGGGCAAGGAAATGTAGCCCGGCCACCCTCATCCACAGCAAGTGGTATCAGTTCCACACCGCCGCTGCAACACACACACCTGCTGCGGCCCCCGCTCTAGACTGCCCCTTAACCGCCCCAACCACCCCCTCATACCCGCCCAGCGCCCTGGAAGGGGGGGGGATGGCATAAAAACCGTTGACGCGAAAAGGACAGGACAGTTGGCGCCCCGGGAGGGGTGTGTGTCAAGAGCCCGCCATCACCGGGTGTCCTCCTTCTCGCCCCACACCCCAGCGCCGCCGTCTCTCTCCCCATTCTTTGCAACCCTCATAACCAACCCACACGCAGAGACGGAACACCCCCCCTCCCCTCGGCCTTCGGCTTTCGTATCCCCAACCCAGTTCTCCCGCATGCATCTCAAAACTTCTGTTTTAAACGATTTTTTCGGACATCCACGGGTTTCCCTCGAACCCTCCCCTCACCCCCCCGTACCTTCCTCCTCTATGCCGTACACCAGGCAGAAGAGCGGCCCCAGCTCCGGACCCAATACCGCGGTCACCTGCGGCGGCGGCGGTTGTGTGGCGGTTGTGTGGCGGTTGTGTGGCGGTTGTTTGGCGGTTGTGTGGCGGTGACAGACGTGGCGGCGAGAGCGGTGGCGGCATGGCGGCGGCGGCGGCGGCGTTCACGGCAGCATGGGGCGCCCGCGCTCAACCCCTTTCTGCTGCACACCGATTGCTGCCGCCTCGCCTCACCTCACCTCGCCCCTCTCCCCCCCCGTCTCTCTTTCTCCCTCTCCGACACAGCGCCAGCTCCGCCTGCTGATCGGGCCTACTATCCGCCGAAGGTCGACATACGACTTCAGGACTTTAGCTCTCCCACCAAGCTCTCCAGCATGCATCTCCAAACGGATTTCCCACACGGTTTTCTCTTTCGTACACCGGTTTTCCTTGCAACTCCCTCTCCTTCCCCCGGGGTTTTCTCCCCTCCCTCCCCCTCGAAAACCCCCCTTCCCCTCCCCCTTCTCCTTTCCCTCCCCCCCCCACCTCTGAGTGTTCCCACACGTAGAAGGCGCCCTCCTTCCGCTCCCCCTGACCCCCCTCCTGCTGCTGCCGCTGCTGCTGCTGCTGCTGCTGCTGCTGCTGCTGCAGGCTGCTACTGCCGCCGCTGCTGCCGTACGGGTCCACGCTGTCCGCGTCCTCCGCCGAGTACAGCCCGCCCCCCGGGGAGGTCATGTCGCGGAGGAGGTAGTCCAGCACGCCGCGAGCGACCTGTGTATGTGTGTATGTGTGTATGTGTGGTGGGGGGGTTCGAGGAAGACCCGGGGGTTGTGTGTACGTAAACGAACCGGTAACTCGGCTTTTGGGAATTGGAGTGTGTGTTGCGGGGGGGGGGACCGTTGATGCGAAAAAGACAGGATAGTTGGCGCATGGGGAGGGGAGGGGCGGGGGGGGGGTCAAGGGAGGGTACCGGTGGTTGGGTTCAATGGGCAGGCTCAAAGGTGGGGACCCTCACTTCGCGGTGACGCATCGTGGCCGCTGATGGAGGTGGCTGGCGGATCCGCTTGGGCTGCCGCGGTCGACCTGTCGCATCACCACATGTCGCTTCGCGTCCCACAGCTCCGGTGGCCCCCCTCCCTTTCCGGACCCTTCTACGCCCCGGCCCCCCTCCCTTTCTGAACCTTTCTCTAATCGATTTACCTATCTCCCAAGTGCGGATCGACGGGTGTCCTCAAGCAAGCCCCCCGCCCCCCCTTTTCAGCCGGTCCGTTCCGTTGCCTGCGTCCCATGTTACAGAGCCATCTCGCACTCCTGCCCCCCAGACCCGTTCCCGCAGACTCAGACCGTCCCATCCTCAGCCATCAACCGCCAACCACCAACGACCAACGACCACCGTACCCTAGCGTACTGCCGCTCCCCCGTCAGCTGGAAGGCCGCCAGGTAGGTCGCCGCCAGCTGGGGGTTGTCGTACAGCATCTTTTCGAAGTGGGGCACGTGCCTGGAGGGGGGGGAAGGGGGGGAGTTGGGTTTGGCTCGAGAGTGGCCCGTTGCTCTACTCCCCCCTTTCCCCGTTAACTCCCCCCCCAAGTTCCTCGCCGCCATACGCGCATACACACAAACACACACACGCCGTCTACATAATCGGAATTCTGGCTTCTCGTGGACACACTCTGGGCTTCTTTCGGTAACTATTGACGCCTCGCCCTGCCTCCGGATTCCTTGGTCTCTTCGCGCTCAGTCTGCTTCGCGGCTCAGCTCAGCATTTATAAAACACATATGCCCAGCTCACGCTCTCACCACAGCTCGTCCACGCTGTAGCGGTGGAACCCGCCCCCCAGCTGGTCGTACATGCCGCCAGCCGCCATGGCTGTCAATGAGGTCAGGGCCATGGAGCGAAGCCGCCGGGCCGCCAGGGGGTCACCCAGATCCTGGGGGGGCGGGGAGGGTTGCAAAACCCCGGTTACTCGCGGGGCGGGGGGGAGCCGTCTGGCGGTTTAGGGGGGTGGGGTGGCCTCGGCCAGGGGACCTGCAACCAGGGGAATACTAACGGCAACTAGGGGAGGAGGGTATCAACCAGCCCCCAAAACACACCCGTGTCAAGTCACCAGGAGGAATCGATGCTCGCCGAGTGACGGCTGTCCGCGCTGCCAGCACCCCCCCCCCACCCCCCCGGGCCCCTACACGGGGTTTCCTTGCAATCCCCCCCCCCGCCCTCTCAAACCTGCCCCCAACCCCCCGCCCCACCGTCTGCCTCATCGCCGCCCTTAGCAACAGATTGATCTCGCTGGGTCGGGGAAACTTGGGCGCCCCTCCGAAACCGCCGTACTCCGCGTCGTACCGGCGAGCCAGGTCCTGACCGCACGCGTCGGCGGCGGCGGCTGCCAGGGAGGGTGTCAGCGCCAGGGAGGGGGCGGCGGAGCCGGGGAAAGCCGGGGCGCCGGCGGTGGCGGCTGTGGGTGCGGACTCGGGCTGTAGCGCATCCGTGAGCTGAGCCAGGGTGGTGGCAGCCTGCGAGCAGTGTTAGGGGTGGTTGCGTGACAGTGGTGGGAGGGGTGGTTGCGTGTGTGACAGGAGACCCGTGGGTCGGCACTGCCGCAGGAGTAGGAGAGAAGGAGGGGCAATGGGGTGGCGAATCGCAACCCACTGGCCTGGGGAGTCGGGCAGGCTGGGGGGAGGACTAGAAGGACACGTCCCCAATAAAGGTACCTGAAGTACCCGAGAGGTACCTGAGGTACCCGAGAGGTATCTGAGGTACCCGAGAGGTACCTGAGGTACCCGAGAGGTACCTGAGGTACCCGAGAGGTACCTGAAGTACCCGAGAGGTACCTGAGGTACCCGTCTCCACGGTGGCAGGCACGCACGCTTACAGAGCACCCTAGCTCAATTGTGGCCAGCTCCCCCCTCCCAGCATGCAATTCCGAACGAGCGCGTACCCAGTGAAACCAACCGGTTTCATGTTCATTGCCGACCCACGGGCTTCCCTTCATCCCCATCTACCGGTAACAGCCCCGCCTCCCTCCCCCCCACGCGTTTCCCTCGAACCTCCCCCCCAACCAAACACACACGCGGGGCTTAGCTCCCTTCCCCCCAACCAAACACACACGCGGGGCTTAGCTCCCTCCCCCCCAACCAAACACACACGCGGGGCTTAGCTCCCTCCCCCCCAACCAAACACACACGCGGGGCTTAGCTCCCTCCCCCCCAACCAAACACACACGCGGGGCTTAGCTCCCTTCCCCCCCACCACCACCATCACCGCACACACACGCGCGCACACACCTTGCTCTTGAGGTCCTCCCGGTTGGTGCGCCAAAGGGTGGCGATGCGACGAAGCACGGTGGCGAAGCCGGGCATGGCCAGCTGGTCGCCGATGAAGCGGTCCTAATAGCTCCAGGGGGGGAAGGGAAGCGGGGAGGCCGGGAGGAGGGGAAGAGGGGCGAGGGAGGGGGCCGAGGGAGGCGGGGTAGAGGGGTGAGGGGGCCGAAAAAGGGGGGCAAGCGGGCGCACGGTTACAAGTGCGTTTGTGACGGGTATCATACCTATCATGGGGAAGTTGGAGTGGGCAACCGCTAGGCGAGTGTCGCCCAGCTTGTTCGGAGGGAAGCGTGGAACCACGCTTGGGCAGGCTAACCGCAGGCAGTTAGCAGGGCTGGGGTCGCCTAACCCACACGACCCGACCGACCCAACCCGATCCAACTGATCCAACCGACCCAACTAGGCCAACGAACCAACCGATCCCACCCCGACCCGACCCCGCTCGCACCTTGGGCGGGTAGTAGGTCCCCCCGTAAAAGGGCTCCAGGGAGGGGGTCAGCCACACGCTCATGGGCCACCCGCCGCTGCCGCTGACGGCCTGAACGTACGTCATCTGCGGGGGGGGGAGGGTGCCGTACATGACAGGGCCGGGGAGGGAGGGCGGGGGAGGGGGAAGTGCAGTAGGAGGATGGAGGGTGGGAGCGCGGGCGCGCGCGGTGGGGGGTCGGGGAGGGGGGGCCTGTCGCTGCTGGCTGCTGCTTCTGTTGCGGTCGCTGCATGGGGTCAGGTAAGAACCGGGGGCGGGGCTACCGCATCAGCCCGTGCGATGCCTCCGCATTCGCCCAACCGGCTTTGCAAAGAAACGACCAACCGCCAACCGTCAACGGCTCACTCACGTAGACGCGGTCCACGTCGGGGCGCTCCTCCCGGTCCACCTGGCGGCGGCGGCAGCGGAGGCGGCGGCGGCAGCGGAGGCGGTTTGCTTGGTTGCGCAGAAAAGGAGGCGACAAGCTACAAGGCATAGTGCGGTCTCGGAGCGGGCAGGGCGAGGGTGAGATGAGGGGGGAAGAGCCCGACACCGGCGGCAGGCGGCAGGCGGGTGGGCCACCTAGGGACACCTGGGCGGGGTGCGGTGCGGGCCGGGGAGCTCCGCCGCCCATCCACCGCCCTCCCATCCCAATCCCCCCCAGCCGCCCATCCACCCCCCCCCCACCTTGATCGCCACGAAGTGCCTGTTGATGATGTCCGCCACCTCCTCGCTCTCAAAGGACTCCCGCTCCATCACGTGGCACCTTGGGGGGGAGGGAAGCCCGGGGGCGGTTAGGGGGTTCAGGGAGGGTTACAGGGGGTAAGGGGGATAAGGGGGTTTCAGGGGATAAGGGGGGTGTTGGGAGGCTGCAGTGGGGCTCTACACCCAGCAGCAACCGGCAGTAGCAACCGGCAATAGCAACCGGCCGGCAGTAGCAACCAGCAGTAGCAACCAGCAGTACCGGCAATAGCAACCGGCATGCAGTAACAGTTCGCTCCAACAATGGCGCACCGCCCTCCGTCCTTGCGTCCTGCCGCCGCAGCCTCACGTCCGCGCAGTCCACTTCCCAAGCACCAGCTGGGGGCAGCCCTACCAATCCCCGCGCCCGCCCTCCGTCCCCTCCCCTGCTTCCCCGCCCCGCCCGCCAGCACGCACCTCAAAACGTGTGTACACCAAACGCTTCCAATCGTGTTTTCTTATTCAGTGCCGACCCTCGGATCTTCATCTCAACACCCCGCCTGCCCGCCCGCCAGGCACCGCCACCCCCCTCGCCCGCCATCCGCCCCCCCCGGCCGCGGGAACGATCCTTTTCGCGTCAACGGTTTCTATGCCCCTCCCCGGGCCCCCCCCGGCCCCCCCCCCGGCCCCCCCCCCGGCCCCCCCCGGCCCCCCGCCCCCCCCGGCCCCCCCGCCCCCCCCCCGGCCCCCCCCGGCCGGTCTCACCAGTGGCAGGTGGCGTACCCCACACTGAGGAAAATGGGCTTGTCCTCCGACCGAGCACGAGCAAAGGCCTCCTCGCCCCAGGGGTACCAATCCACCTACCGGGGGGGAGGGGGGGTCGCAGGCCGGGTCGTATTAACCCACGTCAGCATCCAGTCAGCATCCAGTCAGCAGCGACAGGAAGGCGCCCGTTCGCCGTACGCCTACCACATGAACCGACACCACAAGCGACAACCGCAGTACGGCATCCCCAAGCCTCGTCGTGCCGTGATGCCGTACCCACGTGGGCCCGTCCCGCCCGTACGCACATGTGCGGGTGGCCAACCTTGCGTTCCAGAGCGAGCTTCGCGGCAATGCAGTGGGCCGCTCCCGTCGCCCCCTGACCGTACATGTCACATACGTGCCCCTTGGGAGTCATACCGGTATACGTGTCCCATACGTGTCGTTGCAACGATACACCTGAAAACACAGCTGCGTCTGCACTCACCGGGTTATGGGCATGCTGCAGCAGGTACGGCGACTGCTCCGAAGCCAGCCGGTTCGTGTGGTGCAGCTCGCCGCCGCCGTCATTGCTGCTGCCGCCGCCGCCAGCGCCCGCGGCGGCAGCAGCAGCGACGTTGGCTGCCGGGGGGTGGTGGCGGTGGGGGCGGGAGTGGAGGTCCGCGCGCTCCAGCATGCCGCCAGCGGCAGGATAAGACTGCCGTGCTAGGCCGCGAAAATGCAGAAGTGGACCGGGAGGGGAGCGGGCGCCGGTGCAGATGCTTCTGGAGCGGGAGGAAACAGGTCCAAGTGTCACAGAACCTGGCGTGGTGGCGTTGGTGGTGGTGTTGGCGGTGGCGGTGGTGCCGGGAGATGTTGCGCCGGTAGCGGCCACGGCTCGGACGTGCCGGGAGCTACGCGCAGATATCCAGGCTAAGGCCGAGGGGGTGTGGCAAGGTGGAGATGCGGCGACCGGGATGGAGACGGAGGTGGAGGCGGAGGCCGTTGCCGATGGCCTCAGGCTGGCGCACCGAGCGGCCTGGAGGAGCGGTTCACCGTGATGAGTTATGCGATTGGGATAGATCTGCATCTGGAGCCGGGCGAGTAGAGCGCTCCAAGATGACGCTGCTGCGCTGGACTGGTTTCGCGATGACGCGGCGCACATTTGCGCGGAAGCCCTGGCCGCACCAGGAGCTGGGCCCATGCGATGTATGTGTCTGGTAGATACCAAGAAGAGAGCTAGGCAGGGCAACCCGGGGCTCCTGCGTGGAGGACCAGGACGTACCGGCGCGAAAGAAGGTTGTTGTAAGGAGGTTGGGGCGCCCACGCGCCGTCCCAGGGTGGGCATGCGCTGCTCGGCGTTTAGAATTGATGGTTCCTATTGAGCTGAGCTGGTGATCGCCTGCCTTTTACGGGCCACCTTATTCGCAAGGGACAAGCCCTAGCTGCGCAAGGATCGTACTGGCGTGTCTCGCGGCTACCTTTGGAGCCATTTATAATATGTTAGCGATGGAATTATAGCTGACCGCATTGGGTTGTAACCGTAAATGCCGTTAGATGGGGCAAGGATATGGCGCCAACATGCTAAAGTTTCCTGTCAATGTGGTAATAAAAACGCGTCTAGATCGCATATTGAAGCGGTCTGTGGCGTGGTGTCATCCATATCTGATTGCCAGGCTCACCTTACGACAGCTGCTTACGGCAATCTGACGCGCGTTATGAGGACGTCATGAACATCACCGCCTTCTACTGCAAAAGTCACAATCTTTGACGTGCAATGGGATGTTCACGGTCCAAGTAAAGCGCCATGGCGCGCGTATCGCTGCGAATGCGGCACTCTCTGGACACAGGGCTTTGGATGGATAGCCGTGGAATGAGATGGACGGGTCACCTGGGCACCCTGTCATAGTGTGCACGGGGAAGTCCAGATGCCGACTCATCCCGGCAATTTGTCAATCGGTTTCGGGTTCAGCAAAGTAAATTTTGCCTCGACGCATTGCCTGCTGACCAGGTGGCCCTAAGAATTTACCAGCACCGCCCGGCCACCCACACAGCACGCTGTGGAGGCCCTTCCGCTGTCCTGACGCGCCGCATCCGTACATCCAAGCCTGGGGGCCTGCTCAGGGCGATTACAACACTCTGGCTTCTCCATTGCGTGTCCTAAGTTGTCTTCTGGCGCCTCCGCCTTTTCAGTGTGCGGTAACACACTGCCTTTCCTTCTACGCCCGTCTACGTCCGACTGCGTCCATGTCTCTGCATGGGCAATCATTCGCCATGCATGGATGGCATTCGTGCTGGCAAGCTCGTCATCGTCAGCTGCTGCTTCGCAGACAGCAGGGTCGGCGTGAGTCAGTTGGCGGCGGCATTGCTTGGAGCAGCATCCTACCGCAAACCGCCCGGAGAAGGCCGGAGACCTCGTTCGTTACCACGTCGGACAGAAGCTGCCCCGACCGCCAATTTGCCGCTTTTGATCTACTTCGCAACCATTCGGGCAAAGGCATTCCTTTGCGGATCCCTGTGAAACCAGCGCAACCGGGACGACCATGCAGGACCATGCCCCTTTGTCCTGCGTTTGTGTAGTTGATTACGCAGCATTTACACAGCCATATGTCCTTGCTTGTTCGGAGGCAGGAGCTAGCGCCCCGTTACATCGTGTGCACGACAGTTAGGACTGCGGCGATCCGGGATGGGTACAATTTCTTCACGAAGTTACCCATTTGACTACCCGTTTAGGAGTGGGGGTATGGGGACACGTGCCGCATTTATGCAATTGTAGTGTGGACGATCGACTTTTTATATGGCTGCTGAACCAAAGCTGCGCACAGATTGCGGGATGCATTCACACTTGCAAGGGGCGACACGAGCAGCCCTTCCGCGGGCACGAGCGGCCCTCCCCCTTCTCGTGATTTCCCCGTGATTCCATGAACTCGCGATAAGGAACATTCGTGCAATGTGCAACATCACCCAGCGACGGAACCCAATGCAGCATGAGCGGAGGGTGACATTTGGGCACTAAATCCAATGTCAACCATCTGGTACGACCCAGTGTCGAAGACAAGGGGACGCCGAAAATAATTAATGACACCTCCGCAACGTAATGTAATTATGGACTGCTCAACGCAAACCGAATGGAAAGCAGGGTGATACGAGGCACAGATCGTTATCGTACAACGCCGTTAGACCACCTAAAACTCGCAGCATCGAAAGGCTGACCATTTGACTACCGGTATATGAAGTGCTGTCTGATACGTGCGTTTGCAATGGATTTAGATTATTCGGCATTAACATGTCCCCAACGATAGAACACATGCCCTCACTTCCTCAAAAATTGAGGCCCCCATCCAACGCTCCCATAGTGCTCAGCGGTTAACGAGTAGACACATATAGCGTTAACCTTTGCCCCAATGAGGCAGCTTATGGACGACAGCGACGACACAGACGTCAATAAGCTCGTTGGCATAGCACTTGGGGCCGCTGGAGGCGTCATAATCATCACTGGGATTTTGTGGTTTCTATATCGCCGTTATGCCGGCCTTGGAGGCAGCCTTGCTGGCATCGTAAGTCTTCGCGTTCCCTTCCTGCGGCCACCTTCAATACTACGTGCATAATGCGTGCTAGAAGCAGTCGTTATCGCTGAAGGCCTGCCGCTTTGCCATCAGCACTCAAGTTTACACGCCGTCGCATGCGCATGTTCGTTTGCAGCCCCCGGAACGCAAGATGCTGGTGTTTACGGACCTGGGAAGGATACCGGACAGCACCCAAAGGAGCCAATCGGTGCGTAGTGGGAGGTGGCAACTGGGCACGCCTTGCTTGGTAGCAGCATAGCAGCATGGCACTGGCCCTCTATTCGCCGTCTGGGACTAGAGTTCCCTGGTGCTGTTCGCGGCGCCTACCGGGAACACAACTCCTCCAGAAGCCCCCTTGTTTTTCGCCTGGCAGCATGTAGCTGTCGCCTTAGCTACCCAGGCGGGTAGGACCTCTTAAAAGCTGCCACAAGGAGCGGCAGTCGCTGTGTTGGCCGTAGTCCCATGGCCCACCACCGGTACGACCACAGGCTCTGTATCGGTAATGATTCGATGCGACACCGGCCGCGCCGCTTCAGCTGCAGTCCACGCTGGAGCTTCGAAACCCTAGCCCCCCTGCCCCCCAACCCCACCCCTCCCCACCCCTCTCATCTGCCCTCCCTTCCCCCCCCCAGCGGCCCTTCAGCGCCAGGCCCCCCAGCCGCGGAGTGCCCAGGTCCGTTTCGGGACTGACCCAGACCGCGCCGCAGTCGCCGCGGCCGACCGGCCGCCCCACTTCCGCGGGCCGCCCCTCCGCCTCTCTGCTGCCAGCGCTGTCTGTGGGACTCGAACCTGAACCGGTGCCCAACACCCCGGGCTCCATATCCAGCCCGCGGGGCCACGGCCGCTCCATCTTCAGCACCATGGACCACCCCCGCAGCAGCCACACCGGGGGCCCGACAGCGGGTCCGACGGATGTCTTGGGTGGCGGGGGGCCCGGCGGCAGCGCCAGCGGCGACAGCCGGCCTGGCTCCGCCGCCGGACCCTCCGGGCAGCAAATGCGAGGGCAGGGCAGCACCTTGGAGGGGAGCGAGCGACCAGGGTCGGGAGGCCGCCGCCCTTCCTCCGCAGGGGCAGCCGCCGCCGCCGCAGCAGCCGCTAGCGGTTCTAGGGGCCGGGCGACGTCGGCGATGGCGGCGACAAGCGGTGGCGGTGGCGGCGGCGGTGGCAACGCCCTGCCGCCGGCGCTCGTCCCCACGGGCAGCGTGACGACGGCCTGGAGGGGCCCGGTGGTTCCGGAGCTAGCGCCCGAGCGGTCGCTGAACTCGGTGGCGGGGGCCATGTCGGCGGTGGAGCCCTTCGAGTCGCCGCGGCTGGGTACGGCAGCGGCGGCGGGGCCCCTGTCGGAGGCGGCTCTCTTCAGCGGCGGCGGCGGTGGCGGCGGCTCCGCCGCCGTCGCTGCGGCCGGCGCCTTCAGCGGCGGCGCCAGCGGCCGGCCGCCTCTCCCCGGAGGGCGCAGCAATATCTCAACCGGCCTTGGAGCTTCCGGCTCGGCGGCGGCGACGGTGACGGCGACGGCGACGGCTCCCGGCGCCGCCAGTCCTGTGGGTCCCTCCAGGGTGTCGTGGTCACGGCCGGGGAGCGGAGGGGCCGGAGGCGCTGACGCAGGCAGCGGCGGCGCCGCCGCCAGCTCGGGCGCGGGGCCCTCCTGGCCGCGCCCCAGCGGCATGCGGACGCCCAGAACGTCGCAGGGGGTGGGGCGGCTGAGCTCCACGGGGGTGGCGGGTGAGTGGGTGCCGGTGCGGGGCTGCGGGGGACAGCCTCGAAACGCGTGTTTACCGGGGCGGGACATGGCCGGGGCGTACGGGGCCGTGTCCGCAGCCTTTGACATCACACGAAGCAGCGCTTCCGATCCCGTCGCTGGAACCAAGGCGAGCGCGTCCTTTCCCGCACCTCTTGAGCCGCGAAGCTCTGCCAGCTTCCTGTTTCTTGTGTCTTCGCCGGTCCTGGGGCGAAGACACAAGGTGCGATGCCGCGGCCCAGGCTCGTCCTGCCTGCGCGCTGCTGCCCTCACTCTCACACTGCCACCGCTTTCACCAGCGCCCCCAGACTCCCCAACCGCCCTGTTCCCATAACCGCTTTTTACTTCCCCCGGCCGGGCCCTATGCCCCGCAGACGACACGGTCTCCAACATTAGCGGTGCCAGCAGCCAGTTCCACTCCTTTTCACACGCCGGAGAAGACACGGGCGGCGGCGGAGGCGGAGGCGGCTTACCGCCGCACCAGCAACAGCACGACGGCCAAGGCGGAGCGCCGTCTGCTGCGGCGGCGGCGGCATTAGCTGCCGCTGCCGCCCACTCGCAGCAGCGGTCGCGGCTGGGCGCAGGGTCGCCCGGCGTCAACACGTCTGTGACCAGCAGTCAGGCGTCGGTAACAGCGGCGGGGGCCGCCGAGCAGCCGGCGGGGCAACAACAACAACAAAAGCAACAACAACAGAAACAGCAACTAGAACCACCGCGCAGCAGCATCAACGGGGCTGCGGTGGCGGCGCCGGTGGCGGCGGTGACGCCCTCCAGGGTGTCGGCGTCGTCATACATGACGCCGCCGCGGCTGCTCCCGCAGGACGGTGAGCCGGCGGCGGCGGTGTCGGTGGGCCTAGCTGAGCGGCTCAGCGTCGAGCCGGAGGGAGTCGGTGCTGGGGGGGCTACCGACGGCGGCGGCGGGCGGTCGCAAGGGCTGCTCCTAGAGCCCGCGGTGTCGGGCGGCAGCGGCGGCGCTGCGGGGCACGGGTCCCCGACACAGACGGCCTGGGCGGCGGCGGTGTCGCTGAGCAGCAAGCTCTTCGGCCGCAATACGCGGTCGCAGTCACAGTCGCAGTCGCAGTCGCAGGAGGGGCTCGCCACTTCGCCCAGTGGTCGGGTCCCGTAGGGCGCCCCGCGGTCGGAAGCCAAGGTGTCCCCCCCCCCCGGGGGTTGCTTACCGTAAATACAGGACGAGTGCGATTGCTACATTTTATTTGCATGCTATGGAACATGTTTTCTCGCTCTATATTTTATCCATGCTGAGCCGGCGCAGACTCTTCCTCGCAATTCCATACTGTGTTGCTGCCGGGTGTTCCCCTACGGTTGTTGCCGTGAACGTTATGTAAATCCTTCTGCCGTAAACAGTTGAATTGTTTTATGGGCGTGCTGGCGGCTGAGGAATCGGGCGTTCGCGGGCGAACTATAAAAATGCGTGTTCGTGCGGCGTGATGGTGCTTCTCTGCATGCCTCAATGCTTCCATCACGCATTAGTCGCGACTCCTCTCCCCTGGCATCATTCTTTATCTCCAATGAAAAATGGTGTCAGGGGAGGTGCCAATCAGGACACCGTTTGCTATAGGGTTTGCGCATCGGCGCGCTTCTCGCTGGCCTTGAGGCCGCCAGTAAATTACATCTGATGTCAAGAGTATGTACGTGTTGGCAAAATAATTTAGATAGCTCACAGTGCCGCTGCCCGACTGTTGCGTAACGATGTATATAACTTTGACGACGTGCACGCCTCAACCCGGGAAACTTGTCGCATCTGAAGCAAGATGTGCCATGTAACCGCATATATTTCCTAACATGCAGAACGATTTGGCTCTTGCGCAAGTTCGTTCGCCCAGATGAGAGAGGCCATAACAAAGCCTGTGTAATTCAGTTAACGAGTTTCATGATTGTTTGCGTGTCAAATATGAACGATATGATAACCAGCTGCGTGGGGGAGAGCACGGCCCGTGTGCCGGGCGTGGCCGCCGTACCCGCCCCACGTGGGAATGGCCAAAGCAAATAAGACGTGTCCCTCGACCTATGAGGATACAATTGCTGTTGGCCTGCAACAAATTGCCGTAATACCACACCTTCCGAACACCCGAACCGTTCCGAAAGTCTCGTTCCGGCAACAATGCAGCTCCAGCAGCAGGCCAAGGTGGCCGCCGGCCGCCGCTCCGCCGCCCGCTCGGTGGTCAGCCGCATTCCTACGGTCAATGTGAAGGCTACCGTTGCCATGCCAGCTCCCTCGTCGACCGCGACTCAGCCTCACGGCCGCGTCTTCAACTTTTCGGCTGGTCCTGCGATGCTACCGGTGGACGTGTTGGAGCGGGCCCAGGCCGACCTGGTCAACTGGCAGGGCTGCGGTATGAGCATTATGGAGATGAGCCATCGCGGCAAGGAGTTCGAGAGCGTTATTCAGAAGGCGGAGGCCGACCTGCGCACCCTTCTCAACATCCCGTCCAACTACAAGGTTCTTTTCCTCCAAGGCGGAGCCAGCACCCAGTTTTCTATGATTCCGCTTAACCTGGCCAAGGCCGGCGAGACTGTGGACTACGTTGTCACTGGCGCTTGGTCCAAGAAGGCCGTGGAGGAGGCCCAGAAGTACTGCACCGTAAACGTCGCCGCCAAGGGCGACAACAAATCCATTCCCGCGCCCTCCGGCTGGAAGCTAAGCCCCGATTCCCGTTACGTGCACTACTGCGACAACGAGACCATCGGCGGCGTTGAATTCAAGTCGGTGCCCGACGTCGGCAACCGCGTGCTGGTCAGCGACATGTCGTCAAACTTCATCTCCAAGCCGGTCGACGTCTCCAAGTATGGCCTCATCTACGCTGGCGCCCAGAAGAACGTTGGTCCCTCTGGTGTTACCATTGTCATCGTCCGCGATGACCTAATCGGCAACTGCCGCGCTGATGCGCCCGTTATGCTCGACTACAAGATTCACGCCGACAATGACTCCATGTACAACACCCCCCCGTGCTGGTCCATCTACATGTGCGGCCTTGTTTTCGATAAGCTCGTCAAGATGGGCGGCCTGGAGACGATGAAGAGCCTGAACGAGACTAAGGCCGGCATCCTGTACGACGCCATCGCCTCGTCCAACGGCTTTTACAACAGCCCCGTTGACCCCGCTGCCCGCTCTCTGATGAACGTGCCCTTCACGATTCCTTCCTCGCCGGACCTGGAGAAGCTGTTCGTCAAGGAGGCTGAGAAGGCCGGCATGGTACGATAACGCTTTTCGGTGGTGGGGGGGGGGCGGGGGTGCAATGTAAATGTTGGGCGACCAACGCAAAGGAGGCCAATTTAAGTGCTACGTGATGGCTTTTGTATCCGGTTCCACGTATCCTTGCTCATGTATGGTGGTTGTTTGCTGTGCAACGCACTAAGTGAATGGCGACGCGACCCGCACATCAGCAGCAGATTCGGGCCATGTCAGCGTTGTGGTTCCAGTTCCCATTTGACCTGGTCTCCCATTTGACCTGGTCTCCCATTTGACCTGGTCTCCCATTTGACCTGGTCTCCCATTTGACCTGGTCTTCCGTTTGACATGGTCTTCCGTTTGACATCTCTGACCTTGAGCGAGCTTTGCTGCCCCCTGTGACTGATCCCCTCCCGCCCCCCCGCTCCCCCTCCGCGCCGCAACCGTCTCGTTGCGCGCAGCTCCAGCTCAAGGGCCACCGCTCCGTGGGCGGCATGCGCGCGTCCATCTACAACGCCATGCCGATGGAGGGTGTGGTGCAGCTGGCCACCTTCATGAAGGTAGGGCGCAGGGGCGGGACGGGGCGGGTATGGTGCAGGGGCGGGACGGGGCGGTGTGTGAGGACTGTGCGGAATGCATGTGATGCAGCAGTCGAGCCCGGGCACCATGAAGTTGGGAGGGGTTGAGGGGCCGGGGGTTGAGGGCCGGGGGATATCGCAAAACGGAACCGTATAAGATGGGCGGGGACAACACAATGGACGGAATAGCGAAGATGCGCAGCAGCGGAATGTGGCGGGGATGGGTTGCGGCGCCTTCTTTAGTGGTCATGAGCAACGTGATGCACGTGTGGAATGGCTGCTGCTGCCGCAGCTGCGGCTGCGGGACTGATCGCTGCAGGCTTTTTTCCGCGTGTGTGTGTGTGTGTGTCGCTGTTGTCGGCTCTCACGACGATCAGGCGCACGTGTGCCGAAAATGGGTACTTGCGAGTCGTTCTTTCCAACCCTTAACCCCCGCCGGCCCCATTCCCCACCTACCTACCTACGCCCGCAGGAGTTCGCCGCCAAGAACGCCAAGTAGGGCGGATGTGCGGTGTAGGCGTCTCGCGAATAGCAGCATGCAAGTGGGGAGAGCAGCAGCGGAGACAGGCAGGCAGGCAATAGGGTAGCCTAACCTGCTTCCCTGCTGCCGGCGGGCGGGATCAGCTGCCGCGGCTGGACTGCGGTCGGCACACAGATTTCCGTTTCCGCCGCAATCCTCCTCCTTGGCAGGAGCCGATTTCCCAACACATGAGATCCTAGTAGCGCCTGTTACAGCTCATCCCGGCTGCGGTGATTGGCTGCGATTGCCTGGCTATTATTCTTTCCCCAACAAACTGATGGTGCGCGTGTGTGTGCGTGTGTGTGTGTGCCTCTAGCGTAGCACGCATAGCAGGGCGAGCGTTACGTTGATGCTCAGCGTACAGTATTCTTAATGGCGCGGGCGTGACGGCGCGGGCTCTGGTGAGGGCTGCCGGGGCGAGAGGGGAGCGGGTTCCGATATGCGCATGCCCGGGGCGGGGCGAGGCATACGAGGAGACCAGCGTGGTGCTGCGGGGGTTCGGGGAGGGACCTGGCATCCTCCCAGCTGCTGCTGTCGCGCCGACTGCTACAGCCGCTGTCCCTCCTCGTCTGCTTCGGGTACAATTGTGGGTACAGCGGTGGGAATGGGTGGACGTGTGTGTTGGCTGTGCGCACGGGCGAGCAGTGGGGCGGTCGTGGGGGAAACGGGGGTGGAGGCGTCGTTGCGCTCAAGCCTTGGCGGCCGTACGGTACGTGGCCGGTGCCCCCCCTCCCTGATTCCCCGGTTGGTCGCTCCGGTCCCACGTGCCCAGTCATGGGCTGCGGGGCTCTATATCAATCTCGGACACATAATGAAAAGACGCGACGCATGCTAGTGACGCGGACGGAAGTGGCGGGATTCGGCTTGGGTGTAGGGACGGTTCTGGCAGGGACGGAGCGAATCCGTTGCGCCGGTGTGATAAGTGAACGACCGGCTTCGCCGGGCTTTTAAGTGGTTGTTTGCGCCGGACAAGACGTACTACGAACCTGGACCAGCTCTTGTGTGAGGGTGTCTGAAGCTGCCGCACGGCGGTGTGCGTATGCTGCAGTAATAAGCGCTCTGCATTGTTTTGGGTGTGCGCCACCCAGCCCCCCCGGGCATATTGGTCAGAGAGGTGGGAAGGACGGGGCTGCCCTCGAGGCTGATGTCTAGGTGGTTGCTCGTTGACGGTTGTGTAGGTTAGGACACGGTAAAGCGGGTTCGTTAACGTTCTTGCCTGTTTGCCCCAAGCCGTACAGAGGCAAAGTGGGGGTGGCCGCCACTTTGCGGGCGGGGGAAGGGCAGACGCCGGCATGTCTCCCAGAACAGTTTGCGACATGTAATGGTGAGCGTCGAGCCTGATGGCTGCTCTGCTTGTGTAGTGCTTCTGCTTGTGTCAGCTTACCGCGCCTTCGGGAGACCACTTCAGCCGCATGGATGCAGGCACACTAAAGCTTTGGCTACGCTGCAACCTCATTCCACTCGAATCTGTCGGGCTGGCACCTATCAACTGACCTGACCACAGTGAGTTGCCAGTTCGACAGCTTATGCGAACAAGCACCTGTCCTTCTCCTTACCCACCTCCTCCTGCGATCAGCTGGTTACCGTTACGTCCACGGACTGCCGATGCTCTCTGACCGAGGCATAATCTCAATGCCACCGTCAAACGCTGTGGAACTGGCCCATGCCGCCGCCAAACGATGATGACGACAGCCAGACAGATCTGCTGACCCCGTGTGCAATGCCGATTGTTACAAGGGAGTAAACCAGCGGGGACTGCCGGTAACCCCGAACTGCCGGTTGCGTTGCACGGCGTCCTTGCAGCCCATCAGCCCCAGCCGCCCGCCTACTGCTCCTACCCCTGTGCACCACACCGGCGCTGGCAGCTCTTCGTAGCCACATCACGCGCACGACCCCCAGGTCGAACCCCACGACTGCACTGCACTGCCTGCGTACAACCCCCCCCCACACTTTCGCCCCTGCGCCCCTTCCCCCAAACTGTCCTCTCGTTGGCCCTCCAACCGACACTCCGGCGGCGGCGCCCCCGCCACACGCGATCGTGGTTCCCCACTACCCGACCCGAACCGACAACAGCATTGCCTCCGAGCGCAAATTTACACGGGTACCTGCAGGCGCAGCGGAGGGCACGACAGGAAATCCGCAGCAAGGGGGCGGAAAAGGCGCAAACTGAGTGAGTTCTGGCAGCAGAGGGCCGAGCAGCGGCGGGGACGGGGGGCAGGATGAGCCCGCCCTTTGGTCTTGATTCCTTTTGGGTTGGTCTGGTGGTATGGTCTGACTGGGCGCTCCTAACTGATCGGTCCACACGTCCTATGGCCCGCCGTGCCGTGCCGTGTCATGACGATACCGTGCCATGCCCCCCCGCCCCTTTATCCTCCTCCTCCTATGTCCGGTAATTAGCTCACTCGCCTCCTCCTCCCCCACCCCCCGCCTTAAACCCGGTATTCTTGCTTTCCCCCCCACTTTCACCCCAAACATGTGTACCAAACGGCTTCCCACTCAGCTTCCTGGTCCACGGGCTCGCGCCCTCCCCCCCACCTTGAACTGCTCCACCATCTGGTCCAGGTCCACCCCCATGAACTCCTGCTCGCCCATCGCCTCGACGCGCCGGATGAGTGCGTCGTAGTCCACCACGGTCGTAATGGCGGCCGCGTCGGCGGCGTCGGCGGTTGCCGCCTGGCGGTTGATGGTTGCGCGCCAGTTGTCAGGGACAACCACCTGGCACGTGACGTGGGGCATGGAAGGCGCGGGGGGGGGGGGGAGGCGTTCAGTGGGCGGCGAAGCCGGGCAGTGTGTTTTGGGGTTGGGTCGAGTTGGGGTGGGTTGGGGTGGGTTGGGGTGGGTTGGAGTGGGGACCCCTCTCCACCCCCTTCCCCGAATAGCGATCCCCTCCCCGCGAGGCTCCCCACTACCCCTCCCGGGTGTGGTTCTCCCACGCCGTTTCCAACGGTTTCCCTGCCCCCCCCCCCTCCCCCCCCGCCCGTCCCCGCGACCCCGCACTCCGCTGCTGTGCAACACACTCCGCTTTTCTGAGCTCGTCCCCTCGGGTGCCGACCCACGGTCTACCTCCCACACACCCCAACACGGGTTCCTCTATTTGTCCCACACCGTGTGCACGTGCCTCCTCGCTACCACCACCCCCCTGCCCGCCATACACACTCACCCGCCCAATACGCCGTGAAAAGAAAAGGGAGGAACGAGGGCGGCTCCGCGCCTCTCCGCTCCTCCCACTCGCCTTGCGTTCCCTGGTGGCCAATACGGCCCCCCTCCCCCTTGCGTCCCCCGGCCCGACCCCTGTGCCCATCTGCACCCCCCCCTGCTTCTCCTCCTTCGCCTCCGGATAAACCTGCCCCCACACCCCCTCACACACACTGTTCCAGGGGCACATCCTCCCGTGTACTGGCGGCTGGAATGCTAGGGATTGTAACAGTTGTAACTACATGCACATGGACTTCGCCAAAGGTCACCACCCTTTTACTGTGTACTCTTCAATGTATGTTTAATACAAACACCACCACTCGGAACCAGCCCCTCCCGCCAGCTGCCAGCTGCCAGCTGCCAGCTGCGGCCCAGGCGGACAGACCCCCCCCTTTTCCCTAAACCCCCCACACCCTATACGCCCTTTAACCCCCGCTTCTCCGCCCTGCTCCTCTCTTCGCTCCCCTTTCCCCTCTTGTCCCACCTCGTGTTCATCTAATGGCCTCCACACACACCCTGCTGGTGTCGGCACACTGTAAAACACACACACCCCTCCCCCCCTTTATAAAACACACCCCTCCCCCCCTCCCGCCCCCCTCCACACACACCCCTCCCGCCACGACCCCCTCCCGCCCCTCACCTCCTGCGACTGCACGTGCCTCTTGACGTTGTTGTCCGCGTACCGCTCCGCGTTCAGCAGCGCCATGCGGAGTCCCTCCCGGCTGAACGGCAGCCGCACCTCCCCGGACTCAGTCAGCATCTCGGAGGGGAGACGATCGGTCAGGCCGGCAAGCTGTGGGGCGGGGTTCGAGGAAGACGGGGTGGGGTGGGGTGGGGCGGGGTGGGGCGGGGTGGGGCGGGGTGGGTGGGGTGGGTGTATAAAAACCGTTGTGGGGTTGGGTTGGGTGGGGTGGGGTGGAATGGGGTGAGGTTTCGAGGAAGACCCGTGGATGCCAGAAAAAACCGTTAAGAACAGAGTTTGAGATGCATGCTGGAGAACTGGGTTGGAGATACGAAAGCCGAAGGTCGTAGGTTGACCTTCGGCGGCTAACCTAAAGCGAATGGGGTGGGGTGGGGTTCGAGGGAAACCCGTGGATGTCCGAAAAAAATCGTTTAAAACAGAAGTTTATGGGGTGGGGTGGGGTGGGGTGGGGTGCCACATGTGTGAGCCAAAAGCAAAAAACAGCAGGCGAGGGATCATGGTTGGGGAGCCATTGCTGACGGACAACACGGCCCTAAGTCCGCCCGAGCCCCCACATCCTCCCTACCCCTGCGCCGCTCCCCCGCGGACCCCTCCTTGACGACCCCCTACCCCCCCCACTTCCCCCGTCCACTCTTACCGCGCCCCCCCAAACAGCTCCCAAACACACACGCACATACACACCCCACGTCCCCCACCTGCTCCGCGTTTCGTGCGCTGCCCGCCAGCAGCTTCTTGCCCGTCTCGCGGTACGCCTGGCGCAGATCCTGAGGGGGCGGTGGAGGGGGGGGGCAGGAGGAGGCGGGGCAGGGGGGGGGGCACGGGGGATGGGGTTGGGGTTGGTGGGGGTTGGGGGTTGCGGGGTTGGTGGGGGGTGGGGGTTGCGTGTGTTGGTTCATCCCGACTTGTCGATCAGCATCCACCTCCTCCGCCACCTGCCGCCGCTGCTGTGCTGCCACCGATACGGACCCGGTGCTCCATTCCGAGCCGCCACTTTGGGGGCTGATGTCGTCCTCCCCGCTGCTGCCACGCCGGCCCTGAACCCCTGCTCCCCACTGCCCCCCCTCCTCAGTCACGTGACGTATGGGCGACATAACCTGAACCCTCAACCCCCACTGCTGCCACGCCGGCCCCCTACGCTCCTGCTCCCATGTCGCCTGCCCCCAGGGCCCCTTGTCCCCGGACCCACGCCCATCCCGCCACCCCCACTTCCCCTCCACACCATTGCCCTAACCCCGACAGGGTTCGGGCTCTCTCTCTAGGAACGGTTTCCGAGCGGAAATGCTCTTTTCCGGCTGTGAGCATGCGGGTGCGGTTGTTTTCGTCGCCGCGCTTTCTCTGCAGCCAAAGCGGCGCGGTTCGAGCCTCGCCGCGGACGATGGATGGTCCACGATGGGTAACGAGTCTCGTCACCCCGGTAACTGGTAACGATGTGTATGCCGGGATTCGCTGGATTCGGCTGGGCGGCCCTGTTCAAGCTCGTACTGCGGTCAGTTAACGAAACCCAAGCTCTGAAACACGCGCCCCAAACGCCAACGCCAAACTGCCCGGCGAGTGGGTCTGTGTTCCTCCAGGGCGCCGTGGAGGCGAGACTCGTCCGCGCAAGTTTCCGACACTCAACCAAAGTTCTCCGGCATGCACCCTCAAACGCGGTTCCCCCACTTTCTCCTTTGTCGTGTACACGGGTTTCCTCAGACCTTCCTCCACAACCCACCCGCCCCCCTCCAAATCGGGCCCCCTCTCCAACCCGACCCCCCCCCCCGAAACCCGGGTTTCCCTCGAACCCCCGAAACCCGGGCCCCCCCTCCCAACCCCGCCCCCTCCCCAATCGCACCTGCGTCACCACCTTCCTGAAGCTGTCCTTCAGCGCGTACTCCTCCTGCAGCGATAAGTACTCCTGCCACTGCTCCAGCCGCCCCTCGCTCTCCGCCCGCCCGCTCTTGATCCAGTACTGCACAGCCTTCTCCTGAGAGCGGGAGAGTGGTGGGTGCGGAAGGGGGCGAGTCGCACAGGAGCACCGAAGTCGTGGTGGCGGAGCACCGATACCGCCAGCTATACCCGCCTGCACCACCAGCCCCACCCCCACCACCATCGCTCTGCCCAGCCCTACCGGCCCCCACCACCCCCACCACCATCCCCACTCCCACTCCCACCACCACCACCATCGCTCTGCCCTGCCGGCCCCCACCGCCCCGTTCGGCAAGGGTGGGGTACCGCCCCGTACGGCAAGCGTGTATTCCCCCACCCTCCCGACCCTGTCCATCAGCTGTCCATGTACCTGACCAAGACCGGCAACCCTCTCGCCCTCCCTTTCCTCATGTTTCGCTCCGGGAGCTTAACCTCAAGGAGCTCCCCCGAACACCCACCCCTCACCTTCCCGAAGTCGTGGATTCGCGGATGTAACTCACCCCCCCAGGGCCCCCCCCCCCGAAGCCGTGGATTCGCGGGTGTAACCCACCCCTCTAGGCCCCCCCCCGAAGCCGTGGATTGGCGGATGTAACCCACCCCTCTAGCCCCCCCCCCGAAGCCGTGGATTGGCGGATGTAACCCACCCCTCTAGGCCCCCCCCTGGGTTCCCACCCCCCGCTCCCCACCTGCTTGTCTGCGTTGGGCTCGATGATCTCGTCAATGATGCCGTACTCCAGCGCGTCACGTGGCCGCATGTACAGCGGCCGTTGCATGTCCTGAGCGGGAAAGCGGGGTGGCAGGAGACAGGCGCAGGGGCAGGCAGGTGGTTTCGGAGGTCCACGGTCGCTGGCAGTCACGGGTCGCCGCACAGCCGATGCCGATGTGATCCGGCCACGATGTGACCCGATGATTTTTGATGCGATAGAAGGGCGGACAGCTGAGCCAGTTGGGCCCGCGGAGGCGGTGCTTGACCGAGGTTCCTCACCCCCCCCCCGCCCGCACACCCGCCAAGGAGCGTGCGTGTGCCCGGGAGCCTAGGGGTGCTGCGGGGTCGCTGGCTGGCTGGCTGCCTACCAGGTGCCGGTAACCTGATTGGCTAGCCCCTGGCTGGCTGGCCGCCTGGCCGGTTGCCGCGCCCCTTCGGTCCAGGCTGACGGCTGCACATGCTCCTCCCCGCGCTCAGCCGCCGTTGCTGCTGCGGGTCCTGATGCCCCGTCCCCTCGCACCCACATCACGCCTCCTGCCCACCCTCCGCCGCATCAAACGCAGCCGATGCGGGGAGCTGGGAGCCGCCATGCCCACGGACGAAACCTGCCGCCGCTGCTTCAACTGCTGGGTTTGCGGTGTAACGCTCTCCGCGGCGCTCAGCCCGCATACCCCGCCTCCCCCCCGCCTCCGGCACCGCTCAAACCACCCCCCGGCCCCGTTCTGCCCAGTCCTGACGGGGGGGAGTTGAGGTCTCCCCTGCTGAGCCCTCGATGTATCTGTCCGGGTCCGATGGATGCCGTCCTGCAGCCCCGCTCCTCCTCCCCCTCCCAACATCCCCGCCTGCGCTCCCTCCCTCCAAGCTCCCTCCCACGCTTCCCCCCAAAGACCGACACAGCAACGGCCCGTTCCGAGCTGACCGGTGCTGCGGCCTGACCGCGTCTGTCCGTGCAGTGCAGTGCGTTGCTCTCCGCCCCGTATGCGGCGGCGCCATCAGCACTCGACGCCAGCTCCCGCAGGTCGCAAGGGAAGCAGAAGACGACCACGGTCATCACAGACCCAGCTGTGCGTGTGTGCGCGCCGCGCCGCGGATTTCACGTGAACGAAGAAACGCCCCACCACGCGTGCGCGGGTGCGTGTGTGTTTTACCCGCGACACAGGGCCCGTTTGCGCAGCTTTCTCCCCCCCCCTCCTCATGCTCCCCCTCGCCTCTCGCTCCCTCATGCCTCAGGCCGCCTCACCGCGTCCAACTTCTCCACCGGCAGCCCGGTGCCAATAGACATCATCCGCAGCAGCTCCCGCTTGTAGTCGAGCACCTCGCGCCACTTGATGTGCACCTCAACAGCCTGGCGCTGGCCCGTGGGGGGCACGCGCGGCTGCTGGATCATGGCTGCAAGAGGAGGAGGACGAGATTTTGCGGAAAAGGAGGAGGACGAGATTTTGCGGAAAAGGAGGAAAGGACGGGGTAAGAGGAGACGTGGGTAAGAGAAGGAGGGCGAGGGGGAAGTGGGTGGGTGGCTCCCTTGGTGGGTGGCGGGACGGGTGGTGCAGGAAAGCCCTAGTCTGCAAGAGCGCGCGGGCGCACCGCACCGAGCGAGTGGGGCAGGCTTTTCCGCCATCCCTTCCGGCCGAAGGAGAGGATCACGCAGGACCAACCGACGGCGAGGCCCATGTTGACCGTGGAGATCTGCGGATCGATGGAGCGGTGGTGGACTGCGTCGACACCGCGACGCTGCGATTTGCTGGGCCGCGGCAGAGGACTGGGACACCCACCGGATTCTTGATGAAACCCATCGTCGATGTGACAGCGACGCCCTCACTGTCGAACGAGAGCTGCGCAAAAAGGGGCCCCAAAACACGGTCATTGCACGCGCTGGAGTCAAGCGGGCGATCGCCGCGCCTTTCCCCAGCTCACAATTTCACCATCCTGACGTGTCGTCCCCGATGAGTTGATCAGCATCTCAATGGGCAACGTGGCTCCCTGCTTCTCCAGGTAGAGAAGCTCGGCCACCATGAGCTCCGTCACCGCCGGCACGAGCTGCGCACACGAGGGAATCATACGTGTGATAAGCAGCTCCATGCCATCAGAAGTCTTACTAGCTGCGCTGTCCATGTGGGCGCACCGGCATGCCCAAGTAGACGATACGCTGGTCGAAAAGCAGCGACGGCAGGTCGGGCGGCGGTGGCTTCCGCCGGTCGTAGCGTGGTGACCTTGCATGGACCAGTAGCTGCTTCCTTCCTTGGCTAACAAGACGGGGGCAGCGGAATGCATGGCTGCTGCTGGTGCCTGCTGCCAAGCCGGCCCGCTGTCGCCGGCCGAGCCCCTCGAGCATTTCTAACCCTGATCTAACAAGTGATGATTCCTAAAATAAAGATCACGCTCAATAATAGCGATACTGGCGAGGCACAGATGCCAAGGCCACTCTGGCCAGGGCTCAAAAGTGGGTGGTTCGGGGAGCACTACCGGTACTCGCCTACAGCATGTATAGTGTACAATAAACTACAAATGTCTGCATGTTCTGTTCTACTGTTGAAGACAGTTGCGATTTGGCAATGCACACCCACCGCTTACGGGAGGGTCAATGCTGGATCGCATGTAGGGCTTTGCATAATTCATTCCCATCGCACGCATCGGTGTACGCATAGATCATCGACAGCGACGGCCTAGCCGCAAGCGCCTCCCCAACCAAATTCACCCATGCAACCGCATACGAGGGATTGCTCCTAACTGCGTCGCGCGACCTCGCGCTGCGCCTAGCACCTCCGCGGTCTGATGCGCTCCACAACGCATGGCGCCGCAGCCAGGTGCTGTCGTTCGGGCGACAGCGCACGTCGATTCGACGCGCGGCGCGCCGTTCGTGCGCAAGTGCACGCGCCCGCAGCGACGCCCCCTACTGCAGCCGCGACCACCAGTTCAAAGTCCCCGCCTAGTCAACAGCTCAGAGTGCAGCTCGCGCGCCACCCGGAGCAGTTCGACGCGGTTGCGCGTGTGTGGGCCGAGGTGGGTCCGAGCAGTAGGGGCTGGGGGTTCATGACAAGGTGGGTGGGATAAGGGGCTGGGGGTTCATGACACGGTGGGTCCGATAAGGAGCTGGGGGTTCACGAGGCCAAGCCTCGTCACGCGGTTCCTGCTCTGCTCGATGGGAGCAACAGCTACTGGGCTGGAGCAGGTCCGCGCCCTTGGACCGGCTGCGCGCACTGCGGCCTCACTCCGTTGGTGTGCTGCCCCTACGTTAGCTATCGTGCCTTGTCCCCTTGGTCGGTCTCGAGCGCGGGAGGGTCCACCCCGGGCCAGCCCACCTCACCAGCGAGGCCGGCAGCGCCTGGCGCCGCAGCAGCGCCTCTCCCGTAACCTCGTGACCTGGGTCTTCCCTCGTGACCTGGGTCTCCCCTCGTGACCTGGGTCTCCCCTCGTGACCTGGGTCTTCCCTCGTGACCTGGGTCTCCCCTCGTGACCTGGGTCTCCCCTCGTGACCTGGGTCTTCCCTCGTGACCTGGGTCAGTCAGCTCCTTCACTACCACACGGTCACCCTTTCCTGCCGCACGTCCAGCAGGTGCTGCTGCTAGCCCTGCTGACACCGCGGAGCCTAAACTTGCCAAGCCTAGCCTTATTAAGCTATCTAACAGGTTTCCTAATAAGTGGAACCGTGGTGTAATCTAAACCGTGCTGGGCCTAACCCGCGCGCGCAGGCTCTGCTGCTGCCTGGCCTGACGGAGTTCCGGCCGCCCGACCACGAGGCGGAGGTGCGGAGGCTGAGTGAGGAGGTGGCGCGGAGGCTGCGGGAGTCGTACGACAAGAAGTTGAAGGTGGGCCCCCGGAGGCGGGGGGTTAGGGTGTCGCCTCGTAACCGGGCAATGTCGCGGGCGCTGATGGCGGTACGATGTTGCCGTGTATTGCTGGCATTGCTTGGACCCAAGCCCAGCCAGCCCTGCGCGCGACACCTGTTGCTCACTACTCACCGTATCGGGAACCGCCCTGGCGCCCTGGCCCGGCCACATACCGGTATGTTCGTACACGCACCCGTCCGTACGGTGTCCGGGTCCAGGTACGGGTACGCTCGTACGAGAGTAAATAATACAAGTTGTTGCAGTGTCCTCAAGCCCGGGCGAGCCCAGGACAAGAAGAAAGGCCGGTATCCATGGCCTCACCACATACAGTCCCGCGTCCGCGTCCGAGTCCACCCGCTCACACGTCCGAGTCCACCCGCTCACACGTCCGAGTCCACCCGCTCACACGTCCGAGTCCACCCGCTCACACGTCCGAGTCCACCCGCTCACACGTCCGAGTCCACCCGCTCACACGTCCGAGTCCACCCGCTCACACGTCCGAGTCCACCCGCTCACACGTCCGAGTCCACCCGCTCACACGTCCGAGTCCACCCGCTCACACGTCCGAGTCCACCCGCTCACACGTCCGAGTCCACCCGCTCACACGTCCGAGTCCACCCGCTCACACGTCCACGTCCGCCCGCTCACACGTCCGCCCGCTCACACGTCCGCAGGCTACCACCGAGTTCCGGCTGCTGCGGCTGCGAGGTCAGGCGCTGCTGCAGCAGCTGCGGCGCGGCGGCATGACGGTCCTTGAGTACCACTCGGCGCGCCGGCAGCTGGAGGGGGTCAGGTGGGGCCCGGGGCGGTGGGGGCCGGGGAGGTGGTGCCTAGCGGGCATTTCCGTAAGCGCCACCAGCAGCCGTACCCGCCGCCGTACCCGCCGCCGTACCACAGCCGTGCCCGCAGCCGTACCCACAGCTGTGCCCGCTGCCGTACCCGCACGCACCGGCGTGCCTGCTCCCTCCCGCGCACCCCACTCTCCCCCGCAGGAGGGACATGCGGCGAGCTCGGCGGCGGCGCATGTGGGCCTGCTTCGTCGCCTACCACCACCCCCGCCATCAACAGGAGGACCGCCACCGCAACAGCCCCCACCCCCGCCGCCAGGATCCAGATCCGGATCTAGATCCCCGCTCGCACTCGTCGCCGCTACCCGCGGCTTCCGAGTCGCAGCCACAGCCACAGCCACAGCTGCAGAAACCGAGCTCCTCAGTCGCCACCCACCCCCCCACCTCCCCACGGGTTTCCCTCGAACCCACCTCCCCTGGCCACCGCCACGAGCAGCCGCAAGCCCCCCACACCGCCTCCGCCTCCAGCTCCGGATCCGGATCCTGCCCTACACCCTCCGGCGCGGCAGCTGCGCCCCTCCCTGGAGTCGCAGCCCCCACCTCGACCCGCGTCCCCGCCCTTGCCGGCTACCTGATGCTGTCGCTGTCGCAGCCGATGGCGCTACTGCCGCCGCCGCTGCCCTCCCGAGCGCCGCAGCAGCTGCACGTGGATGCGCTGGCTGTAGCACCCAGCTGCCGCCGGCGGGGGGTGGGGTCGGCGCTGCTGGGCGCTGCGGAGCGGCTGGCGCTGCGGTGGGGGGGCACCTCCCTCTGGCTGCACGTGGATTCGTCCAACCATGGCGCCGTACAGTTGTACAGCGATAGCGGGTTCGTCGTCGCGCGCGTCCTCGGGGGAGGGCTGGGCGCCGCGCTGTCGCTGCTCGGGAGTGGCGGCGGCGGCGGCGAACGAGGTGACTTATGGCCGCTGACGAGGGCCGCAAACCAGCAGGAGCAGCAGCCGCGGCAGCAGCAGCAGCAGCAGATGGAGATGTATCAGCAGCAGTGGCAGCGGCGACAGTGGAGCCGCAAGTTCGTGATGCAGAAGCGGCTGCAGAGGGCGCGGCGGAAGCCCCAGCAGCAGCAGCCCCAGATGGTGGGACGGCCGAAAGCGGCTGTGTCAGGGGCCCCAGCCGGGGGGTCAGTGCCCCAGCCACCGCAGCCAGCTGCTGTCCCGGGCATGCGCCAGTGCGGCGAGGGCGGGGCGCCAGGTGGGGAGGGGGCGGGGGTCAACGGAGCGGTTAACTACGGTAGTCATTTGTCACTACGAAGGGGGGGGGGATTGCGGGGCTTTCCTGAAAAGACGCACCGGTATTCTGCCGCTGCTGCGTTGTCACGGGGGGGTCGGTCAAACGTGGTTGCGAACTTGCGACGCTGCCGTCTGTCGTATTGTAGTTTCGGGGCGCCGCCGGTACGGTACGGTACGGTACGGCACGGTAGTTGCATCCATTGGCTGCGGCGGCGCCGCATCACGACGGCCCACGAGCCCCCTAGGTGTTCCAGCTAGTCCCGCGAGCCCATTGCCGTACCCCGCCGGCTAAGCAGTGCAGCCAGGCGGTGCCGTAAGTGGATACTGTGATGGTTGCGGGGCTGAGTTGTGTGCTGTGTTGCTGGGTTGGGTGGTGGTGCTTGCAGGAGCCCTTCCGCAAGGGGAGGGCGGGCATGCTGGCGCAGATGATGGCGCAGAAGCGGGAGCAGATGCAGGAGCAGTTGCAGGAGCAGCAGCAGGAGCAGGAGCAGGAGCAGGAGCAGGAGCAGGAGCAGGAGCTGAAGGGGCGCCGGCGGGGGCCGAGGCGCCTGCTCCGCGGGGCCGCCAGTCCGGCGTTTACGAATGGCGCTGAAGGTTTCGGAGCTGGCGGAGGTCGAATGCCGCTGCCGCCGCCGCGGCCGTCGGATGGACGCCGCGGGTCCACAGCCTGGCGGCGGCGGCGGCGGTGTCGGCGATGAGGATGGGGATGAAGGCGATGAGGACGGGGATGAAGGCGATGCAGGCGATGAAGGCGGCCCCACGGTGTAGCCTTTCCCGGCACGGCACGGCACGGCACGGCACGGCACGGCACGGCACGGCACGGCACGGCACGGCACGGCACGGCACGGCACGGCACGGCACGGCACGGCACGGCACGGCACGGCACGGCACGGCACGGCACGGCACGGCACGGCACGGCACGGCACGGCACGGCACGGCACGGCACGGCACGGCAGGCCGCCGCGGTTTCAATATTGTAAGCGCGTGTTCATGGGATCGGTGGGGGTTAGGTGCGGATAGGCACGAGCATCTGAATTATAATATGTTGTGAGGCTCGTTGCCATGGTCTAATCATATGCGCAAGAGGTGTGTTCAAGTCGCCGGCATAGGGTTGCTGGTTTACCGCATGTGTTAACTCGCCGCCGACTGCGGGCGGCCGAAGGCAAGTGGTCCCCTGCGGATGTGTTTACGGGCTTTGGATCCTGCGGATCCTGCAATTCAAATTCAAATGTTCTCCGCGGCCTGCGGGCAGGCGATCGATGCCGCCAGGCCCGACCCGCGGCGCCGGCTGCGGTCGCCCAGCCCTCTTCCCTTCCCTGATGGTCCCGCCCTAGCCTGTGCCTCAGTGAGCGGGACCCGGGACGGCTGCGTACCCTGCGTTACGGGTGGCGGTTGGCTCCCATTGTCGGAAAAACCAAAACCAACAAAAAAACGGAGGTCGGTGAGGGCGCGTGGTTGCGTGTTTGAAATTGTTTCGGAAAGTTTCAAGCTGCAGGCGTAATGAGTGGCAGCTGTGGCGGGGTGAGCAACCTGCCTGCGCAGCCTGGCGCAGCAGGGCCGCCGGCATCGCCCGTTTTTTGGGGGTTGCAGAAGCTGCTGAGCCGTTGGGTTTCTTTCCGTTTCCAGCGTCCGTTGAAACGTTGACGGTGTCGGGAGGATCGACGTGCCGAAGCCGCGGTTTCGGGAAACATGATGCGACAAGCGAGCACGCCTGTAACACATGCATGGCTGATGGCGTCTCGTACGGTGAGGTCGCGGTATGGGGCTCCCCTCTTGTCCTGGGCTTGCCTGGGCTTGAGGTCACTGTAAAATCTTATCCTTAAATTATTTGCAACGAGCTGGGTTGAGGTTGGTCATCGTGATGTAATAATGAAGCCCAGCGGACTGGTACAGCAGGGTACAGCAATCCGGTACCAACTCGAATGGCACGCAGTTCCAGGCAGTCTTGACAAGACGACAACGCAGCCGCCCCGGAGCAGGTATCAGCTTTTACTCTTTTCTATGCCTGGCAGGATGCTACTCTTCGGGCTGCTACGAAGGGCGCATGAACATGAATATGAACACGAAATCCGCACCACTTCGCGTTGCGGAAGCTCTTGAATGTGTTGACTGTCACAGTCCACAGGTTTTCAATGATTTGTTGAAGAAGAGGCACGTGGATTTGCGGCAAGGAGCGTTGGCACCAAGTTACTTAGACTTGCGGACACGAGTGCGTTGTAGTGCGTACGTGGCACCAAGCTTGTTTCGCTTGAACGGCCCAGCCTGCGGGTATAAGTAAGCAGGCCAATCAGATATTGAACCGCGGCATCAGCTCCGAAAGCTCCCAATAAACCAGGCAATACTGTGCCATCACCCAACCCTGCCAAACTGCCTCCCAACCGTCTGTCGCTATACATAAAACCAGCAGGCGTGCGACAGAATGAATGTAATATTACCCACGAAGGACGAAATACTGCTATCCATGCCTGATGAATGCGCTCGGACGCTGGGTTAGGCCGTCGTGGGATACACATTGTGCAAAGCATTGGGTATGACATCACGCTGCGTCCGATTACTACAAACATCCACAAAACTTGCGCTACATGTATAGCTTTGGTGTAGCCATACCTAGTTACGCGGATAACCGCCCACTGATCGACAATTGAAGTGCGGGGTGGGCATTTCCACACGCTGTCCGCGAACAGAACGAGCTTGACAACTATAATAACTGTATCTTGTATGTGGGCCGGCAAGGTAAATGGTCAGCTTTAGGATAGGCGCCTAACAGTGTGGATAGGTTGCAGACGCAGGGTGCTCACCGCAAGCGTCCCACTGCATGTAATTATAATCACAGAGATGCACATTTCAGGGTACAAAAGGCGCTGGTAGCGGCGATTGGTCAGGCTGCAGCGTTGCTTGCAACGCCAGGCGAACGTGTACGGCACCCTTCGATGAGCCCCATAGTCTCAAAGACGGCTGCTCCCGTCCAATAACACCATTTTTGTTGCGTCTACATCATCCTCGTAGGCAATGATATCTTCATATTCTACTCGCATTCTACTCGCAAGTGTTTACCCTTACCGGCTACCCGAGGAGCCCTGAGCATCCTCGGCCCCGGGTGAATCCGCAGCGTTAAATACACTGATAAATTCGGAAGCAATAATCTTCGGCGAAGTGCGAACTGCCGGAGCAGCATAGCTGGACGTCATCTTGAGCCACGAGACGAACGAAATCCTTTCAATGTCGTTGGAGCTCATTGATTACTCGGCCTCATGTACACGGATAAAGCGTTCCTGAAGGTATAGGAATCTTGCAGGCGTGCGGTCCATGTGTGGGCGAGGATATTGCGTGTAAACCAGCCTTTGGGCCCGGCCAGGGTAGGGCCCAACAAGGAGGGCATCATAGTATTGTTTGGTGATGTACGCAAGACACCTTGGCAACGCGTCCGTTTCATGTGAACTTGCAGGCCTGACGGCGGAGCGCGTTTCACTCGCAGAACAATGGGCCTGGGGGGCTGCTTGTGCTCTCAGGTACGTCATATTCTAATTATATGGGCTCCTGGTACATATCGCGGAGCCATCCCCGCACTCGCAGTGGCAGTTGTCTGCACCCTGCGCTGCTCGACTCGGGCAGCTAGGGTCAGTCGTTCGCATCAAAATCTCCGAAGGGACAACGCAATTTAACTTCAACATCTGCTACGTATCAAATGCTGCTGACTGGAAGCTGAGCCGGAACGCGCCACATTAACCCGACGACGGCATCCCGCGGTCCCGGCTCTCTCCTTCACCCAATTCGACATCCCTCCACCTGTAGGTTGCCCCAACCGGCGCCGAGCCCTACCCAGCGGCGGCGCCAAACTCCGTCAGCCGGGCTGCCACCGCGGATGCTATCGGCTCGCGCCCAGGTGGCGCCCACCGCCCAGGACAGGCGCCCAGCCAGCATAAGGTGGCCTTTAAGAACCAGGAAGATCCTAGCACCCGCAAAGGCGTCGCCTTCGCGGCTTCCTCCGGCAACTATGCGGACTTGCAGCAGATGGGCCAGACCCAGGGCCAGGGCTCTCGCCCTCACAGCTCCTCCCTCCGCGTGATTAGCCCAGGGGATGCCTCCAACGCTGAAATCTCGCGGCCCCGCGGCCCTTCTCGCTCCACCACCGGCGGCGCCTCCTCGCGCTTCGCCTCTGCCTCGCGCCCCGTCTCAGCCAACACGAATCGCAACTGGGCCAGCAGCGTGGGCACCTTGAGCGCGGCCAGCGCAGTCAGCAGGTACTACTTCACAGAGGACGGCGATGGTAGCGGTCCGGAGGAGCATGGAGACGACGACGAGCACGAGCACGGGCCGGGTTACCCATCCGAGGACGAGGCGTACGAGGAAGACGACATGTCTCGGACAATGACCGGCGTGACCGTTGCGTCGTCCTCCCATCCGCACGCGGGCGCGCTGTCCACTACTCAGCGTATAAAAAGCAACGTGAGCACCTGGTCTGTCAAAATGATGTCGGAGCTGCAGCTGATGCCCGACCACCACGGCCGGCTGCGGCTGCCCAGCATCCTCATGTTCACGCAGCGCCGGCCTCCGCGGCACGCGCGGACAGAAGCCTGGTGGACGAAGATGAAGGGCGTGCTGGTTGAGGCCGGCCAGAACATCAGCGCGTCCATCAGCGAAGGCCGCCGCCGTCGCCACGGCACGACGGACGGCGGCTCCGAGGGGCCGGACCGCCAGTCGATGGGCGGCCAGCCGACGGGCGGTCAGTCAATAGGCGGTGGTCAATCGATGGGCAGTCAGAAGCAGCTCCCACGTGATGCTGAGGCGGCGCCGCGCGCGGAGGCCGTCACTGCTGGTGCCCCTGCTCCTGGTGTTGCTGCTGCTGTGGCGGGGGGGGCAGTGGGGAACAACCCCCATGCCGCCACATTATCACAGTCGTCTGGTGCCGGGCCCATCAGCAGCCCTGCAGTGGAAGCGTCGCAGCCCCAAGCGTGCAGCAGTGGCAGCGGCGTCGCTGTCGGCGGCGGCCTGCCCGCCACTGGCGCGCCCGGAACCAGCACGGCCGCCCGCAGCTGTAGCAGGAGCGGCAGCAGCAGCAGGGAACGCGCCGCCTTTGCCGACCCCGGGCCCAGCCTCAACCGCGGTCTTCCCGGCTCGGCCTCCCAGAATGCGAGGGTGATGAGCGGCAGGCTGAGCCCTCAGTCACAGCCTCTGCCCCCAGCGCTCGCATTCGATACTGAGTCCATCGAGCAGCCGGCCGGGCACTTGAACCGCATCTCGGACGGGGGCGCGGCCTGGCACTGCCCGCAGCCAGGGTTGACTCGGACGTTCACCGAGGACCTCAGACGAGGGTCGGCAGTGGGGGACACACTCCAGCACGAGCAAGCCCAGGCAGGCGCCGGAGTGACGGGCCCCACAGGGATGTCTGTCTCCGTCAGTGGGCCGGGGCTGCCTCGCAAGGCGGGCCCATCCCTCAATGGCGGCGGCACGGGCGGGGGCCCGGTGGCGGAGGAGTCGGAGTGGGTGAACGGGTGCCTCCCTGGGCACGTCAGCCGCCATTCTGTGCTTGAGGCGTAGCAGTTGGAAGGAAAAGAGGGCGTGCTCACCATGCTCTCCCTTAGCCAACATGCTATCTAGTTTTCGTTCATGCCAACAGTTTTCGTGGCAGGGTGGTTTAAGAGTTGTGTCAATGGCCTGAGCCCGTGCGTGGGCACTGACGGCGGGCATCACCGCACTGGGCTGACGTGGCAGTCAGGTGGATGCTGATGAATTGTGGCACAGCCGGCTCCCGCCTTTTGATAGATGTTAGTTCCCCGGGGCCGGGTCGGTTGTGGATGCGTGCTGCGCCCAAGCACTCTGCTAGCAGGCTTCGCGAGTCAGCCTGCGCCTCTGCAAACGTAGGAGGAAATATGAAGAGGACGCGAACATCACGCATGTGTGCCGTGCAGCGGCAGCGGCAGCACGAGCTCGAGCACGAGCTCGAGCGCTCTGTCTGTGGGGGCCCGAGTGCGTGCGGGCGTGCTGCAGGAATGTGTCTTGGACAGGGTTGTGCCTTCATGGCGTGGCAGGGTAAAGTTAGTGTGTCGTGGCTCGCTTATGCACGCAGGGGCGAATTCCTTCATCCGGAGATAAAGAGCAAAGCGGGCATGGCACGAAAAAGCAGGGGGGAACTGTAGCTAGCGGGTATGTTCGCTGCATCCTCGATCGCATTATCGAAGCAGGCGGGCTCGCCTCCCAGGTTGTTGCCTTGGGCTGCGCGCGCGGTGGGTGCGGAGGGAGGGGGAGGAACGGTGGTCCGTTAGCGGTCCGTTAGGCACAAGCAGGACATTCTGCATTACATGATGGCGGGATGTTCTCACGCAAGCCCTCGACTTCACCATGCAGCGATCCGGTTCTTCCAGGCCGTTGCTGGTATTTGGGTGGCTTGGACGGACAGCTATGCGCATGTGCTGCACGTGGGCTTCAGGAGGACAGGAGCACGTCCATGCGCTCTACTCGGCGCGCCCAGGCCTGCCGATGGTACCTGGCCGTGTGAGGCTAGGGACTCCAGCAGCAGCGCCAGCGGCGTGGTGTGGCGTGAACGCGAGTTTGTCGTATAGGAGATGTCCGGGGTACGTTTTGGAATTCGCTTCTTCGCAGGGCCTTGCTCTTGTTCGTACTATAAACTTTGTTCATGTGAAGGGGGACCCGTGCAGAGCCAGGTTGAGGGGGTAGTGGGGGCGAGAAGGCTGCCCGTCTGTGAACTAGTGATGTGGGGGCCGGGAAGGCGGCTTTCGTCGGCCGCGGGATGTCATATTGTGTTTCCCCTTGCAAGAAGTCGTACCGTTGAAAATGCTGCATGTGCTGGACGCCGTGTGTCTGCAACGCCCACCTTTGGTATTGCTGCCGGTCGGGTCTGGAACAGGTTCGGAACAAATGATGTTCTCGGGCGGCTGGGCGGCTATTCAAGGTCTTCATCGATGGACTTGGTTCCTAACAATTTCGACATGGCGCCGAAGGGTGATGACGATGACGACGGTGTCAGCTAGTCCCATGCATCGGCAACTTGTTGCTGGTGCTGCGGATGGTTCGGGAGGTGGGGACGGTGGGGGAGGTGGGGGAGGTGGGGGTGGACTTGTCCTGCACGCGTGTTGGACAGTGGACCCTGCAGCATCTCGCAGGTCCCAGTGCTGCCGCATGTGCTCATGGAGGTACTGCAGGCGGTCCAAGCGCACCTCTTTTAACTTTTGACTATCGTTTCGTATCCCGTGGACCAGTTGAGGACGCGGCTTTGAACCCCTGGTTGAGGTGCCGACGGTAGCCGGTCATCGACATATTCCAGTGACCGGTGCTAGATGCATCGCAGCGAAACGGCCGCGAGTGGCAACGGCCTGCGGTTGGGTGTTGGCAAGCTGCGGTTGGTTGTTGGCAACCTGTGGTTGGTTGCTGGCAACCTGTGGTTGGTTGTTGGCAAACTACTGCAGTTGGTTGCTGGCAGCCGTACATGTACGAGACACCCTGTTTCCAGGTCGGTCGAGTCTGCACGCAAGCAGTGTATTGTTGCCTTCACGCGCGCAAAATAAAGACTGATGTAGTACAGCAGCTCATTAGTACGGTTACGGTACGGTATTGCGAGAAAGCTCAGCGCAGGGACTTCGTTTGTGCAGAAGGGTGCGGATCGGGTGGCTTCTGGTGTTTTCGGTGGGGCGGGAAATAGTGCAGCGCCGGCTTCCGATTCCGAAAAGGCCGCGCTATTCAACGGCCCTACGAGCGCCAAACCGACACGCCGCTTGTAGGGCGACTTGCCTTGAATGGCGACATTTGTATCCGAACTCTTGTTCGCCGACAAAACCTGCCCATTCCAATAGTGGACGGCACGTTGTTGGTTCCTGTGTTTATTGAAGTTTTGGGTTACTTATTGATATATTTGTTGCTTGGAGTCTAGGCTTGGGTTACTTGTGTTTTTACTACCGGTATAGCAACTGTCGGGGGCTTACGGCTGTCGTTGCCGTTGTGGGGACCCCCCCTGGTGGTGCGCTACTGCTTACATGGTGATGAGGCTAAGCTTCCGGCCGTCAGACCCGCTCGTGTGCTCATGGCGAGCAGCGTGCACGTGGGGGGGGGGCGACAGGAGCCAGCCAGAGAGACAGCGACCCGTTGAAATGGGCGCAGGGCGTGGCCGAATGTTGGTGTAGCGGCACAGGGCGCGTTCTGTTGATCTGGGTTCAGCGTGGCATGTTCCCACTCCGCGCTGTTTCCGCCCTCACCACCGTGCGGAGCGATGCACAGTGAGGTGCAAGGACTCACCCATTTGACGGACTGAGTAGACTCTAGCCCCAACCAGGCTTGCATGACAGGGACATTAATGCATCCTCCAGGGAGGGTGGCTACGCGCCTCGCGACATCGCAAGACACTGCTTGAGGAGTGGCGCAAACTTTCGGCCGGAGTATAACCTTCCCCCCTCGGATTCATCCACGGGTTTCCCTCGAACCCTCGGATTGTATTGATTGTGGGATATGTATTTATGCTTGTAAGATACGAACTACTGTTTGTCTTCCGCCGCCGCCGCTGGCGGTGGCGTATTTTTCGTTCCTCCTCCACCCTCCCACCTCTCCCACCTACTTGTGCACGTTTCATAATCGGTTTTCCTATCAAGTGCCAGCCCGCGGGTTTCCTCTCACACCTCCGCGTTCATTTTGAACACGCAACGCAATACACCCTAATGCACCGACTGGATGGTGGGTGCCTGCGGGTCGCCTCGAGGCGGAACAGGGAGCGCAGGAAAGTGTTGCAGCACGCAGCTGCGCACTTCACATGGAAAGAGGACTGTGCGACTAGGTGGGTGCTTGTCATGACCCGAGAGGAGCATGCAAAGCGGCAAGGGAGGGTGGGTGCAAACAAGAACCGGCTACTCGACGTGGGAAGTGTAGCTGGCGCATAGGCTCTGGACACATGCTGGTGGGCTTGGATTGACTGCCGAGGAACCTGTGAAAGTGACCCGTCAGCGGTACTGATGTCCATTGTCGTCACTATGCGGCAGAACATTCGGATATTGAGGCATGGGAGCTTAGGACCCCAGAAATGCTCCTTTCTGCCTGTTATAAATATGACCGTAATGCGGCCAGGACGTCCTGCTCGTCAGTCACCATACAGGCGGTGTACCTCCAGGGAATAGAATATAAACAACCTCCTTATATGGCCAAATTACGACGGTATCAACCGTATTATATACGTTGGTGCAAATCCACTGGGCCACAAACCTGGTTGTTTGAAGTGCGTTGACGATCACGCATTCACGTCGAGGGGCTAAAGATTGCGACACGTTAATTGCTGACAATAGGCCGCTGAATATGTACACACAGAAGTGACTCCCACGCATAGACTTTCTGTGGTGCGACCGATAATCGATGGCATTGCGCTCCATGTACGATGGCCGTACCAAGTCCGACAACTTCAGAAAAACCTCGCGTTTACTGCAAAGGCTATTGTGGGGGAACTAATAAGAAATGGCAGGACAGGGCGGTTACGGTCAGGCGCCTTTGCTGCAGGTCATGGACAACCTTGAGTTGATCCCGGGCGTAGTGGTCAAGGAGACGACTCAGGTTGTGGACGCCATCATGGCTTCAATAGGTGGCGCTTACGAAGCTGCAAATAAATACTATGTCAAGGCAATGCCGACAGAAAAGCGCACGGGACTGGTTCACAATGAGGCCGGCGTATGGCAGCCAAGTTCCGATGAGATAGACGCCCTTCCTCCCTTGTATTTCGTGGAGGAAGATTCGTCCTGCTGTCTGCGTGTATGCTTGGCCATGTGGGGTGGCCTCAACTTGCGGGAGCTGAAGCTCCATTTCTACCATGGCAAAACGGACAAATACTACGTGGAGCGGCCTTGCAAGCTGGGTGGCTGCTGCTGCTGCCCTTTCGAGATGAGACTTTACCAACAGGACAACAAGATGTTGGGAGCGGTGAGGGCTGGACTGTCCCTTGCGCGCTGGTCGATGCACATTCCGTTGGTCACCGCGCCGGCTCGCCCACCAATTGTAATCGCTCAGGTTATCGAGGACTTCGACAATTACTGCGCCCGGTGCTTCGACTGCTGCTGCCTTTGCATCAATAAGCACAAGGTGCTTGTGGGGCCCACTCGCGAGAGTCTGGTGCACAAGTACTCGCTGGTGAACTCTGCCTGCTGCTACGGCCGGGTGGACAACTGCTGCGGCGCCACGTGAGTGTAAAAACGCAACAAAAACCGCAACCCGCAAAGCCAAGTCGTTATTTTTCACGGCGACGACGCCAGCAGCAGGAAGACGTTTTTTCGCGGATAAAGTGGACAGGGACACGAGACTATTGGCTGTGCTTGTTACAGCAGCGCACTTTGTTCACTAGCACGCACGCTAGCTCGCTTGCTCGCGGCATCGTACCCTCGTGCCGTAGACGGTGTACGGCATGCGCCCGTTGCTGGCTGTGCGATCCGTCCGTCCGGCGTCCCTTCACTCAATGTGCCTGTTGCGTGCTTGTGCCTGGATGACCTGCTTGCACATACACGTGTATGTGTTTTTTGGGGTGGCGTACCCTAAAACCCTAAAAACCCTAAATCGCTACACGTCCGGGCCGCCACAGGTGCTGCCGGCCGAGCTTCTTCATCGACGTGTTGGAGCCTAACGGCAACATGGCGGTCGTCGCGCAGAAGACCTACGGTGGAGGGCAGGGCTGCTCAGATTGCTGCCGCTGCACCTTCGACTTCAGCAACTACGTGCTGCCCTTCCCGCCGAACGCCACGCACGTGGAGCGGCTGCTGCTGCTGACTGGACTGCTGAGTGTCGAGTACGCCTACCACAGCCGACAGGGCGGCGAGAATAACGACTGATGAAAGAGCTGCCAAGCGCGCGCGGCGAACCAGCACGCGCGTGTACATATATACCTGCATTATTCACTGCTTCACATGGCTGGTTTCGGTGACTCCATCTGCTGCATGATAACCATCATTTTCTCGGCCGGCTGAATGCATGGCTGCACCCCGCTTACGGTAGCTGCCACCCGGATTGTAGCACTCAATGGACTGCTGATACTGTCAAGCATTGCGGCCAATGGCACATGCAGACGCACACCCTCGAGGCATTGGATGGTTGGGCATTGCTCGCGTACGCACGTACATTAGCAAACATCGTAACCGATACCTCTCTTTGGCTGGCTTTGGGAGGCGTGCACGTGCTTACGATACGGACCCTTCATTTGAGCCTTACTCCATCCTACCTGGCATCGTGTAAGTTATCCAACGAAGAACTTTGGCCGCAATGGTGCCTGACTTGCGTATGGAGTTGCGGCCATGCTAAGCTGCTGCGTGGGTTCGTGTGCTGCATGCGCTTTTTTGTGCGGGTGGGCGAGCACCTGTGTGAGCAGAACCGCCGGGGCGTGCATGGGCGATGCGTATATTGGTGGCCAGCATTGGGCTGGTGAGCCAAGCCACGGCGCCTGCGCCGAATGATTGGGATGCTGCTGTTAAGGGTGGACATTTATGGAGACGACAGCAGCAGGCGGCAGCTGCCAGTGCACACATGGCCTTTCCGTTTTCCTTTATTAACAGTGCATGGCTCTGAACTTGCTTATTTGGCGGCTTTTACGCGAATTGATTTGTTCTTTTGGTTAAGGCAGCGTTAGGTTGTTCAGAAGCGACCAACCGGCGCCTACCTGCCTGTTGAGTCGCGTACCAGTACCACCGGCCGTGACCTAGTCTTTGTCGCGTCGTAATCCTTTCTTTTTATGTATTTTTGCGCATTTGCGACTGACTCTCCACGAAATAGTGAGCTGCTAGCCGGATGCCAGGCTTCATGGTAACCTGGTCACTGGCAATGCCATCGGCCGCATCAGCTGCTGGTACGCCTTGTGAGTGCCTTCGTCCCGAAAACTCGTGGATAACGAGGCCGGTATTGCATCCGGGGCAGATGTTCCTTGTGACTCATCATCTGTCGCGCATAATGAAGGGCAGCTGTAAGGGCAGTATGATGGTGGGACCAAGGTCGTCATGGGCCCCTCTTACTTCTTGTCCTGGATGGGTTCGCCAGGGCTTGAGGACACTGTATCATCTTATTAAATTACGACGAAAGGAGCCTGACAGACGTATGTAGGCTCGTGTAACATATTGTATGTACATATGGGTTCCGTGTCCGATGAATTAACCTGAATAACTGCACAGCTGCAGTCCGGGCAGGACGAGTACGGTCTCATTGTGACATAGACCTCAATTGGACTGACGCCTGAAACCTCGCGGCCATACGTCGGGGGTCATGCCGGCTCCTGCAGAAAACGCTCCGCTGCGCTCCGGACCCTGAGGTAAACACAGGCTGTGCCGCTGCTGTGCTGTGCAGCCGGAGGGGAACAGGGTGTGGTAACGTGAAGCTTAAAGATGACGCGTCCGTTAATCACTGATGACTGCTCCAGCGCTCCTGCTCCCACGCACGCACCTGATATCCAACAGCCAGCCTGGCATGCCCCAGCACCGGCATGGTCGATCCGCGGGCATCAGTCATGGTTTCGGTGCCGCTCCAGAGGCGCGAATCTGAGCGCGACGGTTGGAGTGAAATATCTCGCGAGTGCGTTGTTAGATACGGTGCACTGACACTGAGTGACGGACTTCATCTTATATCGTCTGATAGCTTTCGGCGTTGGACAGTAGCTGGCTCACGATTGGAGCCGAAGGAATAGGGTGCGCACATCGGGCCCACGTAGCCTACGCCGCCCCAGCAAGGCGGGATGCCTCTCCTGGTATTCCCGGCCTTGCTCAATGTATCCTCTCGCACGAGGTGCCCAGTTACAGACGGGTAACGACAGTGGCGAGCATCTGTTGCTTGCCCTGCAAGTATCAGTGCAGCTGTGGGCCGCGCTTCGGTCGGGGGTCGGAATACCCGGGTCAAAACCCGGAAGAGGTAGCGACTTGCAGCGTTCACCTGCTAACGTGTCTACGACCTGGTCAGTTGTAGCCTGAGCGTTAACGACAGCGCACGTCCAGTCAGGCCTGGAGTTGGCCAATACGGTCAGCCAGGAAAGCACGAACAGCACGGCCGAAGTGTTACACCTTGTGTCCGTGACAGCCGGAGGCTGCTGTGGGGCATGACAAGCCTCCTGCGATCACAGCATGCGCATGTGCATCAATTTGGGATAAACGGGTTCCCATGCAGGATCATCCTTGCCAATGTTATTGGCATACCTCATCGCCAGAAGGCGTCACCGCCGCTCGGCTCCGCACGACGTGTATACGATCGGAATAATGCTCGTCCATCGATGCACCTGACGGTATTTGGTACGCAACTACTTCCCTACAACTGAGCACATTGTTTGTGGACTAGAACGTCCTATGGCGTTAAGGTCTCTGTGCGCCTTGCCGCTGGGCACAAGCACCAAGTCTTTGTTCCGCTGCCCACTGTTGCGCAATCCGGTTCAGACTGTATTTCCATTCACTAGGTCACAGTCTCGGGGAGTGGCTTGCAAAGCGGCCATGGCTCAGGAGGCGGCAGCCATCGTTCAACGGCAGCTGGAGCTTTACAACGCCAGGGAAGTGGATCCGTTTATGGAATTGTTCACGGATGACGTGTTAGTCCTAGACGGGCTCACTGGCGCTGTGATCGCTTCGAGCAAAGAAGAGTTGCGCCCGCGCTATGTTGAACGCTTCAAGAATTCCCCCGTGCACTGTGAGTTGCTGGGGCGACTAGTTCTTGGCACCGTTGTCGTTGATCGCGAAATCATAACGGGCCTACCGGACGGCGGTGTTGCCGATTGCCTAGCGACGTATGTTTGCGACGTTGCCGCGAACAAGATCAAGCGCATCACTTTCGTGTGGCAGGCGCGGACAGAAGGTGTCAAGCTGTAAGCTCGATTGCATTGGCGGCGCGGCATTAACCATACATCTGTGAGCAGCCGGCCAGCAACTGCTGCAGCGTGTCTGTAACTAGAAGCCGACGGTGGCACCCCTGCGCCCCCCCGCCCCATCATGTTTCCAACTGTCAAGCATAATCCGCTGTAACTACCAAAGATTAGGAGCCATAACGCTATCCTGAAAACCACCAACTTCTCTTTTACGCTAGCGCAAGGAACAGCTAGCTCCGTTCAGATCCCAAACCCACTCGTACCCACTCGCATGATGCACCACCCCTCCAAAAGCCCTCACGCACAGGAAACGTTCAGGAAACGTCCGGGTAACGAACGAACGCGCTCTACTCGCGGACGGACGCGGATACCGACCACCGGTGCATACGGTGCGCCCCGTGCACCCGCGTGCAGGCACGCAGATATGCCCCACGTGGCACATGAGCGCCCTAACGTCGAGCGGCTGAGCAGGGCATATCAGCCTTAACACCGTTCAGTATTATGGATATAGCAAGGGGATATTTTGAGGAAAGTTGCATTGCCGATGATGCGCCTCGGTCCGTGCAGCCGGCGGCCAGGCAGGCGGTGCGGTCCAGCAGCGGTGCTCAGACGGCCGCAGTGCGCGTACGCCCCACATGAGCTCTGATAACGCCTGCTGCTGACAGCGGCTCACGGAGCTGTGGGCAAGCCGCCATGGCGTCATGTTTGCCTGAGGGGGTGATCGGCGCGTGTGCAGCTGGTACGCGACGGTGCGCCCACCATGTGAACTAGTAGTGCTTAATCCAGTGGGTTTCTCGTGCCGGTCCCGCCGTACGCTGCTCTCGCCGTACGCTGCTCCCGCCGTACGCTGCTCTCGCCGTACGCTGCTCCCGCCGTACGCTGCTCTCGCCGTACGCTGCTCCCGCCGTACACTGCTCTCGCCGTACGCTGCTCTCGCCTTACGCTGCTCTCACCGTGATGGCCTCATCTACCTGTTGCAACACCGCCCACGTTAAGGTCGCCTTTGCTGCACCTTTTAAGGTCTGGAGCCCACTGTAACAAGTACAACAACAGCCACATGCATGGAGATCACGATGGCAGCGCCCTTGCGCAGAAGCCTGAACTTCTTGCCATCATTACGTTTGGTCGCCATGTTTACAGATGGCTGTGGTCGCCGTTGTGGCTCTCTGTGTTGAGGTACCACACCACGCACGCAATCAAAATCATACCAGCTTTACACTTGTTGACGTCTGCCATTCAAGGGATGTGCGTGGTGTGGTACACAATAGGGGTGTGGATCGTCTCAAACAGATACAACAGGTGTGTCGTTCTTCGCGTAAGCCGGCTTACGTCAATGATTGCAACACCGGAATATTCATTACGCACTTAGGCAGCAAGTGGCTACACACGGCCACACAAACGAAGAGAATTCCTGAAATGGTAACGACAACCGCCTCCCGGCCCAGCACTCTAATCGATATCGCATCACCCGACACCCATAATACCGTACATGGATGAATGCAAGGTTGTGAATTGCGCACATTCGTTCACAGCGTGTTTTAGGAACAAAGACGCTTGGAGATGGACATACGTCACCTCCGCTGGAGATGACTTTACCTGGAAGGGTAAGGCCTTCCGCCTAGAAAGTATGCTCGCAAAGGGAACCCCCCCACCCGTATGTGTGCGAGCGCCATAAAAAAAGACAAACTGAAGATGCGTCTTTGAGCGCGCTGCCATGCATCATGCAAGCATGCATGCCCGCTCGAGCTCACGCACGCGCACGACAAAAAAAACCAATACAACGTACGGCACTCACGCGTTGACCTGGTGCCCGCGCGTGTCAGTCATGCTGGATTACGATACAACATTTGGCATCAGTGGCATCAGCATCGGCGTCAGCAGCGGCACCTGCCGCACACATCCTCATGCGGCCTCCCTGGAGCAGCGCCACGCCCTCACAGCCCTCCCTGGAGCGGGGCCACGCCTTCACAGCCCTCCCTGGAGCGGGGCCACGCCCTCACAGCTCGCTCCACCTCACTCCCAGACGATCCCCGCATCAGCGAACAACGCCTCAGCGCGCCATCTCTGCCGTGGACTGTCTACCGTCTTAGGTAACAACACCGTATTGGATAACAACACCATATCAGATAATAACACCATATTACATAACAACACCATATGTCGGCCAGCCAAGACCAAACATTGCCGTACCAGACATCACGTGGCAGAGGGTTGCGTTACGGCCGCACCGGACGCGGCTGACCTCACGGGACACCGCCGTACGCCCCTTGCGCGAAGTTCCGCCGGGTGATGGTGATGGGGTCGTCGCTCTTCAGCGCCCGAGCCCAGCTAGCTATCTGGCGCTGCTGCTGCTGCTGCTGCTGCTGCTGCTGCTCCTGCCGCTGCTGCTCCTGCTGCGATGCTGACTGCGCCCCCGCGGACGCGGCCCCCCGCTGACCCGGAAGCTCGTCGCCGCGGAGCTGCTGCCGGGGCCCCGCCAACCCACCATCGCTCACCCAGCCATCCCGCGCAGGTGGCCCCCCATCGGGTGGGGAGCGGACGGCCGAGTTGGCCGTCCTGCCGCCTTCAGCGCCCTGTGCCCGCATCCGTTCCCGATAGCGTTTGGATTTCCCCGTAGGCGCCGGACCGCCGCCCGCAACCACGACCTCGTCGTCCATGGCCGCGTTGCCTGGCGGCGGCGGCGGCGCCGCCGCCGCCGCCGCCGCCCCTTCGGGTTGGTTGGGCAGGCCACCAAAAGGCCCCATGTACGGCTGTTGCATGCGTCCGTACGGGTCGTACGGGTTGGGCGCCCATGGCGGCCGGCCCATCACGGCTGGGTGCGGGAACATGCCGTACGGGGGCATCGGCGGGCGAGGTCCCCAGGGCGGCGGCATCTGCTGCTGCTGTTGCTGCTCCAGCTGCTGGCCGCTGAGGGGCTGTTGGTCCGGCGGGGGCGTGCTTATCCTCAGGACCTGCACGCACGCAGATAAGTACACGACAGAAAGGCAAGTCGAGGTTTTCGGTTCCACGAGGCACATAGGTTCAAACCCCGCATAAGCTCAGTTGTAAAATCCCCAGCTTGATTTAAAAAAGAAACAAAATAGATAAATAGATAACAAAAGGCATTGCGCTGGTACCAAAATACGGCAGCTTCGTCTGTGCGGCCCGGCCGTCCCATGCGTCGGACTGAAAGCCAGCTTCTTCCGCGCACCTGCGACTGGGACTGCGGCGGATCAGGTCCGCCGCCACCTTGGGCTGTGCGAGGTGCCGCATCGGGCCCAGGATCACCGGGCGGGCGTAAGGCCCTCGGATCCTCGTCGCCGGTGTCGGGCTTGGCCTCCTCGGCCTTTTCCTGCGGGGCGTGGCGAATGGGCGAATGGGCGGCACTTACAGCGTGGCCGGGTCGGGTTGGTCCCGGCTACCCGGCGGCGGCTTCCGTCGAGTGACATCACGGGTTAGCTACACGTTGGTGCCAAAAAATGTACGGCAGGAAGTGTCCCTTCCCTGAAAAGATGTACGGCAGGCAGGAAGCATCCCGTCCCTGAAGAAAATGCGCGTCGCTTAATGATCAGGGTTTTCGAGTTTAGAATTCCAGGGATCCGGGGGCGCCTCGCAATCCGGGCCCTGTTTCCACAACTCCCCCCACCCCCCGTGCTGCACGAGGCCCACCGCACCGCCTCGGCCTTCGCCTTTCGCCGCTTGACAATTACAACCGTCGCCGCCACCACCACAGCCACCAGCACCAAGCCGCCCGCAGCGGCGCCGGCGATGACGGCTGCAGGGGTGATGGCAGCAGCAGCAGCAGCAGCAATAGCAACACAAGCGAGCATGTTGGCGTACCGCACCCCACGCAGCGCGCACCGCCCAAAGGCGCTTGCGAAGGCGCTGGTGTAGCTGTGGAGCTCCGGCCAGAAGGCCAGGAAGAGTAACCGACGGTGGCAACCCGCTAGGCCACGAGATGACCACACGGCCACGTCATCACCACTCCCGTACAAACACCGCGGATACGACCCTACGTCACCTCGGCATTGTCGCGGCCCCCCGAACTTCACTCGCCTGGAAGAGTCAAGGAGTACCCCCCCCCTCATATCCAAATCGAACCCCCCCTCATATCCAAATCGGTGCTCACGTCGATGGCTTCGCTACCCTGGCCGCCAACAAGTGCACCGACCCGGGCCCCACCAGTCACCACCCGCGGCTTACCTACACCGACTCCGGCTGCTGAGGAGGCTGCTGACGAGGAGGAAGAGGAGGAGGAGGAGGACTGCTGGGTGTTGCCATTGCTGTTGGAGGAAGAGGAGGACGACGACGCCGACTGCTGCTGGCTGCTCAGCTTCTCCGCAAGTTTGATAGCAGCTCGCACGATGTCCGACTGCGTGCGGAGGAGGCGGGGGTGGTATAGAGACCGGGTTACACGATATGGGTATAATAGCTGGCGCATTGCCTTCGGACACATAGTTATGGGCGCATGCTGGAGCACTTTGTGGTTGGATGGGGTGGGGCTGAGGATGCTTTCCTTGGCTAGGTGGAGGGGAGGAAGGTCACTCTCGGGGGTCCAGGAGAGTTGGCGCCGGTGGGGGCAACACGTGTAAAGCCGGTGCCCCCCCCCCCGGTGATGCGAGGCGATGCTGGGGCCGCCAGGAGCCCCTCCTGCCCACTTGCTTGCTGGGCTCCCCCTTTCCCCCTTGCCTCGCCCACAAAAGGACGGAGATGCACACGTGCGCGGCAGTTGTCGTCACCGCTAACCCGGGTGGTTTCCTCGTAAAGCCCACCTCCGACGGCCGCAGCCTTGATGCCAGGTTGGACAGCGGCGATGAGGTCGAGTTGGCGGCCTCGGCCAGCGTCAGAACCACCCGGGAGGCGATGGCGACGCAGCCGTCAGCGGTGCGGTTTGCTTCGGCGCTGTCGGCCGGGGCCGCCTCGGAGGCGGCGGACGAGGCCACCTTCAGGACGGCCGGGGGCCCCGGCGGGAAGGAGCGGGTGCCGCCAACGGGGTATGATCATGGACTCACGATGTGTAGGAGGTTTTGATGTAAGCGGTGGTAATCAGCGCTTTGCCTAGAACCCTGATAGCGGTTACAGGGTCAGCGATGTTACCAGCACTTTGCGAAAAAACCTAAAACCCTGAAACGCAAGAGGGAACCCTGGCTGCTAGGTAACCGGCTGCTAGGTGGGTCGGGCATCTTGACAGCACGCCCAAGTCATGGCACCCAGCCGCTTCATCCGGCTTGCACCCCACTGCCACCGCCACCGCACCGCGTCCCTTATCCCCCGGTATGTGCCCAGGCATGACGCTTGCGCTTGGCTTTACCCACCCACCTGCACCGTCACCGTCACCGTAGTGGCGGCACCCGCCGCATTGCCGGCAGCCAGGCTCCACGGCAGCAGCACGCAGTAGCCGAAGCGGCGCCACCAGGGCGCCAGCGCGGCGGCGACGTCGTCCAGGTGCAGGGGCAGCGTGGGGTCGGGCGAGGAGGTGTTGAGGGCGGGCAGCAGCCGCAGCGTGCCGACGGTCAGCGCGATGGTTTGCGGCGGAGGCAGTGCCGTACACTCCTGCGGCGGCGCGGATGCCGTGTACCCAACCCCCCCCCGGGGGGTCCGAAGGGGAAATGAGGAGCGGGGTTAGGGAAGGGAGAGAGAGGGAGAGGGAGAGGCGGCGCGCATCGCCCGCCATACCCTGCCATCTTGCGACGACCCACCGACCCACCGACCCACGGACCGGGCACCGCCCACCCACCGGGCTGTTGACGCTGGGCGGCGGCGGCGGTGGCGGCGGCGGCGGCGACGTGGCGGAGCTGTCAGGCCTCGGAGGCCGTGGCGATGGCGGCGGCGGCGGCGAGCCGACGGCAGCGCACGACAGGCCCGTGGAAAGGAATACGTACGACAGCGGTGGCAGGCGATTCGCTGCAATTTGCATCGCCACATCGCAGGCTGGCTTTGTCAGGGCGCTGGCGTCGGGAGCTCCGAGGATAAGGGCCACGGAGGTCGTGACCGTCCAGAACCAGGAAGACGGTGGCAACGTGCTGCCGTACGACATCAGCTGCGTGAGCGTGTCGTTAATGGACTCGAAGCTGCGATCAAATAGGTCGGAGCCGTCCCAGGAGAGCGAGAAGGTGCATTTGCTGGCGCTTGGGGATGGGGGCCGAGGCGGAAAGCGCGGCGGGAAAGCTGGGGGCGGCCATGGAACGGAACCTGCAGATAGCCGAACGTGCGGAAGCGAGCGAGGAAACATCCAGCAGCATCAATGCGTATGCAAACATACATAAAGTAAGCATAATTGCATCTGCATGGCGGGCTAGCGCGTAGCCGGCATGCGTCCTTGAAAATAACTAACCTTCAACTTTCGCCAGCATGAGGATAAGCCATAGTACTACTCTCTTGCATGCGCAAAACATCGTCGGCGTCGGCGTATGCGCGACGAAGCCAGGTCGACTTCCGTGGCTGGCGAAGGCAAGCGTCGCGGCCGCTCTTGCACGCAGCATAACTCATATCGTAAACCAAGCCATACATAAAATTGCCTACGTTGTTGTTGTGCTTTGGAGACACTGCGACGAATCCAGTTGTGTACATCCACGCGAGTCAACGCTCATACACAGCCTCCCAACGATAAATCATTTGTATTGTCCACTATACAGTGCAAAGCTCATTTTTCAGATAGGCCGCATTATTTGTTACCATGCCGTACAGGTACCTCATTGCTTAAGCTCGGATTCCATGGGAAAGTGCGTGGAACGGCTAAGTAGGGGCCAGGGCTAAAAACATTGATGAAAAAACCCTATTGTTAATGTAAATCACGGCACACCCTTTTTCTGCCTTTTTTCCTACCTTTCGATTTCCACTCTTTTATCGCGGTTTGTATTTCGTGAAGCACAGAGGGGAAGCCAACCTGAGTGGTCCCTGTGAACAAGCCAGGTGTGGTCTAAACGTCGTTCTAGGCTGTCAGGAAGCACCGAACGAATGCCTAACCTTGTCTATACTCCCCCGACAGACAAGTTGCCTCATAGGGTATGGCGGGTCGTAACTTTTCCCATGCAGACCCCTCTTACTGAAAACTCAGCATGCTGCATGCTGTCCGGCGCTGGCGCACTTTGTTTTGTGGGCAGATAGGACCAGTGAGACCCATCCCGAACTACGCCCCCGGACGGCCCTGTCCAATGGGGTCGACGCTGGTTCGAGAAGGTAAGTGCGTCACGCAGCCGCCGTGTTGCGCGTGTACGGCTTCAGTGCCTGCATGCCTCTGCTTGCTGGCCTCTTGTTGCCTAATTTGCGTCTGGATCACTGGATGACGATGGAAGATGCCTAATTCATGTCTGGCTACGGTCATGTGCGCAACATCGCAAGGCACAGTGTTTGGATTTGAGACCTTGGGCGAGTGTAATTACAGGCCTCGCACTGCGTGCTACTCGCAAGGAGTAGATGATTCATTGCTGAAACGTTATCTTGTTGTATGTTTTATAAGGAGGAAAAACTCTGAAGAAAGCTCTAGTCAACATGCAGACAGGCCATTATTAGTAGCCCTAAGAATAAAGGTATGGGGCTGTTGAGCCGCAGGGAAGCGGGCCACGGGCGCACGTGCCATTGCAGAGGCGTGTCCATCCACAACCTAAGCAATTCCAAACAGCTAATGTGCGCCCCATGGCCCCTCGCCTGCTACCACAGGGACAGCGCCATACGATGCAACGGGGACAAATCAACTCAAAACCGCACCAGACAAAGAGGCACCGTGCTGCGACAAACGCTGCACGGCGCTGGCTCAGCCTCAACGAGGGGAGACCCATTAACGACACTGGCTCGGCCTCAACAAAGGAAGACCCATTAGCAAGAGATGCGGACAACGACGAGGCCCGACCTATTAATCGTCTACTATTACTGTATCAACTCGTAAAATGTGTACTCATATTGTACGCTCGTCAGATGGAGGCCACTATTTCGCAGCCCATGTTACTGTCGTCAAGTATGTCGCGTACATGCGCACACGTCGAGACCAAAACACGTATGTCCCGCAACGCAAGCACCAACGCGCACTCCAACTGTGTGGCGGTCCGTACAGCATATGTACGGAATGCCACACACCAGCCGTCGCTAGATGCCAGTTTTCTGGAGAGCATGGTATGTAAGCGATTGCGCAAAACTACTGTACAGACATGTATTTGCTCGCATGGACCAAGCTATATCGTGCGCGGCAGCACAGGCCAACCGCGGGGCTGTGAAAGGGGTAACAACCCAACAGCCACACCGGCAGTCCCACACACTAGCCGTACCTAAGTTCCTGTCAGCAGACAACCACCGAACAAACCCAAGGAGCGCCCCTGATCTTTTTCCACAGCGCTCCTTAAGAGGACGGATGATCGCCACCCTTGAGGGCAGCGCTCTTCCGTGGGAAACCGGCACCGAACGGACATGCACACGCACATGACTGGCAGCGGCGGCGCTGCTCTCAGTAGTCCTCCATAGCAAGCGGTTCTACCAAGCCGGGCGGCGCCCACCGCAATCAAACTCCGAAACCATCAGTGCGCTGACAGGGCAAATCTACAGCCACAGTTTTTCAGTGATACTTGTATGGCAAGACTCCTCACGACAATTCCAGATGGCTACCGGCAGCGATGTTGCCTCGCACAGCTGACAGGGCCTCATCTACACACACAAAAAAAAACAGCTCGGCATTCCTTTCGTGAGCCCAGCATTCATGCCCTACAGCAGCATTCATCCGTAAATGTCAGTTTCGAAACGCGCGTGCGGCTGCGACACACCAGACACAAAATGGCGCCTGGAGTGTATACAATGCGCCACACAACCACATACACGCGAGCCACGGCTCTGACCCGCAAGCATTTGCAACACGCCGCGTGGCGCCGCCGCCGCGTAGCCCCGCACACGCCGCGGAGCCGAGCACCTCCTGGACACGATACCGCCTCACACCACACCTACCGCCTCACACCACACCTACCGCCTCACACCACAAACACCTGCTGACGGACGCCCTGCCCCACACCTGGGTGGACCCCTACTGTGCGCCACGTCCTCTCAAGCTGCCGCACACCCCTGGCACAAGAGGCAACAAGGTGCGGTAGGCCGCCGCTGCCCACTGCATCGGCGCACCGACTGTTGCGCAACTGCCGGGGGACTGCTATCGAGGGGGCAGGTGAGGAGGGCGCTGAGCCGCACTGCAAAAGGCCAGCCGAGCGCTCGGCTCGCAGCCAATCTGGTCCCTCACATCAGCTGACCCATCAGCTCGGGGCCCATCTGCATGAAGGGACGGCCGCCCAGGGCAGAAGGAGGGAAGGGGCCCGAGCGCAGGGCCGCAAGCGCCGCCTCCGCTGACGGCGGCAGCCCATTGCCCCCGCGCCAGCCCATTGCCTCCAGCAACCCCAGCTCGACGTTGCTGACCGCCGGGGGCCCACCGCCCTCAAAGCCCTGCAGCTGGGACGCGCCCATCGAAATCTTGTACCGTTTGGTGGGTGACAGCAAGGACATGAGCTCGACGGTGGAGCAGCCGCTGAGGTCAAAGCCGCCGGGGAAGACCGAGAGACCCACCCCGTCGGCAGCCGTCCCGGAGCTGCTGTTACCGCGCCGGGCGTTGCCGCGACCCGCGCCGGCGCCGCCGGCGCCGATGTCGAACACGATGCGGCCTAGGCCTGGACCGGGGAAGGAGTTCGGGTTGCCGCCGTGGCCGCTGCCGCGTGCCAGGCGCATCGCGTGCTGCTCATCCGCCGCCGCAATCTCCTCGACGTCCAGCGCCTGCTGCGTCTCACTCGTGTGCTGGAGCTGGGTGGTATGGCGAGGTTGGTGGCCGGCGGCGACCTGACGGCCGTGCGAGTGCCTGCGCTGCAGCTCGTGGTGGGGGTAGGGCCCCGGGCCGCCACGGGGGGCGGCGTGCAGCATCTGTGCTCGGCCAAAGTTGCCTCCCATGCAGTCGCGCGGCATGCCCAAGTCAAAGCCGGCGTACTCGCCACTTCGGAGCTCGCTGCTGTCGCGACGGGTAGGGACGTGGAGGTCCAGGCAGCTGCCGCCACGTGCAGCCCGCTGCTGCTGCTGCACCAGCCGCTCATGTTCGGCGTTCGAGGGGTCCGCAACACCAGCATCCACGCCACCGTGGGACTGCTGCTGCTGCTGCTGCAGCGCCGTCGCCAGCGCAAACTGCAGCGCGGCCAGGCTGGGCATCTCGCCCTGACCGCCCATCTGCAGCTGCTGCGAGAGGTCCTGGAGCTGCTGCAGCTCCAGGGAGTGCGCCTGGTGCGGAATCTGGGCGCCGCGCGCGCCGCCGCCGCCGTTGGCGCTGACGCGCGCCGGCTGTCCTGAAGCCAGGTGCGCCTGATGCATCGCCAGCGGCAGTCCGGCATCCAGGGACACCATGTTGCCACCGCCGCTGTCGTTTCCGCTCTGCTGGTCCGGCTTCGCCGCCATGTTGTGGTTGGGCGCCCGCAGGGGCTGCAGCTGGTAGGGTAGCGGCTGGAGCGGGTGGTAGAGCTGGTGGGGGTGGTAGTGAGAGGGGTGCAGCGGGTGGCGCGGCGGCAGGACCTGACCGCGCGGCGGCAGCGACGCGTGGCTGGTCGAGATGCGGCGCTGGGGGCTGGCGGGCGGGCTCTCCGGTATGGGGCTGGGCCGGTGCACGTAGCCATTAGACGAGAGGCGCAGCTCCATCGGCATCTCCCTGCAGGGTGCAAGAAGCCCACGGCAGCGGTCAGGAGCAGAGTCGAGGGGAAAGCTCGTGGTGGCAGGAGCTGCTGGGGGGGCGGCGCTGGTGGGGCAATGGGGGCTGGGAGGCGAGTGCGGCTGTGGCAGGAAGCAGTGCAGGTTCTTTGTGTGGGGGCCGGATCCTGCGGCGCCTGGCCCATCCTCTTATCCCATCTGATTCCACCTGGTCCACCCTTCAACCCCAAGCTGAGCCCCACCTGCTGATTCCACCTGGTCCACCCTTCAACCCCAAGCTGAGCCCCACCTGCTGATTCCACCTGGTCCACCCTTCAACCCCAGCCTGAGCCCCACCTGCTGGGCTCTGCGACGACCCTGCGCTCCACCTTCGTGGCGTTGTAGCGCCCGGTGTCGCTCTTGCGCTTGAGGGAGGCGGCGCTGTTGCGCGGCGCCCCCACGCCACCGTCCTCGCTGTTGCGCGCGGCGAGGGTGCGGCCGACCTGCAGCCAGGGTAGGCGTCGGGACTGGCTTTAGCTTTCCGACCGAGCGCCAGCCGACTGCCCACGCCCAGACCCGATTTCCGCGAGCTTGGGCGCGCGCGGAATACAATGCCGTTGGGGTACTGACAGCGCCACTTCGGACTTCGGGGTAGCGCACTTAAACAAGCAAGGCCTGACCAAGCTGCAAGGCTGAATCCCAAGTACGCCCCGACGCCACGCACCTCGGGCATGCTGGCGCAGCGATCCAGGTCCGGACGCTGCAGCTGGCTCTGGCTGGGCGACGGCGACTGCAGACAAGCAGACGGTTATAGGCAAGGGGAAGGTGATCGTCGGCTGGGAACAAAGACGGTGCGGTCATCGTCGAAGCCAAGCAAAGCTGTTCTGTCTGCAAGCCGACTCACGCGCTCACATTCCCATCGGGCCCCTCTCACCTGCAAGTGGATCTTGATGTTGCTGTTGTCTATCCGGGTCCAGTTGTAGATCTGCCAGTTCAGGTACTGCTGCTGGAAGCGCATCACGTTGGTCATGCAGTACATTGTGGAGAGGCCCTGGCGAGGCACCGCCTTGATAGTCACCTGCAACCCAAACAGCGATCGCGGCCGCACAGAAGGACACTGTCGGGCAATGCCACCATAAAAGCCGCGTTCGGGTGCTGCAGGCGCTGCTCTGTGCGTTCCATGGCTGCATGCTGGCACCACCAAAGCCGGGGGAGACCGCGACGAGAAAGACTTCGCAAGGGCTGCCGACCCACCTTGAAGGTCTCGTCCATCTGCACGCCGTCCGCCTCCACCTTGAGCTCGCAGTCCAGCGGCAGCGCCGTCACATCAAACTCCTCCTCCACAAAGGTTGTCGGCAAGTACACCACCTTGTTGGGCTTGATGTAAACCTGCTCGCGAGAGTCGAAGGTTGAAGACGAGGGGACAAGATGGTAAACATCGCGGTGAGGACATGTCAACCTGCCACTCCTGCACCTCACGCCGGACCTTTCCGGCCGGCCATATGCAGCCTGTTGTTTGACTGGGGTCGACTTGCCAGCAGCCCTTCTATTATAGAGCTGGCCCTGCTTGCCCTGCTGGCAAGCAGCCCTTCTATTCTAGAGCTTCTCATTTTGCTTAGGCGATGAGGGGCGCGCGGCTCCCGGCCCTGGCTGGGGCACTAGCCTGAGACTTCGACCTTCGGCTCGTGCGAAAGCATCACGCGTCCACAGGCCAGTCCTCTCATGCTCGCACCCTCCGTAACCTACCTTGCTCTTGTGGCGCCGGTTCTTAAACGCGTTGGAGGTCAGGTACGAGGTGCACGCTGCCGTGCCCCCCGTGGCGCCGCCGACTCCAGGCTGCACGGTGGAGGCGCCGGCCTCGGCGCCGCCGCTGCGCGCACAACACAAGGCCATGCCGCCGCCCTCCGACGAGCCCGCGGGTTCCTCCGGCAGCGCCGTCACCTGCTGCTGAGACTTCTGCGTCGGCTCGTTCGCGTCCGTCAGCAGGACGATCGCCTGGCTGACAACCTGATGCTGCTGCAATTGCTCCAGCTTCGCCGGAGAGCCGCACCCCGGGTACGAACGCCGTTCCGGCGCCGATGCGGCGGCCGGCGCCGGCATGCCGCGGTCGCAGCCTGGAGCACCGTCGACGCTGCCCCGCGGCGTTGCCGACTCCTGTTCTGCCGCCAGCTCACAGGCTGCTAGCAGCGCTTCAAGGCCTGAGTGCGAGCCGTCACCACTGCCGGTGCTGGGAGAGGAGGACTGCTGGCCCGCGGAGCCATTTCCAGCATCGCCGCCAGCACGTGGGGAGCCGGAGCCGACCTCAACGGGGCTCAAGGCAGCTGACTGCTGCTGCACCTCGCAAGGAGCAGCAGGTGGAGGCACAAGAGCCTCCGGCGGCGGCTTGGAGGGCGAATTTGCTGGGGGGGCTGCGATGTCTGCATCCATAGTTGCGACGTCGGCCTGTAGGACCGAAGGCGCATTGTAAACCAACGGCGTTGGGGCAACAACGTTATGCAGGAGGGGAAGTACATCAACGGAAGAGATGCGCTCAGCAGCGGAGGCAATGAGGATGGGAGCAAGGCTTCCAATCGCACCCATGGGAGCAGAACACTGGGCGTTTTACCCTGCTGAGCGTGCTGTCATACCGCATCGCAGCCTGGCGCTCCCTAAACCTGAATACCCATGAATTCATGTGCATGGCCAGAAAAGGGAATCGTATGCGCGCAACCGCCCTGCAATACGAACGGACGCACCTGGCGTTGTAGCTGCTGCAATTCGACCTCCGCTGCCTGCAGCGCTGGCATCCGCAGGTACAACTGTTCCTCCGCGGCAGCTACCATGTCCTTGGCCCAGTGGATAACAGGCTCATAGGCGTGCCTGCCACCGTTCCGACCGTTGTATGCAGCCGCATTCTGGTACAATAGCTGCAGGTCTGCGCGAAAGGCAGCCAAGGAGAGGTAATGCTGCGTGTTGGTTCTCTCCAACATCACGCTGAGGCACATATCTTGGCCGGCTGGCACGTAGTCGCGATAGTCGTTCACAACTGCGCACGACACCGCGTTGCGGAAGAAGTCGGCGTGAGGCAAGTTATCCAGAAGGTGTTGTACACCGTCGCGCAGAAGAATGTTAAGCACGGCTCTTGGCCCCGGCCGAGCTGGGGCCGGGCTGGAGCGCTCAGGCTCCATGGCTTCCACAATGTGCACGGCGGGTGGCTGCAGCCAACTGTGGACAACGGGACAAAATGGGGGTAAGAAGCGTTCTGCTTTAATTTTCGATAGGATTGGCCTATTTTATGCGGTGCACGGCTTGATATTAGAAGTGGGTCCAAAACAGCTGTGACCCAGGTCGTCGAGCAGTTCCAGAAAGGACACGCCCACACAACCTTGACTGCAGGTTGGTCTGGTATAAAGGTTAAGGTCAAATGAGGGTTCTTGTCAACCCAAGTGAAGTTACAGGAGGCAACCGCACCTACCCCGGCCACGCATTGACCGACATAATACCCCGAAGCTGCCAGAGACCGCAAGACTCAGTCGCAAGCCTAAAAGGCTAAGGCCGTATGGCATAGTGTGGGGCGCAGGGAAGGCTTGTGGGGGGGAGGCTAACGACGTCCGTCCATAGCGTTATGCTCATGCTACCCCGCTTCAGCCAAGACGCGCGACAGCAAGCGGAACGGAATGGCATGAACTGTCAGGAGAATGCAGGCTGCCACCAGGGACTCGTTCGCGTGGCTCACCGGTTATGGTGACGGGCCGAGGTAGGTGCTAGCCGTCAGCTCTAGTCCAACGACACAGTTCTAGGTCGGCCTGGCGACGTCGAAAGCTGCTAAGCGACTAAGCCTGATGAGGGCAGAACAACTTTAAACCACGTCAAGCACCCGTTGCGCTGGCGGGTTGCTTAGCAAAGTCTTGGAACCTGACGCGAACAGCGATGTGGCTGGTCGGAGGCTTCACTACTAAAGAGCATGAAGGTAAGAGTGCAATGTGGTACCTTAGGACAATTCAGATGTATTACGGCGATAGCGTCAACTGCTTAGGCCAATGCAAGAAACTCGCCAGCTCACAGTTAATTCGCGATTACATTGTCCTGCATTTGCATGGGGCGCTTCACGACAATCCCGCCGTTTAATGATAAACACGCTACCGATGTACAATCATATTTCAATGCAATTCTTGGACGCTGCAAAGGCGTACAAAAGGTGACAGTCATACTGTGACTGTCCGCAGTAGCAGGCAACCGGCCACAACCCAGCGGCAACAAAAGCCTGCACAAGTCGTTCTTGTGATATCCGTCAAAATTTTGCAACAGATAGTGCACGTTGACCAGGCAGCCGTGCAACAGACGCTTTGAGACCACGCCACGTTGCGTGTTTTCACTATAGTAGCATCGCGGTGTTCCCAAAAGTGTATCGCAAAAACCGCTGATGGCGTTACTCATACTACGCATTATAAACAGTTGAAGCTTGGGCTGTGATGTCTTGCATAGCGTGGTCATGTAACGAAATGTCCAAGCCAGCGTGCACTTCGGTTTGCTTTACATTGTCGGTAAGATGATAAAACAAAACAATATCGCTTGTTACGCCGTGGCTCTGATACGAAGTTGGGCGGACCTTGGTACAGCTAGAGCATGTTGGCAATTTTACAACCAGGGACGCCACGCTGGTTTCCGTGCAAGCAACTTGAATGCAGCATAGATAACCTATCATGACGGTCTCAGCAAAAGGCCTTCAATTCTTTTCACAGAAACACGACGACATCAGCTTCCCACGGCGCCCCAACCAAAATGTCGCCACTCCGCTGAGCTATCTTTTCGCGGAGGAATTCTACACTTTAAGGATGTCCACCATATAGCTCCAGCCCTCGAACATTGCCGTGACCCGGCAACACGTCGACACGACCCAAAAATGCAACAGCCATCGGCAGCGGCATGGCATCCGTGCGCTATATAACCGGCTGCCGGTCCGCTGTAGCATCGCAGCCCTTTCTAGATTCCCAGCTCTGAGTGGAAAGGTCAGAAGACCCAGATCACGCCGTAGCCTGCTCTAGTAACTGCACAGGTTCCAAAATGTTGGCTTTGTTGGTGTCGACAATCTGGCCATTGACCAGCATCTCGTCAAGAATGTAATGCACCTGGCGAGGAACGATAGGGTTTAGGAGGGGATGATATTACGCATCAGCTCTCTTAGATGGGGCTTGGTTGGGGCCTTTGGCACTTGCCCTAACCCATAAGCGCTGCAACTCGCAAAAAGACGCCGTCCCAAAGGTTCCCACTGACATTGAGCTAACAGTTTGATGTCCCTGCTGTGCGTCTCCCGCCCAGACAATGTCCTTGCACGTACGTTTTCTTGCCACCGGTTCCAGGCGGGACAACTTGTAACAGCAAAACACCCGATGTACGACACCCCACGTCCGCGTCCAGCTCGGTCGACTTTTATTGTTTGGAAAACACCTGGCTGCGTTGTTATTCTTTCCTTGCAGCTTGCCATACGCATGCACACGCCACACTCGCTGGTTCATTCATATCTCTCGCAATTTCTGCTTACGACAAAAGTCACCACTCCGTCCTCGTCCTTTCACGCTATCTGGACATAAGGTACTTGTGCCGATATTACCATAGCACGCGTATATCGGTATGTCAACCCACTTGCAGTCAGGCGCCTGTACCCCGGTACCAGGCAATGCGACGTACTTGAAAAGGGAAGCCAAACCGCGCACGTCCATCACGCAACGGTTCCGGGAGGGGCACGATAGGCCTACGGGAAGAGCTCATTTTCGTGTTTTCCCTAACCAGATACGCATATCGGGGTTCGCCAGCCAGCCTATTGAAACTCCCACACAGCTTTATCAGCGCCCAGTTTCCTTGATGCACAGTAGTGATGTTTGCGTTGTTTGTCGCAGTTTCAACTGGAAAACGTCGATGGTTATCGGAGTATGTAGCAGTACTACTGGTGATCACGGGGATGTGAACGCGAAGTGCGATGGTAAGCTATGTCCCATTCAACACATGTTTTCCTCTCCGGGGACCGTCACTCCCTGATCCGCCCACCATCCACCCTTTCCGTAGCTCCGCTGCACCTACCATCTCCGGCTCGTTCATAATGTCCAGCTCGCACACCTGGCAAGGCGCAGCGGTGCCGGTGAGCAGGTCCGGCATAGGGGCAATGAGGTGATGTCCAGGCGGCTTGCTGGGGAACAAAACGACACCCAACCCACATTAGCCCCGCGGCTCGAAACCTCGCGGCGGTCGGCAATCGATCTGTACCATCGTACCGCATCCGCGGGCACGATACACACCACCAACCCGCCAGGATGACTCATGTCGTACACGGCGGGCAGCGGGCGTACGGGTACCCCGCGCAGCTTGCCCCACCCACCCGTCACCTTGAGATCCCCTGCGCGCGCGGCCCCCCCAATTATGCACGACTCTGAAGATGCCGGCGTGCTGGAAGCTACCCCCTGGAGTCCTGGACGTGTCCTCTGTACAGTCTGGTGATACTCTCACGACGACGCAGCCATGGACACCACAGCAAACTGCTGCGACCCCCACCACTTCCCGTACCCGCTCCCTCCCGCCCACCTGCCCTGTCTTCCGCAAAACCCGCCCACCTGCCCGAAGTGCTTATCCAATACCTCCACGAAGCAGTGGATGAACTCCAGAATTGCGAGCTCGTTCTACAAAGAAGAGTGGCGGCGTAGGGAGTGGCGGCGCAGGGATTAAGGGAAGAGCGGCGGCAGTCATTCCTGCAAAGGAGAGCGCAAGTCCTGACGGGACCCGTCATGGCGGTAGAAACCGGCTGAGATAGAGCAGGCAGCCAGAGGCGTGGTTGGCCACGCCCCGATGGGCCACGCGCGCCGATGGGCCACACGCCCCGATGGGCCACACACCCCGATGGGCCACACACCCCGATGGGCCACACACCCCGATGGGCCACACGCCCCGATGGGCCACACGCCCCGATGCCACTTCGCCTATGGAGGCCAGAGACTGGGCTATTAGAAAGACGTTGGTTGGCCAACTGGCCACATCTCCATCGAACCATCACGCCTATCATCCCTACCATCACGCCATTAAGGAAACCCATGGGCACGTCAGAATGAACCAATCGACCAATATAAATATGCTTTCTAGGCGAGAGGTGGGATGCGCTACAATGTGGTGCCTAACCCCCGCCGGCTCACATGCCCCCACTGCATTTCAGCACAACCCCAGCTTGAGCATAATCTCAGCTCGTTGACCTGAACCCGCCCAACAATGCGGCCCCGCATGCTCTCCAGTTCCCCAGGACGCACTGTTGAACTAGTCACTTTGCAGTGGGGCCAGAAGGCCCTGGGCGGATTAGCTCGCCACAACACTGCTGCAGCTGTACGGCAGCTGTACGGCGCACCTCGTCGTCGTCCACGCCGATCATGAAGAACAGCGACGCGTATCTCCGGTAAACGATTTTATACTGTCGGTGCTCGTAGAAAGAGCACTGGAAGTAGGAGGGACAAGTTGTTGGGCCGATCGGTGGTAGGGCAAGGGTGCACAGTTGTTGGAAAGGAGATACATGCCGCAGGAAGGTGAGGTAAGTCGAGAATTTGCCGACGGAGCTACCCATGGCGAACATGACACTTCGTGCCTCTCGTCAGCGTGTGTTTTGGGAGGACGTGGGTGTGTGGCAGTGTGGGTGCGGTATCTGGACTTGCCGCTTACGTAAGTGAAACGCACGGGAAGCGCGGGAGGCGGCGCTTGTGGGCCAATGCATGCCGTCCTTGCCTGCTTGTCTGTCCGTGAGAGGCACTTGCGGACGACCTCTCCCTCCAGCGCTCTCCGCTCGTCGGTGTTCAGGAACTCCGCAAAGTACTTTGCGAGGCGAGTCTGCCCCTGTTTGTTGACCATTAACATGAACTTAATCATGATTGCTAAGCTTTCGCCTTGCCAACTACGGAGATTGAGATGGGACCGGCTTCTAGAGCATCCTCGCGTGCAAAGATGCACTCATAGGCTACTAAGATAGTAATTTCGCAATTTAAGTCGATGAAATGAAGCTGGCTCAATTCAGGCCGGACGGTGGTGTGAGCTGTGAAGAAGAGACAGATGGGAGAAAGTACAAGTTGTGCAGTAGTGGTTATTTGAAAAGATTAATGGTGATTGATGAATTTGTATTGGGTATGCCAAGGATTCCCACCCGACTTGTGCACTTCCGGACAAGGTTGTCATGGCAGCTCCGAACTTCAAACCTCCGATCAGCGATACGTTCATTAGGCATCTAATTTCATAAGGCAAAGCCATTATATATGCACAATTACGACGTGCAAGAAACATACAAAAACGAACTACCGGTACACCGCAGCCCACGCTCTTGGGCGTCAGCGGGGCGAGAACTACAGAACGTTATACTGTTTCAAGCCGTTGCAATTTAGGTTCGGCACGTTACGGGATATTTGGCGTTTGCCGCGGTCGCGGATCTGGCGAGCGCACGCCATGGCGACACCGCAGGCGCTGACGGCTGTGATTAGGGCTTCGCGACCTGAATTCAGGTGCGTGCAACGCCTGTGATGGTTGACGACATCGCGGCCGAATTGGTTGGTTGCCGTTTATAACCCTAAATTGCCACTGCCCCACGTAGGTCCACCGCTGACAAAGCCGTGTTCGCCGTGCATGCCATCCTATCGGTAAACGGCTTCAGCCTGCGCAAAGTCGGAGATGGCGTGGACGAAGCAGGTGACTCAGCCGCTCCGGGCGTGTCTATTCGGTCTTGTGCACAGGCGTAGGCTCCCCAACCTCCCTAGCCTAGTCCCGCACGTGCCCAATACGTGCAAGTCTCTTTCTCCTTGCCCCGCCCCGCGCTCTCATTCGCCTAACTCAAATGCGTGCCCATAACTTGCCTCGACGCCGGTAGCTCCGTAACTACAATGCTCCATAACGCCGTGACCATATCACCAACTCAAATCCCGGGTTGCGCCGCTCTCCTACCGAAACGTTTCCTACCGACCGGTCCTTTCCCTGCGCTGCAGCCGCCCTGGGCGCCTCGTCCTTGCCTGCCGAGGAGGCGGACATGACGGGGTGGAACCGACCAGACGAGGGAGATGGGAGCACCTACTCGTTCCTCTACGTACCGGAACTGGGCGCGCAGCGGCAGCCACAGCCACAGCAACAGCAGGTGAGTCAGCAGCGTCGGCGATGGGTACAGAGGACGGTACAGAGGACGGTACACAGGGCGGTACAGACGACGGTACAGAGGACGGTACAGAGGGCGGTACAGAGGACGGTACAGAGGGCGGTACACAGGGCGGGACAGAGGACGGTACAGAGGACGGTACAGAGGACGGTACAGAGGGCGGTACAGAGGACGGTACAGAGGGCGGTACACAGGACGGTACAGAGGACGGTACAGAGGATACGGTACAGAGTCCCGGGGGGTGGCGAGAAGACCCGGCTGGGTCTGTACTTCGGAGAGGGGCTGCCTGTGGTACGGATGGGGCAGGAGTGCTGGCTAGGGCGGATGTGCGCTGACTGCGCGCCTGGTTAGGAGGCTGTGCGGCCGCACAGGGGTGTAGCGCCCTAGGGCAGGCGGGTACCAGGGTCACCTCACTGGCGCAGTGGGGGCAGGGTCACCTCACCGGCGCAGTGGAGGCAGGGTCGTGGCGGAGGCGGCCCCCTGCGCGCCCTTATCCCAAGGGGCTAGGGATCCCCCCCGGGGGTTTAGGAAAGCCCGTGGACTAGCCCGGAGGGGGTTGGCATAAAGACCGGTTACACGACACGTGTGCATAACCCAGGGGGGAGGGGCTACGGGGGGGCCGAGAGCGCGGACGAGGGCGCTGCGCTTTACGTTGACCCTGCGGGCGGACATGGGTGGAGGGGCGGAGAAAGTGCCCCTGGCAGGCGCGAAGAAGAGGGAGTGGACAAGGATGCAGGGGCGCGGGAACTACGAATGGGGCGGACCGCAGACCAGAGCGCCATTCTCAGCCGTAGGCTGGTGGCCAGTCGGCTGGCAACCGGGTCGTGCCCAATCGCCTTTTTGGCAACCGGCCGGACCCCAGCCTGCGCCCCAACGCCTCCGCGCCTCGCTCCGCCCCCTGCTGCTGCCGCGCCTCCACCCGCCTGCATCCCTCCGCCCCCTGCTGCTGCCGCGCCTCCACCCGCCTGCATCCCGCCGCCCCTGCTGCTGCCGCGCCTCCACCCGCCTGCATCCCTCCGCCCCCTGCTGCTGCCGCGCCTCCACCCGCCTGCATCCCTCCGCCCCCTGCTGCTGCCGCGCCTCCACCCGCCTGCATCCCGCCGCCCCTGCTGCTGCCGCGCCTCCACCCGCCTGCATCCCTCCGCCCCTGCTGCTGCCGCGCCTCCACCCGCCTGCATCCCTCCGCCCCTGCTGCCGCCGCGCCTCCACCCGCCTGCATCCCTCCGCCCCTGCTGCTGCCGCGCCTGCAGCCCCCCGCTCCCCCGCCCCTGCTGCTGCTCAAGTGCCTGAGGCTGGCAGCCGACTCGGGCGGCAGCGGGCAGCTGCTGGTGAGCCTGGCGGACACGGCGTCCGGCCGCCCGCCGGCCGCCCTGGAGCTACACCTAGACAGGTGGGGGAGGTAGCGGGGACGGGGGAATGGGGGGGCAGACATTGGTGTATTGGCAGGCAGGAGGGGAGGGGGGGGGGCAGACGTTGGTGTATTGGCAGGCAGGAGGGGAGTGGGGTGGTCAGACGTTGGTGTATTGGCAGGCAGGAGGGGAGTGGGGGGGGGCAGACGTTGGTGTATTGGCAGGCAGGAGGGGAGTGGGGGGGGGGCAGACGTTGGTGTATTGGCAGGCAGGAGGGGAGTGGGGGGGGGGCAGACGTTGGTGTATTGGCAGGCAGGAGGGGAGTGGGGGGGGGGCAGACGTTGGTGTATTGGCAGGCAGGAGGGGAGTGGGGGGGGGGCAGACGTTGGTGTATTGGCAGGCAGGAGGGGAGTGGGGGGGGGGGCAGACGTTGATGTATTGGCAGGAAGGAGGGGAGTGGGGGGGGGGCAGACGTTGATGTATTGGCAGGAAGGAGGGGAGTAGCCTGCGCCGTGCCGCTCGGCATCGCCTGCCGTAACCCCGAACACCGGCCAGACTCTTCACTCTCCACTCGCCCACACTCGCCCACACTGGCTCCCCGGTTTTCATTTCGTGTGCACGTCCATGCCACCCCCCACTTGCACCGTGGATCCGCGCCCAGGTACGTCCCCGCGCTGGCTCCGGGGGCGGCCGGGTACGAGAACCTGGACGAGCTCATCCGGCGAGTACAGGGGGCGCTGGACGAGGCGCTTGAGGGCCAGCAGGTGGGGAGGGGGAGGCGCTTGATGGCCAGCAGGTGGGAGGGGGAGGCGCTTGATGGCCAGCAGGTGGGGAGGGGGAGGCGGAGGGGGTTTCGATGAAGACCCATGGATGCGAGAAAAACCGGGGGCAGGGCACGTGGTTTCGGAGGGCTGCCAAGGGGGGGTGCAGTGAGGGTAATCCACGCGCCTGGCCTCACCCCTTCGCGTCCCCGTCCCTGCCCCCGCCCTGCTTCGCCCAAAACATTGCGTTACCTCGCCAACACCGATCCCGCAAATCCCCGGCCCTCCCTGCCGTGGCACCCTTCCACGCCGCCCCATTCGCCCGTGATGGTCAGCCCGCCGCCAAAGCCACGGCCAGCGGCGGCCGCACCGCAGCCGCCGTCGCCAGCACCTCCGCCCCCAGCGGTCACGTCCAGGAGGAGCAGCAGCTGCTGGAGCGGGAGGAGGAGGAGCGGCGGCGGCGGGAGCGGGAGGCGCGGGAGCGGGAGCTGCGCGACCCGCTGCGTGACGACCGCTACCGGCCCGGGATGGGGGCGCGTGGGCCTCCCGGATGGGGACCCATGGGGGTGGGAGACGAGGACTTGATGCCTGGTAGGTGGAGGCTGCGGTGCCGGTGGTGGCTGTGATGGGTTGTGCTGAGGCGTCGCGTCTTGATCGTTTAGAGGAACTTAAAAGCCCTAAGCTGAGGAACGCAAAGCGTTTCGCCATATCCATGCCCTCGCCCCTGATGATCCTCCTCGCCCCTGATGATCCTCCTCCCGCTGCTGATCCTCCTCGACCCTGATGATATCCTCCTCCGCCTGCTGGTTGTCCTGCCCGACTGCAGGTGGGCTGCCGCGGCCACCAGGCATGGGCGGTCCCGGGGGGCTGGGCGGGGTGCCGCTGGGTCCCAGGGGCCAGGGTGGCGGCATGATGGTGGGGCCGGAGAACCCCATCTTCGCAGGTGCGGCGTGGAGGGCAGGAGAGGAGGCTCGTGGGCCGGCACTGAAAAGTGAAACCGGGAGGGGGATATCAGGAGGGTTGCAAAAAAGGACCGGTTACTCGACGTGGGAAGTGTAGCTGGCGCAGAGGCTTCGGACACATGGTTGATATCAGGAGGGGGGTTGCAAGGAACACCCGTGAACGAAAAGGAGAACCGTTTAGGACAAAGACGTTCGAGGGGGGATGGCGGTGTATGTCGCCGTCTTTTTGCGCTTCGCCCCGGCTTCGGCACCCCGTGCTACAGGGAGGATGTCATCTCCGGCAGGATCTCCATCAGATCAAAATCGCATTTTTCGCGCGGTGCGCCCATTGCTATCGCTAGCTTGCCTCTTCACCCTGCACAGCAAGGCCCAACGGCGCTCATGCTACCGCACCAGGGCACGTCGTAACCCCCCTAACCCGCAACCGGACCCCCCCTTCGCGGACTATCTTTTACCCCCCTTCAACCCATGCCATGCACACCGGCCCACGCAGACCGCCTGCGCCATCCCCGCGGCGGCCCTGGCCCTGGCTTCGCTCCAGGTCCGGGCAGCGGCGTGCCGGGCATGAGGTGGGACCCCATCAACCCCGAGGGGCTCCAGGGATGGAGCCCCGACGATTACACGCGCGACGGCAGGTGCGTGGGGTTCCGAACGGGGCCGGACGGGGCGGGAGGGGGTACGAAAGGCTGTAGGAGGGGGCGGGGGCTGCAAGGAAAACCCGTGTACGAAAGGAAAACCTTTTAGGATAGACGTTTTCCGAGATGCATGCGGGGGGGGCGGGGGCGGGAGGGAGGTACTGGTATGGAGCGGGCTGGGGCCGTCTTCTGCCGGCTGCTGGTAATTGAGGTAGTGAGGGTGAGGGTGGGAAACGGTGTAGGCGGGCAGGCGCAACGGGGTTCACAGGAGGGCTGGCATCAGCTCGTGGTGGGCCGTCTCCGTCGTCGTGTTGCTGCGGTGTAGGAAGGTAGGTAGGAAGGAAGGAAGGTAGCACGGAGGCAGGAGGCGCGGCCGACGAGGTCGGCTCTCACGTCGTTCCGCCGGCGCCTCCCCGCCCCTCCTGGCTGGCCCCTGCCGCCGCTCCACAGTCCGCCAAACAGCCCTGCAGCGACCTGGCGGTGCCTTCGGTGCCTCTGTTGCCGCTGCATCTGCGTGCAGTACCCGGCTTACTAGCGTGGACCTCCAAGGGGTGTGTGTAGCGAGGACCTCCAAGGGGTGTGTGTAGCGAGGACCTCCAAGGGGTGTGTGTAGCGAGGACCTCCAAGGGATGTGTGTAGCGAGGACCTCCAAGGGGTGTGTGTAGCGAGGACCTCCAAGGGGTGTGTGTAGCGAGGACCTCCAAGGGGTGTGTGTAGCGAGGACCTCCAAGGGGTGTGTGTAGCGAGGACCTCCAAGGGGCACCGGTAACGACTCCTCAGCGGCCCTGGGCCTGCCCTCCAGCTCCGGCCTTAGGCCTGCTGGCTGTAGCGCGACGGTGCAACCGCGGCTACTGCCGGTGCTGCGTACGCGCCGCCAGGCTGGTTGGCGAGGCCCCATCCAGGAGCTGCGTCCCTCGTTGCGTTGCGGCCGAGTGGCTGCGGGTTGCCGCCGCCGCATCATCCCCTCCCTCTTGTCCTGGTGTACCGGAACCTTGTCCTGGTTACCCAGCCTGACCCAGCAGGCACTTCTAAACGAGTGTGCAACGGACGCTCCCTAATCAGTGCTGGCCAACGGGTTTGTCCTCTCCCCTCTTTTCCTTACTGCGGTTATGTTCCGTTGGCCGCTGATCGCGCAGGGCCATGCGCAACGAGGGGCTGAACGACATTGGCAGGCCGCCGCCGGGCCGCGGCCCGGACTGGGATAACATGTTCGGCTGAGCGGGCGGATGAATGGACGGGGGTTCGACTGGCATACATGACAGCAAGGTTGAGCAGCAGCAAAGGTTGGGCTAGGTTGCAGGTTGAATGAGCAGCAGATCGGCTCGGGCGCCGCCAGTGTCGGAGAAACCTCGATGCGACAGCGAGGCTGCAACATGCCGTACGTGGTGCCTCTGGTCCTGGTGTACCGAAACCTTGTCCTGGTGTACCTCTGTCGCCGCTGGTGATGGACACGTGGCGCTGGTTCCAGGCTGTGGAGATTGACGCGGGCGCCTGGGCAGCTGGATGGATTCTCGCGATTATTTGTTAGGCAGGTGCAGCTGCGCAAAGTTGCTGTGTGTGGTTTGTACCGGGCTAGGCGCACGGTTGACCGTTGTTGCGCGCCGGACGGTGCTGTTGACGCACAAAAGAGGTGGCATGTAGGGGTCGTAGCTTCTGTGAAGCCTGCAACCCGTGTGGCTGTAACTCGAATTGGCGTGCTTTCCTTGTGCAAGAAGACGTCAACCTACCTGTCGTACGCTGTAGCCGTGTGCCTCAATTGTCCCATGCGACTCCTGCAGGTGTATCTGTCAGTACCTGCCTGCAGCAAAAACAACTTGGAACAGCGCAGCTCTGAAAGGGCCGGTTAAGACGGAGCACACTCAGACACGTACAAGTATTTGCTTTTGATTTCGCGTTTGACAGGCTCATCTATACCCGCTAGTCGTATACCAGGTCTCGCAGCCAGGAAACTCAGATTTTTTTGGCGGGGTGGGGTGCTACGACGCGTGCTGCGGCGGCGCCACCCCAATCCCAAAGTAATGCAACTGGCGGCCGCAGGATCCAGGTTTCTCCACAACGGTGCAAAAAAGAAGCAGCAGCGCTGCATCAGCTTCCTCACGCATCTCGTTGCGCACAGATCCGTTATCCTGCAGTGTCATGCCCGTGGCAATGTACTGCACCAGATTGGGCTGGCTCGGCGCGACTGGGCGGCACGCAGCGCAGGCCATGAGCCCCGTAAGGCGGCCTCCATTTGGCGTCAAGGTTTCCGTGTGCAGCCGGCAGCTTGCCCTTCGTAAACACACCTCGTAAACACACAAACGCGTCCCACAATCTGAAACGACCAAAACAGTCTACGATGCACGGTTTGCACAAAACATCGGACGCGTTAGGCAAACCTTTGCCGCGCGCCGGTTGGCGGTGACGCGGCGTCACCAGTCGCGGCACGCAGGAGCTCTTGCCGTAAGGCCGTATCACCTACCGGTCGGAAGTAGGCTGGTCCGATCTAGGATACAGAAGCGTTGCATACGGTATGACGCAGGAGAGCATACCTCCGCTTGTACGGCGTTCGCAACATGCGTAGATTCTATCTACAAGCTGCTTCAGGCTGTTTTGTCAACTCCCCGGAATATTTAGTTAAGTACTAGCTTGCACGATCGCCCTGGCTGAGCTCCATTGGGACACCATAACTTCGTAAGCAGGGGAGTTCACCTTCCCAAGGCGCTACTGTGTCTTCTGTGACCGACATAGGTAATGCTCTCAGGAAGAGCTATTCCCGGGAAAGAGCCATGCGGCTGTTACGCGAGCCCTATTGAGGGCTGACAGAGTTTGCCTAGGCAACCCGTACGAGCCTTTGGAGAAGTTCACGTAGACCCGGGACGGTAGTGGAGTGGAGTGGCAGGACAGTGATCAATGAAAGGGAGGCATAGCACTTTGCCCTAGTGGAGATTGCCGAGGAGTTATCATGGACAGCTTCACCAGGAAAACTGTCAAGACTCTTCTATTGATATTAGCATGGTAAGGTTGCTCGATGCTCTCGGTTGCGGCGCACTCGGTACTGGAACGCAAATGCACGTTGGTGGGTCGTAGGTACATACTCAGCACAGGCCTGTCTCTCTATAATAAACAGCTTGTTGGCAAGGAGCATGGCCTCCTCGGGAAGGGTGCCTTCCCAGGTAGGTTGGCGAAGTTTGGCTGTCGCACCGACACTGCGTGTCAGCTGACGCCGTGGATGTCGCTCTTGCCGCAGCGCCGCTGCTCATGTCCAGTGTACAATTCGCCTGCCAGACACTCCTGGCAAAGCTTGTCTTCTTCGTGGGCCTCGCGCAACGGTCGAACAATCGGCGAATGCCATGGTCCGACTACCTTCGCCTCGGTGGGTAAAAAGACCAGTGGACACGAAACCTCAGTGCGTGCCTGCATTTGTCCCCACTCCAGCTCCTGCATAGGCCCTCCCATCAAGGGTAAACACGTGCATCAACCCCCTCCGCGTTTGTGTCCAGCCCGCCAAACCCCGCACCATATCCTCCTCACCCCCCCCGTCCTTCCGGCCCCCGCCCGGTTTCCCTCATTCTGTATTGCGCAGTTGTCCCTAACGGCGTCACAACCGGCCTCGACATTGGCTTCAGCAACAAGAGCCTGGTGTTCATCAACCTCTCGTTCTACACGATGTGCAAATCCACGGTCCCCGTGTTCCTACTCTTCTTCGCATTCGTGTGGGGCATCGAAAGGTGCGCGAATGATGTACGACCGCGCACCCCAGTGTACGACGGAGCCAATTCGACCCTTTCCCCCGCCTTTTCCATTTATCGCCTAGTCGCCTTTTTAGCGCCATACTTGGCTACAGTCAACGTTGCCTATTCCTACACCTCAGCCGCACCTCCGCTCCCGCTCTTCGGCGCGCCCCTGGACCATCACCTTCACCGCCCTCGGTTTGTCGGCCGTGGATTCGCGGATTTTCTTATCAAACCCCTACCGATATTTAAAACAATTCACGCTGCGCAACAGCACCGGTCACCTTTTCCTGACAACCTGAGGCGTAGCAACGTGTGCCCGCAGCCCCCAAAACCCTAAACCCCCTCACCAGCCGAATCCCGCCACCGACATTGCCGCCGCGACCGCTTGTCCATCACGATCATCCCGCCCGGCCCTCCCCCGCCCCGCCGCCCCCAATCCGCTCCATGTGAACCCACCACCCGCGCAACCAACTCCCTCACCCCGCCAGCCCAAAACATATCCCCCCCCTCTGCCCCGTGTCCCGTCACGCTCGCAATCACCACCCTCCGACCCGACCCACATGGCCACAAGGCCATACCGCAGCTCCCCAACCCAGTTCTCCAGCATGCATTTCAAAACGTCTGTTCTAAACGGTTTTGTTTCGGGCATGCAGGGGTCTTCCTCGAACCCTACCACACCACCACCCATTCCTACACTTGTCCCTACCCCACATTGGTCCCCCACGGCCCACAGTGCCTCTTCATGGCACCTCGCCCGCCCCCCCTACCTTCCCCAGCGCCCAGCCACAATCCCTAGCTTGCCCCGCTCCGCGCCATTTCGCTCCCTGCATCAGCGCCCGCCACTCGCCCGCGCGCTGATGGCGCCCAAACCCAACCGCACCCCGCCTCCTCATCCTCCTCAGGCCCAACTGGGAGCTGATGGGCGTGGTTTTGGTAATCGTGGCGGGTTTGGCGCTGCTGGTGCGTGGGGAAACCCAGTTCGACATGCTGGGCTTCGGCCTGGTGATGACCGCCAGCTGCCTGTCGGGCCTGCGGTTCACGCTGACGCAGGTGCTGCTGCACGGCCACCAGTCATCAGGTACATCGGGGGGATGGGGGGAGTTGGGGGGGGGGATGGATAAGGGGAGATGGCTGGGGGGGGGCGGACGGGTGGGGGGAGATGGCGAGGGGAAAGGCGGGTATGGATGGGGATGGGGATGAGCACAGCTTTGGGTGGTGGCTGGCGGGGCGGGGAACGGAAGATGGTTGCGTTGGTTGGGCTGTCAGATCGCAAGTGGGGGGCCGGAAGCAAGCATGCAACTAGCAGGGCAGCGCAAATCTGAAGACGGTGGGGGCCGCTGTCTCTGGGAGGTGGGATCCTGCCGGCAATCACATCGGGCCCATGAGGCGATGCGGGGGCGGGGGCTGATGGGCGCGAGGGTGGTGGTGGTGTAAAGCTGTGAGGATGGCTGGGCAGTGGGAGCGGGCTCGCGGGTGTGTGAGTGGGCGTGTGTGCGAGAGCGAACGTAGACGGAAGCGGAGACGGCCAGCCAGGAGGGCGGAATGCCCCCGGGCGCAGAGGGGTGTTTAGGGTTTTGGAAAGCGAGCTGCGCAAGGCGACGGATAACACATTACACGGATTACACCAACCGGTTGGCCCCATGTGACGATGCAGCGGGGGATGGCAGGCCGGTGACCGGGCCACAGTAAGCGGAGTGATACAGATGTACCCGCGTGTGTTTGGGGGGGGGTTCGAACCACAACGAGCCGCGTTGCAAACCCCCGCTCGACGACGCCGAGCCCCCCCCCCCCCGCTCGACGACGCCGAGCACCCCTTCCCCCCGCTTGACAGCGCCGAGCACACCCCCCCGGGTTTTATTTTGTACCCCCCGACGTGGCTTCGCGGATATACGGCAACATACCCCTCGGGTGGCCGACTACTCACCGTTATCGCGCCCCCCCGCCTTCCCTCCAAGTTCTCCAGCATGCATCTCGCATCGTCTATTTAAACCTATTTCTCGCATCCACGGGTCTTCCTCGCAACCCTCCCTCCCCTTGCCCTTGCCCTTGCCCCCTGGCCCCCTCCCCCCTCGCCTCCTGCCTCCCCCCTCCCAGCTGCCCTGGGCGGGCCCCTAGAGGTCCTGGAGCTCTTGACGCCCGTCATGTCAGTGACCGTGTTGCTCTTCAGCGTCGCGTGGGAGGAGCTGTGGGACGTGCTGCCGCACTCGCCCTACTTCGACGGGGTGGAGCAGGTGCTGCTGACGCTGCTGGTGGTGGCGGCGGGCGCCCTCATCGCGTTCCTAATGGTGTGGACCGAGTACCAGGTGGGGCGGGGCGGGAGGGCGGCGGGAGGGTGGCGGGAGGGCGGCAGCCCGCGTGGAGACATGTGCTGCCCATGCGCACGGGCGGAAGCAACGGGTGGGCTAGTGCTAGTGCTGAGACCCGCTGGGGGCGGAACGCGCGTGCAAGAAGGGGTGCTGGAGGAACTGTTCGGGCGGGGGAGGGGGGCCTGAAGAGAGGAAGGGCGGGGAGGGAGGCGAGGCAAGGGGCTGCTGTCGGAATTGGGGCCGCAACCTGGCAATTTGAAGCTCACGGAGGTTGGTTGGTTGGTCGGGTGACGGTTAGGGCGAATGGGCGTGCGCCGGGGGCCTGCCGCGGTAGGTTGGGGGCGGGACGAGGTCCGGGGGGGTTCCACGTCACATGTACAATCCCTAGTCCCCCAAGATACCTGCGCCCCGGCCGGGAAGGTGGGGGCCAAGGACCCACCCCCTATCCTATCCATGTCACGTCAACGGTTTTTATGGCCCCCCCACCGGGGGTGGCATATAAACCGTCGACGCGAAAAGGACAGGACAGGAGGCCCGTGGGGTGCAGGCGCGAAGGCGGAGGCTTGGGCGCGGGTGGGGGGGGGGCTTGGGTGTGTGCAAGTGACGTGGTGCCCTGCTGGCGACCCGCGTCCGGCACCCAACTACCCAACTACCCAGCTACCCAACTACCCAGCGACGCCATCATGACGCATAAATGGTGTCCTGGTGGGGTGGTGTCCTGGTGGGGTGGTGTCCTGGTGGGGTGGTGTCCTGGTGGACTGGTGTCCTAGTGGACTGGTGTCTTGATGGACTGGTGTCCTAGTGGACTGGTGTCTTGATGGACTGGTGTCCTAGTGGACTGGTGTCTTGATGGACTGGTGTCTTGATGGACTGGTGTCTTGATGGACTGGTGTCCTGGTGGGGTGGTGTCTTGATGGACTGGTGCCCTGCCGGTGTGTGGTGACGCAGGTGATCAAGGAGACATCTGCGCTCACGTTCATGATCGCTGGCACCGTGAAGGAGGTGGTCACAGGTGAGGCTGGGTCGCCGGCGTGGTGGCGGGGGGTCAGCGGGGGAGGGTTCCCTACTCGACTTCCTAGCACATGGGCTTTCCTCACCCCCCCGGGCCCCGAAACCGGCCCGCTCCCTTATGCCCCCGCCCCACGCTCCCCTTCCAATCCGGCCCCCGGCCCCCCCACTCCCCCTCCCCCTTGCCGCACCAGCTACACTTCCCATGTCGAGTAACCGTTTGTTTTCTGTACCCCCCTTGCCGCCCCCCCTCCAACCCCTTCTCCACCCACCCCCCTTGCCGCTCCCCCTCTAACCCCGTCCCACCCACCCCCCTTGCCGCTCCCCCTCTTAACCCCGTCCCCACCCACCCCTCTTGCCGCTCCCCCTCTTAACCCCGTCCCCACCCACCCCTCTTGCCGCAGTGCTTGCCGCAATGGTGGTCATGGGCGACAGCTTGACCCTCGTCAACGGGATGGGACTGGCCATCGTGATCCTGGGGGTGCTGCTCTTCAACCTGTACAAGTACAGGTACGAAGTGTGCCCCTCTTGCGGGGTTGTGGGTGGGGATGTGGATGTGAGTGGGGGTGCGAGCGGGGGTGTGAGTGGGGGTGTGAGTGGGGGTGTGAGTGGGGGTGCGAGCGGGGGTGTGAGTGGGGGTGTGAGTGGGGGTGTGAGTGGGGGTGTGAGTGGGGGTGTGAGTGGGGGTGTGAGTGGGGGTGTGAGTGGGGCTGTGAGTGGGGGTGTGAGCGGGTGGGGGTGCCCATACGACTTGGGGTGATAGCGTGTCGTATGACGAGGCTGGTCTGATGCAGGAGAAGGTGCGGGAAGGTGTTGGGGACGCCTAGGAACATGCCGGGAAGGTGGGGGAAGGTGCGGAAGGGGGTGTCGCGCTGTTGGGCGCTGTCGTCCTGTTGGCCGCGGAACCAGGGGTTTGGAGGCCAGACAGCGAGCCGGCCGCAGCAGGGGGGGGAGGGCCGGCAGCAGCAGGGGCGGGGAGGGGCGGCGCCGCCCCTGCTTCGCCCGCCTGCTAGGACGACGCCGACCCCCCTGCCGCACCGCCCCGCCACCCCGCCCTGCACTGCCCTGCTCGGCGCAGGAAGCTCAAATCAACGCCGTCCCAATCGCGCAGGAAGAACAAGCAAGGCGACTCCTACACCGCGCTGGAGTCCGGGAAGGGCGACGAATCGCCGTCGGATGGCGACAGCAAGCACCGCCGCCACTACGGCGCGCGAGGCGTCAACGGCAGCTCGGGCGGCACCGCCGGCGGCAGCGGCTCGTCGCCGGGGACGGCGGCAGCAGGCGCAGCGCCTTCAACCTCCCCGCTGTCAGTCGTGGCGCATAACGGTGCCGGCAACGGCGCCCAGCACAGCAGCCACCACGCCGCGTCGGGTTTGCTGGGTCGCGCGCTGGCGGGGGTGCTGGCGCGCAGCGGCGGCGCCGGCGGCGCCGGGGGGGGGATAGAGATGTCGCCGCTGCTCCAGCAGACTGGCAGCGCCGGCATCCACGAGGTGGCGGCGGTGCGGCTGCCGCCGGTGAACTCGGCGGCGGCGAGTACGGCGGCGGACCGGGGTGATGACGTGGAGGGTCTGGTGGTGGGGCTGGGTAGCGCGGGTGATGACCCGGCGGCGGCGATGGCGCTGTCGGGGGCGGGCATCTCGGGACCGGCCCGTGGGTTGCGGCCGGTGCGTGGGCTGACTTCCGACGAGGAGCAGCCGCTGCTGCTGGTGCCGCTGCCTTCGGGGGTGACTCCGCAGCTGCGGTGAGGCTGGTTGCTTAGGTGGGGGGATTGCCGAGGTGGTTGCCGAGGTGGTTGCCGAGGTGGTTGCCGCAGGCGCGGCGGCAATTCTTTTCAAATATGGAAAGGGGCGACGTGGGGGGGCGGTGAAAACCCGTGGGGGACGGGGCCCGACGGGGAGGGGGATCCCTCGCCCGCCCGAGTGTGGAGAGTGCGGCGAAGAGCAGGTAGCCGGGCGTGCAGCTGTCTGCGGGCGGCTGGATCCCATGGGGGCGTCGCGGCGCGCACCCCCTCACCGGGGGGAAATCCACCCAGAGGCTGTTGTTGCGCGGCCGGTGCTTTAGGGTTTAGGTGCCGAAGCGAAACCTCGCGCGTCCAGGTGGCAGTGATGACGGTGGTGGTGGTGGTGGTGGTGGTATTGGTGTGGTGGTAAGGGTAATGGTGGTGGCGTTGATAGTGGTGCTGGTGATGGCAACGATTGAGGCGCCAAGGATCGTCGTGTGCATTGCAGCGCGAAGCTTACTTGTTGAAGCCCGAGACGGCTAGGCGAGCGGGCGCTGGGGGGGGTGCGATGACGGTAAGAGAGGAAAACCGTGAACCCGCCCTCGGGGTGGTGGTAGCTGGGGGTCCCAACCAAGCACCACGCACCGTCCACCACCACAACCCCCTGCGTGTGCCCCAGCGTGAAGCGTGACTAAGGACTGTAGTGGTGACTGACTGCAGTGGTGTGGGGCCGGGGGGGGGGAGATTTTCAGGTGGGCCCGGGGGAGGGGTAACGGGCGCGTCGTGTCAATACACACACGCTGGTCCGTGGTGTGCGCGCCGCCGCACGGCGCCCGTGGTTGCTCTTGTCACGGCCGGTGAGCAAGTAGGGCCCCCTTGACCAGAGCCAAGGCGGGGATAGCTTGGCCGGTGCGTGTGGTGCGGGGGTGGGCCCATTATGTAGATGTGTTTGGAGCTTTGTACGCATGTATGTATGCGTGTGTGTATGTGCGTAACGACGGTACCGAACGTGGTGCCCCTATTTATGGGCCGGGGCGGCATGCAGCGATGCGGCGGGCGCTGGCGTGGCGAATAGTTGATGGCTTGGTGGCGGGGCGTCCCTGGGACGGAGGCGGGAAGAGATAGGTTTGGAGCCTGGCGGAACCTGCGCCATTGCGGCATCGCGGCTTGCTTGCTGTCCGTGCCGTACATGTCCCGCGGAGGAGAAGCTGTGTGAGCCCTGCATCCAGACCCTCACCCGCCCCCCCCCCCCCAGCACTACCACCACCACCACCGCACGAGATATGGTTGGAACTGGCCAGACATGGGCGCCCTGCGTTGCGTCGCAAACACAGCCACGGTGCGGCGGACATATGGGTCCGCCGCGCTCAGTGTGGCGCCAACGGAGTGCCGGGGTAGCGCGATTCAAATGGCGGTAACTGGAAACTGGGGCAACCCCCAGCTGGCGGCTGATTGACGAGCGAGGGTGATCCTGTAGTCCGATCACCAGACGTACTGCAGGGGGAACCCCTCCCCTTGCATACTCGACCGAAACCCAACCAAGCCCACCCTCCCTCTCGTATCCTTTGGTGAGACCAGTAGCTTTGTGACATTGTAAGTTGTGCCGTGATGGAAAGGTGCCCACAGAAGCCGGTGTCGTCCTCGCCACCATCCAGGATTCCAGATCGAACCTGGCAACAAACTACAGCACCGCACCGCACCCCCAGCCGTTCGCTGCTTCGCTCCCCCCCTCCCTCACCGTTCCCCACTACCCCTCATCGCTGCCGCTCCCGCCGCCACACGCTCGGGCCAGCAGCGGCGCCAGGCAGGTCGCCCACTTGTCCTCGCCAGCAGCATTCCACTCCGCACAGCAGACCCTCGCCATCGCCACCCCGCGCACGCCGCCGCGGCTGCTGAGGCCGCCGCCGTCCCGGCCCCCGCCGCCTGCCCCTGACCACTCGCCGCCATCAACCCCCTGCCCCGCCCCATCGCCGCAACCCGCCGCACGCGACCTCCCAACCCCCGCCTGGGCCCCCGGCAGCTGCTCAAGCAGGCTCCTGACGACCCACGGGTCGGCCGCCACGACCCGTCCTTCCCCAGCCCATCCCGGCCCCTCTCCGCAGCTGCTGCCGCCGGGCACAGCCGCCAGCCCCAACGCCGCGGCCATGAAGCGATCTCGCAGCAGCGTATCACCCAACAGCCTCAGCCCCAGCGCCCGTCCCCCGGCATCAGCTCCGCCGCCGCCACCACCACCGCCGCCGCCACCACCACCCCCCACATCCACCGCATAGTGCGAGGGCCCGTCGACTTGAAGCAGCACCAACCACCCGTCGTACAGTACGAGCAGGTCGGCCCTGAACATCCGGTCGGGGCTCAGCGCCTCCTCCGCCAGTACAACCACGGGGCTGGCTGCGCCCGCCACTGCGCCCCCCACTGCGCCCGCCTCCTCCCGGAGTACCCTCCCCACGGCTTCCTGCAGCTCGGAGGTGGCGGTGCGAGTGGAGGTGATGTGCCACGCGTCCCTGCAGGCGCGGAAGAGGCGCGGGGAGGAGCCCAGCGGCCCGAACCGCACCTCCTCTTCGTCCACCTCCTCCTCCACCGCCACCGCCGCCGCCTCCACCCCCTCTGCCCTATCCACCAGCTCTTCCTCCTCCTTCGTCTCTGGCAATTCCGGGCTGGTGCTGGCGGATACGCCACCTCCGCCTCCGCCGTCGACGGCTGCGACTGCGGCGGCCTGCTGCGCCTGGCGCATGGCCGCCGCCGCCGCCGCCCGCGTCGCCGCCGCGTCTTCGCCACCGCCACCGCCACCCCCACCGCCACCGCCACCTCCGCCCCACAGACAGGCCGCATAGTTTGCGGCGTACAGCTGAACCATGCCGTACAGATGGTACGGCAGCCCTTGGACGATTTCCGGCGCGTCCGCGCCGCCCACGGCGTCGCGGGTAGTGGCGGCTGCGGCGGCGGCGGCGGCAGGATGGCTGGTCCCGGAGCCGCTGCAGCGGCAGCGGCTGGTCGTCACCGACGGCCTCCTGCCGGCCTCCTCCTCCTGCCCCTCCTCCTCTTCCTCCCCACCGGCGGCGGCGACGGCGGCGTGCAGCAGGTGGCGCAGCGTGGGGCTGGAGGGTTGAAGGATGGCCACAGCCCAAGCCACCATAGCCACGTCCCTGGCGGCGAGGCCGGCGGCGGCGTCGGCGGCGGAGACGGCCCTGGCGGCCTCAGGCCGGGCGCCGCCTCCGTCTTCACTGTCGCTTCTCCCGGATGCGGCCGTGGCGGCGTCGGCGTCGGCGTCGGCGGCGGGTGAGGACGGCGCCCTGTACGGCTCCTGGTCGCTGGCGGGAAGTACGGCGCCGCAGACCAGGCGTCGGTCTACCTCCGCCAGCAGCACCTGTGGCGGGTGTGTGTGTTTTGCGGCGTTGGTGAAGTCACAAGCGGCAGGAGCAGAAGGGCACCACTGGGAAATGGAAATCCTGCGGGTACGTGCTTGGCTCTGGGCTTTTTTTAAGGGAATCCGCGAATCCACGGCCGACAAACCGTGGGGGCTGTGCATGGCATAGGGCGCTGTGTGGTGTCCCAGAGTGGCGCCAGTCGCCGCCAGGTGTACACCGGCACATGGAGGGATGTGTACATGGACGTGTAAATGAGTTAAAGATTTAACAGACAAACGGAAAACGGAAATACCCAGGCCCCCAACCGCGTGGTGCATGGGAGGGACACGGCGGGTGGGTGGAGGGGGGATTGGTGCAGGTGCCCACTCCAGGGGCGGCCAGGCAGCCCCCTGCCTGCCTCACCTCCAGCACTCCAGGGTGCGTTCGAGCCAGGTCGGGGAGCAGTCTGGCGGCGGCGTAAAACACGTTGGCCAGCTCCTGCCCGTTCATCGACGCCGCCAGCGCCGCCGCCTGGCCCACCAGCGCCGTCAGCAGCGGTCCGTGGTGGGCGCCGAGTGAGGCGTACGACCAGGCCAGGTTGGCGACGGCCTGACGGCGACGGCGCGGTACGACATCGTACGACAAGGCGTACGACGCGGTGTACGACGCGGGCGAAGGGAAGCAGCGCGACGGGGCAGGGTGGGGCGGGGAGTAAAACGGTGAAGACCGACAGAGGGGAGGAGCGGTGGTACTCATTGGGGAGGGTGGGGGAACAGGTGCGCGCACGCGGTGGATGTTGCATGCTGGATAGCTGGGTCCGACTGCTGCCGCCTGGAAGGATGGCGGGGTTAAGGTTTTAGGGTCTAGAGGGGTGGTGGCCAGAGCATCAGGGCACCACAGCACCCCTCACGCAGCGTGGCCTTCCCTCCCAGCATCAAGAAATCCGACTCATCTACCCCACCACCCACCAAGCCACCACCACCACCACAGCATTCACTCCCCCCTTATTATTACCGGTTCTTTCATTGTAACCCCCCTTAATCATCTCAAAAATTATCTCGAAACCCGTCTCTGCGCCCTCGCAACAACCCCACCTGTGTCCGGCGCCCCTCGTGGCTGGCGAGCTGCTCAGCCAGCCGCGATCGTGCACATGCCTCCGCGGCCTCCTCCCCCGCCTCCCGCTGCCTGCCCGCCCCCGCCCCCGCCAGCGCCCCTGCCACCGCCCCCATCACGCGGGGCTCCAGCTGCTGCGCCGCCGCGAAGGCCCACACGCAGTTGGATAGCGCCTGCAGCCCCATGGTCGCCGCCCTGAACCGTCCGGACAGGCGAGGAGGTTTGAGGCAGGTGAGGGGGTTTGAGGCAGGTGAGGGGGTTTGAGGCAGGTGAGGGGGTTTGAGGCAGGTGAGGGGGTTTGAGGCAGGTGAGGGGGTTTGAGGCAGGTGAGGGGGTTTGAGGCAGGTGAGGGGGTTTGAGGCAGGTGAGGGGGTTTGAGGCAGGTGAGGGGGTTTGAGGCAGGTGAGGGGGTTTGAGGCAGGTGAGGAGGGTTGAGGCAGGTGAGGGGGTTTGAGGCAGGTGAGGCAGGTGAGGCAGCTGAGGAGGGTTAGGCAGATGGACGCCGCATCCAGCGTTCAACTCCGCGCCTCAGCATACGTGAACCTCCCCGCCCCCCTTGTTCCACGGTTTGTCGGCCGTGGATTCGCGGATTTTTCTCATCAAATCCCCGCCCCCCTTGCTCGCAGCTGGCGCCCAACCAACCTACCGGCGAGCGACCTCGTCCGCCGCCGCCGCGAAGAGCCGAGGCGCCGCCACGCCAGCACTGCCGTACGACCACAGCAGGTTCGACAGCGCCTGCGGCGAGCGGAGTCCCACACCAAAGTCGGGCGGCGTCCGTCCCCACCCCCCAGGGAGGGCGCCGCGGTGCGTCCGTGCAGCAGAGGAAGCAGTGAGGGCCTTCTGTGCGCCAAAACCAAACTATTCCGCGCGCACGCGCACGCGGAACTCCGCGGAAAACACCCGGAAAACACCCCACCTTCCGCCCTGAGACACGCTCTTACACGCGTGTCTCAGGGTCCCACTCATCTGGTCGTCCGGGCCCCACCCACCCACCCACCAACCCAGCCATCCTCCCACGGGGCTTTCCTGACGAACCCACCTGGTCGTCAAAGGCTCGGATGCGCCCTGCCGCCGGCCGAGCCGCCGCGGACAGCAGCGGCGCCGCGCCCACATACCTCAGCGCCACCAGCGCCCACAAGCAGGTGGCCAGGGCCCGCGGGTCGGTGGCGACCACCGCCTGGACCTGGGGGGGAGGGGGGGTGCAAGGAAAACCCGTGTACGAAAGAAGGATCCGTTTAGGACAGCCGTTTGGATATGCATGCTGGAGAGCTCGGTGGGGGACCTGGGAGGGGGAGGTGCGCGGGAGCACTAAGCAGTAGCCAGATCAGGCAACGGCGCCACATCGCGCCGCAGCACGCCGCAGCACGCCGCAGCCCGGCACGTAGCACGGGGGGAGGGGCGGTGGCGAGAAGGCACGGTTACACGCGATAGGAAGCGGAGGGAAGGGTGGCGAGGAGACCCGGTTACACGCGATAGGAAGCGAAGGGCAGAAACTGACGTTCGGAGCTTCGGACACGCGGAGTGCATGCCGGAAAACTTGGGGTTGGCTTGGGTTGACTACCGAGGAACCTGTGCATGTGGCCCGTCGGCGGCCTGTTAAAGAATCAGGATCAGGATCAGGAACGAACTGCTGTGCGGTGGCGTGTGGGGCGCACGGGTCGGGGGTGAGGTTTGACGGCAGGTGGGTCTCGTCAGGAGCGGTGGCGGCACTTGCGGTGGCGGCACTTGCGGTGGCGCCGGTGGCGCTCACCGCCGCAGCTGCAGCAGCAGCCGCAAGCAGAGCCACAGCGGGGGACCAAAGCCGCGGCAGCCCAGACGGCTAACGTCATCGTCCGCCCCCTTGCAACACCACCCCACCAACAACGCACCGCCCATTATGGCCACCGCCACCACCACCGCCGGCGCCGTCTCGGCCACCACCACCACCAGCACGACCCCCACCCCCACCGCCACCACCACGACCACCGCCACCACCGCCACCGCACCTGCGGCATCAGCAGCCTCACCGCCGCCTGCATCAGCTCCTGGTCGCTGTGGCCCAGGCGACTGGCGGCCCACAGCACGCTGGCGGCCGCACGGGGGCTGCAGCCGTCCCGGGCAGCTCGCATCTGGCGGGCAGCCACGGCGCTGAGGCCGGCCAGCAGCCCCTCGGGCAGCGCCAGCTGCTGGTTTTGCTGCTGCCTTGGAGGCGGCGTGATGGAAGATGAGGAGGCGGAGGAGGAGGAGGAGGAGGAGGAGGAGCACGCGGTGGATAGGGTGGCGATGGCCCACCAGGTGTTAGCTGTGTCCTGGTCGTTGAAGGTGGCCAGGCGGGGCACGCAGGCGGCCGCCAGCGCCAGGGAGGGTGGCACGAGGGCAGCCAGGGGAGCCTCGGAGGCGGCCCCACCGCCGCCCCTGCCCTCCGTTCCACGACTGTGGGCGTTGTCGCGTGCTAGGAGCGCGGCTCCGTACAGCGCGTTGCAGAGGGCCTGATTGGTTGCGTCTCGCAGGGTCGCTGGAGTGGTGAGGGCGCGCAGCAGCGCAACTGCATGCTGGCAGCCGCAAGGCGTGGAGAGCTTGGATAGGACCCATATGGCGGAGGCCAGGTCGCGGCTGCTGGCGCGGCTGCCGTCCGCGGTCAACGCTCTGAACTGGACCGCAAGGCCATCCACGCGCGCATCGAGCTCGGCGCGCTCTGATGGACGCCCCCTCGGCAGCGGAGCCTTGACGAGCTCCCGCAGGCTTCTAAGGGCGCTGGATGCGCTCGACTGGCCTGGCGGGGAGAACCCAGCCCGGGCCGCTGCACGGCGCTGTCGGGAGCATGTGCCGGGCTGAGGCCGGCGGATCGCATGGCTACGGAAGTTTGGTGGTAGACTGAAGTAGACTTTCCAGCTAGAGTATGTCGTTTCGCGCACTATACAGCGCTGCAAAGCGCGAGGCCTACATGGTTGCATGCGCATGCAGTCCAGCTGACCCGGCGTGCTACCTTTGTTATATATACTGCTTATAACCTTGTCAAGTGATGCTGTCACGGCCTTTGTGTTGCATAATGCATTGCGGGAGCTGCGTCTCGCGTACGGCTTGAATCGTTTTGAACTCCCTTAGCAGCCGTGCAACCACTCCTTATTGAATTGGACTAACTGTGACGGAGCTGATTCCCGATACGCTACTGCAGGGCACATGGCATACCCGCAGCGCCGGTGTCGCTCCCAGCACGAACGCCTACAACGGCATAGGTTCCGGAGCTGGCCGATTTGCGACTGGGCTTGCCACAATTGAACGTGCCTTCGCATCGCATATTCGAGCTCCATGTGCATAGTTGAAGAGGAAGCGGCGTGAACTCCATGTGCTTTCTTTCCTAAGCGACGGCGGTCATGCAGTACACGGACCCGACCGTCGACACTCGACCGACGCCTCCCCCAAAGTCGACGCCCGGCGGCCTTGACCTCGAGCAGTTGAAGTCGACTCCGATGCTGTTGCGCGCTTTGTTACCCCTGAGGATTTGGTAGCGAGTGTTTGGCGCTGCCCTTCACTGCTCGAACACTATGCGCCTCCAGGCCACTACTGCCATTCGATAGCCGAGCGCATCCCATTGTCGTACATGCGAACGGCGGACGCGAGATCCGCCTGGAGTCTGCGGATCCGGCCGACTGGCAGGAGCTGGCCGAAGCTGCTGGCGGAGTTGCTGCTGCGCTATCGCTCTCCACTGTACTCCTCTGCAATGGCTGGGGAGGAGCGGCACGCAGCGCCGGAGGCTGAGCGGTGTTTCGCCCAGGCTCTCTGTGTTCCCGGCAATGTGCAGCAGCGTGGAACTTGAGTAGTACCCGTACGCCTGAGGCAGTGCAGGGGGGGAGGTTAAGCAACCGGCAGCAATCCGGTCGGCCCGCCAAGCTACTTTATAGCGCACATGTTTCGTTGGGGATGGAGGAGCAGCTTCAGTCCGCGTGCACTTGTTTGCTGTAGGGTAGGGGTGCTAAGGGGCTAGACGGGATGGGTCACTGGGTGGCGTCTGGCGTGCTTTGGATGCACGGCGATAGAGGTCGCAGCATGGGAAGGCACCTGCTAAGTGCTAACTCCTGCGCCCAAACTGCGAAGGGTTCGTCTGCCGTCACGGCTGCCTGGGCTGCCGCTTCAGCCTCGGCGTTACATGGGAGTTGTCCTATGCCGTGAACGTCGAGTCAGGGTTTTTGGGAGTTCGGGATTTTGGGATGCGCTCTGTTCGTGTGCACCCTGTGCTCTATTCCTGCGCAACATGAATGGACCACTGAGTGGGCCTGGAATCTGCGTATCCAGTTGTTTACGTGCTTGTTGCCGCATGCTGCGTCACCATTTCCCGCATATCGCACTTGGTACAAATACACAGCCCTCGCCGGCCCCCGCTGACGTCAGGCGTGCCAATTCCAGACGCGGGAAGATCTGTTTCCGCGGCTATGTTTGGCCTAATAAGTGGACCCGCGGGACAACGGCCGGCATCCGATGCCCCAGGAGAGCGTCAAGGTTTCGGCGCGACCTCGCCGCTGTCTTGTGAGAACGCGGCCGCCGAAGACGAAGTCCGGCAACCCCCCTTCAAGCGGTTAAATCTGATTAAAAACTGTAGCCAAACGCCGCTTTGCCCAAACGCCTCCATGCCTTCTCCCCTACCGGTACGCGCACCGTCCCCTGCGTTCTGGGAACAGTTCCACAACCGAACTTGATCAAACTTTCGTTTCACCTGAAGTTAATGCACTCGTGCTGGAGTTTTCTATGCTGCTCCTTATGGACCGAAAAAGGGGAAGGGGGGTGAAACTGGCGTCTGAAGTTTACTTGAAGCAGCTCAGGCCTAGTGATTCACTAGCCTTTTTTCGCAGGCCTTTTCTGTGAGCTTATTAGGCGTAGAAGAGAAATGTAAGACCGATGCTCGCTGCGTACGATGCTACCGGTCGCTACTGGGTCGTACGAAGCGACTGAGTCCGCCCTTGCCGATATACCAAGGCCACAAGGCTAGCGACGTCATAACAATCTGTCTTCTCCTCGCACTTATAGACTCACTTACTTGACGTCTGGCTTTCGAACTCGACAGTGCATTTTCAAACTGTCCAGATTTGAAAAGGTCCTTCTGTCATTACGCCAGGACTCAGCAGCTTCGACCGGTCCGTGTGCATTTGCTTCCGATCAGGAATAGGTAAGGCAGACGGCCACGAATGCAATCTGTGAAGCCCAGGGAGCGGCTGCTACATACAGACACCGAAGCGCTTTACTAGAGCCTGCCGCCTCTTTTTGGTTCAGGCCCTTAACCTATTGTCTTATCAAATTGCAGGATTGGACGCAACAGCTCTTTGGCTGGGCCAGAACACAACAAGGCGAGGGTTGACAAAAGCATTGTCCTCGCGGAGCGCGGGGAACGAATGGGGACCAGCACGCCATGGACGCTGGCTTGTTTCCTCATGACAGTGCTTCTAGCATCAGCGTTAAAGCTAGGCGCAGCTCAGGATGACGACGCACAGTACCTGTATGGGTTTCCTTTCTGCAAATGCACGGATTATCGTTGCACGACGTCTCCATACAAACCGGCTATTGCTTCTGAGGAGAAATTGGCGAACAACAATTACAGAGTGTGCTTCAAGTTTGTGGACGTGGGCTGCGCAGCTGGAAACGCGTGCTGCAACAGCATCCTCAACATGATGGAGAAGATTGAGATACAGGCCGGTGCGTGCATGATATCACTTTAATAGATAGCCCTGGGGACTGGCAACACTTCCTGGTCGGCGGCGGAAAGTCAGGGAGGAGGACAGCTTGTGTGTACAAACAAGGGGGAAACGGAACCCCATGGGGAGCATAACCACCCAGATCAGATTGCGGATGCATAGCATGGGTGCGGAGGTCGAGTTGCCAGGCGTTAGCGAGCGCGATCACAGCAATTAGGACCCTGCTGCCAAGAGCGCTCCTGCGAACCCCTTCCCAGCATACTAGCCGGGTGCCAACCTTCGTTGCAAGCTCTTCACCATAACCTTCTGTGCCCAGGAACGGCCCTGAACCCTGCTCCTTGCACCTGAATGCGTCCCAAATCAATGCGGCCCGCAGACAAGGCCTGCAACAAGTCCGTCGCGGCCGTTACCTTTGGCGGTGTCACTCGGATGGGCTCTACCTTCTTCGACACGGCGTTCACAGTCGGCAAGGTTCGCGTCACGAATATTGGCGCGACCCGCGCGATGGCCAATAGCAACCAGCTCTGTTTCACTATCAGGCCGCCCTGCAACTCCTTCGACGTGTTCTTCCAGTCCGCCAAGCTAGGCGGTCCGGGTCTCTACCAGTACGCTATCTTCAATGAGAAGCATGACTGCTGTCCAACATGCGCGCTGAGGCCATCACCGCCGCCGCCGCTGCCTCCAGCTTCCAGTCCCCCTCCGTCCCCCTCCCCGCCTTCGCCTCCTCCATCTCCTCCGTCGACGCCGCCGCCGCCACCGCCGCCCTCACCACCACCCCCTCCTCCTCCCCCACCTCCTCCCCCTCCACCGCCGCCCCCTCCGTCGCCCCCGCCTCCACCGCCTCCTCCACCCCCTCCACCGCCGCCCCCTCCTCCTCCCCCGAGCCCCCCTCCTCCACCGCCTCCTCCGCCTCCGCCTCCGCCCCCTCCTCCCCCTCCCTCGCCTCCTCCTCCTCCTCCGCCCCCGCCTCCACCCCCACCACCCCCGCCCCCGCCCCCTAGCCCTCCTCCCCCGCCTCCTCCTCCCCCGCCCCCTCCGCCTCCGCCACCTCCACCCCCATTCCCCACACTGCCCTACAGCCCTGGCTGTGACTGCCTTAGCCCCCTGATCAACACCAACAGCCGCTGGAGCGTCACGTACCAGGGATCTGAGGTCCGTGCAACCAACATTTGGTACAACTTCCGCGTCAGCCTCAACGACGGCAGCAAGTGCACAGTCATGAACTACCGTAACGGCAGCTGCTGCGACGCCACCTTCTCGGGCCTCTCCCTGACTGTCCTTCCGGACATCCGGGACACCGTCACGGACGCCGTCGTCTACAAGGGCAACCAGCTGCTGGTGTCGACGCTCTTTGTCCACAGCTACGATTACGGAGTGCGCCTGCAGCTCAAGGACCCCATCTTCACGCCCTCCATGGCGGGGGGTGCCGTCCTGGACGTGTCGGTGGCTGTGAGCCGAGACATTTGGACCGACCCCACCACCTTCCCCTGCACTCAGTCCAAGTGGGACCCCACGGGCAAGGCCTGCGACTACTGGCTGCACGGCCAGCAGACGGAGCCCGGCAACCCGGAGATTGAGATGGTGGGTGCCCTGGGGTGCGGTGGGTGAGCTAGCGGCAACTGGGAGTGACGGGACGAGTTTTAACCGACTTGGGACTTCGTTCACCCGTCGCGCGTCGCGTTGCGGTGAGACGGTATGGTAGGTGGGTTGGTATGCTTTTGCGTGGCTGGCATAATACCCGATGCGTCTCCTTTGAGCATGAACTGACTTGCTCTCTGCTTACTTGCTAACACGCGCGTCATTGCGCGTCATCCCCCACCGCAGATCTCCCCCGATGACATCCCCGGTTGCTGCCCCGAGGGCGTCATGCACATGTGCCCGCCGCAACCCGCTGCGTGCATCTCTGACCTGGCATCAAGCCCCTACACCCTCACGTTCTCTTCCAGCGCCGCCGTCGGCTCGACGACCGTCTTCACCTTCCAGCTCACGCACCGCAACCTGCGCAGCGCTTGCTCGGCCATGGCCATCGACAACCTGCTGCTCTACGTGGCCCACCCGTACGCCAAGGCCGGCGTCACCGCCACGCTAGGCTCCATCGCCACTTCCGTGACGCCTGGCGCTGAGGGCCCCCTGTCGTACCTCAACATCTCCATGTCGTCGTACGCTTCCGTGCAGCCCAACACGCTCACCGTCACCGTGGATGGCGCCGTGGCGCTGTCCGACCTGTGCGTCACGCCATCTGGCAGCTCGCGCGTGTGCAACTACGTGCTGGCCGGTGCGCAGCGCAGCAGCGGCTCCTCTCAGTCCTGCTGCCCCGCCGGCAACATCCCCGCCACGCTGCCCACCCACCGCCGGCTGCTGTCGGTGGACGAGGACACGCACGCCGCCCTGGCGACGGGCGGCTCGATCTGCTCCAAGTACGACGCATTTTCCGCCTGCTTCTCCATCGCGCCGGTTGAGATCTCGGAGACGTTTGAGGAGGGAATGACGTTCTCCTACAAGCTCACGCGCACCAGCTCCTCTGCAACCTGCCCGCACGAGTTCCAGGTTATGGTCTCGTCCGCCGCCATGACCTCGTTCAAGGAGGGCCGCGGCCACCTATGGGCCAGCGGCGTCCCCGCCGGCGACCACTTCAGCTGGCTGCTGCCGCCCGCAACCGCCGGCGACACCACGGTCGGCTCCACTTTTATCGTGTCATTCACGCTCAAGGGCCGCAACCTGGACCGCCTCAGCCGGGTGTGCAATGTGCGCGGCCAGGACTCGTGCGTGTTCCGCCTGCTGGGCGCCACGGGCTGCTACGTGGGCGAGGTGGCCACGGACTTCCTGTTCAGCGGCGAATTCCGGCGCGCCGAGTAAGAGGCGGACGGGCGAAACTTGAAACGTCAAAACTTGGTCGACAGCGTGGTCCTGCTGTTCCCGACTGGTTCTGGTCTGTTGCAAGGAATATATATGCCTGTAGTCTAGTGGGGGGGAGTGAAAGCACCGCTTGCGTCCAGCACGCCAAAGTCAGGCGATGGGTAGTAGCAACGTTGGCCGTGAATGTATCTAAGACGATGGCCGAGCAGCGGGGCGTTGGTGTCGTGCGAGCGGTGGTCCGGTACACGCATGCACGAGGCCGGGTGCGGGTCGAGTGCCACGTAGGCGCGCTTGCTCGCTGCAGCATTCAGCGGGATTCCTATTAAACACACGCGTATGGGAGGTGTGAGCATCTTCACCAGGGCAGTACGCCCCCGCAGCGTGCGTTAGTCTGTAGGTGTGCGACGCCCCGGCTCCCAGCTGGAGATGGGCGCTAGTGCGGTATGGATGGGGGCCCGGTTGAGCGCTGGCCCACAGGTGGCCGCGGCCCTCCTTGAACGAGGTCATGGCGGCGGACGAGACCAGAGGCAGCCTGAAGGGTTTTAGCTGAGGATTAGGATTAGCTGCGTTCAACCAAGGTTGTCTGACGCATAGACATGACCTCCATTGAAGTTCTTAGCGACTTGTGCGCATTAATTGACGAGGGTACCGCACCTGGCTTAGACGCGACGGGGAAAGCTCTGGACGGGCGCCAGAGCGCGCTGTTGACATTTAGATGGCTGTTTGACCCATGCAATTTGCCGCTGGAGGCAAACCGAGCAGGCAGATTTCGCTGGAATGGGTTTAGGAGGCCGCGCGTGCTTGGTAGTCAGTCCCTCAGCCTACCTAAGCCTGTAACGACTAACGAGCTTTCGTGCTTTCCCAGACGGCAATTTCGTGCAACACAGCCCTCGCACCGTGAGCACCGCCTCATTGAAAATACTCAAAACATCACCAGAGGGGAGCGCTTCCTGAAAGCCCATCGCTTCGTTTCACGGCGTACATGGAGCATAATCCTGCCGACCCACGGGGCATAATCCCTTCCGTTCCCTTTTCCGCTGAACGGCTCATAACCTCTAGGCTAGCAAGTATTGAAGGCCACATTTTGTCCTGGCTGATTTCTTAATGCCTCAAGCCTCTTTGCTCTGAAATGCTGATTGGTCCTCAAAGCGATCGGTCATTGATTGGCATCAGGGAACTCCATATCTATATAGCAAATGATTTCCAATCATGTAGGGTTGCGGAGCGCGGCCTATTACCGTTTCACGGAATGGAGAGCGCCTTAGACTTGACGTACTACCCTTCTCACCTTTGGCAAGTTGGGCACCAAGACTTTTCATATCATGCATGTAGCAATACTCATAATCCTACAGAAGGTGTAATAGACATTGCTTGCTTCTGATGTTGCTCCTCTAAACGACCATCGAACCGCGGACGCTGGGCAGGATGACGCAGCCAACGCGGCCATACGATGCTCTCTATGGTATGTGCAAATATTTCCGGCGATTGAGTTAATTGTGGAAGGCGTCGTTGGGTCTTGCTAAGCATGGTAGGTCCCTATGCTCGCGCGGCCCTGCAGACACCACCTTCACCGTGGCCGGGGCCCGCGACCACTATCGACAGCAAACGTTAGGTGGTGGATTTAACATCGAGCGGGCGCCCATTTACAACAACTTCTTCTCGGAGCTCCCGCACCATCCGGCCTCAACACTTAGGTGCGGCGAGCGCTTCCTTTTACCTGGATGACGTCGTGTCCTCCTATCGCTAGCTTACCGGGCAAGCGTCGCCCGCCGCACCGCGGCCCCACAGCGTCGCTTGTTCCCCAACACATGCACCGCACCGGCCCGGCTCCGCAGGTTGAAAAATGGGGACAGACTCCCCGCGTTTATCGATCGGAATTACCACCAGCAAGCCCGCGACGCCGGCGACCTGCAGCAGCGCAGCGACGCGCTGGCCGTGTCCGGCGGGGAGCGGCCCAAGTACTTCCGCCGGCCGCTGCTGGCGGCAGCTGAGATCCACGTCAAGCAGGCGCCGCTGCCGCCGCTGCCGCCGCTGCCGCAGTACCAGGACCTCAACGCGACCGCGCCAGCGGCCATGAGCGGCGAGCCGCGCAGCAAAACCATCGGCACGCAGTCCGACTTCCGCGAGAATGAGGCGCAGACCGCCCCTTGGGAGCCGGGCTTCGTGCTGCCGGAGCACCCCAGCGTCAAGCAGCAGGCGCTTAGCAAGCGCTTCCACACGGAGGGGCCGGAGGTGCTGCACCTGCGCGACTTGGCGTTTGCGGACGGGCTGCCGGCGGGGTTGCAGGAAGTGACGCGGATCGACAAGATGCGCGCCAAGCGCGCCTTCGAGGCCACGCTGCCGCCCATAGACGACGCGGCGCGGCTCCCGTTGCGGCAGAAGATGATCGAGGAGTGGGAGGCGCGCGAGTGGGAGGAGCGCGAGCAGGAGATCCTGTCCATCCAGGAGCAGCGGCTGGAGCTGCTGGAGAACGCGCTGCAGGTGCGGGGTGGGGGGGGGGGTGGGGGGTGCACTTGGGCGCGAGCGCGTTTGGGTTGCTGGCAAGGGCCTCGAGGACGGACATTAGGCAGCGTGTCGGGATGGACTGCGGAAAACGGACTGTGAAATCTGGCTGGGCGGCTGGCAAAACACCCCCTTGTGGGGGTTGGGGGGTGGAGGGGAGCAGGCGGGCAGGGGGCCACGGTAGGGGGTGCCGTACTTTCGTTGCAGTCGGAGGAGCTCCAGTCGTCGCGGTATGGGTTGGAGGGCCGGAGGGTTTAAGGGAGCAGGACAGGACAGGGGATTGGGGCGGAAGAGGGGTATTGGCGCGGGAGGGGTTATGGGGCGGGAGGGGTATTGGCGCGGGAGGGGGACTCCATGAGGGACGGAGAGCACTAGGACAAGCGCATGGAGGCGCTGGCGGGAGCTACGAATGGTGGCTGGTTGAGGATGGCTACGGCTGTGGTCCTCTGGGGCAGCGGGCAGGTGGCAGCGGGCAGCGGGCAGCTGGCAGCTGGCGGCCAGGGTGCTGTTGCTGGCACCATGAGGGGGCCGGAGGGGCGCCGGTCTAGGCGCATGCGTGGGGGGGTGGCATGTGTGGGGGGTTTTATAAGAGAAACCGCGAATCCATGGGTGGGGGGGGGCGGGGGTGAATGGGAGGCCGCGGGCAGAGGCGGCTTCACGAGAGGGTGTGGTTGAGGGTGGGCGCAGCTCGAGCAGCCCTTGGGGTGCTGCGACGAAATGCTTCTTGTGTTGTCATGAGAGTGGCCCGGAAGGGTCGCCAACCGCGCGCTTTGTGCGGCCTCCTGCGGCAGCCGTGTTGTGGATAGTGGGGGGGCCCTGCGGAAGGGAAGGGGAGGGCGGCCCCAAACCCCCGGCATTCGGGTGCATTCGGGTGACGGCAGGCGGGTCACCACGGCCCCGCGCGGCCCCGCGCGGAGGCCCCAGGTCGACCCCACTCCGACCCCAACCCACGACTCCAACCCTCCATCTACTCACCTCCGTCTACTCAAGTCCAAGTCCTCCAAGTCCACACAACTCGAACCCTCCGTACTCTACTCAAGCAATCCCCTGGGTAAACCTGGAGCTATCCAACTCCCCTCTGCGCCTCTTCTCCCTGCCCATGGTTTCTGTCCTCGCCCTGCTACGTCTTGTAACCGGGTCTTCTCCCCCCTCCCCCCCCCTCCCCCTCCCCCCCAGGTCCGCGAGGAGGAGCTGGACGAGGAGCACCGTGCCCGTGTAGATGAGCGCAAGAAGGCCACGCTGGCGGCCCGGGCCGGGAAGTTCGCGGACGTGCAGGTGCGGGCAGGGAACGGAAGGGGGAGGGAGGGGTGGCTGGCTGGACGGTGCTGATGGTGGGTCCAAGGGTGCAACGGCTCGCCCTCAGGGGTGGTAAGGCCGGTGTGGGCTGCGTGTGTTTTAAATGTGCTGAGCTGAGCCGCGAAGGAGACTTAGCGCGAGGAGTGCGTGTGTGTGTGTGCGACGGCAAGCCGCACTGCACGCGGGTGTGGCCCGAGTGGATGGACGGACGGGTGGATGGACGGACGGACGCGTGGATGGATGGGTGCTGGCCGGGCGAGCGCCCCCACGCGCCCCCACGGTTACCTCGCGCGCGCGTGCTGTCGCCCCTCTCCCCACCCCTCCACGGGTCTTCCTCGACACTCCTCCACTCCCTCACTGCACTCCTCCAGCAACGCAAGTGCGAACGAGTCTACCAAAAAACATTTCCTGGCCGGCTTCGACGGTATCCCTTCCCTACCGGCCTACGGGCTTGCTCCCAACCCGTCCCCCTCCTCTTCCTCCTCTCCTCCCCCCGGCCCCCTGCCCTCCGCTTCCTACGTCGTGTGTAACCGGGTATTATCTTATCCCCCCCGCCCCCGCCATCCCCCACCCCACATCCTCGCTGTCCGCCGACCATGCGCCCACTATCTTGTCGTTTTTCGTGTCAACGGTTTTCACGCCACCCCCCCACGCCACCCTCCAGGCTACACGCATCAAGACCATGCGGCAGCTGATCGAGAACCGCAAGTACGTGGAGAAGCACCGCAAGCTTCACAAACCAACCATCGTGGAGCGCTACGCCAACTTCGGCAGCGGAACCTACGCGCCGCTGCAGCGGGAGGGGCGCTTCCCGGAGTCCAAGCCCATGGGGCAGGAAATCGAGACGGAGGGATACGAGCCGGTGACGTTGCGGGTGCGCGCTGCCGGTGACGTTGCAGGGGGGGCAGGGAGGGGGGGGGGGAAGGCTGGGGGGGGGGGGCGTGCAGACGGCACGGGTACACGGCATGGGTAGGATAGCTGGCGTATTGCCTTCGGACACATGGGGGCGGGCGCATGCTGGAGCACACTTGGAGGGACTACCGAGGAGCCGGTGGAGGTGGCCCGTCGGCGGCCGTTTCACGGAAAAGAAAACAACCCAAAAACAATTACACATACACACATACACATACACGTACACACACGCACCTCCCCCTCCCCCCTCCCCCCGCGCACACACAGGGCGTGATGGACCTGGAGGAGTTCCTGCCCTCGCGCCTGCTGCACCCCAAGATCTCCGCCCCCAAGCGCCCCAGCCGCCTGGACTACGGGCAGCGCAAGGACGCCGCCATCCAGCGAGACCTCAAGGCCGTCAACGACCTGCTCGACACCTCCAAGGTCGTCGCAGGCCGCGGCCATGGCGACTGCTGGCCCGCCCCGCTCAAGGACGAGGGCAGCGCCGCAGGCGCCCTTGGGTCCCTCAAGCGGGCTTCCAGCAGCTCGGGGAAGCCGGGTCCTGGTCAGCTGAGCTCCTCAGGAGTGGCCGCCGCCGCCGCCGCAGGCGGCGGCGGCGGCGGCGGCGGCGGCCTCGGGCCGCTGGTCGGCGGCGGCAGCGGCACCCTGGTCGGCGGCGCCAGTAGCGGTACCCTAGGACCCACCATCAGCACCTCGCCGTCACGGCGGGTGGTGCGTGCGGTGGAGCGGCCGCCGACGCCGGAGCTGCCGCAGCCGCCGGCGCTGCTGCAGCCGCAGCACGCGGCGCTGGTGCTGCTGCAGCGGCTGCTGCGCGGGCGCGCGGCGCAGAACATCATGTACGAGGGCAGGCTGCGGCGGCAGGAGCTGATCGACGAGCTGCGGCTGGAGGAGAGGGTCACGGCCGAGGGGTCCCGACTGGACGGTGGGTTGGCGGGTGGTGGTGGTCGGCGGTGGCGGCGGCGGTGGTGGTGGTGGTGGTCGCGGCGGCGGGTAATCGGAACCCCCTGGGTCGGCACTTGGAGGGAAGTAAAGCCGATGAGAAGTAAACAATTCCTCCCGGCGTCTCGCCCCCTCGTTGACGTCCTATCTCCCTGTATCTCTTCCTAACACCGTTCCTCACAGCCCCTGTCCGACACACACCCCGGCGCCACCTCCACCTCAACCGCTTTCCTCAACCTCAACCTCAACCTCAACCTCTCCCCTCCCCTCCCCTCCCCTCCCCTCCCCTCCCCTCCCCTCGCAGGCAAGCCCATCCGCCGCCCTCAAGACCGGGACGCAGCCACCTTGCGAGTGGACGCGCTGCTGGGCTCCGCAGTGGCGGAAACCTGCGCCGTACTCTCCGAATCTGATCCCGACAAGCGGGAGATCCTGCTCGCGGCGCTGGCCTCCTCACGCGCCCACGCCGCCGCCGCCGCCGTCGCCGCCGCCACCGCCGAGATCTCCGCCGCTGCCGCCGCCGCCGCCGCCGCCACGGCGGCGGCGGCCGCCGCTGAAGCCGCTGCCCCGGCTGCCTCGGAGTACGACGACGCCGAGCCGTCAGGCTCGCAGTCGGAGCTGCCGGAGGCGGCGGCGGCGGAGCCGCCGCCGCCGCCGCCGCCGCAGGCGGCGGCGGCGGATGCCCCCGTCAACACCGGCGCGATGAACTTGGAGGGCCTGGGTATCAGCCGGGAGGAGGCGGAGGAGGCGGCCATCCGCATCCAGGCTGCCTTCCATGGGCACCGCGCGCGCAAGGAGGTGGCAGCCATGCGGGCCAAGGGCGAGATGCTGCGCCGCGTGATGGCCAACGGCGACGAGCAGAAGGTGGTGCTGTGCCAGGCCGCCGTCCGCGGCTACCTGGACCGGAAGCGGGTGCGGGAGATGCGGGAGATGATGGCGGCGCAGCAGCAGCAGCAGCAGTCGCGGCCCGAGACGGCTGCCAGCTACGCGGAGGCGGAGCAGGATCCGGAGGTGGATCCGGAGGCGGAGCAGGATCCGGAGGCGGATCCAGAGGCGCCGGCGTTCGACCTGTCGTCGTACAGCGAGGAGCAGGTGGACGCCATCACGCGCATCCAAGCGGCGCAGCGAGGCTTTCAGGCACGAAAGAGGGTCGCCGCCATGCGCGAGCAGCAGCTGCGGCAGCAGCAGCAGCAAGAAGAAGGGTTCGGCGGCAGCGACGACGGCGCGGCTGAGGCGGAGCAGGCGCCGCCGGCGCAGAGCGAGCCGGAGCCGGAGCCCGAGCCGGAGCCCATGCAGTCGGATTACACGGTGGAGCAGGAGGTAGCTGTGATCCGGATCCAGGCGGCGGGCCGGGGCATGTTGGCGAGGCGGCGCGTGGCGGCGATGCGGGAGCCCCAGGAGGCCAGGACGCTGGTGATCGGCAGGCAGGCAGACCCGGAGATGGAGGCGGCCATGGCTGCCGCGGCGGCGGAGGCCGCCGAGGCTGAGGCAGCGGCGGCGGCGGGTGGCGAGCAGGAGGAGGAGATGGTGTGGCCCAAGATGAGAGACATGACGAGCTTTGCGATAGCCACGGCTGCCCCCCCGGCGCAGGAGGCAACGGAGGCTTACCTGGAGCCGGAGGCGGAGCGGGAGGTCGAGCCGGAGGCAGAAGCTGAACCAGAGGCTGAGGCGAGCATGTCGATGCCGGCAGAGGCGGAAGCGAGCATGTCAATGGCGGCAGAGGCGGAAGCGAGCATGTCGATGCCCGCAGAGGCGGAGGCGAGCATGTCGATGCCGGCAGAGCCGCAGGCGAGCATGTCAATGGCGGCAGAGCCGGAGGCTGAGCCGGAGGCTGAAGCCAGCGTGTCGATGCCAGCAGAGGCGGAGGCGAGCATGTCGATGGCGGCAGAGCCGGAGCCGGAAGCGAGTATGTCAATGGCGGCAGAGGCGGAAGCGAGCATGTCGATGGCAGCAGAGGCGGAGCCGGAGGCTGAAGCCAGCATGTCGATGCCGGCAGAGGCGGAGGCTGAGCCGGAGGCAGAAGCTGAACCGGAGCCGGAAGCGAGTATGTCAATGGCGGCAGAGGCGGAAGCGAGCATGTCGATGCCTGCAGAGGCGGAAGCGGAGCCGGAGGCGGAGCCGGAGCCGGAGGCGGAAGCCAGCATGTCGATGCCGGCAGAGGCGGAGGCGAGCATGTCGATGGCGGCAGAGCCGGAGCCGGAAGCCAGCATGTCTATGGCGGCAGAAGCGGAGGCTGAGCCACAGGCGGAAGCCAGCATGTCGATGCCGACAGAGGCGGAGCCGGAGCCGGAGGCGAGCATGTCAATGCCGGCAGAGCCGGAGGCAAGTCTCGGCGGAGGCCCCTACACGGACGGCAACGACGCCGGTGGAGGCGAGGACAGCGCTGCTGCTGCTGGTGAGGCTTCGGCGGTGGCGATGGCTGAGGAGGGCTCGGCGCCTCTGGAGGGAGGGCCCAGCGGAGGCGACGGCGGCGAGGAGGGCTTGCGGGAAGGGGAAGGCGAGGGCGAGGAGCAGGGCGGTGAGGAAGGGGAAGGCGAGGGACAAGGCGAGCCGGAGGTAGAGGGCGATTATGGAGGCGAGCAAGGTGGCGAGGGCGAGGAGCAGGCGGGTTATGAGGAGGGAGGTGAGCAGGGGGCCGGGGACGAGGGCGAGCAGGAGTAGGAGGAAAAAAACAGGAGTAGGCAGGAGTAGGCCCCTCCTATTCCGCAGGAGTAGGAGCGGCCCCTGTCCGATCGAAGGTTCCGGAGCTCCGGCAGCTGACCTGTGCTGGCTGGGCGTCGGGGGCCGCCCTCCTGGGCTCTGTCCTCGCTGGCTGAGCCTAAGCGCCCCCCCCCGTTCCTAGACCACACCTGAATGGGTGAATGGTGGGCTGCAGCTGGTGTGACCCCCGCGGGTGTAGGGTGCAGGGTGCGACAGGAGCAAGCGGGGCTCTGGCTGTTGAGTGGGTATTGGAGGGCGGAGCTGCCGAGTGGTGGTGCTGGCGGTGACAGCGCGCACGGTGATGACGGTATTCCTCACGTGGTGATAATTGCACGTGAGGTGGTTGGTGACCGATAGCTCTGCGTAGGGTCATCAACGTAACAAAGGTTGCAGCAGGATTGCCCGTGTGTCAGCGTGTGGCAATAGAGCCCGGAAACTGGCAGGTTGTTGTTGGGGGCGGAGGAGGCGGAGGAGGAGGATGGGTCAGAGGAGGGGGGGTAAAAGTTAATCCGCGAATCCCGAGGAGGGGAGGAGGGGGGGGTAGAAGAGGCGCGGGGTGCGACTCGACGGGCGGACTGGGGTAGTGTTGGTTAGGCTCTCGAGCCGGCGTGTTACCGTGCCGTACCGTGTCGTAGATGTGTGGGTGGTGGTGTGACGGGACTGCACTGGGCTCATCGACTGGTCGGGATGGGATGTGGCGAGAGGAAGGGAATGGAAAGGAATGATGTCGCCGGCGGGAAGGTGCACGACGACGCAACGGCTCGGCCCTGTAGGCGGGTTGCAAGGGAAACCCGTGTACGAAAGACCCCTGTAGGCGGGTGGGAGGGGGGAGGGGGCGGCTAAGGTGACTGTGCACATGTTGGGAGCATCCAGAAGTGCGTGACTGGCGGGTGCACCCCCCCCGCCTTCCCCGTGTGCCGCCACCGCGAGCGCGCTCACGTTGACGAAATGCCGTACTTGGGAGGTGACGGGAGAATCCCGATGTGTCGTACCGGGACGTACGGTGTCGTACGGTGACGTGTCGTACAGTGACGCGCAGCGAAATTAAAGAGGTGGTTTATGTAACAGTGAGTGGGTGTTAAGGAGAACGTCCGCCTGCCCCCCAAAAAACACCTGCCCACCGCCGTCGGCCTCGGAGAGGAGCGCATCAGTCAGTGAACAGCACTCGAGGCGGCTCCGATTAACCCAGCTGGGGCGGGGGAGGTGCGGCCCCCTTCCGTGCTTCTGCATGTGTTTGTCCCAGCACCTTGTCCGTCTGCCTGGCTTCCTGCGCCGGTGGCGTTCCTCGTATTGGGTACGCGGCCGTACCACTCGAAGATAAGACCAAGACGAAACTCGTACTCGTACACGCCCGTCTGCTGTACGACAAAGAGTCCGTCGTCCTGCAGAGTCCGAGCCCGTCGTACAGGAACATCCGACCGGTGGTTTTGTCCGGCGCCCCTTCCCCATAACGTTTGCTGCCTCCCTCCTACGTCCTGCCCCGCCCCCTGCTGCTGCTGCAGCTGCTGTCACTGTCGTTTCAAATTCAGCCAGGTCGGTTTGCCATTTAAGATTCCCGCCATTCCGGGACCCGCCAGGGACCATCAGTCTATGCTCCGAAACCGCTTGCTGCGTCCGCAGTGGCGTATCCTTACCCTGTGCTTGCTTCACTTCACAACCCTCCCTTCGGCTGAAACTGCGACGCCGGCCCCGGGTGCGGCTGCCCTTCCTCGCAACCTTTGCTGATCACCCTACTGCGGCCTACTCGAGGAGAGGCCTACACGAGGAGAGGCCTACACGAGGAGAGGCCTACACGAGGAGAGGCCTACAGGAGGAGAGAACGGTTCGGGTGGTGCCCTTCCGGTGCTGCTGGCAGTAACTGTTACAGTGGGCCCCAGACCAGAAGGTAGAGCCATCGGGCGCATCGCCTGACCCCGGAAGAGACGCAGGAAGAAGAAGAACAAACCAGTCGACCGAGGTAGGGCAGACCACCAGGAACCCCGACCAAGGGGTCAGAGAACGGGTGTCGCAGCTACTTCTGGGGACCGGGTGCCTGGGACAGCAAGTAAGCAGCCTCCAAAGTTCCTACATCAGCTGTGGCTGCCGCTGCACGCAGCAGAGGGCAACTTGCGAGGGGGACTTGCGATGGCTCACAGCTGCGATGGCGTCGGGGGGTGGTCGCGCTTGCTAAACAACCGTCCACCGCCGGTACCCCTGTGCCGATTTGGCGTCTCGCGCGTCGACATGCCCTCCTGTCCAGTACACAACCGTACACAACCGGCCATTGACTTTTACCTACATACACGCACGTGACAGTATGTGGTTTACACGGCCATGGGCGCACTGCTGGATCCGCTGGATCCAAGCAGCGCCTGGAACCAAGGCGACTGGCGGAAGGGTTCCAGATCCTCGTCGGCGGACAGCTCCGCCGGCCGCACCGCGCCGCACGCCAGGAGCGCTCCAAACATATGGTGGGCCTCCTGCAACCAACAACCAACAACCGCCACAACCGCCAAGGGGCCGGGGGGGTGTCAAGCAGGTGTTTGCGCATGCGGGCCGTTCAGCGGTGTGCGGTGAGAAGGGGTGGTGGTCGTGTAAGGCCCAGACGAGTCGGAAAACATCCTCTCACCCCCCCCTGTGTTCCTCTGCTCGTGTGCGAACCTCCAGTCCATTGACCTGCCCTCACCCACATCCCTTACCGCCCCTCCGTTACCGCCCCTCCCTTACCGCCCCTCCCTTACCCCACATCCCTTTAACAATAGGGCCCCCGACCCTCCCTTACCGCCCCTCCCTTACCCCACATCCCTTTAACAATAGGGCCCCCGACCCGTCTACCCCGTATTTTGCAGCCCTCAGAAGAGTTGGCGGAAAGCCAAAGAGAGAGAAGCCAAGTGTGTCTGTTACTCTGTTTGTCTGCCATCCCCCACCCCACCCCACCCCCCACCCCACCCCACCCCCCACCCACCCACCCACCTGCTCCCTCCCCACCAGCGCCAGCGCACACGCCAGGTTGTAGCGCACATCGCACCGCTGCCGCCAGCCCCCCAGCCGCTCCGGCCGCCCCACCGCCACCTGCAGCGCCGCCACAGCCGCCTCCGCGTGCCGCCGCACAGCACCTCCCTCCGCCCCCGCGGCCCCCTCCGCCCCCGCGGCCCCCGCGGCTGCTGCTGCTGCTGCTGCACTCCGCCTGGCCAGCCTGGCTAGCGCCAGATGGACCTCGCCGCTGCCTACCTGTGGGGGAGGAGACAGCGGAGGGAGGGAGGACGGGGGGAAGGGGGGAAAGTCGGGGGGGAAGGGTATGGAGGCCACACCAAAGGAGGGAGGGCGGGAGGAAGGGGGGAAGGGGGGAAGGGGGGAAAGTCGGGGGGGTGGCGTGAAAAGCGTTGACACGAAAAAGGCAGGATAGTGGGCGCATGGTCGGCGGACACCTAGTTTGTGGGCGCATGCTGGCGCATTGGGACGGACGACCGGCAAACCTGTGGAGCCGGTTTCTTGGGGCTGCGGAAAGGAAAAAAGAAAAAAGGAAAGTCGGGGGAGGGAGGGCATGGAGGCTACACCAAAGGGCGGGAGGGCGGGAGGGCGGCAAGATGAAGCCGGGAAGGGCTGGCGGGGAGGGGAGCAAGGGCGGAGCCGAAGGGGAGTAGGTTGGTGGGGTTGCAAGGGAGACCCGTGTACGCGAGAAAAAACCGTCCAAGGACAGACGTTTCGGGATGCATGCTGGAGGACTTGGTGGTGGGGGGAGGTGAGAAGAAACTCGTGGGTCAGCGATTTAGGGGAAAATAGAAGTGTGTATGGGGGAAGGAGGGGGGAGGGGAGGAGAACAGAGCAGGCCGCCACTGGGTGCGGTGGACGAAGCAAGGGCCGCGGCAGCCGGTGGCTTGGTCGTGATGGTGGTGGTTGCGGTGGTGGTTGCAGTGGTTGTTGCAGTTGTTGCAGCGCCCTCCCCATTGGTGTCAAGGCCACTCACCCCCCCTACACACACGTAAAACGGTTTTTACACATCCCCCCCCCACACACGGTTTTTCCTGGCATCCACGGGTCTTCCCCGAAACCCCACACACACGCACACACACACACACCCCAACACACATACACACGCCACCCACCAGCGCCTCCGGCTCCTCCTGACGCAGCCTCAGAGCCGCCCCGTAACCCCTCTCCAGGGCCGATCGCAGGTGCCCAGCCGCCACGCCGTACCATTGTACGGCGGCAGCGGGGCCGGCGGCGGCGGCCTCCCGCCGCCCCACCGCCTCCGCCGCCTCCCCCGCCGCCGCCAGCACATCCCCTAGACTGACCAGGGGCGCTGGGTCGGCTCGGTCGAAGGAGGCCGCGTGTTCCAGCCGCCCCGCCGCTTGCTCCAGGAGGGGCAACCGAGCCGCGGGGTCCTGCGGGCGCCAGGTGGGAGGGGGACCGAGAGCAGACCCGTAGGTCGTTCAAAGTCTTTTTCCTTTTTTGTAAACCAAACCAACTCCTGATGCTTTAAAAAGGGCAAGTTTTTGGCATTGAAAAGGAAATCGGGTGTCAAAAGGTATGGGCCAGGCGGGAGGGGGCCCGAGCGGGCGGGGTGGCGCGGGGGAAGAGGAAATGCGCTGACGAGGGGGAGGAGGGAGGAGGGAGGGGGGAGGGAGGGGCAACAGGGCGGAGGTGTGGCCCCCGGTGGGGGTTATGCCCCGCCCCGCGGCCCCCCCCCCTGCCCACACACAAATACACACACGCCACCTCCCCCCCACCCCACTCCCCCCCGGTCCCCACCTGCAGACACCCCGCCATGCTGAGCAGCCCGGCACCCCAGTTGCAAAGCAGCCCGGGCAGGTCGTCGCCTGCAGGAGGGGGCGGGCGGGTTTTGGGTTTCGGAGACGATTTTGGGTTTCGGAGCGGGGGTGGGTTCTCGGGACTGAGGCGTGGGCGCGTGCGAGGCTGCTGGTGCTGATGTTGGGTGCTGGGTGCGGAAGAGGGCCTTATGGTACGGGACCCTCCTTCGTTCCCTACCCGGCCAGACCCGGTCAGTTGGTAATGCTTTTCCCCCTTTGAAGGTCCATCATGGGCGTCCCCTCCTCAACCCCATGCCGTAACTGTCCATGGGTTTCCTCTCTTTCTTTCTTTCTTTCCCCACCCCTCCCAGACCATGCGCCAGCTGCATTTCCCATGTCGCGTAACCGGGTCTTCTCGCCACCCCCCCACAAACGACTTGTATGGTTCCCCCGCCACATGCGCGCGTGGCATGCGCGCGCGTCCCGGTGTCCGAAGGCTATGCACCCACTAGAATCCCCAGTCGCGTTACCGGTTCTTTTATTGTAACCTCCCCCCCCACACACACACATACCCCCACATACTTAAAACACACATACCCCAGCCGGTTTTTATGCCCCCCCGCACCCCAGACGCCGGTTCTTTCCTGTACCCCACCCCCCACCCAAGACGCCCACCCTGCGACGAGTCGCTTAGCGAGCAGGCGGCCTCGTACGACAACAGCGCCGCCGTGAAGTCCGCCGCCGCCTCGGCCTCTCGCGCCGCCGCCCACTCGGAGGGGGAAGCCGGAGCGGCGGCGGCGGCGGCGGCGGCGGCGGCGGCGGCCAGGGCGGCGGCCGCCAGCTCAGGGGGAGCTTCTCGCAACGCTCGTCCAACGCCGTACAGCCCCGCGCCGCTCTGGACGAGCACGTCGCCCAGGTTACCCAGCGTCTGCTCGGAGGGCCGGGGTGCGAGGAAGAGGGCGGGGTTGAGAGGAAGCCCGTAGGCCGAGGCCGGCGCTTTAAAAGATGATGAAAACCCGGATACTCGGCACTATTTCCATGCAGGGGTGGGGGCCCGGGGGCGTGTTTCAAGCGGCATTGGCGCCCAGGGTAGGGTGCGCTGGGTGTTCAGTTGGCGGTGCGGCCGTCGTTACTGTATGGCCCACAGCAGCCGCCTCGGGGCCCAACCCTTCCCCGCTCCGTCCCCACCCTCCCTCCCGCTTCCTCGAAGCCCTCCCGTGTAGCGTAGGGCCGCTCCTCCCCTGACTCACACGGGCTTTCCTTGCAACCCTCCCCTCCCCCTCCCCGAGTACAACACTCCCCCTCCCCGCCCCTCCCCCGTCCCCTCTCCTCTCTCCCCCTCAAAACGTCTGTCCTAAACGGCTTTTTCTGGCATCCACGGGTCCTCCTCGAAACCCCCTCCCCACCAGCGCATCCTCCTCCCGAGCAACCGCGGATCGATAGCACTCCGCCGCCGACCGGTAGCACCGCAGAGTGGCGTCGTACAGCGGCAGCCACGCCGCCGGCGGCTCCGCCACTCCCCCCGCCGCCGGCGCCGGCGCCGCCACCCGACCCGCTTGCTCCTCCAGCTGCTCCGCCAGCGCCGCCAGGCAGTTGCCGGCGCTGACGGCGGCGTGGGGTTCGAGGGCCGCCGCCGCGGCGGCGGCGGCGGCGGCCGCCGCCACGCCGGCGGCTGCGAACGCCGCTGGCACGTCTGCTGCAGCGGCCGCGGCGGCGGCGGCGTCGCGGCCCGGTGTGGGGGCCGTGAGGACGGCGGATGGGTGGCAGCAAGCGTAGTGGCCGACGGCGGTGGTTAGATGGCGGACGGCCGCAGCGGATGCCTGGGGCATGGAGAGCAGCGGAGCGGGGGGGGGAGCGGGGGGGGAAGAGGATTTGGGAGTGGTGGTTTTTTTTTGGAGTTGTTGGGCGAGGCTCAAATCGTGAAGACCACTCACCCAGGTCACAAGAACAGACAGACACGGGCGACGATGACGACATCGAGCCGCGGAACTACACCTCTGGCGGGTCTACACCGCTGGCGGGTCTACACCGCTGGCGGGTCTACGCCTCTGGCGTTTTGATCGCTGCCACGTTGGAGGGGCATCAGCGGCTCAGCCGGCACCCGCCACAGCGAAGTGCAGAGAGTTATGTGAATGGGTGGAGGGCAGGGGTAAATCGGTCTACCCGATCTCCCGTCCTCTCCCCTTCCAAAAGACCACGTCGTACAAGGCAGTACGACAAACCCCTCTTCACCTGCAGCTCCCCCTGCTGGCTCAGCTCTGCCTCGGGGCTGCTGGCAGCTGCCGCCAGCAGCGCCTCAGCGAGCAGCTGGTGGCACTCAGCCTTTAGGACCGCGGGGGGTGGCGTGAAAACCGCGGGGGGGGGAGGGTTTTAGGGCTTCGAGGGGGGGGGGGCGGGGGGGCGGCAGGGCTCCGAGAGGGCGGAGGGGTGGAGCTGGAGCCGCACGAGGGGTCGAGTCCGCTCGAGCTGTGACTTGTGGAATAGCCGGCTTTCAACAGTGCCTTTCCTTTCCCGCTTCCATGCTGCCGGGTATCGGTGCTGCCGGGTATCGGCGCTTTTTTGATGCTGCCGGGTATCGGTGCTGCCGGGTATCGCCGCTTTTTTGATGCTGCCGGGTATCGGTGTGTCAGTCGACCCCTAAGCCACGAACCCGGGTGCGAGTGTAGATGCAGTGGTGGTTGTCACCAGCCGGTGCGCAGGCGGCCAGGTACATCAAACCCAAACCCGTCAACACCCCTCCCCTCCCGTAGCTACCCGCCGGGGGGGGGCGCCTCAACCGCCCCAACTGCCTCCTCCCCCAACTACCTCCTCTCCCAACTACCCACGATACCCCATGAACCTGACTCACACAACCCACCCCTGCGCCCTTCACCCCCTCCCCCCCTCAGCACCAAAACGGCGCCGGGGCTTGAATGAGCTGTCGTTCTCGGATCCCGGATCCGGCGCATAGGTCGACATCCTGATCGGTCCTTAATTTCGAGCGCTGGAAATTCGCCCGATATGTTTGGGGGCACTCATCCGTAAGGCCCTCTCAGCACGCGGCCGCTGCAAGGACTGTGAGCCATAACCACTCCCCACCCACAGCCGATTTGGGTCACCGAATCCGCCCGTCTTCAAACCCTGGACGGAAGACAAGAAGCCACCGGCTCTCATCCGCATCCACGATTCGATCGGCCACCAGCAAACGGCCACCCGTCTCCTGCTCCCCTCCCCCTCCCAGTGGCCCAATGTTAACCCACCAGGCCAGACCTCATGTCCACTGCTTCGTCCAGTGTTACTACGTTACTGCCCGACCCTCTCCCACTGCTTGCTCCCTCAGCCGCTGGCGCCGCGTCCGGTGGGCCGAGACTCAGGCCCAAGAGCTGTCGCTGGCAGATAGTGGCATTTAGCGCCTGTTGGTATTTGGTCGTCGCAGCCTCGAACTTGGCAGCAGCTTCAAGACCCTTCCTCCTCTCGCCCTGCTGTTGCAGGGTCTCGGCCTCTGGTGCCCATGCGGAATGTGGGCGTGGCGTTGGAAGCGCGGAGAGGGTGCCACAAGGTAGGCGGCCATGAAGCTAACTGTTCGTTTAAGTGTACCATGAGGCGACGATTTTGCCCGCGCGAAGCCGTGCATGGTGCGACATGGCTCCCCAGAGGACCAGTACTGCCTAGTTATGCGATGCTTTCCATCTACTAAGCGCATCTTCAAAAGGACACAACACCATCTTACCATCCGCAAACTGTCCAGGCAGTGGCTCGCCAGTTGGCGCCCCGCTCTGCCTCCTGCCACCTCTGGCCGAGCCAGAGTTATGGCGATCCCCTCGTCCCATCTTAAGTTCTACCGTGGAGATTTCGAGTCCATATTTGGCGGGACCCATCCGCGTCATCGTTTCAGGTACGGATCCGACGCATCGGGACGAGCAAAGTCGTGAGCACTTGGGGAGACGATTTCGTATACATGGCTATAAGGCCTGGTCAATTGTAAATCCCCTTTCAATTCAGTGGTCCTTGTATATGCTTGCTTGCTGTCTCTTGAGTCTCGGTCCTTGCTGCAAGCTGTAAGCCCGCCGACTCGAAGGCAGGCTGCGACCACAATTGGGCTGCGCAATTGTGACTGCCGTTATCTTTGCTTCATTTCACGCGCTGAAGCGCGAGTTGTCGGCTGCCGGCGTTGTTGAGAAATTATGCCAGGAGCGGTCCTCACGCAGCGCGTTGCCGGCGCCTCGAGCGGTCTTTCCCGAGCATTGCCCAGCTGCCAGCCTCAGACGCTCCGAGCCGGCACATCCTTAACGGGCTCTGCACGCAGTTCTCCCGCAGCTTCGAGCTCTCTGCCTGCCGGCGTGCGTCGTGCTAAGGACCAACTGGTCGTTACGGTGCTGTTGCCCTCTGCGGTCCCCGCCTCAAGGTAATGAGTTCGAAATTGTATAGATAGCGCTCGCTTGGCCACCTGCAGGTGGCCTGTCGTTGAGCTAGACGAACGCTTGGCAGAAGTTGGGGCGCCTAGCGCGCTGCACAATTAACAAATTTCCCTTCTAACTCCGCACATACGTTTATCCTCTGTCCAGGACCGACGCTGTGGACGAGGTGGACCCCTCAGCTGCCATGCCCGCATCTCCGTTGGCAGCCGTGGGCAATGGACAGCCTCCTTTGCCGCTGCCGCTCCCAATTTTGGCGTCTGGCGCTGTGCCGGCATCTATCGGGGAGGAGGCGGGCCAACAGCAACAGCAGCATCCCGAGCTCGCTCGGTCTTGCGTCTTCAACTCGGAGGCCGCAGCCACGGCGGCCCTGGCCGCTGCCACAGACGCACCCGCTTCAAACCTAGAATCCTCTGCGCTGGATTGTGATGCAGACCTCTCGCACGAGGAGGCGATTTCGGCGACGACCTACATCCCGGTGATGCAGGCCCCCCCTTCGCCCGCGCGCTCATCCGCGCCCTGCTCCCCCTCGTCCTCCATCATCCTCTCTGGTCCCTGCACTTCCTCATCCGCCTCGGCGTCCTGCCGCCTTACCTCCTGCTCCGGAACCGAAGTCGCCTTCAGCGGCTGCCAGCACAGCATCGACGACCACCTGGAGTGCATCGACCACCACGACTCTCATGACCACGTCGAGCACCTCCACAGCCAGCGCACTCCGCCGGCCAGCCCCCCGATCGCTTCGCTCCCATCGCTGTCGTTCTTCGCCGCGGCATCGCTCTCTGGCTGCTCGTCCCGCCGCTCCTCGCTCCGAGACCAGAACTCGGTGACCATCAAGGCCACGACTGTGGTCAAGGACGCGGCAGGCGCGATCGACAAGATCCTGTCACGTGGCGTCACAGCCCTAGTCACGGCGCTGCGCTCTGGGGGACCTCCGTACGGCACGTCGTACGATAGCCTCAACCAGGTAGGCAGTTAGGATTGCCGGAATGGGGAGGGAGGGTCATGAGGCCTCATGCATCTGATCGCCGCCTCTTGCACCCCGCTCGCCACCTTGGTGTTTGGGCGGCATCTCTTTATTAGCTTTCCGGCTCCTTACGCTTCTGTTTTCTGTTTTCTTCTCCCAACGGTGCTGTGCCCTCGCCCGCGCCTCGCAGGCTGTCAAGGCTATCGCCGTGGCGCGGCAGTATGCCAAGGAGACGGGACCGGACGGCGCCGAGGTCACCTTCCTGCCCTTCCACAGGTCAGTTGATTGACTGGCTGGTCATTTGGTAGGTTGGTCCTGCTGGGTTGCCGGGTGCCATTCGGTTGCCTGCGCCGCGGTCCTTGACGAGCGCAGGCAGGCGACGAGCGCCGAACTGGCGACCCCGCCCGCCGCCCACCCGCCGCCCGCCACCCTGCCCATCCCCGCCCGCCAAACCCTCGCTACACCTCCGCGTTCGCACTTTTTGCCGTACAGGAACGACAGCACCGAGCGGCCCGATCCCTGCCGCTTCGCCTTCCTGGTGTTCCCCGTATCGCACCTGGCGGAGAGACTCAAGACGGCGGACGAGACGGTTCTGAACGTGGCCCGTGGGTCGGACGTGCACAAGATGGCGGGAGCCATCATCGCGGTCATGCTGGACCGGGGCCAGGTGAGGAGGAGTGCAGGAGGGGGGGGGGTCGCGGGGGGAGGGGAGTGCAGGAGGGGGGGTCGCGGGGGGAGGGGAGTGCAGGAGGGGGGAGGGGGGGAGGGGGGAGGGGGGGAGGGGAGTGCGAGAGGGACGCGGCCGGGGCGCCAGAGGATCTGGCCCGGCAAGGGGGATGAGGGTTTCAAGAGGGGTGCGCCGTGCACACTGCATGAGCGCGAACGCACGTGAGTAGTGCGATGTGGGTCGGGGGTGATGCGATGTGGGTCGGGGGATAGAACTGGCGGACCTGCGCACGACGTTGCGGAGAGTGTGTGTGTGATGAGGCTAATGAAGCGTGTGATAATCTACCGCGGCGGCTAACGGTGACGCGGCGAAGCGCCACGGACAATGCAGCGGCCTAGGGGCAGTATCTCGTGCGCTGGCCCCAACGACCCTTTGCACCATCTTCATCGCTCTTCTGTTTGTCGGCCGTGGATTCGCGGATATATTGTACCCCCCCCCCAAAACCCGCTTCACCCTTCCTGCCCACCGCGCCTATCCCACCGCTGTCCACCATGTCAGGCGGTGATGAAGGCCGCTGGCTCGGAGGCCATCTTTGTTGCGATGTCGGCGGTCGTCAATGCCCGCCACCGGCTGGTGCAGAAGCACGGTTTCGACCTCATGCTGGCGGCTGCTTGGATCACCGAGGACACCGTGTCCACCATGGGGAGGGAATCCAAGTTCCTCAGGTACGGCGTGTACGAGTGGTAACACGAGTGTACGACGCATGGGGGCGGGTCACGCGGGGCGCTGTGGGGGTCCGGCGGGGCGCAATGGCGCGTTGGTTGCTTGGGGATGTGAGTTGAGGGCGGTTGTCCGGCCGGCCTTTTTCTAGAGTTCCACGACACCCTTGCCCACGTATAAGGCCCACGTCAGCACCGTCAGCACGTGATCGGCGCTGGTGGTGGCGCCCGGGACCGCTTGCCCCGCAAACCTTGCTGTGTTGGTTGCCTGTCAGGGAGCGACACATTTGCCTTGCTGTGTTGGTTGCCTGTCAGGGAGCGACACATTCAACACACCGCTGGACACCGCTCTCTCCTGCCGCGCCCACAGGTTCAACATCCTCAAGACGGAGCCCGCGGGTCCTAAGAGCGGAGTCGCGCCCACCCTGCCGGCGATGCTGGAGGCGTGCTAGAGGCGCCGCGGGAAGCACCACCCGCAGCCCAGGCCTCGGTGGCCTATGAAGCAACGCCACCGCCGCGGGCAGCAGCAGCAGCAGATGCTGCCTGGCGCCAGCACTACGCCGCCCCACCTGCTTAACGACGATGGCGATGGTGATAGTGATGGTGATGGCGATGATGTTAGCGGCGTGTGGGAGCGGCGACGCCAGCGCCCTACCACCGCAGGAGGCGTTGCTTGGCCAGGCAGTATGCCGGTCTGCGCGTCCAGATCTCCTCCAGATCTCTTTCAGATCTCTTTCAGATCTCTTTCAGATCTGCAATAAAAAAACGCGGCGGGGTGCGAGCACTCGCGCCCGAGCTGCGAGCGTGGACCGTGCGACCTCTCTTTCCCCCTATACGTCGTTGTCGTAGGATCTCGCGCGTCTGTGCGGATTTCCAACCCTTTGCCAACGAAGAAAACGTTTGGCAACCGTCAATAATTGCGGGTTGCCTGTCCGGGCGCCGGGTGCGGGCCCACATGCCAGAGCGGACCGACCAGCCAGCCAGCCAGTCAATACCGCGCTCGTCCAAATCCGCCTGCTGCGATGTGATTCGGCTCGCAACGCCATTTCTGTCCTGGTCCCCAGCCTGCCGACTGCGCAATGGAGGGGTGGTTGCCATTGGCCGATTTGTCTTGCGTTGTTGATGGCAGCATCAGTTTCCGCATCTCTGTAGTGTATAGGGGTGGGGGTTACTACGTCGCTGTCCTCGTTAGCTTCTCCTTAGCGTTTGTCGTACACACATTTGTATGCAGTACGGTGTGTGCGTCTGCTGTGTCGGTGCGGTCAGGCGGCCTGCCCTCTCGTGTGTCTCCCCCCCACCTTCAAGCTGCGAGCTGGCCACGACGGTCGTGGTGCAGCGGTTGGTTTGAGGACGTGTAGACGGATCGGCGGCCGTCCACTCGGCGGGGAAGGAGGACAGTCCTGCAGCACGCAAGCAAGTTGCCGTGTGGCGTGGAGATGGTAATACACCCGGGTCGGAGCCGCACTCGACGCGAGTCCGTGACGCCGGTGGCGAAGCCGCAACGTGCTGAGTCGGGCATTTTCCGGCGGGCCAGCCATTGGTGCTGGTATGAGACGGTTAGAGGTGTGTTCGAAGCGCTGCATTGCGCTGGGTGGTCCCAATGGTCAGCACGAGTCTAAAGGAGTGGGTGGGAGCAGGCAGGCTGGGTCTCGGCGGCATGCCTCGCCCTTGTCCGTGGGCTGCGCCGATGACGATGGAAGCGGGACGAGTGGGCGGAGATGATATGGATGCCGAAGCAAGAGGAGATGCAGAAAGAAGAAGCCGAGTGAGGAGAGAGCCCGCATAGCGCAACCAGCTCCGGCCAGCTGGTGCGATGACGCCCCCATGACGTGTCGTACTGGCGGCCAGCCAACACATCCAGCTTCAGGCAGCAATACATGGTGCTGGATTCTAGGAAGATATGTGGGTGGCAGCCGCGGCCGCGGTGGTGGCCCGCGCCAAGCTTTTGCCGGCCCCGGGCCCTCTTGGGCGGGTGCTTGTTTAGAGTGGGGTGCATGGAATTGGGCGGTGGCCGTGCCACGACGCTTGCGTCTGACGAGAGCTCGGAGAAATTGCCCGTGCAACTTCTCCGCTGCTTGTGGGAAGAGCCGGCGGCGTTGGCTCTCGCCCCTGCTCGGAGGAATCCATCGATCTTCGTTGGCGCAGTCATGCGTCGGGGGGCGTACCCTGTAGTATGTTTCCAGGGTTTTGCTGATTGTGTTCGCCGGCCATTCCCCCTGTAGTCCGTGTGCGGCTTGGGGGGCCCGCGTGGAAGTAAAAATGGACGGATGAGGTGGTGTGCGACTGCCGTGTGGTGTGGTGGCTGCGGTGCGGGCGGTGCGCCTTCCGAGTGCTCAACCGCTAGGCGGCGGGGCGAGGAAGGCCGTGGAGGTGTTGAGCGGGACTGCCGCCAGGCGCCGGCCGGCACCTCGTGGCTGCGGCGGAGTTGGGCGCGGCTGTCAATTGATGTACAGAGAACATGGATGCGGACGGAATCTCCAGGTGTGTGATATGTGAGGTAGGGGCGGGCGGCGGCGCCCGGGTAAATGGAAGACACGGGGTCGGTAGTAGCGCTGCTTGTTGCCGGCGACGGCGGCGCCCGTGAAATAGAGGAGGGAGAAGCGACAGGTTGGACTTCCTTCCCGCCCGTCCTAGTTGTCATGTCAGGAATGCAATAGATGGGACCGAGGCGTGTACTGTGAAGCGGCCTGTCTGGCCCGGCGGAACGGCCGGCACTTGCTGCATGTCCTCTTGTCGGCCCCTGGCGGCGGGGCCCAGCCCTGCTACCCGCCGGAGACTTCTTTTGGGGGCAAATAAATGGCGGTGCTTGCGAAGAGGGTTATAGAAGCTGCGGTCCGTGGGACTGGGGAGTTCATAAATGAGGCAGGGCATCAGGACTGACCAAGAAGACGATGCTTTTGACAGGTGGCGCACAGCGGGTTGGATTTGAAGCAGGCGTGAGGGCGTGTATGCCTGGAGGGGCAATGGACGCGTTTAGGGTTTTTTTATCAAACCTCTTGCACGCACGGCTTTCGAAGCGGTGGTGGCGATGATTTCTTTGGCGCCTAGCCGTTGGACCACACGAATAATAACGTGTGGCTCACCAACGGTCTGGTATTCTATCACAGGTCGATGGAGGATATCGGTTTATTGGCGTAAATAAGTACAGTTGTGCATCCGCGTGGTATGCGAGAGTTTTATTGGATTCCGCGTTGAACCAGAGCGCCTGTTGGGTCTTGGGAGGTGCGGGTCTGAATCCCGCCGCTGCCGCTGTGGGAGGTTGGGTGCGGCGCGGGTCGAGAGGTGTGTGTTCGGTGGTGGCATTGCGACCCGTGGGTCGGGTCGCGTGACGACCCCGCCCATCTGTATTGCCTGCGAGCAGTTCATGCATTAACGCACAGGGTAGGGCATAGAATGACAGTGGCACGATAGCAATATTGCTCCCTCCATCCGTCCACAAATCCCTTTTTACCATCCGCCGTCCTCCATGCCGCAAAGCCCCGGCATTGACTTCAACCCCGCCGCTCGTCCTCCTCCCATGGTCAGACGCTGTAGCAGATAGGCGGGGGTTGCGGCTGTGGCCGTATGGCAATTGGTATCAATCTTCCTCCTCCCCTCAATAAAGGCGTGTTGCCTGGCTGTCATGCGATTATTTCGCTTCACAGGGCCGCCAGTAAGATTGTTGCGCAATTTACGAATGCAGGACGTTTTATTACCAGAGCATTTGGGTCCAGCGAGTTTGCGGACTAGCTCCCAACAGGCACCTCCACAGGGCGTGGCCATTGCAGACTTAACGACAGGAGTGCTGGGCAACTTTCATTGCTTATGACCCTTATCCCCTTGGCGGGACGACAGCCATCGTGTTTTGCACTTAATGCAGGGTACATGTGAACGCGTGTCGATTATATAACTTACTTCGGCTTTTTGGGGACACAGCCTCAAACAACCAGTATGATTGCCCAATGTAAGATCGACACGTTACTCCCCTCCGTCTTCTCCAGGTCCACCTCGCATGTCCTTGATCCTAACTCCGGCAGAGCATACATAGAAGAGACAAGAAGGCCTCCGGGCCGAAACTTCACATTGCAATACTTGTATCTTTACTTAAAGCACCCGAAATCGTGGCCTGTTGTCAGCTGCACCGCTGGACCGTCGACTGCCCAGCCGTTGATGTATGGACAAAGCTATACCGCGCATCGGCACCATCAGCATTGGCAGTGTCACAACTACGGTACTTCACGTGCATGTGCCACCATTACAACCGGTGCCTGCCAAGAACATGCAAAACCTGCACCATGTAACATCCGTCCATCCTTTAATGGCCCTAACCTTACAGACAACCCTGTTCGCGCATGGGCAGGCACTCTGCCCCACCAGCTCAAAACCATGGATGGGTAAACGGTTAGCAGCACTGCTCCCTTGCCAACGAAGCTCACGCCCCCAGCAAGGCGCCCCAGTCCGCTCAGGCATGCGCCACAGCAGCAGCACTGTCCCGCTGCAAGACAAAGCGGAGGAATCTGCAGTCCAGAAACGCCAGAACAACCAGATCAGCTGGGCAGCATCTGCAGCTAAAGTTCATTGAGGCCCAGATTCAACGCATGCAGGGGTGGCAACGGAAGAGCATGCATGGTGGCAGCAGCAACACGGCGGGTAGCAGGCTCCTAGCTTGTCCCGTTAGTTCCCCAGATTCCCCATTCGGGAATCCCGAACTCGACGGGGGGCGATGGATGGGAATGCAATGGAGCTGCACCATAAGACGGTTACCCACGACCACCGCCCGGGCCAGTGTCGTGGGGGCTCCGGGCCAGTGGCGTGGGGGCTCCGGGTCAGTGGCGTGGGGGCTCGAGTTCAGCGGCGTGCCGGTTTGAGCCGGACCACGTCGGGTCATGCCCCGGCAGGAGTGACGACCTGAAAGCAGAAGAACAGAAGCTCCCGCAAGAACCGCAAGTCGGCCGCAACCAGGCAGAGAAGCACCCGCACTCCCAATCGTTACCAGGGCCCTGGTATACTGTACTACATGGGTGGCTGGTTTGTAGGTAACCGGGGGGGTGTCCAGAGGAGCCGAGGTTTTGAGGAAACGGCGCCTATTGTATGGCTGCCTCATGCCGGCTTGCATTCCCCCGGGGCAACACCACCGCCTAATGCGCATCTGTAAGGGCTTTTGGCTTTTGGTGGCAAACAGGGCCCACGGGGCATCTAGGGAGCAAGGCGGCTGTGTTCTATGGGAGCCATGGTTTCCCCCGCACCTTCAACCCCAGCCCGATCCTTGCGCAATGACACCGGTTCATTACTTGTGTTCAACACTACATCAATGCCGGGCAGCAGCGGCTGGCTCAATCATCGAGTTGCATGTGTTCCAGCGTTCCCCATCACCTCTAGAGCGGCAGGCAGTAAGCAAGCCATAGGCAGGCCGTGCGAATCAGCACCGTAGATAGCAATACCCCTCTCATGCATACTTAGCCGCCAGTCCACACATGTCAACCCATCCATCCAATCAGCCAAGCAACATATCAGCTGGCTCCTTTGTGGCACCGCAAATGCATGCATGATGACCGGCATAAATACATACGCACTGACGTGACATCGGGTTATCGACGCCCAAATGTAAGGATTTCCAGCACGCTTAGCAGTGAGGCGGGAGTCATGCATGTAGACAGACGTAGGTCAGTACGGTAGCATAGTTTCTCGGTGTCAGTCTATCGGTCTTTGCGAATTGGTAACGAGCTCTGGCTGCGGGCATCGAACCCAAAGTTAAAGTAAAGAAAGCACCAAGACCGATGGAGGCTCTCGGCATATGCCGACAACCGCCACATCGACAAAGCCGGTGACCTGCTTAAGTACCTGCGCGACCTGATCGAGCGCGCGGGCGTGTGAAGTGGGGTACGATGGCGTGGGCCGCACACGGAGGGGGTCTTTGCGAATTGGTGACGAGCTCTGGCTGTGGACGTCGAACCCAAAATTAAGTCAGGAAAGCGCCAAGACCGATACATTGACACCGAGAAACTACGCTACCGTACTGACCGTAATTTTTAGTTTGACGTCCGCAGCCAGAGCTCGTTATTACCAATTCGCAAAGACCCCCTCCGTGTGCGGCCCACGCCATCGTACCCCACTTCACACGCCCGCGCGCTCGATCAGGCCGCGCAGGTACTTAAGCAGGTCACCGGCTTTGTCGATGTGGCGGTTGTCGAGCATGCCGAGAGCCTCCACAACGTTCTTCTGTGGTGTGTAGCCGTCCTTGCTGACCAGCAGGTCCTTCCACCGAACACTCACGCTGCGCAGCACCTCGATGACCATCGCCACGGCCAGCATGTGCCTGGTCAAGGCAGCGCAGTGGGGTATGCTGTACGTGTTAGCGGGTTAACATGATGGTATTTGGGGTTCTTAAGACATATCAAGCATCTTAGCGGTACAACATGCGTCTTCAACTCGCGTAGACGCAATTCTTCAACAGTCGAAGACGCTTTGTCTTCAACAGTCGAAGAAAATCCTTAGGCGGGGTTCACATTTGTAAGGGGAAATTCGGGTACGGCACTTTTGTGAGAGGGAAAATTATTTTTCATCTCATAGAATTGACAAAAACGGCAATTTTCTCCTACAATTTTCTCCGGGAATTTTCAATGACAGGTGTCATTGAAAAATAGGAATAGAGCTGAGAGTGAAAATAAAATTCACTTGAGATTGTAAATTGTATTCCCTATAGCCGACCAGGCTCCAAATACATTAGTCCATACAAGCCATCTTACCCGCCGCAAACCTTCCCAATCATCTCAATCATGATGTCCTGTATTCCCTAGACGTGACCGGGCGTGATTGCGTAATCTATAGAGGATGAGCGGCGTCGAAGAGGCCGAGTACAGCGAAGAGGACTACGGGCCGGACCCTGTCTATCAGACCGAACATGACGACAATGAAGACGACTCCCTTGTCCAACGTAGCGCGTTGGATATCAGGGACGCAATAGAAACCCAGGTGGATGCCATCCGCAACGGCATGCTGCCCAACAACCTGAAGAGGGCACGCCGCCAGAGGTCATATGCATCTGACAGCGGGGAGGCTTATGGCGGCATGAATGAGGAGGCGCGGGAGGGCGAGGGAGGTCAGCCTGAAGGAGGCGGGAGTGACGGGCGAACTTACGGCGGCGCCACTGCATATTACGACGATGACGCCCGCAGTGACGATGACGACGGCGCTTCAGGCGCTGCCTCATACGCTTCCGACGCCAGCAAAGGCAGCAGGGGCCGTGGTCGGCCGACTCTAAACTTGACGCATGAAGAGCGCAAGGAAGCCCAGCGTCTGTACCAGCGACAATGGCGCGAGAGGAAGAAGAAGAAGGAGGAGGCCTCTGCGACAGACGTCCCAAGTAACAGGGGCCGCGGCCGCGGCAGAGGCAGGGGCCGCGGCTCCGCGGGGAGGGCAGCCCCATCAGTGCCTGTACCCCAAGCTACGGCAGCCGCGGCGACCCCAACCGCGGCCCAGGGAGCAGGGGTCGCGGTTGGGGTTACCGCGGCTGCCGTACCGCGGCTACCACCTAAGGCTCCCGGCGTACGTCCCCAGTTCAACACATACAGGCTCCCTGGAATTAGGCGGATTCCGGTGCAGCCGTCACTGCCGCAGGCACAGCAGCAGCAGCCGTCAGGAGTGCTCCCACAGCAGCAGCTTACCCAGCCAACGCCGCCGGAGGTAGCTGACGCACCGGCGGTCGCCTTCGCAGCATATCAGTCGCAGGGGCTGCAGGAATCCTTGCAGCTTCTATACAGTCTTGTGCAAGCCTGGTATCAAAGAAACCGTAGAACAACCAAGCTATTACTGCCGTCATATTTTCTCTCTCCAAGAAGAATATGTATCTCATATGTGAACGCGTTTCCGAATTAAAATTTCATCAAAAAGGTAATGTGAACGCGTTTGGAATTTTCTTCTCATTCAATTTTTCATCTCAAATAATTTCCCCTTACAAATGTGAACCCCGCCTAAACTTAAACACCACACTATATGCCTCAAACAACGCGTAATTGTTGCGTCAAGGACTGCAAGCACCCAGAAAGTAGGCTCAACTGGTGCATTGGTCCTTCACTACTCCGGAACCTTTGGAACCTCCACGAAACTAGAGCTTATTTAACTGAAAACTAGAGCTTATTTAACTGACGAGGATCTCGAGGATCTGAAAGAGCGCGTGCGCTCTCAGCGCGGCCAGGGCTGCTTGACAGGTCCTGATACATGTTTCCGCCAGCAATGTTTTGGACGGCATGACCTACTTGAGTTGAATAACAGTTGGTACCTTGGTGAAACCAACAAGGACGAGAAGAGTTATATGATCAGGGACATCCGCCACTTCGCGTGCGACAACTGCCTCACTGACGTCCTAGGTAGCAAGGATGTCAAGTATACGGATGCGTCAGGTAAATTCCTGAAGCCATCAGGCTCTTACTTTTCAATTTTGAATTTGAGACAATAGGTTAACGGCGGACTGCTATGCGCATCTTCAGCCCTCGAGGGCGTGTCTGCAGCTGTCGAGGACGTGCCTGCTAGGGTCGAAGGATTGAGGCGTGATGGACAATAGGTTAAAGGCGGACTGCTATGCGCATCTTCAGCCCTCGAGGGCGTGTCTGCAGCTGTCGAGGACGTGTCTTCTAGGGTCGAAGGATTGAGGCGTAGACACTGTTACATTCACCAGGGATTGCAGAGTACACGGTATTGTCTGTTAAGTATGGGCTTCAACCCATCCATCATTGTTGGGAAGGAACCACACGTGAGTTACATGCCAAATGTCTTAGCCAATGGGCTCGAACATGCCAGAAATCTCTTCTGCATCGCTACCTGAGCTGCAGCCCTCCGATCCCTCGTCAGTAGCGTCGCTAGCCTCCCCATCCTTGGCCTCCGCATCAGTCGTGTGCACGATGCTTGTGTGCAGCATGGGCATGACTTGGGTCTCAGCGTTGGCAAGGAGCCGCTCCAGGCGCGCACCTTCACTATCAGCTACCGTTACCTTCACCTTATAATCGCCAGGGCATGTTCTGCCGTGCCCTGAACAAAGGCCTCCTGTCGCCTGTACAAGAGGCCCCCTCCGAATGCCTCGTGTACGGCTTCTTCCATTCTGCTCCCATCCCCATCACCCGACAGCACTGCCATTGACTTCCGCAGGGCTTCAGCCCTGGACCGCATGTTGCGGCTCTTGTCCTCGTAAAACACAATCATATCTTGCCACTCTCGCAGTACCAGATTGCCCTCCTCCTCACACCGCCGCCATAACTGCTCAAGTGATCCTGGGAAGATATATCCCAAGTAAAGGAGGCATCCTTGTCCCAGGGCAAGCTTATGCGACTGCGAGGTACCTGCTCTGCAGGCTTCTGCTGCATAAGCTCAAGGACGCTATCGACATCTCGTACGTCATACGTCACCCATGCTAAGTCTCCCTTTTCCTGGAGCCGGTGACGCAACCCCGTCAGGACGTCAACGAGGCTCTTTCGTGCAGCGGATACTGCCTGCATAAGCCTCGTCTTTTCCTTCTTTGTAAGGGCAAGCGACTCCCGCTCACGGGCCAGCCTATCCTCGTAACCCGCAATGGGTGCTGCTAATGCCGTCCCAACAACTTCTGCCTTCGCCACTTCATGCGCCTTCCGTTCATAAACCGCATCCTGGTAGGCCTTGCTATTATATGCCCACCTGGTTACCCCGTGTTCGACTTCCATCTGCGCAAGACGGGCCTCAACGTCCCTCAGCTCCTTCGGCGCCTGCCGCAGCCTTGTGTTCTCGTAAGTTGTCTCCGGCCTCTCGACCAGTGGCTTCAGGAAATTGTACTGCTCCAGGGCCCCCAGGTACGCACGTATCCATGGTGGCCGGCCCTGCCAGAATTGGTCGGGAAGAACAGGTGGTTGGTAAAGTTCTACCCAACTAACGCTAGAGCAACAATGGCTAGAGCAATAATGGCTAGAGCAATAATGGCTTGACGCGTTTGCAAACTTCACAGCCACACCGCCACCACACGAAGAACCACGTAGGCAAACAGGGAAGCTCACCAAGCCTTGTTACTAAACTCACCTTGATGCTAGGCCGGGAGGCATGTGCCCCCGCCGCCCCTTCCGAGGCTGCCTTGGCCGCAGCAGCAAGCAGGGTGTCCCGAGGATTTGAGGTGTTTTCCTGCGGGAGCTGAAGCCCCTCAGTCTTCACCCTGCATTAATGGAACATGGTAGGTACTAGAATACGGAGCATGGTAGTGCCGCACGTTCCCCTGTAAAATCACTCACCATTCCCCAATTTCTGCCATGAGCTCCCTAGCACGGCTCACACCCTTGACCAGTTGCTTGGCGAGGCCGTTCGTATATCTACAGGAAAGCACGCAAGAGGGCCCGTGAGAATTTGTGCCCTTTGTGGAGATGTGTCTTCAGCGCTAGTGGACGCGTCTTCAGCCGTAGTGGACGCGCCTTCGACCCTAGTGGACGCGCCTTCAACCCTTGTGGACGTGTCTTCAGCCCTAGAAGACCTGTCTTCAGCCCTAGAAGACGTGTCTTCAGCACTAGTGGACGATACTAGTGGACGCGCCTCTTGAAAATTGTGGACACCCCTACTTACCACAGGGTCCTTTCAGGGGCAGCAGGACCACCAGCCACCGGCAGCTGTGGGGCGCTGTGGGCATGGCTGTACCCCCGGGGCGCTGCTGCCTGGTTGAGCCGCCGGTGACGGTGGGGCGCTGCTGCCTGGGCACGGCTGTACCCCCGGGGCGCTGCTGCCTGGGGTTGTAGTATAGGTATCGTACGGGTTGGCCCATAGCGACCCGCTTTCCTCACAGCACCTATCACATCCTGGGCAGGACTTAGGGAGACACTCTTTTGTAAGTGGCTAAAGTATTCCTTTTGGTATTTGCGAACCGGACGTGCGTCGAAACTTCCTTCAGCTTGCTCATCGGCATGACGGCGTTTAGAGACTACGATTTTGGTGGAGTGACGTCGACGTAGATCCTACATATAACTCATTTAATTATCATTTATTGGACATGTTTTCGGCGTCACATATGTAACAGGTTTCGCTCCGAAGTGTTGGTAAAATTGGATCAGGTAGGATGCCTTTTCGTGACAAAAAGGATATGAGTATACCTGTAGAAAACAAAAGTGAAAAAATGGTGGTAAAGGGCACAGATCGGTGGTACAACGTCCACGACATTAGAAGACGCGGCGTCCTCGACTGTTGAAGAATTGCGTCTTCGCGAGTTGAACACGCAGAGTGTCACGATGAGCTGTATCAAGCGCTTCGGCTGCCTCAATAATCCAGTCATCATCCTTCCCCAGTCCATTCAGCCTTGAGTAGAGGTTATCAAGATTGTCGTCCATACGTGTAGCGTGCAGCCTGCGCGGAAGCACGGAAGCCACCACCACTGGAAATTGCCCCGGCCACGTGGCAGCTGTTTATGACAGGACCATGATGATTACACCCCTTTACACTATACCTGCTCTAGCCTGGACCTTGCAGGCTTGGAAACAAAAATGCTTCGGAACCAGTCAGCAGGAATATGATCAAGGATTTAGGCAATATTACTAAGCAGATTGCGAGAGTTACAGGGGAGCCAGAACATCTGCGCGCGCGAGCGCGAGCGCGGAAGCGCAATCAGGAGGTTTGTGTCACGGTCGCGGTGGGGCACCGCGTTTAGTGACGTACAGGGGGCGGGAATTGGAATCCAAGCCCAGGCCGCATCTTCTTCACACAGATTTCAAGCCACATCGAGCTTGCTATAAGGAGAAGTCAGTGGGAAAGACGGACCTGCATTTCACGCTGATTGCCGCGCCGCTTGCAGAAGTTCACAAAACGGCGTATATTAATATGGATTGGTTATGAAATGACGGACAGTATCACAGTCCAAGGGCCGGACAATGAAAAAGGAGCCCAGGTGCCAATTTTGCTGGCAACGCGAGTCGCGTTTAAAGCAATGCACGACCTGTGGATCTCGATAGGCAGCATTATATTTATTTCGTACGATCCCACTACTGCTAACGTTGTAGGCCGTGAAAGATTTGCAATGTTCCAGCACAGTTTCAGGCTTTCAGCACAGCCCGTAGCACACTACCACACGCCCGCGGGTACCCATGCACGTCGCGGACATTACATTCGCAACTTAGATCAGATTTACAGAGCAGTTGCTTGGCAAACAATGCCAGTTCCGCAGGTGTAGCATTGCATCAAACGCTCTGCGCTAACGGAGGTAATTCAGTACTTATCCCAACCTCAAAAGCGCGCAGCAAGAGTCGATACGCTGCCAAGTCCGCGCGTCCCTCCGCCAGGCGGAGTGCAAGCCAGGCCCTGAGGGGCGCCGCAGCCCCAACCATGAAAGACAACGGCGGCCGTTCGACATGCAACTTTGTACAGGGCGCGTACCTGCATAGCCAGGGCTCGGCTCCAGCCGCGGGAGCCGTCGACTGACGCATGAAAGGCTTTATTAACCGTCATACACGGGACGTGGCTCCGTCAACCGTCATACACTCGACGTGGACCTGTTGATCATTATACACTCGACGAGGCTCCATTAACCGTTGTACGCGGGACGTGGCTCCGTCAACCGGTATTCATGCCGCTTACACTGGGTGGATGCCACCAGGGCAGGCCAAGGCGCTCACCCACCCACCCACCCACCCACCAGCGCACCGGCTTTCCTCCGCTCCGCTCCCCTGGGCCGGGGAGCATCCTCGGTTCCCCCTCGAAAGTCCCACCCCTACCAAACGGTCCACTGCCCCCATGAGGCATGCTGACTGCCCCCATGAGGCATGTTGACTGCCCCCGTGAGGCATGTTGACTGCGGCAGTCCTGCTTTGCGACCCTCAAACGTCCAGCCCCGGGACCCCTCCCCGGGACCCAGCCCCCGACCCCAGAGCCGCCCACAGCCCTGCACCTCCTGCCGTCCCCCCAGCCCCCCGCCACAGCCCCCGAAGCCGCAACCCCGACAACGCGAACGATGGCGACAGCGCCGCCGCAAAGGCCGCGCCGCCGGCTGCCTCCGCCTGCCTCCCCTGCTCCCCCTCCTCCACCGCCTCCCTCGCTGCGACAGCGGTGCAAAAAGCCCTCGGTCCACCGGTCGCCGCGCGCAGAGCCCCACCGCCGCTGCGGCTAGTGCTGGTGTTGCTGCTGCTTGCCGCGTCTCCATCGTCCCCCTGGGGTGAGGCATCCGGGTGCAGGTCGGCCCAGATGCGCTCCAGGTTGCGCAGGCGGAAGGGGAAGCCGGCGGCAGGCGTGTAGGAGCCGCGGCGAGCTAGCGCTGCGGCGGTGTCCTTCTGGCCCACTGCGGGCGGGGAGGGGAATGGTGGGTGCTGAGTGTTGGGTGCTGAGTGTTGGGTGCAGGGTGGTGGGTGCTGAGTGTTGGGTGCTGAGTGGTGGGTGCGGCTCAGCATGGCCAGGAGAGGCGGAGGGCGTGGGCCGGAGCCGGCGGCGGAGGGTTGGCAAGGAAGGAGCACGGAACAACGGGTGGCCCAGTAGGGGGAGTGGGTGGGTGGGTGGCCCAGTGGTCGGTGCGTGGGTGGTGCGTGGGTGGTGGGTGGGTGGGTGGCCCAGCAGGGGAAGTGGGGGAGTGGGTGGGTGGGTGGGCAGAGGCGCAATGCGGCCGCGCGGTTCAAAAGCCAGGAGCGCGCCTTGATTCCATAATCCCCGCAGCACCGCTGCCGTCCCACTGCCACCCAGGGTCCCCCTGGGCCCACCCAGGGGGGGCCCTGGACCCACCACCCACCCAACTACCAACCAACCACCTCACCCACCCCACCCAGGCCCGCCCCCTGGACCCACCCAGGCCTGCCCGCGGGTCCGGCTCCTCCTCGCTGGGTGAGGGCAGGATGTCGTTGATGGTGGGACTGGCCACCTTGCGTACACGGACCTGCAGGGAGGTCGGGCAGGGTGGGGGGCCGGGCAGGGTGGGTGGGAGGTCGGGCAGGGTGGGTGGGAGGTCGGGCAGGGTGGGGGGCCGGGCAGATGTCCTGCCCTCCCCTGTTTCCTCTCACATCCTAACCCCAAAAACCCCTCCCCTCCCCTCCTCTTCCCGCCTTGCCTTGTCGCCCTCTGGCGTGTACATGTACACCACCCGGACCGGCTTGGCGGTCTGCGGGTCCACCACCTGCACCTGGCTGTAGTGCAGCGGGGCCTGGGGGCAGGGAAAGAAGACGGGCGCAAGGGGGAAGGGGGAAGACAGGCGGTTACTTGAGAGGCTGCGAGACGGCGCGCAGCGCGTGCGGTGTGGTGCGGTTGCATACGACGGGGGGGGGGCCGAGGAGACCCGGTCACACGACGTAGGAGACGGAGGACAGGAGCTGTAAGACGGGGCGTTTGGGGAGGCGTCTCTCGTGTGGAGACGGCGGTCAATGCCGCTTTGGAGGAGGGCGAAGGGGCAATAAAGAAGTATAGATATTGAATGCTGACGCAACAGCAGGGGCAGATGGGGGTGGCGCAGTGTGGGGTGGCGGCAGCCGGGCGCCAGGAGCAGGTGGTGCTAGCGGCGGGTGGGCAGGGGGCCGGGCCAGGATTGGCTGGTGTGTGCTGGCTGGTGTGTGCTGGCTGGTGTGTGTGCTGGCAGGTGTGTGGGTGCCATAAATGATCGGGTGCAGCACCGACAGTCAAGTGGGTTGCGTAAATAAGATAAAAAGCAGGTGGGGTGGTGAGTGGATGCTTGCTCACCAAAGGCACAAGGGCACGTCTGGAAGAGGGTGTGCAGTGACGCCGACCTGTGGGACGTCATTTCCGTCCGCGAGTGTGCTACAATGTGCCTTACTAACGTGACTCTCTCTGCCTCAACATCGATGATATGTTCGGGCACCACAGTAACCATGCCGGCCCTGCTCGCAGCTCCCCTACCCCCCCCCCTCCTCGCACACCATCTGCAGACTCGCAGAGGCCCACCTTGCTGCCCAGCGCGAAGCCGCGATACATCCCAACGGGCAGAGCTAACAGCCCTCTGTTGGCCGGCCGGCCGCGCCTGATGCAACTTTGTGAGGCAACCCATCGCTGAGCCAGACCACGCACCGCGCGGACCGCACACGCACCTCCATCGTCACCACGAAGAAATCATCGGGATTGGACCCAGTTTGGACCTTTTTTTTGCGCTGCATGGGAAACGGCCGGATCAGGGTTGGGTTGTGCCCAGCAGCTCGTTGCACTGCCCGCTTACCATGTTGCGGCCCTCAACAATAACTTGGGGAACGCGTGTGTCTTTAAATATCTCAAGCACTTTGCCCGTTTTGCCTTTGTCTGGGCCGCTCAGTATGTAGACAAGGTCATCGCGGCAAACCCGCCAGCGGTTCGTCTTGAACATTGGGCGTATTGCCCGATATACCTGAGGCATGCTGCTTCTCAGTAGGACTGGTGCCCTCGTCCACTAACCAACGTTGTGAGCTTACGTCCTATGAACTTGTGACTCGAGCATAAATAGCGGTACGAATTAGCTAGTGCAGGCCCTGCTTTGTCAGCAAAACAAGCTGTCACAGTGTCCGGGAGCCAGTGCGAGAGGGCACCGTACCGAGACTTCACGGTACGAGAAGCCAGCGCCGGCAGCTAGCAGACGCCCCCAAAGGCATAACGAGAACAGTAACATCTCATCATCCAGTCGTCATTTAGTGGTGCGTCTTAAACTCTGGAAAGTACAGAATGCGGGAGTTACAAGGCGCTTGGAAACCTTGCCGGTTTCCTTACAAAAATGTAACGTCGACTTACTGCAGAAATACGGCGTATTTCGATGTTTGCACACGAGCAGTCACAAGATGCAGTTGCATGCGATACGATAGATACGTAGGTTAATTAACTTTCTGCCACGGACGCTTTCTGCCACGGACACTGCTGCTGTGATTCTGCTGTGATTTGGGGGAGGACTATCCATTCCTAGCCCACGTGTCTTGCTCGTCTACTCATGTCTTGCGCCCTCTAACTTAACGGAGCTTGCCGTACCGTTACGGCTGAAAGGCCTTACATTCGCGCAGTCGGAAGTGCCTCCTCGGTGCGAGTTGCACCGCTGTAAGCTGTTTCATGTCCATGTAAGATGTCGGTAGATGTGGACACGGGGTAGGTTGGCGGCCTACGTTCTGAAGAGCAGGGCAGTTTGTCGGCCGGATAGCGCCCCAGATCTCAATAGCCGCCTAGACAAAGGCTCCAGCAGCATAACATCTTCATCACAATGCGTCGACGAATACAAGCCGTCTTTGGTTGCTTTGGCGGGACGTCTGAGCAAGTCGAGGGGAGGCCTGGAAATCGCCGATCGAATGCATCATCGCCCTTTTCATTATCGCAACCAAATACAGACGTCACACCTGTGGGCCCTCAGCAATCACAGCTCACAGTTGTTGCAGCCTCGGCAGCACTACAACATGACACAGTAAGTGACAACCTGACAAGGCTACGTATGGCCGTATGCCTGATGCACGTCTCTAGCCTACACGGTTAGTCTAGGAAATAGGTTGAATTCGTTGTGTTTGCCGTCAAAGTTTTAGACCTGCGAATTGGTGTGTAACCGGCTAACTTGGTTCTAACTGAGGTTACAAAGATGCTATAGTCGCTGTGACGAGCTTGTTGTGTTCATGGTGCTGGACCAACTTATGGCTGCCAGTGAAACCGGCCCAGTACAGCTCCACGCTGTGTGACTCCATACAAGGGTCGTTTAAGCGGCTTGGGTGCTTGAATAGAGACGGGCTGAGATAGGCTTGACAAACCCGTGCATGCTCACCAGCTCGTGCCAAGTACTCCCAAGTAATTTGCCGTCCCGTTTCTCTGGCAGGCTTCGCCGATCGCTGTCAGCGATGGCTCTAACGCCACGCTGCACGCAATGCGGGATTCCATGGTAAGTGATCATAATAATTAGGCGTTGACAGCGTCCACATGCACATGTACATACTGCCGTACAAGGCAGGGCGGCGCGTAGCGCGGCTGCCGCGCCCTTCGACCAGCCGACGTCCCCGCCGCCTTGCTTACGTCTCATCGGACGGTGCCGCACAGGTTTGCAATGTAAGCCCAGCAATAATAACGGTGTTCACATTCGATGACCACCGAGTCCTTCACCAAAACCCCAACTCGAGGCGGTACCTGGGGACCCGACTGCTGGGAGACGCCAGCCAGAACGGCCAGGGCTGGCAGGGACAATCCGCTGCGCTGCTGGATCTCATATTTTGTCTAGATCCAATCAAGCTGGAGCGAATGCTGGCTGAAATGGAGGACGCCGGAGCGGGCAAGGTCTGGAAGAGTGAGTCAGGCGGGTTGGGACGAAGCCCGTGGGTAGGCACGTACGGCACGTACGGCAGAGAAGGAAAGCCTGCAATCAGGAGGAAGGGGAAGACATGCGCGTGAGGGCGTGCCTCAGCCAAACTGGGCCAGTCGGCGACGATGAAAACACTGAAACCCTACAACAAAAATAACCCAGATGGGCATGGGCCGGCGAATGTGGGGACGTGCGATCGGGCGGGAGCACCGGCCTGCCTCCAGGCTGCTGTACGCTATCGGTTATCGATTGTTTACAGCTTCCCGAACGGCAACTGGAGGTGCCGTCCGCTTGCCGAGAGGCGCATCAGGCAGGCCCATAGGTCTCCCCTCATGTCAGCATCTGCGCTGTTCCCCCCTGTGTTTGTTCGCCCTCCCTCCTTTTACACCCCCACCCTTTGACCTCCGGGGAGGGGGACCTACGGGTGCCCTCTGAACTCGCCCACGTCCCACATCCCACGTCGTCAGGCGTGGTACGCGTGCCCTCCAGTCTCGCGCCGCAACCGACCGAGCGCTATCTCACAGCGCCTTCGGGCACGCTCTTGTTCCTGGGGAGCTGCACGGGAGCCGAAAACGCTAGCAACTACGGGCGTGGCGCGGGCACCGGAGATGGGGGGGATGAAGGGGACGGTTCGCTCAGGGACAACCGAGTGCCGCTGAGGGGGGCTGCGACACGAGGTGAGTTGGTGCGCATGTGTTTCGGGGAACGGGGTCGAGTTCGGGAGGGGGACAGGGACCTGCGATGGTATGATGATGCCCCCGCCCGCCCTCCCTCCCTTCCCCCGCCGCGCGCCAGCAGGCGACGGCACGTCCAGCTACAGCCACGCCAACCCCCCCTTCAGCGCCAGCAACAGCCTGCCCGGAATGGGCAGCGTCCAGCCCGCGCACATTCCCAGGGGAGACGCGGCGGCTGGCCCGGCCATGAACTCGCTGACACTCCTCGGCAGGGACGGGTCCTTGAACTCGCCCGGCCGGCTGTCTAGCCGAGCCAAATCAGGCAGCAATGCGACACCGCCCGGGCACGCCCACTTCTCAGCCACCTCTCCGAACCATTACTTGTTGCGGAATGAGTCCAGTAGGTCCGAACCGCGCGGCGCCGGCAAGCGCGCGGTGTCGCTGGGGCCCGCGTCGGCCGCCAGCATCGCGCTAGGGCACTCGGTATCCTCGTCTCGCCTGTTCGGGCAACGCCAGGGATCAGGAGTGCACGCGATAGGGTTGGGCCCATCTGGGTCGGGCCCATCTGGGTCGGGCCCATCTGGGTCGGGCCCATCTGGGTCACCGCCGGTGCTGCCGCTGCCCAGCACGGCGCAGCCCCACCCGCGCTCGGACTCTGGAGACGCAGCAGCCGGGCGCCACAAGGCCAGGATGAAGGCGGCGGCGGCGGCCTTTGCATCTCGGCCCCCCGCCATCGCCTCACGCAGCCGGCTGAGCCTGCTGGGCGCCTACATCACCTCACAGGAGGAGCAGGAGAAGGGGCCAGCCGGCGCGGAGCGGCCACGCGCCCAGTCGGCAATGCTAGGCATGGCCGCCGGTCACCCCGCCTACCCCTGCAGCAAGGTTACCAGTATGGACTCCGGCGGCATGCGGGCCATGAGCCTCGTGGGGTCGGTGTTTTCGTCGGGCAGCGGACCGGACGTCCCAGCGCAAGGGGACCCGCTGGTGCGTGGGTGGCTGTAGTGGGGAGGGGAGGGCGGGGAGGGGAGGATGTAACCCCGTACTACGGTACGGGGAGGGGGAGGGGAGGGAGGGGAGGGAGGGGAGGGGAGGGCGGGGAGGGGAGGGGAGGGCGGGGAGGGGAGGGCGGGGAGGGGAGGATGTAACCCCGTACTACGGTACGGGGAGGGGGAGGGGAGGGAGGGGAGGGAGGGGAGGGGAGGGCGGGGAGGGGAGGGGAGGGCGGGGAGGGGAGGGCGGGGAGGGGAGGATGTAACCCCGTACTACGGTACCGGGAGGGGAGGGGAGGGGGAGGGTGTGTCTTTACGAGGTCGAGGGCGCGGGGAGGATGTAACCCCGTACTACGGTACCGGGTTGGACGAGGGCGTGAAAGGAGGGATCTCGTACGGGCTAGTGGGGTGTCCTGACAGGAGCTGCCACACGACCGGGTGCTGCCGGCTAGGCGCTGGCGATCAGGCCTGTACGCCCCTCTCGCCTGGAGGGGTTGCCGAGGCGCGATGCGCGCTGCCCACAGCACGCCGCTGACCAGGGGTATCGCATGCTGCTGGGGCAGGGAGGAACGCGCGCTGGGGCCTGGAGGGGGCAGCAGCCTGTCGTACAGCAGCCTGTCGTACAGCAGCCTGTCGTACAGCAGCCTGTCGTCGCCTGCTGGGTGGACTTGGACGAAGGGACGGCACGCTGCCGCACCCGGTTTCTCGCGCTGTGGCGTAGCGCGGAGGCGCGCCCTCACCTGTCCCTCGCAAATACCAAAATAACCCCGGGCACCAGCCGTACCACCACCACCACCGCCACCACTACTCTCTCGTCGCAAACTACACGCCCGTTTCGAACGCAAGCAAGCGTTGTTCCCTCCCAATGCGCCCGCCCGCCCGCACACGCAGGCGACCAGCACCTTCAACATCGCGCTGCCGCCGAGCATGCTGCCGGGCGGCGGCCGGCGCCTGCCCAAGCGCTGCGCCAGCGCCTGCGACCTGGGGCCCCTCCTCCCCGGCAGCCCTTCGGTGATGACCATTTCGCGGGCGGTGGCGTTCGCATCCACGCTCCGTAACGCTCCAGGGATGGCGTCACAGATGCTGACGACTGCCTCGGGTATGCTGGCAGTGGGTACCTCGCACCACGCCCAGGTGCCACCACCCTCGGCGCCGGTGGTGCCATCTCTGCGTGGCGGCGGCCGGGCCCTGGGGCGCCTGGGGGGCCGCCCTCCGGGCCTGCAGGCCGGCGCCAGCGGCTCCGCCTCGGCGGCGTCTTCACAGGGCGACGGCGGCAGCTGGGGGCCCGGCCGCGGCGGCAACATGCCGCCGCTGAACGGGCGCAACGCCGGGCGGTCCATGGACGTCGCCGCCACCGCCATGTCCGTACCGTACGACGCGAGTGCCATGGCGGGCGGGGGCCTGGCAGGGCGGGCGCATCAGAGCATGCCCTCGGGCCTCTTCCTCGGCGCCGCGGGACAGGGCGGCGTGATGCGGTCGCTCTGGCAGCCTGCCGCCCCCGTGACGTTGCCCGGCTTCCCGACGGAGGAACAGCCTGACGGCAGCGGCCAGCGGGCACCCAGCAGCCCCGGCATGTCGCCCTTGTTCCGCTTCGCCGTCAGCGCAGCGCCGGTCATGACGGCGGCGCCGCCGCCGACGGCGACGACGGCGTCGTCGGTGACAGGACGCGTCCGGGCGCTGGCTGCACCTGGCACCCGGCTTGGCTTTGATGTGGACGGGCCGGCTGCAGGCGACGTCTTCACGGCGGCGGCGGCGGCGGCGGCGCGGCTGGCGACGACGTCGGAGGGCTCGGAGGAGGCGGCCGGCGGCGCAGGCGACATCCTGTACCTGACGCAGGGTAACCTGATGCCGGAGACGTCGATGGTACACTCCGAGGCGCAGGCGGATGTGTGGCCCATGACGGCTGCGTCGACGGCGGGACAGCTGGAGTTGCAGCAGCCGACGTTCGGCGACTCGGCGCCTGCCCTGACGGCGGCGGCGGCAGCCGCGAGGACGGAACCCCAGTCGGCGGCGGCGGCGGCGGCGGCGGAAGGACCACCGGTGCCCACGGCCGCTACCTACGACTCGCTCTCCGACATTGAGCTGCAACCGCTGGTGGATGCTGCGAGCTTTCCCAGCCCCACCATGTCCAAATGGTACGTGCAGCAGTGCCAACAGGGGAAATCGGCCGCCAGCGCAGTTGGGGGGAGCTCCGCGGGCGTCGACCGGGGCTCGGGGGCGGACAACGTACCCAGCGCCAATGGCTCGCGGCGGTCGATTCAGTTGCGCGGCGGCGGCAGCGGTGGCGGCAGCGGTGGCGGCGCCGCCGACGAGCCGCCGCTGCCGCCGCCGGCGGCACTGGTGAAGACGGCGAATGACTTGGAGGCTCTGCTGCCGCAGCTGTTGTGCTCGGGTCTGTCCACCGTCAAAGAAGCCCACTCGGCGGTCGCGTCGGAGGTCGCGGATGGGTATTTGGATGCACTGGCGTCGGCATCGGAACCGTCGGCGGCGGCGGCGGCCGCCGCCACCGCCGCCACCACAGTCAGCGCCGCCGCTGCGGTCCTGGCTGCCGCCGTGCCGACTGACGCCACGACGACAGCCCAGCTGGCGCCGGCGGCTCCTGCCCCTCACTCCACTTCCCAGGGTCCGGTCACAGTACTCCCCTCCGACAGTAATACAAGGTCGCCAGCAGCGCGCTCGCTGATCGCTTCCAATAGCCCAACGACGGCGAACTTCGATGCGCAGGCGCCGCCGCCGGTCTCGCCGCTGGCGGCGGAATCGCAGCACGCGTCGGCGACGGTTGTGGGCGAATCTAGCGGCGGCGATAACCCGGAGGAGTGCTGGCATGAGGTGTGGGCGACGAAGGCGGTGGACCCGGTGACGGGACAGGCCGTGTTGGTGCTGGCGCAGGTGGGTCTTCAGGGGGGTGAGGGGACAGGCCGTGTTGGTGCTGGCGCAGGTGGATCCGGGCCAGTCGCCCCCAAACACGCCCATGTGCTCCTCTCAGCACGCCCCGCCTCACACCCTCCACCCGCTGACCCATGGGTCCCTCCCGGCACCGCAGCACGACGTGACTGCCAAGGTGGTGATGGAGCGGCACCTGGCGCTGGTGATGGAGACGGAGCACCGCCTGCTGGAGCAGCTCTTCCCCCGCCACATCCTGGCCTACATCACGGAAGAGTGGGTTGGGGGGCGACGGGTTCGAGGGAAACCCGTGGATGTCCGAAAAAACCGTTTAAAACAGAAGTTTTGAGATGCATGCTGGAGAACTGGGTTGGGGATACGAAAGCCGAAGGTCGTAATATGACCTTTGGCGGCTAAGCTATATCGGCTACGGCGAGACGAAAGGAAGCGAGGACCCCGCGCGACGCACGTAAACTTTTCGCAGAACCGGTTTTGGGCGCTAGCAGGAGAACTGTGGGAGTTGGTGCGCTATGGGAGAGCGGACATCGCGGTCCGGTCCCAGTCCCAGTCCTAGTCGGAGTCCCAGTCCCGACCCGCCCGAATACCGACCAGATGCGTGAGGAAGCCGGTCATTACCAGAGAAGGTCCGCTGTCGTCCAGGAGAGGAGGCCGAAGCCGCGCCGCGCTGCCATGGGGGACGCGAAAGCCCAGCCGCAGGTCCCGACGCCCGCAGACAAGAGCGCAACGACTAGCAAAAAACTACCAGAACAGAGGCCCAACGAGGGGCGACGGGTGGGGGGATTTTATAAGAGAATCCGTGAATCCACGGGCCGACAAACTGAGGGCGGCGAAGGCGGTGGTCCAGCGGAGAGGCGCGGCAAGGAGACGAAAGCGGGTGGGGGAGCGCAGCGACGTGTACCTGCGGCATCAGAGCACCCGGGGGCGGGGCTGTTAAGAGGAACCGAACGGGTGGTTCGAGGAAGGCCCGTAGATGCCAGAAAAAACCGTTTAGAACAGACGTTTTGAGATGCATGCTGGAGAACTGGGTTGGGGACCAAACGGGTGGTGGCATAAAGGGTGGGGTGGGATATCCGGGGAGTGGTCGTGTGGGTGGGTGGCGGAAGCACGGGGACGGGGTCCCGGGGCGCGGGCACAAGCGCGGCATGCCATTACTTCGTCGTGCCCTACCTTGGGATGCTCCCTGGAGGCATGCCTGGTTTTTTCCTCTTCCCTTTTCCCGACCTCTACCCAGACACGCGCGTCCGCGAAAACCTCCGTCTTGTTTTCGGATGTACGCGTTGACAAACGTGAGCCGCCGATCGTCCCCCGACCTCGGATGGGCCAAGCGTGCGCCCACCCTCGGTTGTTAGGTCTGTGCCACCCGCCCAAGCAACCTCCCCCCACCCACCCACCCCACACACTCATCACTTACACTCACACTCACACTCACACACACTCACATGCCCACACAAACCTTCCTCTGTCAATTCACCGAGTCATCCCCACCCGCCCTCACTGCCACGCCCGGCTGCAGGTGGACTCGTGAGGCCCTCCGCGCCGCCCACCTCGCCACCGTGGGCAGCCCGCGGGCTGATGGCAGCGGGGCCCAGGGCGGCAGCGGCCAGCTGATGCGACCCATGGCTCGGGACTGCACCGCACTGGCCACCTGGCACCACCAGGTGGGCCGGCGGGGGACACCGCACAGGGGGTGCTACACCGGGGATACCACACAGGCGACACTGCACAGGGGTGCTACACCGGGAGGAAGAGAGGAAGCCACCAGCGGGCGGAGCCCGGCGGGACTGAGTCGCAACGAGTCAGCAGGCAGTAAACAAACCATGGCCGTCCGCGATTCATGGGGCAGCGCCCAAGGCTGGTGGCAGCGTGAAGGGAAAGAGCTTTTGCGTTGCGGCTGGGGGAGGTGCCGGGCCCGTGTTCAGCTAGTCTACCCATGTCGTGTAAACGGCCTTTATGCCCCTCCCCCTGTTCTCCCCTCCCTGCCGACCTACCCCCAGGTGACCCTACTCTTCGCCGACATCAAAGGCGAGTGCAGCGTTGCTCGCAGCTCAATAGTATGGTGTGGGTATGCCTTGTATAACTTGAGGTTACGCACGGTTCGGGTGTGTTGGCCCAACGCTGCCAAGAGCGGTTGACGGTTGTTGCGCCGACCGGTTTCCCTACCACCTCCTCGCCTCTTTAGCCCAACCCCACGCTCCCCTCCCCTCACTCCCCCCTCCCCTCACTCCCCCCCAGGCTTCACCCCCATGTGCAAGGAGGTGGAGCCGCGAGCTGTCATGTCCATGCTCAACGATCTGTACTCCCGGTACGACAAGATGCTGGACAAGTACGGCGTATTCAAGGTACGCACGTGGCGTCGAGCTCGCAGTACTGTCGCTGGCGTCGGGCCCTCCACCACCACCCATGCGTCCACCACCGCCGGCCTCGTCCTCGTTCCCCTCTCCCTTGCCTGTCAGCGACTTCGGCCGCTCCCCTCCCTTCCTTCTCCCATGTCCATCCCCAGGGATTTCCTCGCTAAACCGCGCCGAGCCCCCCCTTCGCGGATTCTCTTATCAAAACCCCCCTTCGGACTCCCCTCCTCTCCTCTGCCAATGCCGCCCACCGCCTCTCCTCCCTAGCCTATCCACCCTGCTTTTAGTCTTGCCCTCCTCGTCCGCCCCCCCTTAATTCATGTGTTCGAAACTACGGGTTCGGTTCCTTTCTGTTCCTGTTCCTGGTGTGGCTGACAAACACGCTGTTCCGCTCCCCCCCACCCACCCCAAAGGTTTTCGCCCTCCGCTTCCCATGTCGTGTAACCGGGTCTTCTCGCACCTTCACAACCCCCAAAGGTTGCGCCAGCTACACTTCCCATGTCATGTGACCGGACCTCCTCGCCGCATCACCCACCCTAAAGGTTGAGACCATCGGCGACTGCTACTTCGTGGCCGGAGGTCTGATGCACGAGGACGAGGACGGCATGGTGGCGGTGCGGTGCATGGATAGCCGCCAGGACCCGCTGCACGCGCGCAAGGTGTTCATGTTCGCAAAGGTGTGCGGGGGAGAGGGGCGGGAGAGGGGCGGGAGAGGGGCGGGAGGGGGGCGGGAGGGGGGCGGGAGAGGGGCGTGAGGGGCGGGTTTTATAAGAGAATGCGCGAATCCACGGCCGGCATACCGGGAGGGGGGGAAGGGGCACGCTGCGCGATCACGGCCCCCCGTAGGTTTCCTGCCTCCGCGGCCTGTCAGCCTTCATCATCGGCCGGTGGGCTGCGCTGCGCTGCCCTATCGCTAAGCCGCGTCCCTCCGTCTGCTGCCCTTGTCCGTGCGTGTGTCTGTGTTTTTTTGCTGCTGCTGTGGTGGTGGTGGTGGTGGTGGTGGTGGTGGTGGTGGTGGTGGTGGTGTGACAGGCGATGCTGGAGGCCGCCAAGCAGGTGTCCATGCCGACTACCGGGGAGCCCGTGCAGATCCGCATTGGCATCGCAACGGGGCCGGTGGTCAGCGGAGTGGTGGGCCTGCGGATGCCGCGGTTCTGCCTTTTCGGTGAGATCTGCTGACTGACTGCTTTTAGGTCTGGGACCCGACATCCCAGACGATCTGTCTGGGACACGAGGAGCGGGGTGCGAGCCGTACAATGGCTCCTTTGTCAGTCCAACGGGCGTGCCGTACCCTCCAACCGTACCCTCCAACCGTACCCGATTGGCCACCTGGGCCTCCCCCTGGAAGCAAGTCCTCCAGCAAGCAGTTCCATAACGAGGGTGTACCAAACGTTTCCTAAATCGGTTTGTAGCTTTCAGTGCCAAACGTTTCCTAAATCGGTTTTTACCTTTCAGTGCCAAACTACTGGTATCTTCTCATACTCCCCGGGCCAGGCGACACTGTCAACACCGCCAGTCGCATGGAGAGCACCGGCGTGCCTGGAGCCATCCACGTCAGCGAGGCTACCCACGACCTGCTTCGAGACGAGGCGTGGGTGCCCACCGGTGGAATCGAGATCAAGGGCAAGGGGCTTATGCAGGTGGGTCGGTGGGTCGCGGCAGCTGGTTCCGACCCACGGGCCTGCGCCTGCGTCATCCCCAGCGGTGTGAGCAACCGAGCAACCGCCATCCGCTGAGCAACACCCGCCCACCCCTTCCCTTCCCATCCCATCCCATCCACACCTCTTCCCCCCCACCCAGCCCCCGCTAGGAATGCTCTCACCCCACTCCTACGCTTGTGCCACGGCTATCCTCACCGCCAAACCCATCCCCTGCCCCGCCCCGCCTCTCTCCGGCTCGCCCTCCCCCTCACCCCATGCCCTCCGTTTCCTACGTCGTGTAATCGGGTCTTCCCCCCTCCCCCCCTTTCCCCCGTTTCCCTCCTCCGTTTCCTACGTCGTGTAACCGGGTCTTCCCCCCTCCCCCCTCCGCCCGACCCCTGCCCCCACAGACCTACATCTGGCGCGAGTCGTGCGACATGGAGCTCCCGGCGGCGGTGGCGGCGGCGGTGGCGGCGGCTCCACGAACCGGTGCCACCTCAGCGGAGGAGCGGCCGAGCGCCTCCGACGACGATCTGGCGCAGGTGACTAGAGCGGGTTTGATAAGAGAATCCGCGAATCCACGGCCGACAAGGAGCGCCAGTAGGGCTTTTGGGGGTTTTCCGTGTTGAGGGGTGTAAGACACGCCGTAAATCGGGCCCTGGAGTCCGTGACGAGGGGCGGAGGCTGGCTCCCTCAGCACGTACACGTGCCCCCTCCGCCGCCGGAGATCTCTTGGATGCGGACGGCGGGAAGGTGTGGGTGTGGGTGTGGTGGCACCCCTCAACGCTCGCGCCTCCTACTGGAGGTTCCTGGGGCTGTACCCGGGTCGGCGTCCGCCCACCAGCCGCCCGCCCACTGACCCGTGGGTCGGCGCTCAGGGCGCTCAGGGCCGCGTTCGCCGGTGCCCCTGTACGGTGCCTCTCGCCACCACCTTGCTCGTGTTACCGGCCAAACGAATGGGACGTTTGGCAAGGCCTACAGGCCACCAAGCCCGTCATCCTACCCACCCAACAGTCAACCTCTCAAACCACCAACTGAATCCTGAACCGCTCTGCCGCTGTCCGGCCTCAGATCCACGTCACCCGCTCGGTTGCGCAGCTCCAGGACGCTCTGATGGGGATGGGGTCTCAGGCAGAGGGCAAAGAGCTGAACTTGGCGGCAGAGCTGGCACAGGGCCTCCGCAGCGGCAGCACCGGCCGAAAGCAGGAGCGAGGGCGAGGGGGGGCGCGGGTGATGCAGGGAGATTTCCTATAGCACGCTCCAGGCGTGTGGGCAGCTAGCTAGCTGGCTCCGAGGGAGGGGGACGGGGAGGAGGAGGGGGCAGCCCGTCCTGCCCCGGGGTTGCGGGCGGGCAGCCTCCGCTCGCCGGCCCTTAATACGTGGCCATGCATTGCCCACCGCGGCTGCGCGGAGTGCATTTCCGGCAGCGACTGGAGGCGAAACGGAATGCAACCCGTATGTCCGTACGTATGTCCGTATGTACGGCACTAGTTACGTAACGCGAAATTGAGGTACGTACGGTACACAATGGGTCGAGGCGAGGTGCGGTGGGGTGTTGGTGTTGGTGCCCGCCGACGCTATATTGGCGGTGGCGGGGCTGCAAGGGCCGCAACCGGTGGCCAGGGTGGCCCGTGCAGTGGCGGCTGCGTAGGCCTGCGGCGAGGAGGAGGAGAAGCGTGTCAGGGCATTCGCTGCATGCGAGCGCGCGTCTATACCCAACGATACAACGTCCATTTTTTACACAAAACGTATGCCGGTGCTGCGTGAAAAGGGAATGGACGCACGCCGCTGCCATCCCTCCTGATGACTAGATCGCGCTTCGGAGCATCCTGTCAAGGTGGGCAGAAGCGTGAGGGGGGAAGCTAGCTACCTGGCGGGTGGGTGGATATTCATGCAAGGGCGAAGTGTTTGTGAGTGTGGCCCTGCTGATGGCAGGGTTCAATAATGGACATCGGGGGGCTATCGACGGACGACGGTGGCTATCGATGGTTGTGGGCGGCGGTTAACGATGGTTATGGACGGCGGTTGACGGCGGTTATGGGCGGCGGTTAACGATGGTTGTGGGCGGCGGTTGACGGCGGTTATGGGCGGCGGTTAACGATGGCTGTTTTAGGTCGTCGTGGACGGTGTTCGGATCGAGCAGTGTCGGGGTCCTTTTCGGCGGTCCTGATCAGGAGTCGGGCGCGGGCGTGGTGTCACCTGTCCCAAGGTCTCAATACTACGCACGCACTACAGCGCGGTTTCTAAGAATTCAATACACAGCACACACACGCACACACGCACGGGGGCCTTATTTCACGGACATCCGCGCATCCCCCCGCCCCCGGCCCCTAGCAACGGTGTGGTTGGAGTTGTACGCTCGGGCCGCCTGGGCGGCGCGCACAGCACAGCAAAGCACAGCACAGCGGTGCTTGTCGCAGCCGGCGAGATGTTGGTTGGACTGGTATCGCGCCGTCGCATTGACCTTGGGTTGTTGCGTGTCTATGGCGCTGCTGCCGCTACTTGCGTTGCGCGGACAGTACGCCCTTGGGCGCGAGGAGTCACGAGTGGGGCGTGAGTCATGACACAACATCGGTCATGAAAGTGTTTCCCAAGCGTGGGGCGGCAACCTGGTCCTGATGGACGTCGGTGTGCGACATGGGTTGTGTGCTTGCGGCCCGCTCCCCACACCGTCCTGTCCAGGGAAGGCACGCCGCGGTGGCCTTTGTCCAAACTGCTCGGGGGGCTTTCTCCTCCTCCTCGCGCGCAAATCGCGATGCAGGTGGCTGGTAGCTAGGCGCTGCTGTGATGGGATTGTGCGGCGGCGGCAGCAGCAGCAGCAGAGCTACGCAGGAAGGAAGGAAGGAAGGAAGGAAGGCGAAACACCGCAACCTGGTGCGATTCGTATTGGTGATTCATTGTCGCGTTCGCAGGAGGCGACCCGCGGGTCCGCCACCGTTGGGCGTTATTCGCTTTCGTCAGTAGGGAACTGCTCACCCGGTGCTGGTGCAGGGTCCGACACTAGTTCATTGACGACGGTGCGTGGTTTGTGGTGTTATGGAAGTAAATCTTGCTTTGAAAGGCTTTGGGCATGCGAGGTGGGTCGTGAGAGAGGAAGCCAATTGGGGCGGACTGTTGATAGGGGACCGTTGGAAGACCGTTGGAAGTTGAAAGCGTACGTCGGAGTGGGCGCACCCCTCACCGCGTGTATTGCTTGCGTAGCCTTGGCAACGCCCTGGGGACAGAAGAGACAGGGAACCCCGGTCGTTGTCATTTTTATTTTTGCGATGAGCTGTCTGTGTAGGGAGCTATACACGCAATGGGCCAACCGACATTACGGGGCATGATGACAGCATACCGTCGTACGTCGTATGCCGCCGAGGCCGTTATGAGTTGAGCCCGCAGCAACCAACAAGCGGCGTTGGCTGGGCTAGTCGGGGACGCAGCTCAAGGCATTGGCCAGTTGCGCCACGGGGGCGCGGTTGGCGCATTGTGTGGGCTGTGGTGTGGGCTTGTGGCTGTGTGGAGGAACACGGCTGGTTACGGCGTTGCCTGTGACTGGGGCGAGCGGGGCCTGGGTTGCTCCCGTGTGGGGCTGGGCTGCTGCCCTGGTGCGCATGGTTGTATGCGCGGGGGCCGGGGGGGGGGGAAGACCCGGTTACATAACATGGGGAACTAAATGGCGAAGGGCAGACGGGCGAAGGGCACTCCAACTGGCGAGGAGTTAGTTGTAGGGGCGGGGGAGGCGGCGGCAGGGACGCAAAACCAGCACATATGTGCTGCTGTGGCTCCCACAACGGTAGGCCCGATACGGGTGCAGAGAGAACCCGTGACTGTCGCGTTAGATCAGTCAGGCCTGCTCGGAGGAAGAGTTTGGGATGGCAAGATGGTCCGTCGGTGCGAGGAAGCCATGTAGGGGAGCATGGTGGGGGCATGGTGGCTGGTGGTACACGCAAGAGGAAACACAGCATGGCATATGCGTGTGTGTGTGTGTGTGTGTGTCTAGGCTGGGTGGCCGAGAAACAACCGAAAACGCGATATGCATACGCAGCGCCGCCTGAAAGTAGAGGCATGCGCGCAGCGCGCACATTGTTGACATTGCCACAGCGTGAGTAAGGGTTATGGGGCCCATCAGCGTTGGTGCTGTTGGCGTGTTGGTGCTGTTGGCGTGTTGGTGCTGTCGGCGTGTTGGTGCTGTTGGCGTGTTGGTGCTGTCGGCGTGTTGGTGCTGTCGGCGTGTTGGTGCTGTCGGCGCGGCGCTAGATGGCGAATACCGAGATTTCATTGTTGGGAAGCACACATAACAGCGGATGGCGGCCGCCAGTCCGCGTGTGCCAGCCTGGGTGACGGCGCCCCGCTTCAGACTTCAGACAGGATAAGGGTCGGTCGCCCAAAGCCATTCAGCTGGGGCGGCCTCTGCACATCCCTCCGCGCTGCGCACTGATTTGGCATTCCTGGAATGTGCGTGGTTCCTTTTGTGGTGCCAATTATTGCTCAAGGAGCGTGCATGGATGCATGCGTGCAGTGGTGTGGGGCCTCTTGGGCGCGCATTTTTATTAACCGTGATTGAGTTTTTACGGTCTTGGGTGTGTTTTGTCATCGAAGGCAAGGCGCGCGTGCGCGGTGTTGTCGGCATGGTTATCGGTATGCTCCTCACCCTGCCGCCGCATCGGTCGTCTGGAGCGGACGCCAGCGGACGGGACGCGCCGGGGGCGACAGACGCAACGAAAGCAGCGGTACAGGCCTTAAGGCACAGCGAGTGCAGACTTGCTGTTGAAGGTGCTCGTCCTGGCGGCGCGGGGAAGGGCGTTGCTTATTTGTCGACTCGGCCCGCAGAGGCCTTACTCCTTTTTGTCAGGTGACGCGGTTGGGCAGATTGATTCCTGATGATACCGTAACGCACTGTTGGCGGGTAGGTGTTTCTTTCACGAGCTACAAACATGTTTTCTGCATACTAATGTGCTTCCGTTATGCACCGATATTTGTGACCCAGCGTATTTGTGACCCAGCGTGCGTTGGTTTGAGTGTGGTGGTGCCAGTTGTCAATCAGGACTTTGGGTCCCTGTAAACTTGCCACAAGCTTTTTAGTGGGTCCCTGTAATACAGCCTACGCGAATCGCACAAGACATTATTGCGTAATGTGTCAATTCGTGCGGAAACAACTTAGGACCGAACGCGAGTATATTCCCAGAGTGGTTGGTCGTTACAACCAACGACGCCAGGAATGTGCGTTACCGCTGTAACGCGCCTGACCCGCGTTACGATCGAGAACTTGTGATAAGCACAGAATAGTCTGGTGCTGCAGAAGTTGAGCTGAAGAGTTACTACAGTAACTCTAGGTCGAAGCCTATTCTGGCGGCCGCAGCCCGACAATATGGTAGGGAATTCGTAAAAGTCACCTTCGCCCGTTTTCCAACAAGGATACAAGGCCCTCCCTGACGGGGGACTGGGTTAGGCAGTGATCCTAGAACCAGAAATTGAACAGACTCTCGCGCCTCTGAAGCCCTGCTCTGGTGGGTCGTTCCCGCCCTAAGGCAGAATTCGCTCCCCGGTTTCCGGTCACTCCGTCAACATTAGCTGTAGTAGTAACTGTTACAGGCTGTTGGTAGCTAGGTCGACAGCTTGGCCCGCTGCATGCACAGGGCGGCTGCTGACTGCTGAGGTCCTCGTTGCTTGGTTAGGCCCTCTTGCGGTCGCGCTCTTGAGTTTCTGAGTTCGGCCCCCTCCTGCCTCCCACTGGATAGGCCCCCTCCGCTGGCGACAACGGTTTCGGTTAGCGGGTTTGCTTTCTATACCCCCCGGAGACAACTACAAATACAAATACTCAGTGCGCCGGTGCCATGCGAACACGGGGAAGTCCTGTGTTGCGAGTAACCTTATCAAAGGAGCTTACATGCCTATGAGATGTGAACGACTTGTGGTTACGCTTAGATGCAACCCCCGCAAAGGGCATGTATCAGCATACATCAGCATGCATCATCATACATCATCATACATCCTCGGACTGCAAGTTCGCCTTCACCTCCGCGCCGACACCATCACAAGTCCGCCTCCTCCGCAGCAGCCCAGCCCAACGGCACCCGACGGCGACCGAGCAATCAAGACGTACGGCAGTGGCTGCGCGCGAAGACAGAGGGGCCCTACCTGCTGCGAGCCCACTGGACAGCACTCACCCAACATGTAGGCCGCAGATGTTGGCCTCTACCGTCAATGGTCCAAGTAAGGGCGCAAAGGTAGGGCGCAAACGGAACTCAGCGCATGCGTGTGGATGGCGCTCCAGCCGGGGTGCTTCCAGCCAGCCGCGGTGGTGCAAGCGTCGCGGACACCTTCCCGTGCGGATCGCCAGGCACCGCTGCCAGCAGGCGCGACACCTCCATCGCTAGGCTGCTGCAAGGGCCCTCAAGAGCGCAACCAGTGGCTCCCTACACCTCTGAACCGCCTCGGGGGCAGTAGCGCGCCGCGCTGCAGCTCACCCACAAACCCCAGGAGCCTCCCCCGCCCAAAATAAAGAACGGATCTTTCACGAAGGTAAAAGGGGTTTTCCTCGCACCCCCCCCGCCCTCCAGTGTCGTTTCCCACGAGGTTCCTCTCCACCCCCATCCCCCCAAGGCCGCAGGGCTTCAGTGGCGATCCACGGGTTTCCTCTCATAACCCCTCTCCAGAGCCTCTAGTTCCTGTCCTCCGTCCCCTGTGTCGTGTAACCGGGTCTTCTCGCCAACCCCCCCGAGCCCCAGTTGCCGTCAGTCCCCGCTAGCGTCCCCGCTGCTTGCGGCTGCTGCTGCTTGCGGCTGCTGCTGCTGCATGCATACACGCCAGCCGAAAGTATGGATCCCAGCCGCCCAGTCCGAGCAGGCCTCCCTCCCGCCTCCACACAGCACGGCACAGCACAGTTCCATCGCCGGCCGCCCGGCGGCATGAAAACACATCCCGACTATCGGCACGGCTTCGTCTCCAATGCGCATATGCCTGGTACGGCACTTCTCACCATGAAGTGGTGTCCACTGCGCAGCGTCCTTGCTTCATTTGTTGGCGCAATCATTGGTATCGACGCACTGCCGCAACCAGCCCGACCGTCAAGCACTCCCCCCCTAGGCGGGAGCTAGCGTGCCGCTGTGTCTTTCGGCTGGTGGCTGACAAGCTAGGATGCCCAGACCACGAACGCCACCACCAGCAGCCCCGCTACTGCCGCAGCCGCAGCTACTGCCACAGCCGCAGCTACTGCCACAGCCGCAGCTACAATCACTGGCCGCCGCCACTGCGCGCAGATCGGGCACGGCGGCAGCAGCCGTTGCAGCAGCAGCAGCAGCAGCCGCATCTCTACATGGTGGTCGCCATTCCATTTGTCCGCACTGGCGGCAGGCCGCCCGAGACCGAACCGGCGCCATCGCAGCCGCCGCCGCCGCCGCCGCCACCACCGCGGCTTCTGGCGGCGCCGCCACCGCCTCCGCAGCCTCTGTGAGCCCCCGGTCGGCCCCACCGGCCCGGCCCGGCGCCCGTAGGGGCCCCGCTCCTGTGTCGCCTGCACCCGCCTCCACTTCAACGCTGCTCCTGCTGTGAAGGACCCGGGGTGGGGTGAGACCCGCTAAACAGCGATCCAGCTGCTGGTGTTGCTGGTGTTGCTGGTGTTGCTGGTGTTGCTGGTGTTGCTGGTGTTGCTGGTGTTGCTGGTGTTGCTGGTGTTGCTGGTGTTGCTGGTGTTGCTGGTGTTGCTGGTGTTGCTGGTGTTGCTGGTGTTGCTGGTGTTGCTGGTGTTGCTGGTGTTGCTGGTGTTGCTGGTGTTGCTGGTGTTGCTGGTGTTGCTGGTGTTGCTGGTGTTGCTGGTGTTGCTGGTGTTGCTGGTGTTGCTGGTGTTGCTGGTGTTGCTGGTGTTGCTGGTGTTGCTGGTGTTGCTGGTGCTCCTGCCTCTGCGGCTGAGACGGCTGCGCCGGTGGCGGTGGCGGCCACGGCTCCTGCCCTAACGCGGGCTGCTCCCAGGTGTCTCCTGCCTGGACATCACCATCCGCGTCCTGTTGCCGCTGTTGCCGCTGTTGCCGCTGGTGCTGCTGCTGCTGCCGCTGTTGCTGCTGCTGCTGCTGCTGCCGCTGTTGCTGCTGCTGCTGCCGCTGCGTCCCCTTGCGTGCACCCCCCGCTACTGCCAAGCCCCAAGCCGCTACTGCCGCCGCTATCCCCAGCACTGAAGCCACCGCCAGCACGACTGGCCACCGCCGGGGCCGCCGCCCCGCCTCCAGCACACCACGTCGCGGCATGAGGGGGTTGCGCGGCCCGGCAGTGACAGACCCGACGGAGCCGACTTGTACGACTTCAGACGTGGTGGTGGTGGTTGGTACGACGCGTTCGGACTGCCGTACGGTTCCGGAGGTGGTGGTGGTGGTGGTGGTGGTAGTGGTGGGAGCGGGCACGGCGAGCTCGGCCTGCCTCAGCGCCGCTTGTTGTTGTCTCTGCTGTTTGAGGTGCTGCTGGTGGCTCAGCTGGTGGTTCGAAGCCCGGCTAACCGCCCCGCTACCATCACCCACCATCGTGGCTTGGGCCTTGGCCTTGGCCTTGGCTTTAGCCTTGGCTTTGGCTTTCGCCTTGGCTTTTGCTTTTGCTTTGGCCGCTGCCTTGGCTGCCTTGGCCGCCTTGGCATCCGCCGCCGCCGCCGCCGCCGCCGCCGCGCTCAGTTCCTCCGCCGCTGACGAGGCGGCGCCGCCACCGGCACCCGTACCGTCCTCTCCACGGCCAAAGACACCTCCCTCGCCGCCGCCGCCCCCGCCCCGCTGAGACAAGGCCGGTGCTACCGCCGCCGGCGCCCCCCGCCACAACGGCAGCGCGACAGCCCCAGCGCTGCTCGCCAGGAGGTGCTGCAGGGGGACCTTGGGGGCGGGTGGCGGGAGCCGGAGTCCCGGTGGGGGCGGCTCAGTGGCTCCGAAACCGGAGGCCAGCTCCACCAGCAGCGCCCCCAGCACCCAATTGACCTCCACCTGATGGGGGGGGGGCGAGGGGGGAAGGGGGGGAAGAGGGGGTTTGATAAGAGGGGGGAAGAGGGGGGAAGAGGGAGGGGTTCTAGGGGTTTTGCGATGTCGGGGGCTGCGGGGAACTCCCTGTGTGCAGTTCCGCTAGGGGGCGCTGCGGCCCTGGGTGGACCCCTGGGCGGCAAACCTTCGCGGAGGGAAGCCCTGCCCCCCCCCTGCACCTGCCCCCCTGGCACCTGCTCCTTGTGCCAACCACCAACCAACCGCCCCGTTCCGTCCAAGGCCGGCGGCAGAAAACCACGTCCCCTTCCCATCCCTGGACTCTCTCTGCCTCCCCCTCGGTTTGTCGGCCGTGGATTCGCGGATCCTCTTATACCCCCCCCCCATGCCCTGCCGTACATGTGAGCCGTCGGGGCGCTGTACGAAGTTGGAGAAGCGCAGGTGCGCGGCTTCTTTGGGCCCTACGTGGAAGCCCTACAGGGAGGGGCGGGCAGGGAAGGGGGGTAAGGAAGGAAGGGGTGGGCGGGAGATGAAGGGGGGGGGAGGTTGGCTGTCAGAGGGAGCGCAGGGGCCGGGTCCCGCCCGCCGGTCTTTGCCCCTCTCCTCTCCTCTCCCGGCCGTAAAACCCTAAAACACACACGCCCATAGTGCATCTCGCGGCGGCATAGTAGTTACTATCGTACTACGGCGCTAGCCCGCCGTATGTACGGCGGAAGGGGATTCGCTGCACGCCTTGAAGGGGGCCGGCCTTGGGCCTTATGGTCACCAACCACATCGCCGACAAAGGGAGCAATCGCCCTCCCCTCCCCCCTCCTACCCACCAGGCGCAGCAGCGAGTGTATGTATGCCGAGCCGAAGCACACCTTGAGGACGTGGTCCTCACTCACGCCTGCGTGCGGGGTGGCGCGGGGGTGGGGGGATGAAGGGTGTGTTTTGCATCGGTGGCAGGTAAGGAAAAACACACACCTTCGAGCGCTCCATCCACCCACGCCAGGAAGCCCAACCCCCCCTGACGGGCGGGGCATGTGGGTGCACCGTACGGCAACGATCTGGGTCTTGCAACCACAAGAGCGCTACCAGGAACATCACCTACCCGAACCCCCGGCCCCCCTGCAGAGCAGCAGCACCTTAAGAGACGCGCCGTACCGGGCACCGGCGCGCAGCTGTGGCCGCCCCACTCACGGGCACCAGGTGACACGTGGGATAAAAACACACATACACGCGCCCCCCCACCCCTCTTTTTTTATTTTTTTATTTTTTTATTCCTCGAAACCCCTCAAGAGCCCGGCTACCCCCACGCAGGCAAGCACCGCATACCCCCCCCGCCCCTCCCTCCGGTATCACCCCCCCACACACAAACACACCCCCTTCCTCACCTTTCCCAAGAACCAGCTCCTGTTCCACATCGCTCCAGGGGCGGGAGCAGAACCGCGAGCCCGCCTCTTTGAGGGCCTCCATGGAGGCGTTGGGGGGGAGGCCCAGGCGCTGCGGAGGCGCCAGTCCAGGGAGGGGGCGAAGGAGGGGTGACAAAAACAAGGGGGGGTGAAGGGGGGGGTGAGGGAGAGGAGGGGGTACGGCAGGCTTACGGCGGAACGGTGATGGGAGCATGGGATCTGTAGCACCGAGAGTGGGTGGGGTGGGGGTGGGGTTACAGGTAAAGAACCGGGGGTGGGGGTGGGGGGGGTGGTAGGTCGAGTGCCTACCCCGGCTGGGTGGGGGTGGGGTGCAAGGAGCGGGGCACGTAATACCCACACTGGAGACGCGTGCTCCAGCCTTCCTTTCCCGCGAAGTTATGCCCTGGCCTCCCTGCCTTGCACCCACCATCACTGCAACCTCCCCCAACACCCCCAACACCCCCCCCCCACACACACACATACACACCCTCGGCTTCCCGCTCCGCGGGCTTTCCTCCCACCCCCCCAGTAACCGGTTCCTTTCTGTACACCACCACCCCCCCGCCCAAAACACACACACACACCGCCCCACCTCCATCGTGTAATGGAAGCTCTCCGTGGCCATGATGAGATAATCATCGGGTCCGGATCCAGATCCGGATCCGGCCAGGGCTGCTCCGCCGTACCCTCCCAGCCCCTCCGGCGCCAGTAGCGGCAGATACTCCCCTCCGATGGAGCAGCGCGCGAAGTCGCAGCCGCCGGGAGCCACCACGGTGATCAGCCGCTCAGCCAGGGATGCGCACTCGTCGAAGGCGCCGCTGCCAGTCACACCCGACTCGAAGGACATGTAGCTGGGTGTGTGTGTATGTGTGTATTTGGGGGTTGTGGGGGAGGGGTTGGGGGGAGGTTGTGGGGGAGGTCAGGGAGGAACCCCCGTGGATAGAATAGGGGGTTGGATCGGGAAGGAGGAGGATTTGATGAGAGAAGGTGGTGTGTGTCAGTGTGTGTGGGGGGGGGGGTGCATAAAAAACGGTTACACGACATGGTAGTCTAGCGGCGTGGTGGGTATGGCGGTGGAGGGGGTGGGGGGTGGGGGACGTTTCAGGGGGGTGGGGGGTGGGGGGTGGGGGGTGGCTGACAGGGTTGTGTGCGGTTTCTGTGCCCCCCTCCCCCAACACGGGTACCCCCCCTCATAACCCCCCCCCATAACCCCCCCCCATAACCCCCCCTCATAACCCCCCCCTCATAACCCCCCCTCATACCCCCCCCTCATACCCCCCCCTCGTACCCCGGGTGGAGGCAGGGGTCGGTTGCGTTCTCGCCCCCCTGCTGCACAAGCATGGCCTCGCGGAACCAGGCCACCTGCTCCAGGGGAGAGTGAAGGGGAGGGGGGAGCGGGGGGGAGGGGGAAGATGTGTTTTCAGGGGTTAGCGCAGTGGCAGTACGAGTGCTTGCGGCGGCAGCAGCAGCAGCAGCAACGGTGGCAGCAACGGAAGCGGTCGCCCAGCGTGGCAGTAGCAATCTAGCAATGGCAGCAGCGGCAGATGGCAGCGGGAGATGGCCGCGGCAGTAGCAGCGGCAGCAGCAGCGGCAGTAATGGCTCCCACCTGGAGGCCGTACCCCAGGAAACTGTGTGTATAGAGCGGCCGGTCCACACCTTCGGGGGGGGAGTGGAGGGGGGTCGCGAGAACGTTTGAAACGACACAGTAAACCAAAAGAGAGGGGAAAGGGAGGGATTGTTGGAGGGCGAGGTGAGGGGGCATTGGCAATCGTTCTTCATTCGACTTCATCAACGAAATGCTCCGCTTCCATTATTCCCTCTTCCCCCCCCCCTCCCCTCTCCCCCTCTCCCCTCTAGTATTCTCGTTACTCCCCTCTCAACCCGTGCCCCCTCTCCCCCTCGTCCCCTCTCCCCCAACCCCTTTCCCCCCCCCCCGGGGGTGTCCGCCGACCATGCGCCAACTATCCTGTCTATTTCGCGTCAACGGTTTTCACCCCCCCCCCCCTTCCCACCCACCCGGCAGCTTGAGGCGATGGCCCATGCCCCCGGGCAGCTCCTCCCAGGGCATCAGTGTCAGCTGCGACAGAACATCCGAACGCGGGGGCCGGGGGGGGGGGGCGGGGGGAGGGGTTATAGGGGAAACTCGCGAAGGGAGGGGGGAGGGGGCTACTTAACGCTCATCACGGCAGTCTAGCCAAGAGGAACGGTGACGGCATGGCGCGGCTCCAAAACCGCCGCCCCCCCTTGCCATCCCAGTCCGACCAGCCCTGAACCCCAACCGGGGACGTGCTCCCCCCCCACACCCGTTTCTCCGTCATACGCGTTGCACGTCACCGCGCTTTCGCTTATCCTTTTTTTATTTCTTTTCTTTTACACAGCTCCGACAGGCCGCCTCCACAGGTTTACCGGTAGTCCGTCCCAGTGCTCCAGCATGCGCCCACAAACTAGCTGTCCGCCGACCATGCATGTGCCAACTATCCAGTCCCCTCGCGTAAAACGGTTTTTACCCCCCCCCCCAATACACACAAACACACACCTGCATGGACGCCCCCCCAAGCTCCAGTACGGCGTGGGTCGTGGCGGCGGCCCGACCCGCCAGGGCCGCCGGGTCTCGCTGGCGGGGACTGGTGGCTTGCTCCTTGGCTAGGGCCTGGCAGGGGGTCCGGGGGCGGGGGTTGAAGGGGGGCGGTTGGGGGGTGGGGTTTTAAGAGAATTCGCGAATCCACGGCCGACAAACCGAGGGGTTGGGGGTTGGGGGCGGGGGACTGGGGGCGGAAAGGGAAGGCCTTGGAGGAGGTTGTGAGGGCGGGAGGTTCAGGGTATTGCATGTTGTCCGCCACCCCCCACCTCCTGAACCCTAAACCCCCCACCTCCTAAACCCTAAACTGTCCCGCCACCCGCCCTCCGAAAACCCGCTGGCTCCCCCGGCTCCCCTCAGCCTCTATACGACACGACACGCACCTCCCAGACAGCAACCCATCCCTTCCCCGGCCTCCAGTCCCCAGCACGCCTCACCACCCGCCACCCGATACCCCACACCACCTCTTCCCCCCTTGGAGCCCCACCTGCCAGCCTGCTACCCCCCCCTGGAGCCCCACCTGCAGCCTGCTACCCCCCCCCTGGAGCCCCACCTGCAGCCTGCTACCCCCCCCCTGGAGCCCCACCTGCAGCCTGCTCCCCCCCCTGGAGCCCCACCTGCAGCCTGCTCCCCCCCCCTGGAGCCCCACCTGCAGCCTGCTTCCCCCCCCTGGAGCCCCACCTGCAGCCTGCTTCCCCCCCCTGGAGCCCCACCTGCAGCCTGCCTGCCGCGTAGTTGATCCCCGCCCACGCGAACATCCCCTCCTCGGCGCCCGACAGCACCCGGGCCCACTCCACCCTGAAGGCGAAGCCGCTGGCCGCCAGCAGCCTCCTTGCGGCGTCCAGCACCGCCTCGCACTGCTCGGGCGGCAGCATGCGAAGGCCCGCGGTGGCTAGCAGCCGAATGGGGGTGGCGGCGTGCAGGGACGCAGGCACCTGGAGGTAGGTGTATGAGGTTGGGGAGGGGCGAATGAGAGGAAAAACTCGTGTACGACGAAAACACCGTTTGGGGGGGAGGGTAAATCATATCCGTGAATCCACGGCGGGGAGGGGGGGTATGAGAGGAGACCCCTGAGGGTGTCTGTGTGTATGTGGGGGGGAGAGAACCGGTTGATATGACGTAATGGGCGAGGGGAAGGAATGACTGGCCGGGTTGAGGGGGGCGGGCGGCGCAGGGGGGGGAGGGGGGGCAATGCAATGGATGATCTGGAAACAGAGGAGTGGTGGTGAAGGTGCTACCCGAGGGGAGGGGAGTTGTTCCCAGCTGGGGGGCTAGGGTGCATGCTGAGGGGGGTGGGAGCAAGCGCGTTGGTCGGCACTGGAGGGGTGGAACAACCGACCAGAGGAAGGTTCTGGAACTTCTTTTCTCTGGCTGCATGCTGGAGAGCTTGATTTGGGGGAAATCCTTTTTGGAGCTGCATGCCCCCGCGCGGGGGGAAATGGATGTGTGGCGGGAAGGCTGAGGAAGGGAGGAGCAGGCTCCCATTGCAAGTCCTCCCCTTCCCTCTCCCGCCTTGCCCTCCTCCCTCCCTTCCCCATCCGATCCACTTGCCGGTCTTCCTCCCTCTCTCCCCCGGCCCCCCGGTGCTCTTTTGTAACCCCGCCCCTCCCTTTCGGGCATCCACGGGTCTCCCTCGAAGCCCCTCCGGGACCACCGCCGATACACAGCCGCACACGCACCTGCTCCTGCGCGAATTTGATGAGCGGGTGTAGCGACCCCTCCACGCCCTCCCCGTCGGGCGCAAACCGAGACAGCCCCGGCGTTACCCGCTGCACCAGCCCCGGCAGCCGTACCACGGGGTACTGCACCGCGGGACGAGCAGCTTCGCGATAGCCGTACACGTGGATCCGACTCCCGGAGCTGCCCGCGTCGATGAGTACGGCGTAACGCTCCGACCCGGCAGCTGCTGCTACTGCTGCTGCTTTACCGCCGGGGTTTGTGTTGGAGGCGGCCTGGCCGTCAGAGCCCAAGCCCGATGACGTCATCAGGTCCGGGCCCTGCTGCTGCTGCTGCTGCCGCGATAGGCGAGTCCACCAGGGCCCTATGGTGGCCTGGGTACGGCAGGCGGAGGTGGGAAGGTGGGAGCGGGGGAGCGGGGGACCCACCGGGAGGCGGGGGGTTACGGCGCATCGAGCGATAAGGGGGAGGGCGGGCGGGGGGCACGGTTTTTTGGTTGTGATTAGCAGGCTGGGTGGGCGACCAACGGGGGTTATGACGGATGCGGGGTGGCGAGGCGGGCATTGGGTGTCGATTTGGCCGGTAAGGGACGCGGGGAGGAAGGGCGTGGCGGTGTGGCCAGTACGTGCGCGGAAGGGCGAGGGGTGCCAAAGCTGGCGCCGGCTGAGCGATGCGAACAGACGCAAGCGGCGCGTCACACCATCTCCAGGCTTAATTATTCGCGCGTGCAGGTGGTGCTCACCTGGCCATGGGAATTGTAACCGGTATACCATGCGCCGACCAGTAATGCAGTCGTGGTGGCCGACAGTGCCACCATAACAAGCACAACACGCGGCGAGGCGTACATTGTAACTGTCACTTGCTGTCCCCAAAGGCGCTACGCGAGGCTGGCGCCCCTAAGTTAGCAACCTGCAACGCTCCAGGTCCGGTAATGCCGTAACCAACACATTGATAAAGCATCTCACCTAATCCTAACGATACGCACTACTGTGCTCAACCTGAGCAAACATTTTGGTCCGTCGTAACTCGTATAAGAGTATTTTGTGCGGAAGTACGACGCGCTGTACGTAAAACTTTCCTGATGCGACGAGGACACTTGAATATTGGATAATATGTTCCATAGCCTCCGTTTGTGGCGTCCGACATCAAAGCTGCTCCAGGCACTAATCCGGATTCCGGACCTCCAGACAACTGCTTGTGGCGGGCTTGACCGCAATTTCTCGGCTTGCATCGGCGCGCATCATGCATCGACAACTAGGTCTTTGCCCCTTAGCTGAGCGTACACTGGTTAGGCGACCACAGCGCGTACTCGTCACGACTAGGGCTTGGCGTTCGTCACCGGAAGCCTGTGCCAGGCGCTCCACGCCTCGGAGCCTCCAGCTACAACACCTCACGCATGAACTCGTTATCACCCTCGCACTCCCAGCGGAGCCTTCCGCCAGTGACCTGCAGCGCTGGAGTCGCAACATCGATGTCCTCCACGATGTGCACGGCGCCGCGGGCGCCGAGCGCGTCCGCAACGCTGTGCTAGCCAACCCCTCCATTCTCGCGGCGGACCTTGAGCTATGGTAGGTACGGCGTGGGGCTGACCCTGCGGAGGGTGTGGCTACGGGCCTCGGCCATGGATCCCGACCGCGGGACACCGCCTCGCCCCACCCATTCCCCTCAATATTTGCCCCCACCCCCCCCACACACCCCAACACATACCTGCGCCCGCCTCTTACCGCACGATCCCGACCGGCCGGGCATGACGTCACCTTCTTGCGCACTGTACCACCCGACGTACACCCACGCACACCCACGGCGGCCCCCCCCCCCGCCGGCCTCCCTCGTGGGCCTTATATGGTCCTCCTCAGGCACACCTTCCTCGTCGCCGGCTTCGGCCTGCCGCCCGACTCGTTTGCCAAGCTCGCGACCGACTGCCCGGCGCTGCTGACCCAGGGCGACGTGTTCACCGCCGGCTGCTGCATGTTGTTCTTCAAGAGCATGGGCTGGAGCAACAAGGACATCGCGGGGAGAATCATAGGCGCGTGGGGGCCGGGGCTTTGAGGGAGACCCGCGGATGCGAAATAGGAACCGTTTAGGGAAGACGTTTTTGAGATGCGTGCTGGAGAACTGGGGTGTGGGGACGAAAGACGAAGGGCGGCGGGGACGGGTGGTCCGGGGAGGATCATAGACTGGTGGGGGTGGGCTGCTGACCGGAAGCCTGTTGGTCGGCACTTGAGGGATGAGCACAACCGACGAGGGAAAGGGAAAGGGTTGGGAAACTCGATTGCGAACTTGGCATTGAAAGACACCGGGTGGCACGAGGCAGAGAGGAACCCGTGGGTCAGCGGCCCGGGGCAGAGAGGGACCCGTGGGTGGGGCGGGGGGGACGGGTGGGTGCGGGGGGGGTTTCCGGGTTCTTGGTGGCTGGGACGCACACATGTACTACAGCGTACGGCAAGCTGTGCACGGGGACGTGCACGTCAAATCACGGTTTGACTTCCGGGGAGCCGGCATCCCGGGTGTTGCTTGAGAAGAGCATCGAGTTGACGTGCATACCTCTCCGCCTCCCCCTCCTCCCCCGCGCCAGCTATGCACCAGCTCGAGTAACCGGTTCTTTTCTGCAACCCCCTTCCCTCCCCGCCCTCGCGGATTCTCTTATCACCCACCCACTCCGCGCCCTCAGGCTACTACCCTCAGCTGCTGCTGCTGGACCGGCGGCGGGACATTGACCCCATGGTTCGTTTCCTGGAGCGACTGGACTGCCGGGGGGACAACCTGCGACTGCTGGTGTGGGAGGTGGGCAGGGGGGGAGGAAGGAGTTACAGTAATAGAAGGGGAGGAAGGGAGGAAGGGGTGGGCGAGGAAGCCGGTTGATACCATGTTGGGTAACCCGGGAATGGAGGAACCACTGGGAAACGAGCTTAGGAGACGCGTTTGAGAACTACATGCCGAGGTAGTGCTAGGCGGATGGCCCGCCTTCAAGGTATTAACTACTACGCCCGCCGATGCGGCGGGGCATGGGAGAGGGGGTGAGAGAGGAAGTTTGTTTGACGCGCGTTTGGGGTTGCGGAAGGGGGGCCGCGGGCGCTGTCGTACGCTGTCGTACGCCAGGTGGGTTGCGGCCGGCGGTGCAGAGGGCTGTGTGCGTGTGATGGCGCACCGGCGGTGGTAAGTTGGTACGGCAGGGTGTCGCGAAGTTTGGGAACTGGTGGTAAGGTCCAGGGGGGGCTGCACTGGCTCCCCGTGTCGGGTTGGCTGCGGCGTGAGAGAGGGGGGAAGGGAGCTGGTGTGGTGGGGGACGGACCCACGTGGCCAGCATGTGACGTGGCCCGCCGGCCTCGCCGGCGGATGGACGGATGTTGGTAGCATGTGGACCGCAGGAGGAAGAGGCCGGCGAGTTGCTGGTTTGGGAGCCGCTGGGCGGGAGGCCCGTCGGGAGCCGCTGGGCGGGGCCAGGGCCTCCCTGGACTGCTCTTGGGGGGATTCGAGGAAGACCCGTGGATGCCCGAAGGGGGAGGGGGAGAGAGGCGAGTCATGCGGGAGGTGGGGGGAGTGAGGACGTGGCGGAGCTGACACCCACCCGAGCCCTCCGTGTGTGCCGTGCACATGCGGGAGCACCGCACCCACCCGCCTGCCATATATAGACACACTGCACCACCGACACCACGCGGCCGTGGCTCCCCGTGTGCCTTCCTCGCTCCCAGCTGCTGTCGCTCCCAGCTGCTGTCGCTCCCAGCTGCTGTCGCTCCCAGCTGCTGTCCCCCCTTGCCCTCTTTGTCCGTACGGCAGTTCCCGCGCATCTTCGACAAGGGCTACCGGCGCCACGTGCGCAAGTTCCAGCACCTGGGGGTGTACGGACTGTCGCTACAAGGCGCCGCCGCCAGCTGCGCCGCCGCCAGCCGGCACGGAGAGCTAGACGGCGGCGGCGGCGACGGCGGCGGCGGGGATGGCAGTAGCAGCGGCGGTCTCCAGGTGGGCAGTGTCGCCGCTGCGGCAGTAGCGGCGGGGGACGGGCGCCGCATGGCGGGTGTCTGGAGGAGCGCGCCCGCGCCGGACTGGAGCTGAGAGCGGGTTTGGAAGGACCGGAGCGGGTTTTGAATAAGTCCCCCGATTAATCCAGTGGGACAGGTGTGGGCGTTGCGGCGGTAGAGCAGAGGCAGCAGCAGCGGCTCCGGGATAAGACGGTCTCCCCGGGTCGGAACCAGCTGGAGGGGGTGAGGGTGGTGGGGGCGGGGGTGGGCCGGCACGTATGACGGCACCTAGTGGTCCCGGAGCCGTGTGGTTGTTGGTTTCGCCTTTCCCGAAGACGAGCCCGTACTCCGGGACTGCATGCGACGGGGGGAAGGGGGGACGGACTCGGCTGGTGCTGGTGCTGGTGCTGGTGGGTTGCTATGGGGTGTCGCTACGGCGGCGGTGTGATGCTGCGGTGTGGAAGTGAGGAACGGATGTGCCCAATGTGCCGGGTTGCTGCTTCGTGTGATTGCACCCAGGGGCCTCACATCGAGCCCCGGCTACTATTATTATTTTGGTGACCACGGAAAGGAAGGGGGTAGTCTGCGTGTTCCACTCGTCGGCGCACCTGGCAGCGGTGCAGGCAGTGCTCGTCCCACCGCCCACGTGGCTGCCGTCGCTGCGTCGTCGTCGTCGTACATAGGAAGTGTCAGGTTTGTACAACAGGATAACAACCGTGGGAATAGCCGTTGTAACACTATCACCGGGCGCTCCGGCCTCGGGGCGCGTGCGGTACCGATCGATGTTTGTATAATTAGGTTCCATGATTGCATGGGCAAGGGGTCCAGCCGAGGGTACCGGTAGGGATGTGGTTGGCGGCTTATTGTTGGTAAGCTCGAATTGAGCCCCTGTATGCGCCCCGTTTCGCGGCCGTCAGCGCCCCCTCTCTTACCGCTCCTGCTACAACATTGGCGTAAAGCCTGGCGCTGTGGGCCGCGTGTATCATTTTACTTTTATCTCCTTTGGACGGATGAGGGTGGCCTCGTCTGGCTGTGGTGGCACCCGGCGGTTAATTATGCCATGTGGGGCAGTGTAGAAACACGGGGGGGGGCAGTGTATAAACGTGTATTTTGCCCCGCCACACACCGGACGGTCTTGGGGTTGGTCATGGTGCATGACGGGGCTTGGAGTGTCATCCCAACGAGACATTTATGCGAGCTCCCCACCCTCCCCGGCCATGAGGGTGCCGCCATGAGGCGCCCTGGAGGAGGTGCACGGCTGGTGACGAGTCCGCATGTGTAAATGACAGGAGCTGGCCGCCGTACATGTGCCGACGCGAGTTGGTTCGGGTTACGGGATTCTGTCAGCTCATTCCTCAACTCAGGTGGACTATGGGGTGGGTGTGTCAGTATACCAGTGGCAGCTGGAGCAGCAAAAGACAACGAGCAGGCGCCAATTAGGAGGCATAGTGGGATCGAGCGCTCCGGCCACCACCACAGAAAAACTAGAAAAACGACCTGCATTTTGGACGGCCTCGCTGACCGTGTGCACAAGTCTTCCCTACGATATCCGTGCTAAGTCTTTCGCGTACACTGTTAATACAGAAGCAGTCATAAAGACGTTCGCGCCATTCCTCAAGAGACAAGCTACGGAGCGGTACCGGTACATCCATGCGGTTGCCCATCAGGGCCGTTCCGCAATGCCTGCAGCCTGGCTCTGAGATACGAGGCTGGTGAAATCCATGAACATGAAAATCCACGAGCAACAGCGTGCCTTTCCCACGCCGTGCCTGTCTCTACGTACCAACGAGCCCTTGACCGGGGGGGTGGCGAGAAGACTCTGTTACACGACACAAGGAACGGAGGGCAGGAACTAGCCGGCGAACAGTCGACCCTGGGGGGGTGGGGGAAAGAGGTAAGCCCGTGGGTCGGCACTGGGGAGGGGCGGAGGTTCGCCGCGAACGCCCACTACCACCACCACCGGCTCCACCACCCATCATGGCCTCTGAAGCATGCCCAGGGGGCCCCTGCATTACGTCTTCCTTCCAATCTCAGGATAACCCCCAACTCCTCATCCCCCACCCGGTTCTGACGTTCGTTGGAGCTGCCGGCGGAGGCGCAAAACAAGGCGGCACGCGCTGCCGCGCCGCCGTCATCGGCGGCGGCAGCGACGCCGGCGGCGGCGACGGCGCTGCTGGTGCTCCCCTCCCTGGAGGCGGCAGCGTCAGCGGCGCTGACGCCGCATGGCCTCCGCTGCGTGGTTGCGCTCCACCAACCGCTACTTCGCTTCCAGACTCCCCCCCCAACGGTGGAGACGCGCGTCGCTTCCAAGTTCCAACGTATGGTCGTACCCGTGCAACAAGCAGTCAGGGCGCCAACCTTGCAGCGCAGCTCATCCAGCGGCACGTCACGTCACCGCACACAACCACAACACGAGTTACACAACAAAAGCCTGCAGGCACACGCTGCCGCCGTCAAGCAACCGCCCCGCCGGTCACGTACGGCAGGGCGCCGTAACGTTGCTTAATAAGGCCCGCAGGGCCGCACCTTCAACTGCAATACATCGATGTATACTAGCAATGTGCAATGTGATTTGTGTAAGGAGGATCCGCCGCCTCGCGGTCATCCGCACCGCAGCAGGTGGGCCCAACCACGACGCGTCCAAGAGGGCCCCCTGCCTCCCCCCGAGCGCAACCGCCCGGGCCGAAAAAGAGGCGCTAGCTGCGGTGGTGCGGTCCAACTTCAACACTAAAAGGCACGGTGCTGTATCATACCATACGGTACGGCACCATGATGTTGGCTGCATGACGATGCTGTGTGCTAGGCAAGCTCCTCCTGCGTCGTAGGTCACGGGTCGCAGTCCTGCAGTGCCGCCGCCACACCAGCGGCCTGGCGTGTCGTTGGGCGCGTGTCCCTCCCTGCCGCCGCCTTCCGCCGACGAAATACAAGAATCCATAGCGCCAGGGCTCTCATGTACAGGACTGCGGTGACACCTACCCAACTCCCCCTTTCCTCATGTGCAGTACGGCGGTGACACGTGCCCAGCTCCCCCTTCCCTTATGTACAGAACGGCGGTGACACGTGCCCAGCTCCCCCTTCCCTCAGCCCTCCGTCACGATTTTAGTATTAGTACACACACACACACGCACACAGTGAAAAGGGTAGCGGCGGCGAGAGTCCGCCACCTCCAGTACCCCTGCCATCAGTACCCACAGTATAACGCTAACCACACCCGGGGGCCTCGCCTCCCCAGTACGCACACCCCGCTCACTGCTTCCGATCAGCTTCTCCGCCAGCCGCCTTTCCTTCCTTTACTACTTTAGTCGCTTTCATATCACCTTTTCTTACCGGCTTCGTTGCCTTATCACCTCATCACTACGATTCAGCGGCGCCTCCGCTCCGTCTACTCGCCTCCCGTCTCTTCGGGACCACCATCATCACCGCCTTGGTTTGTCGGCCGTGGATTCGCGGATTCTCCTTTAACCCTCCCCAGTGTGTGAGGGCGGGGAAAGCACCACACGGCCGCGCGCCTCGCCGCGAGTGCTCCCATGCATCAAGCAAGTCGACCAACCACCAACGACCAACCACCAGGTCCGTACATGCCGCCCGTCCAGCCAGCCAGGGTCACCCACCACGCTCGCCACCACCTGCCCCTCCTTGACGCCGCTGCCAGCCCTACCAGCCCCAGCCAGCCAACGGGGCCACACCCACGTCAGCCCGGCCCACGAAACACATCCCAACCTCCCCACCCGATACACCGCGCTCCGTACGAGTACGTCCAGCCCCATTCCGTCCCCAAATCCGCGGCAGCAGGCAAGCCTGGTCCCGGACCTGGCATGCCGCTGTGAGTGCGGACAGCAGCACCGCGGAGTCACCCCCAACTCAGTTCTTCTCCCGCTAGTACCACCCTCCCCCTTGCAAGGGGGGCGGCGCCCACCCACCCACCCCGTTGATGGCCGGGTGGGTGGGTGGGTGCTAAGGAGATTTGGCAAGGAGATAGACCCGGTTACACGACAGTGGAATCGGAGGTCAGAAACGGGTGCCAGGGCGGGGGAGACAGGGCCTTCAGGGGGGCCCCACGCACGCGCGTCTCCTCCGTCACATGCACCGCACGTGGTCCCCAGGATGTAGTTGAAGGCCGCTCGCTGCACGCCGTGGTCCCCCGCCGCTAGGGTGCCGCCCTAGAAGACCTCGCAGCCACCTGCTGCACATGTGTGTTCCCCCCCACACACATGTGTATCTCCGCACACGCAGTGGAGCCCTCCCCCCGCCCTTCAGCCGAATGAAGACCCCGCGAGGTCGTGGCCTGCCGCCGCCCCCCCCCTTGCATGCCGGTTCCTACTCGGCTTCCCAGTCCACGGGCTTTGCTCAACCCCTCGCATGCCGCAAGGGGGCAAGGGGGGAAGACCCGTGGGTCGGCACTCCCGCAAAGGGGCTGGGGTGCGGCGCCACGTCGGTCTCACGTCGGTTCCGGTGGTGGTGGTGGTGGTGGCGGCAGGCGCTACACCCATGCAGAGGGGCGCCCGAGGCGCAAGGGCCAAAAGCCCGAGGGCGGGGGCGGGGGTCACACCCCTCGTGCTAGGCTATCCGACCTGTGAGTGGCAAAGGGGGAGAGCGGGGCGGCGTGGGAGCTGAGCGGGCGACGCGAGGTGGGGTGGGGCGCGGTGGGATTCCCCACGGAGCAGCCACCACTCCCACGCATTCCCTTAAACCCCTCGCCCCCTCTCTTCCGGCACCCTCTTGCCCCTCTTCCTCCGGGTACTCCAAACCCCCCCTCCTGCCCCCCTCTTGCCCCCAACCCCGATTATCTTATTCCCCTCTTCCTCCGGATACTGCAAACCCCAAAGCCCCCCAGGTCTAGCGCCAAACCTGCCCCCCCACCACCAGGCGCCCGCGGCCCCCCCTCCACCACCAGGCGCCCGCGGCCCCCCCCCCACCACCAGGCGCCCGCGGCCCCCCCCCACCACCAGGCGCCTGAAGGTCACGGGAAGGTCCCCAACCCAGTTCTCCAGCATGCATCTCAAAACTTCTGTTTTAAACGTTTTTTCGGACATCCACGGGTTTCCCTCGAACCCACCACCAGGCGCCCCTTCCCTCCCCCCCTCCGCAGCTCAGCCGCCAATCAACTCATCGGCAGCCCTGACCCATCCAACTCTCCTCTGCCCCCCGGCCCCGCCACCAGACCAACTCCTCGATGCAAATCCCTCTTCCAATGCAGCCCCCTCACCTCCCCCTTACCCTCCATTCCTCCCTCCATTCCCTCCCCCCTTACCCTCCATTCCCTCCCCCCACTCCACTCCACCCCACCCAAACCCCCACTCCACTCCACCCAAACCCCAGTCGCTTTCGTTTCGCATGGTTTCTCTCCGACCCCCCCCCCCAAGGTCGCTCACCCCTGGACGCAGCCCGCGACGGCAGCACCGACAGAGCGGGCAGCGCGGTCGTCTGCGGCGAGTCGAAGAAGCTGCTGCCCGAGGGCGACCACAGGGGGACCGGCTCCACAGCAACCGGGTCCGCGGCGGCAGCGGGGCTAGGGGTGGGGGTGGGGGTGGTGCTGGTGGCGGCCTTGTTGGCTGCGGGGCTAGGGGCGGGGGTGGGTTTGCTGCTGGTGGCGGCCTTGTTGGCGGCGGAGTACTGACCGGCGGAGGAGGTGGAGCGGCTGACGGCAGCAGAGGCGGCGGGGTGGCCTGACACGGCGGAGGCGGAGGCTGGGGCGTGGGAGGGGGGTTTGAGGATGGAGCCGGGTTTGCTGCTGCGGGGGGCCTGGGCGGTCGCCGCGGTGTGGGCTGCCAGTGGGGAGCGGCGGGCGGTGCAGGACAGGCGGGAGAGCCGCTCCAGCATACCGGAGGGGCCGCTGCGCCGGGGGGGAGAAGCGGGGGGAGAAGGGGGGGAGGGACGGTGATGAGACGGGGCGGGGACGGCGATGAGCAGAGGGAGGGAGGGAGGGAGGGAGGGAGGAGGGGAGGTTAGCCTTATGCAAACCCGGGTTGACCCTCCCTCACCCCTTCGGTGCGGGGCTGCCGGTTCCCCGCCGCAACATGGCCCCTATGCCCCCTCCCTCCTCTGGCCCACCGCCTCCCCACCCCTGTAATCCCCCCTCTGGCCCACCACCTCCTTACCCCTGTTACCCCCCCTCTGGCCCACCACCTCCTTACCCCTGTTACCCCCCCTCTGGCCCACCACCTCCTTACCCCTGTTACCCCCCCTCTGGCCCACCGCCTCTTCCCTCCTCTGCCCCCTCCTCCCTCTGGTTTCCTGTCCCCCCCCTCGACCCACCACGACATCGCGTCCTCCATGTCCCCCAGCTCCTTCCTCATCGCCCCCAGCTGGCTGCCGACCAAAGAAGCCTGGGGGGGGAGCAGGGCGGGGAGGGGCAGGGCGGGGAGGGGTGGGAGGGGGACGGAAGGGGGCAGGTGTGCTGCAACAAGATAGGGTCCATACGAGTACACAGAACTTCGCTAGGCGGGACCCAAGTACCGCAGCACGGCAGCGGCTCATCGGGGGTTTACCACCCCCCCGGTACTCCTCCCCCCCCGTACTCCTCCCCCCCCCGTACTCCTCCCCCCCCGTACTCCTCCCCCCCCCCCGTACTCCTCCCCCCCCCGTACTCCTCCCCCCCGGGTACTCCCCCCCCCGGTACTCCCCCCCCGGTACTTCTTCCCCCCCGTACTTCCCCCCCCGTACTCCTCCCCCCCAGTGCTCCCCCCTCGGTACTTCTTCCCCCCCGGTACTCCTCCCCCCCCCGGGCACTCCTCCCCCCCAGTGCTCCTCCCTCACCTCCTTCTCCAGCTGGTCCACCTGCCGCTTGTGCGACCGCATTTCATCCACCAGGCGAGGCAGGTAGCGGCTGCTGAGCAGATGGTAGGCGTGCATGACCTGGGGGGGGAAGGGGGGTAGGGGTAGGGGTAGGGGGGGGAGGGGACGAGGGAGGGCCGGGAGAGCGGAGGGGTAGCGAGGAGACCCGGTTAGTTACAAGACATAGGAAACGGAGGGCAGGAACCTACTGGCCCGGGAGAGAGGAGGCCCCCACTCCGTGGTCCGCTGTCTTCCCCCCGACCCAGCAGCTAGCGTGGCGGGAGGCCCCCGCCCCCACCCACGGGTCCTTCTCGCATCCACGGGTCTTCCTCAAAACACCCACCTCATGCAGCTGCTCCGACAGCTGCTCAACCCTCTTCTGCGCATCCAGTTCCTCCCGGACCTCCCTGGAGCGGCGGCGGGCGCAAGGGGGCAGTAGTAGTAAAGCTATGCTTTACGTTCACCTTGGGTAGGCTAGGGGGGATGATCCCCAGAGGGGACGAATCGGGGCAGCGTACGACGGCGTGTAGGTCGCGTGAGGCCCACAGAGGACGGTACAGAGGACGGTACAGAGGACGGTACAGAGGACGGTACAGAGGACGGTACAGAGGACGGTACAGAGGACGGTACAGAGGACGGTACAGAGGTACCGTGGTGGAGGGGCGGGCGTCTGGCAGCCGCGGCGTGAGCAGCATTGTTGTCCTCCGCTCCCGGTCGACGCACCCACCCGTCGCTCGCCTATCCTGCCCCCCCCCCTGCAGCAGCCCCCCAGCAGCCCGCTCACCCGATCATTTTGGCGTGCATCACCGTCCCCCTCAGCTCCTCAAGCGCCTCCTGCGACAAGTCCAGTCCAGCCCAGCCCAGCCAAGTCAAGTCGAGTCGTGGGCGAGCCATCCGTCGCCGTACGGCACACGTGGGCATCCAAACACGGGCGTGGCTGTCGAGGGCTCCGGAGCGCGTCCCCCTTCCTGAGGTCCTTCGGCGCCCACCACCAGTGCATCGGCTTCCTAATAAACGCAGTATCGGCTGTCCTCGCAAACCCCACACGTCCAGCCGCCTACGGGTTTCCTGTCACACACACCCCGCACCAGTGTGGTCCGCCACTTATTGTCGCAATCGCGTCCCTTCCCACCGCAACCTGCCCTCCGCCACCCCCAAACACATACACCCGCTATGGCCCTGCTCTTCTGCCGTTCGCGCTCCTGCCGCTGCACCGATTCGCCCCCCACACACGGGTTTTCCTCGCAACTACCCCCCTCCCGGGTTTCCTCTCATTCCCGCCCCCCCCACCTGCAGCTCCCATCACCGTCTTTCGTATCCTCAACCAAGTCCTCCAGCATGCATCTCCAAAAACGTCTGGTCTACACGGTTTTTTCTCGCACCCACGGGTCTTCCTCGAATCCCACCCACCTGCAGCTCCGCCACCACGTCGCTCCGAGCCTCCGGCTTCGCCTCCCCCTCCTCCCCCTCCTCCTCCACCACCACCGCCCCACCACCCCCGGCGCCGCCCTCTCCGCTGTGGTGCTCCACGGGTGCGGCCATGCCGCCACCGCCGCCGCCAACGACGACCGCACCGGCTGCGGCCCCGAAACCACTCCCGGCCCTGCTGGGGGTTGAGGGGCCGGGGCCGGGGCTGTGTGTTTGCACGCCGCCATCCGCACCGGCGCCACTGCCGCCTCTGATGGTGGGTCCAAACCCGGGGGCGGGCGCAGGGGCGGCAGCGCCGAAGGCGCTGGGCCCTCGGCTATCTGGTCTGCTGGAGGGCGAGGGGCCGCGCTGTCGCGTGCGGGCCGAGGCGGCGCGAAGCATGATGACTCCAGGGGGGAGGATGCTGGCGGTCTGGGGGCGGGAGGTGGTGACGGCGTCGTCGTCGTCGTCGTCGCCTCCGCCGGGCTCGGCGCCTGGGGAGGCGGAGGTGGTCCTGGAGGGCCCGGCGGCGGTGGCGGCGTGCAGCGGTGCCGCCGAGGGAGCCGGCAGCGGCGACAGGGCGAGAAGCGCGGGGGGGCTGGCATCCTGTACGGCAAAGGGGGTGGTATAAAAACCGTATTACGCAACGGCAAAGGGGGGGGGGCATGAAGACCCGGTTACGCGACATGGACAGGACAGCTAGCTGGCGTGTTGTCTTCGGAGACCTAGTTGTGGGCGCATGCTGGAGCATTTGGATTGACTCTACCGGGAGCGGCGGGGGGTGGCGTGAGAACCGTTGACGCGAAAAAGACAGGATAGTTGGCGAACGGCGGAACGGCGGGGAACGGCGGGGGGGAGGGAGAGGGCAGAAACCAACGAAGTCAAGCCCCCTCCGCACACACATCGTGCCATACATCGTGTTGCAATTTCGGGCGTTGGTTTCCGACAGTGCCTGCTCAGCTGGGGGATTGACTCGCATCGTGCAGCGCCTGCTCTCCCATTCCCCCCCCCGCGCTCTAAACCCTAAAACCCTAAACCCTAAAACCCTACGTCTAGCCCCTACCCTCCTACTCACCGCTTGGATGCTCAGCTGCTGCTGCTCCTCCTTCCCCTCCCCCGGCTGCTCCTGCTGCTGCTGCACCGGCTGCTGCTGCTGCGCTGGCGGCGGCGGCGGCGTCGCCGGCAGCACAAACTGCTTCCCTTCCGGCATCAGCAACCTCACCAGCTGCTGGTGCTGCTGGTGCTGCAGCTCCGCCAGCCGCTCCTCCACCTCCTGCGCCGCCCGCTGCTGCGCCGCCTGCTCCGGGTCCTGCCCCAGGCGGCCCAGGCACGCCACCACCCGCCACGCCGCCGCCAGCTGCTCCCGGCTCAGCTCCCCGCCGTGCTGACTCAGCAGCGCCTCCACCTCCTGGTGCCGCAGCTCCTCCCGCAAGCGCACCTGCAGCAGCTCCTCAGAGACCTCGGAAACGGCCTGGCGGGGCCGGGGGGGGGAGGGTTGCAAGGGGGGAAACCGGCGGGGGTGTGTGTGTGTGAGGGAAACCGGCGGGGGGGGGTTGTAAGGGAAACCGGCCCGGGGGGGGGGGGGCGAGGTGGCAGGAAAACGAGGAGGTAGGTGGAGGTAGGGGAGGGAGGGAGGGGTGCAGCGGGGAGGGGGAGAGGAAAGGGGTTTGGTTTGCGTGGGCTGCGCGTGTGGTTTCGGAGCGGGTTGGGAAGTGACGACCCCGCCCGGCCGCTGTAGCGCGCGCGGGAGGGGGTTTGGGTTGGGGGGTGGGGGTGGCATAAAAACCGTTGATGCGACAAGGGTTGTTTTTGGTGGGGGATGTTCTCACCCCTTCCCGGCCCCCACCTGCTTCATGATGGCCTCCAGCTCCTGCACCGTGAGGCAGTGCTGCTCCAGCGCCGCCGCCAGCCGCCGCACCCCCGGGGGCACCTGCGAGGCCGCCGCCGCGGCATGCTTGCGGAGGTACTCCTCCCACACGCCGGAGAAGTTGGCGCCGATGACGGCCACCGGGAGCGCGATGGACAGGATGCCTTTGGGGGGGTGTATAAAAACCGTTTTACGCAACGGAACAGGATAGTTGGTGCATGCATTTGGGGGGGGGGTTCGAGGGAAACCCGTGGATGTCCGAAAAAATTGGGGGTGGGGGGGCGGCGGCGAGAAGACCCGGTGGCGTGACATAGGGGGTAAGGGTTTAGGGTTGAAAGTTTAGGGTTTAGGGTTGAAAGTTTAGGTTTAGGGTTGAAAGTTTAGGTTTAGGGTTGAAAGCTTAGGGTTTAGGGTTGAAAGTTTAGGTTTAGGGTTGAAAGCTTAGGGTTTAGGGTGGGGCGTGAGTGGTTCACGTGCGGCGTGAGACTGGTGGGTGGGCGGCTAGGAGGTGGCTGGGTAGGCGGTTTGGTAGGGTATGGGGGTAGAAGATAATCTCTCCTCTCCTTAACTAGCGCTTGCTTATCCCTTGGCTGCTGACCCACGGGTCTCCCCCCAACCCTCCCCTCGCGACGCGCTCACCGAGCACCATGGTGGTCATCGCTATGACCCGGCCGCCCGCGCTGACTGGCACCACGTCGCCGTACCCCACAGTCATGAGCGTCACGATGGCCCACCTGGGGGGGTTTGGGGGGGGTGCAATAAAAGAACCGGTAACGCGACTGGGGAAATGTAGTGGGTGCACCTGGGGGGGGGGGCGAGAAGACCCGGTTACATGACATGACATTGCGGGGGGTGGCGTGAAAACCGTTGACACGAAAAAGACAGGATAGTGGGCGCACGGTCGGCGGACAGCGAGGATGTGAGCGGGGGGGGGGGGTACAGAAAAGGACAGGTTACGTGACATTGCGGGGGTTGGGGGGTTACAGAAAAGAACCGGTAACGCGACATGGGAAGTTCAGTGTGTGCACAGGCTTCGGACACCTGGGGACGCGCGCATGCTACTGGACCTGGCGAGGGTGGGGTGGGGGTGCGAGAAGACCCGGTTACATGACATTGTGGGGGGGGGCAAGGGGGGAAGGGGGGGTTTGACGGCAGGGGGCAAGGGGGGAGGATTCCCATTGGCCGGGGATGACGGGGCAAGGGGGGTGGGTGACGCGGTGGGTGGGCAGGGGGTGGGACAAGCGGGGCCAGGGGGGGGAGATGGGGGGGGGCCAGGGGGGGGGATAAGCGGGGCCAACTCCCCACCCGCCACGCCGTGACGCTAGCCGGGTTAAGTAAACACACAACACGACAACTGACAACCGTTTCCAACCGCAAAGAGGGCCCTCGGGTCAGTGGCCCTCCCCGCCCCCCGGCGCTCCCCGACCCGGCCCACCCACCAGAAGCCCGCGGGGATGCTCTCGAAGGGGCTGGGGATCGGGTTGCCGTCGGCGGTGAAGTACTTTTCATTGTCGCGGACGTAGTACCCGAGCGCCTCGTCGTACGAGCCTTTCGTCGTACACGCAGTTGGAGTGGACGAGCAAGCGCCGAAGGTTCGCGTGGCGGGGGTTCAGGCGCAGGCGCAGAGAAGGGCGCGTGGGGGGGGGGAAGAGAGGCTCAAACATCAAGCGCGGGCTCGACGTTCGTCCTTACCATTCCTGGTGTGTCAGTTCACCGCTGTATCCTCTACCCCCTCACGTCCTCAGCATTCCTCTTCCCCCGGATCCTCCTCCTCCTCCTCCAGCCCCCCCCCCACCCCCCCCCCACCCCTCTCCACGGGTTTCCCTCGAACCCCTCTCGCGGGGTTTCCTTGCAGCTGCCCCCCAAACCCAAACCCCGCCCCCCTCCTCTCGCGGGGGTTTCCTTGCAGCTGCCCCCCAAACCCAAACCCCGCCCCCCTCCTCTCGCGGGGTTTCCTTGCAGCTGCCCCCCAAACCCAAACCCCGCCCCCCTCTCACCCCTCTCCGCGAAGAACATGAGCGTGGCCGCCACCACCACAATGACCGACACGAAGAACGTCATGAGCACCAGCATGTCCAGGGACAGAACCAGGGTCCGAACAACCAGAGAGAGCTTCTCGTACCTGAGGACGCGCGGGGAGGGATTCGAGGAAGACGCGCGGGGAGGGGGGTCAGGGGTGGGGGTGGGGCAGGAGGCGAGCGGGGTCGAGAGGAGGGAGGCCGGAAGGGGGGAAGGGGGAGAGGGCGGCTCAGGCAGGCAGGCAGACGGACATCACGCCTTGCGTGCTGCGCTGTGGCAGCGACGCGGAGCACGCAGAGCACGCGTGGATGGCCGCGGCTGAAGACACAGCGCGGGCAGCACGCGCAGCGCGCGCAGCACGCACAGCACACGTGGGTGGCCGCCGCTGAAGACAGCACGCGCAGCACGCAGCCGTGTCGCGGCGCACCTGGAGCCCAGCTTGAGCATGCGGAAGACGCGCATCAGGCGCAGGACCCGGAACACGGCGGTACCCTGCGGGGGAGGGGGGGGGTCGAGGAAGGCCCGTGGCGCGAGGAAAAACCGTTTGGAACAGACGTACTAAGATGCATGCTGGAGAACTGGGTTGGGGAGACGAAAGACGAAGGAGGGGGGGAGGGGGCCCCGGGGGGTTACAGAAAGAACAGGTTATTCGACATAGGAACTGGGTGCCACCGGGGGGGTTGCGGGTGCTTGGTGCTGGGGTGGGGTGGTTCGGGCCTCAGCCAGTTAGGGAGCGAAGTCAAGGCGGGAGGGGGAGCGCGAGAAGACCCGGCCGGGGGTGTTAGCAAAGAGAGCTCGTCGGACACGACATAGGAAGAAAGAGCTAGGAAAGGATTCAGTCTATCCCCCAACCAGCAGGACGCACCTGCACTCCGCTGTCGCTGAGCGCCAGCTGCACGTACCATGGCACGACTGCCACCAGGTCGATGATGCTGAGGGGCTTGATCACGAAGCGGGGGATGGACTCGCAGCTGATGAGCCTGGCCGCGGCGAGCAGGGGGGCCCCCGTGTGAGGCCAGGGATGCGTGTTAATCGCGGCGAGCAGGGGGGTTACAATAAAAGTACCGGTAACGCGACTGGGGAAATGTAGCGGAAATGTAGTGGGTGCATAGCCTTCGGATACCGGGACGCGGCGAGGAGGCGGGGCCCGTGTACGACGAGGGAGGCGTTAATTGCGGCGTGTTTCGGAGCAGGAAGGAGGGGGACGCAGCCCAGCGCGCCCTCCTCTCCCCGTCCGAGCTCCATTTCCTAACCACCCCTTCCCCCCAACCCACTTGAGCAGGTATTCCGCCATAAAAATCTGCACCGTGACCGCCTCAATGACGACGAAGGTGCGGTGCGCCTGGGGGCTCCGGTCCTCCTGGTAGGCGGGGAGCGTCTCCAGGCAGAACCCCACGGTGGACACAACGATGGTGGCAACAATCTGGGGGGGGGGGGGGGGGCAGAAAAGGACCGGTTACTCGGGGTTTCGAGGAAGACTGAGCGCGGGGGGGGGCTGGTGCACGATGACTCGGTTACTCGACGTGGGAAGTGTAGCTGGCGCATAGGCGGGGATGGGGGCGAGAAGACCCGGTTACACGACATAGGAGACGGAGGACAGAAACTAGGGGGGAGAACAGAGGGAGCTCATGGGTATACAAATGGAGGGAAATGTGGGTAGTCGGGGGCGGGGGAGTGCGGGTCGGAGCGGTGGCTTGGAGGCGGAGGGAGTTGGCGGTCGGAGAGACGTCTCAAGCACGAAGGCAGGCAGGCAGGCAGGAGGGCAGGCAGGCAGGCGGCGGCGTTCTGGGCCTGGGTATCGTTCTTGGTCGCTAGGCGGCTTCGCCGATGCCACGGCCCACCAGCTTCAGGACGACACAGCAGGCCGATCCCAGGCCTGCCCGTATATGCAATTTGGCGGGAAACTGTTGCTCCCCTGGCGGAAAAACACAATCCCACCTTCCCCTGGCGGGAGCCCGCTCCTCCCACCGCCAAGGCCCGCCAGGATGTGGGCCTCTGCGCCGCGACCCAGGTCCCTACAGCCCCGCACCGACGCTCTGAATGGTCGGGTCGGAGACTGCAGCTTGCCTTTCCTACTGTAGTGGGAGGCGGGTAGAGAGCCGGGCCTCCACCCCCCTCACCCCCTCTCCCCCCGCCCGTCAGCCCTCCACCCATCGCGCGCCTCCCCGCACCCCCACCGCCCTGCACGGTTTTTTCTGGCATCCACGGGTCTTCCTCGAAACACCTCCCTGCATCTCCAAACGTCTATCCTAAGAGGTTCTTCCTCTCCTACACGGGTTTTCCTTGCAGCCCCGCACCCGCACCAAGACTGAGACGCAGTGCGCCGCCAGCGAGTGGTCCGGCTCCGTCATCAGCTTCCACAGAGCCAGGCGCTGCGCGTTGATGCTGCGGCGGCGGAGGGGAACGGATGCGGGGTGGCGGATGAGGAGTCGGACGGGGGAAGGGGTTGCCGCCGGGTGGAGTCGATGGTGGCGGTGGGAGGGATGAGTGCTGCATCATGCGGGAAGGTGACATCTCGCTAGCCCACTTCCATCGCCCCCCTCCGGGTTTTTCCCCGCCCCTCCGGGTTTCCCCTCCAGGTTATCTCGACCTTCCCCCGTCCCCTCGGGTTTCCTTGACTCCCCCACACTCCGCCACCCCCCAGTGATCACCACCTACAGTGACTTCCAGTCGTCCGCCTGCAGTGCGGCTGCCTCCACCCGCTCCCGCTCCCTGATGTTCGGAGGCAGCGTCTGGCCGTACTTGTCCACGTTGAGCCAGAGGCGGGTGGGGAGGCTCAGCAGGGCTGGCCAGGGCAAGGGGGGTGGCGAGAAGACCCGGGCAAGGGGGGTGGCGAGAAGACCCGGGCAAAAGGGGGGGGGCACTCATCAAACTGCTCCCACGTACCGGTGGAGCCTGGGGCGTCATGTGGCCCCCACCGGCTTTCCGCGCTAACCGCGCCCCCCCCCCCCGCAACCCCCCCAAAACAGAGCAGCATCTGCTCGACTTTGCCCCACATCCAGCCCCGCTCCTTCCTGCCTCTCATCCCGCCGCCTCCATACACACATACACGCAGCCGCCCCGGCACCCGGCACCCCCCACCGCGGCCGGTTTCCTCAGCCCGGCCTTCCCCCCCGGCTTTTCGCCCCTCCCCGCGGCCGGTGTTGTCCCCTCCCCGGTTTCCTCGCCCCTCCCCCTCGCCCGGTTTCCTCGCTCCTGCCCCCCCCCCGTCTCCTCGCCCCTCACTCACGGACGATGCTCGCCCTCGCGTCCAGCTCCTGCTGCGCCTCCAGAGCCCTCCCCCTCAACGGGACGACCTGCATCGTGTGCGGAGGGCCCGGTAGCTTCAGTCCGCGGTAAGCCGTGGGGGGTGGTTTCAGTTGTCCCATGGGCCAAATTTCAGTTGCCCCGTGGGCCACTTTCAGTTGTCCCATGGGCCGCTTTCAGTTGTCCCATGGGCAGCTTTCAGATGTCCCATGGGCAGCTTTCAGATGTCCCATGGGCAGCTTTCAGTTGTCCCGTGGGCCAGCGTTCAGTTGTCCCGTGGGCCACTTTCAGTAGCTGTTAGGGTAGCTTCAGTCGCTCGTACGGTAACTTCAGCCGCTCGTGGGGCCGCAGTCCCACCTGCGTCCTCCTAGCTGAGGCCGGGGGCGACCAGCCGCGAGCTGCGGGCACGTGGCCCTTGCCGCCGCTGCTGGACGCGGGACGGCCCGAGATGGAGAGAGGCCGCAGCAGGACCGGGGGGGGCTGCTGGGCGGGGGGCTGCTGGGGGGGAGGCTGGGCGGGGGGCTGAGCCGGGGGCTGGGCAGGGGGCTGGTGGGCGGGGGACTGCTGGGCCGGGGGCTGGGCAGGGGACTGCTGGGCGGGGGACTGCTTGGCGGAGGGCTTTGCTGGGGGCTGCGGGCGGGTCTGGGAGGCGAGCTGGGCGGTGCGCTGGGTGAAGGTGGAGGGCTCCGCAAGTCCGACGCTGGCTGCTGGCGGCTTGGGGGCCTTGAATGACGGCCGGGCTGACAGAATCACCGGGGCAGGCCCCGGGGTGTCACGGTCGGGGGCGGGGGGGCCGGCATCGGCGGAGAAGGACTGCAAGGCCGCCTCAGGGTCCACCCTGGGTGAACCCAGCTTGGGCGAGTCCAGGGCACCGGGCGGGGGGGCCGCTGGGCTGCTGCGACCAGAGCCGGCGGCGCCTGGGGGAGAGGAGGGTATGGCCGCATGGACGTAGGGGGGGGGTATGACGAGAGGGACGCGGAGAGGGACGCGGAGAGGGGGGCGGGGGGGGGTTGGCAGGGGGATGCGCAGGAGCGGGCGGGGACTACCAGGGGAGGCGGATGATTGCAAGGATGTTGGGGGTCACCGTCAGTGCCCTGGGCATCGTACGTACGCCCCGAGCGCCGCTGAGTCAAACACCGCTAGAAGGGGGATGGACAGGTGCAGGATGCGGGGTAGGCAAGGGCGCGTCCGAGCGCACCTGCTGATGGCACATCGAAAACAAGGCTGTCGAGCTTTGGATCCTCACGAACGCTGTTCTGGCTGCTCTCCAGAGGGGCCGGCTGTTGTGGCGAAGGCGGGGCAAGGTTTGTCAGCTGCAAGTCACTGCATGTCACCCCACGTTGACCCGTGCGTAACGCCTTGTAAACGATATACTGCAATAGGCACCACATACCAGTTCCGAAGACGATTGCCTTTGCTGTGGTATCTGCTGCGGCTGGAGATGCTCCATTTCCTGGCTCCGGTCGCGTTCGACGCGTGTGGCGCCCGGGCAGGTATTAATTATTGTAAGCTCACCAGCTCGTTACCTAACGAAATAGACGCGATTGCATAACAGCTCCCCAACCGAGGCTAAAAACAGCTAGGGGCATGTTATTCACCGCCGCCCACGTACAGTGAAAAACATAACCAAACATAAGGTACTCATATATACTATAATTGCGCTGGATTCACCAGGTAGCACGTCTGCTCTTCAACAGTATAACCTATGCCATTCTGGGACAACCAAGGCTACACGCTGTGAGACAATGCGTGGAACCATAGTAGTTAAGGGTATTCACGAATTGACCGCCTTTGGGCTTTTCAGGAGTTTGGCTGTGTTGTTTTCCTGTCCGGTGCACACGATTGTACGGCGCGCGGGAGAGGTTGGCAAGACATTACCGAGTAACTGGACTGCGTGATACCTTAATAGTGATAGGTTATATGGTTTAGTATAGACTTCCGCTGAGAGGTAGACGGGTTTACGCCTCGCGCCAGCAAATTGCTCCTCTTCCCGTTCCCGGCGTCGTGGGCACCGGTTACTGGTAGTCTCCATCAATGACATATTGCGCGTTCAATTCGTAACTGAACACTTTCATCGTCGTGGGGATGACGCGAAGCTGAGCCGCCACGGCGACGCCGACATGGCCAACACGCCGCGAAGCCTGACAGGACACAAGGTAACCTATTCGATGCACACACCTATACCCCTCCGAAATGCCCCCTGCCCGGTATTCCCCTGTCGGCCAGCCGGCTCCAAAATAAAAAGGTCCCAACCCAACCGCACTGAGCTCCTCCCCTGCCGCAACCCCATGCGCCTCGAACATCCTAACCCCCCCCCCCTCAACTCTCCCCTAGATCCAACAGACCGCACCACCTTTTTGAATGCCGGCGCTGTCAAGCGCCGCGTTGCCGGCCACCCCCTACCCCGCGGGGCCCCCGCCGCCGCTGCGACGCTCACCACCACCCCCGCCTCCACCACCGCCGGTCGCAGCTTACCACCGGACGACCGAGCACTGCGCTAAGCGCCGCTGCATCCGAACCTCCTGCGCGGCGCCTCCTCCCGCCGGTGTCGGCCTTGGCGTGCGCAGACCGGGCGATGCGGCTGCCGCCAGCGGCTCAAGCGCATCTGGAGGCCTCAGCGGCGGCGGTGGTGCTGACGGCGGGGGCGCGGAGCTACGGCTGCCTGCCCTGGATGAGCTGCGGGGCCGCCGCCGCCGCCTGCCCCGCCGACACTCAGGCGCTCAGCCGCCAGCTGGCGCTGGCGGTCCGGACCAGGAGGGAGGCCAGGGCCGGCAGCTCGAGTTGGAGTCGATGACACCGCTGCCACCCATGTCACTGCTGCAGCAACAGCAGCAGCAGCAAGAGCAGCAGCAGCAAGAGCAGCAGCAGCAAGAGCAGCAGCAGCGGTGGGAGGCGGGTGGGGGAGCCCACCACGTGGAGGTGACGAAGGCGCTCCGAAACCTGCTGGCCTTCTGCGAGCTGGCGCGGCAGAGGGACGCGGAGTGGGCCGCGGGGCGGGGTAGCCCCAGAGCGCCGACCCGCGGGACGGCCCGTCCTGCTACCGCTGTACCCCCGCCGAGCGGCGGCGGTGACGTTGGCGATGAGCAGCCGCTGGCGCGGGCGCGTTCCCTGGAGCCGGGGCCGCCCCCCTCCCCCTCCTCCTCCGCCTCCCCCTCCTCTCCCCCTCCCCCCTCCTCCTCCTCCCCCTTCCTTGCACCCCCCTCCTCCTTCCCCGCCTCCCCAGTCATCGTGGTCGTGCCGCGGCTGGAGCGATTGGTGCGGGCCGCAGCGGAGGCAGTCCGCACGTACGGCGCGGCGACGTTGCGCAGCAGCAGCAGCAGCCCTGGATCCGGATCCATTGCCGTACACCCCATGCCTGGCGACCCACGTGATGGTCATGTCGCTGGGGGTGCCGCGGCGGCGGCGGTGGCGGCGGCGGGGCCGCTGCTGGCGGCGGCGGGGCCGCTGCTGACGGCGGCGGAGTGGTCCCTGGTGCTGGAGGTCGCTGCTGACGTGGCGTGGCGTCCGACCCCCCTCGCAGCGGACGCGTTACTGTACCTCATGCGGTTGGACCTGGCTGAACCCAGCCGCGCCGCCGCCGCAGCGGCGCCAGCAGCACCAGCAGCACCGGCAGCAGCGGCAGCGGCAGCGGCACAAGCAGCACCAGCAGCAGCGGCACCAGCAGCAGCCAACGCCAACGCCAACGCTCTGGTCATCTGCGAGGCGGGCCTTACGCGCCAGCTAGGTCGCTTGCTGGCGGCGCAGCTGCGGGGGGCGCCGCTGAGGGCCTTTGGCGGCGATGCGATGCTCGAGCGGCTGCTGCTCCGAAACCTGCCCGCCGCGGCGACGGCGGCGGCGACGGCGGCGGTGGCGGTGGCGGCGGTGGGTTCACCCACCGACGCCGGCGATGGAGTGGGAGCAGCGCCGGCGGGGCTTTCGACGGCGGCGGCGGCGCCGCCTCCAGTGGCGGCTGTCGCGACCCGCGGGTCGGCGCTGGAGGTGCTGAGGCCGCTGGCGGGGTCGGGTGCGGGTGGCTGCGCCGCGGTGTTGGAGTCGGGCGCTCTGACCGGTTCGGAAGCGGCGTCGGCGCTGCTGGAATGGGTCATGGGCTCCGGATCCCGATCCGGATCCGGATCCGGCTCCCTGATGGATCGGCCCGATCTGCTGCGGCCCGCCGCTTGGTGCGACCTGGCGGGGCTGCTGGCGGCGGGACTGCGCCCCCAGACGCAGCAGCAGCAGCAGCGTGTACGACAACAGTGCGGCTTGTACGACGGCCTCCGCCAACCCTCGGATTCGCGCCCCGGGGTTTCCCCCGGGAGCTCCTGGCTGCTGGCCTTCCTGGCGGGGTCGTCCAGGGGCGCCGGCGCCGGCGCTGGCGCTGGCGCCGCCGTGCCGTACGACCGGGGGGGTCCCTCCCTGGAGCAGCTTGCGGGCGCCATGCGGGCCTTGGAAACGCTGTACCCCCGCGGCGCGTGGCGGCGCGCACAGCTGACGGCGCCGCCATCGGCGGCGGCAGCGGCGGCGGCGGCGGCAGTCCCGGCGGCGGCGGCTGGAGTCAGTGACGACGGCGGCGGCGGCGGCGGCGGCCGTCCCTGGAGCGCCGCTGGCGACCGGCGGCACGCGGTCGCGTCGGGACTAGAGGCGACTGCACGCAGCGGCGGCGGCGGCGGTGGCGGTGGTGGTGGTGGTGGTGGTGGGTTGCAGGGGCAGCAGCGGCTGCAGCGGCCGGCGCAGTATGAGTTATCTCGTCAGGAGGTGTGGCTGCGGTGGTGGTGGCGAGCGACCTCACTGGCGGCCAGCCGGGCACCTGATGAGGCGCTGGTCGCACTGCTGCAGGTGTGTCTCGGGGGGGCCGGGGGGGCCGGGATAGGGTTTTAGGGTTTTAGGGGACTGGGGGGTTTCGATGAAGACCCGTGGATGCGAGGGTAACCGTTATGAACAGACGTATTGAGATGCATGCTGGAGAACTGGGTTGAGGATACGGAAGACTGGGGGAGGGGCAGAGAGGAAACCGGGGGACAAGACAACGGGGGGGAGGTCCTACTTCTGGCAGCTGGGGGGGGGAGGTTGGGTGTGTATCACAGGGTCTGGGAGGTTATGGTTGGGAGCAAGCTCACGGGAAGCTGCTGGTGTGGCAACCCACGCACGCACACCCGATGCAGGTGCTGCAGCCGCTGGTTCCGGGGCAGCTACGGCCGCTGGTTCCGGAGCAGCTGCAGCCACCCCACTGGTGGAGATTCGCCATGGCGGCGGAGGTGGAGCGCCGACTGATGCGTGGCGGCGGCGGCGCCGGTAGCAACACAGGCGACGATGACACCGGAGGCGCGGACGCTGACGTTGCCCATCGGACCAGGAATCACCCTAGGGAGATGAGTGGCAGGCGGGCGGCGGGAAGTGACAGCAGCAGCAGCAGCAGCAGCAGCAGTGGAGGCGGGAGCATCGTCCGTGGCAGCTACAGCGCTGGTGGTGGGGCTAGTAGCAGTAGCAGAGACAGCGGCGGGGCCGGAGGCGGCGGCAGTGTCGAGCGCAGCGCAGCAGGAGTGGCGGCGGACAGGGGGGCGGCTCCGAAGGCGGGGGTGGAGGAGGCGGGGGTGGAGGAGGCGGGGGCGGAGGAGGCGGGGGCGGAGGAGGCGCTCCGAAACCAGCTGGCACTGCTCCGCTGCTACGCCGGGCTGGGGCTGCACCGCGGCCGGGGGCGGAGGGGGCTGGCCCCTGCCGTACTGCAGGTAAGACACGGTGTGTCGGCAAGGGGGGGGCGCCCTGTGTGACTGGCCTCGGTCGTCGTAGCGTGCGAGGCGGTGCACGTGCCGTACCGTGCCGTACCGTGTGGTGCCGTACCGCAAGTGTGCCAGTGCCGTTCCAAGGCCTCGTTGTACGGCACGCCTCGCGGACGTCACCTCGGGCTCCTTTGCCGTATGGTAGCCGCGAACCTCGCGTTCGCCTCACCCCCACCTCACCCCCACCGCCCCTAAGTGCCGACCTAGGGGCTTCTTCCTCTCAGACACCCCCTTTGATCCTCGCCGACGCCAACGCCGCCGCCGACGACGATGACGGCACCTTGCCTGTTTCAACCGCTCGCCGTCGCCCTGCTCCTCCAGCCTTACCTGTGCCCCCCCGCGTGCTCTCCGGCCCCCTCCCCCTCCTCTGTTTCCTGATCAGGACATCCGCCGCAGCGGCCGCCTGGGGACGCTGCCTGATCAGGACCTGGCGGCGCTGCTGCGGTCGCACCAGCTGCTGGGGACACCGTTGCCTGGGGGCGAGGACGTGGTGCAGGTGGGGGCCTGGGGGGCGGGCAGGTGGAGGGCAGATTGGGGGGGGGGGCAGGTGGAGGGCAGGTGGAGGGGGGGCTTGGGAGGGGGCAGGTGGGGGGCAGGTTGGGGGGGGACAGGCGGAGGGCAGGTGGAGGGGGGGCTTGGGAGGGTAGTGGGGGGCACACTCGCGGCCTGGCCCCTCACCCAACCCGCTCCAAACCAAACACACTCTCGACGCCCCCCCCACCGCTCGCGAGCCGTCGAATCGTTTGTTTCATCTCTGCTCCGCCCTTACCCAAGCCGAACCGCCGTTCCCGCCGCCGCCTCCCCCTTCCTCTCACACGACCGAACCCCGCCCCAACCACACACCCCAACCACACACCCCAACCACACACCCCAACCACACACCCCAACCACACACCCCGACCACACACCCCAACGGCAGCGACCTTCCCGACATGACTTGCCCTTCTCGACACTATCCCAAATGCGACGCAGGCGCTGGTGTCCCGATCCTCCTCCTCCTCCTACCCCTCGGCGCCCCGCCTGCCCCTCCCCCCCCTGGAGCTGCCCCTCCTGGCCGACATGCTTGCGGGTCTGTCCACGATCACCCGCCCGCTGCCGCCGGCCGCAGCCCGTCAGCTAGCGGCCTTCGTCATCACCCGCATCAGCCCCAGCCCCAGCCCCGGCTCCAGCTACAGCCCCAGCTACAGCCCCGGGCCCAGCTACAGCTACAGCCCCGGCTACAGCCCCGGCACCGGCGCTGCCCCGAGCTCCGCATCGTCTGGCGCAAGCAGTAGCAGCGACGTTGTCGAAGTTGGCGGCAGCGGCAGAAGCGGCGGCAGCGCCGCCGCCGGCGCTGCAGTCGTCGGTGCACCAGCACCAGGCGCCGGGCAGGCGGAGGTGGCGGGAAGCGGCTCTCTGGTCGGACAGCCGGACCAGCTTGGGGCGGGACGGCAGCAGCGGCAGCAGCACCAGCAGCACCAGCAGCGGCAGCAGCGGCAGCAGCTGCAGCTGCTGCCGGAGATCTTCGTATCCGTGACGCGCTTGGCGGCGCGGCACGTGCCGAGGGGGGCGGAAGTGGAGGCGGAGGCGGAGGCGGAGGGGGGCAACCCTTTCGAGGTGCGTAAGGCCCTCATCCCCAGACACCGCCTCTCTCGGTGCCACCTCCCTGATGCCAACAACCCACAGCCGGTGGTTCTCGGGGTTCCACAATCTTCCCCATAACCGCACCTGCAGCGATATCGACTGCCACAAGGCGCAGACGCCAGGGAACCTCCTCACCCTTTTGGGCGCAGGCCTAGAGCGGAGCCGGGGGCTTCCCGCGCGAGCCGGTGTCCGCATGATATGCACCCACTACATTTCCCCAGTCGAGTTATCGGTTCTTTTATTGTAACCCCCCTTTTGGGGGCTCCACTTCCTGCCATAAATAAATACCCCTTCACTCCCGCGTCTGCCCCCTCGTCCCTACCCAGGCTAGCGCCACCTTAACCAATCACCCTTCTCAACGTCCCGACCCCCTCCCTACTCCCCTCCCGTCCCTTCGGCCCTACCTCGGCCCTCGCCCTCCCCCTCCCCCTCCCTCCCCCTCCCTCCCTCCCTACTGTCCGGTCGCGTAAACGGTTTTTACAACCCCTCCCTCCCCCTCCCTCCCTTCCCCCAGCCCGCCCTGCACGCCTGCCTGCCGCTGCTGCGAACCTGGCTCAGCAGCTGCTCGGGGGCGGAGCTGCAAAAGGTACGAGGAACCGACCCACGGGTCGTTCGAGGCGGGCGGGCCGCACCCCTGCATCCCGCCCCCCACCCACCAGGGCCGCGGGCGAAGTTCCTTTCCCGCCCTCCCGCCAGCTCCGCATTCCCCACACGTCCTCCCGCTGCTGCTGCCGCCGCCTGCTGCTGCTGCCGCCGCTGACGTTAATGTTGCGCCTTCCGCGGCCGTCGTGGCTGTCATCATGATGCTCTGGATGTCCTGCGGCTGCGGCTGCTGCGGCAGCGGCTGCTGCTGCTTCTGCTGCTGCTGTGCCGGAATGCTGGGATCATGCAACCTGGTCCGTCAACGATGACGCCACCTCGTGAGAGATCACCTCCTGAATCATGACTGCGCTACCAGGCACCACCCAACCCACCATCGATCCCACCCAACTCAGTCCAACCCATCATCATCATCATCATCGAGCTACCAGCCACACAAACACCCAAAGCGCGCGCAAACACGGCCCTGTCGCTTCCCCCCTTCCCCTGTTGCTGTCGACTTCACACCACCGCTGCCCAGGCTGCTCGGCTGCTCCTCACAGCCCGGCGCCTGCACCCGGGTCCCAGTCCCGCCGGGATGTCGGAAAGCACCGGTGCCGCCGCCGCCGCCGCCGCCGCCGGCGACGCCGCCGCCACCACCGCTGCCTGGTCCTCCCTGGAGTCCTCCGCGGAGCCTCTGCTGGCTGCCGCTGGTTCGGGTGTCCTGCCCCCCTCCTTGCTGCTCCAGCTGCTGGTCGACGTGAGCTTCGACTCCCCGCAGCGGCTGTCGCCAGCCTTCCTGGTGCGAGCTCGGGGTGGGGTGGGGTTTCGAGGAAGACCCGTGGGAGGGGTGGGGGGGGCTAGGGGTGCGGGGCGGGTTAGAGAGGAACCCTGTGTTGATCGCATGAGGGCCAAGCAGCCAGTAGTGGGGCTGGGGTAGGGGTAGGTGCGGCGGTGACGCGGCGTGTGGTGCTTCCCTGGCCAGTCCGCTTGCCGCAGGACCCCACCCCTGCGCAAGTGCCTCCTCCATGCAGTCATCGGAGCCGCCGAGTTGCAATAGCCCCCAACAGCCCCCAACAGCCCCCAACAGCCCCCAACAGCCCCCAACAGCCCCCAACAGCCCCCAACAGCCCCCAACAGCCCCCAACAGCCCCCAACAGCCCCCAACAGCCCCCAACAGCCCCCAACAGCCCCCAACAGCCCCCAACAGCCCCCAACAGCCCCCAACAGCCCCCAACAGCCCCCAACAGCCCCCAACAGCCCCCAACAGCCCCCAACAGCCCCCAACAGCCCACACCAGCCCCCAACAGCCCCCAACAGCCCCCAACAGCCCACACCAGCCCCCAACAGCCCACACCCCCATACGCATCCAACATCCCGCCTCCCCGCGCGCGCGTCCAGGTGTCCGAAGGCTATGCACCAGCTAGCCGACGACGTCTCATGTCGAGTTACCGGTTATTTTCTGCACCCGCCCCCCCCCCCGCAGTCCCAGCTGCTCCAGGCGGCGATGACAGAAGTGGACCGCTCGGCCTTCCAGCTGACAGGACCGCCACCGCACTGCCATCATCATACCCGACACCACCACCAACAACAACAACAACACCAACAACACCAACAACGAGACCACCAGCACCAATACCACCAGCAGCACCAACAACACCAACAACAAGACCACCAGCACCGCCGACAACAACAACAACACCAGCAGCACCATCAGCGGCTCGACGGGGCAGGGGCACATAACAACAGCCGCGGCGCCGCCGCCGCCGCCGCTGATGCAACAGCGGCCCGCCGCCCGCGGCCGTCGGCGGCTCCGCCGCCGCGAGCGGCTCCTCCTCCTCCTCCGGCGGCGGCGGCGGCGCAGGTCCTGACGGCGGACGAGGTGTCGTACGCCGCCGCGGCGGTGTCCCGGCTGATGCGGAGCCAGCGGTACGTGGCGGCCAAGGTGGTTCAGTCGCTGGCGGCGGGGGTGATGGCGGCGGCGGCGCACATGTCCCCGCGGGCGCTGTCTCAGGCGGTGTGGGCGCTGGCGGAGCTGCGAGCAACGGTACGACATGGCCGGGCGAGGATGGGACGAGAACATGGGATGATGGGATGGCAGCATGGGATGGGAGGAAAGGGGCGGGCAGTTGAGGGCCTTATGCGGCCTTAACGGGGCGCCGCAAGAGGCCAAGCGCACTGATATGGTGGGGGAGGTCAGGGGCGTCTCAGGTCCATCTGGGCGGCACCGGTGTTTCCTAAACAAGACCTCCCCCCTAAGCCCCTCCTCTGTACCCTGTTGGCGAACACGGTGGCACCTGGGGCCCCCGGCCCTCCTCTTCGCCCCCACCCCCCTCCTCTTCCTTTTACCCTCCCCTCCCCATGCGCCAGCTACACTGCCCATGTCGTGTAACCGGGTCTCTTTTGCAACCCCCCTCCTCCCACTGCCCACATCGCGTCACTGGGTCTCTTTTGCAACCCCCCCCCCCCAGGCCTCCCGCCTGAGCCCCCAGGGAGCCGACCTGCTGTTGCGGGTCCTGGCTTCGAGGATGGGCGCCTTCCCGCCGCAGGTGGGTGGAGAGGAGACCCGTGGGTCGGCACTGAAAAGGAAATCGATTAGGTGGGAGGGAGCCGGGGCCGCAGGTTGGGGGCGGGGGAGGGCAAGAGCAAGGGGCCGGGCACTCGAGGGAGGGCGCTCGAGGGCGGCCGGAGGGGAAGGCCGGGGGATATCGCGAGAGGCGGAGTGGAGCCATGCGTTCACCGAGACCCATGTTTTGGGGCGAGCTTATTCCTCAGGCGAGGGAGGCCAATGTAAGGGTCGTCCCTAACCCCCCTCAATAGCTCAAAAGTCAAAACCCTAAATAAGCTACCACGAGGTTCCCCCGGGATGTCTTTAGGGAAAAGGGCTTTTCCTCGATGAGCTGTTCGGGCCGCTAGCGGCGTTGCCCCCCCCCCCCAACGGGCACGAGCCCGCGCCTGCAGCCGCTCGAAATCCTCGCTAGCTAGCTGGTAATTCTGTTATCGGTTAAACGGTTGCAAATCTCAACCGCCGACTCAAAACGCCCGCAGGCGCTGCCGCTGCTGCTGTGGAGCCTGGCGCGCATCCGCCTGCGCCCGCCGTCGCGGTGGATGGTGTCGTACACCCAGCTCGTCGCGCCACATGTACGGCAGTACGACATGCGCCAGGTGGCGCAGCTGGTGTGGGCGTACGGGCAGCTCACGCCCGGCGCGCCGTACGCCAAGATGTACTACCGGCCGCCACGAGGTCTCGTGCGCTGCGTGCTGAGGTGAGTGGAGGCGTAACCGCTCACGGGGGGGGAGGGGCGGCAGGGTTGTACGACGATGTACGGCCGCATTTTCCGACCCGCTTCTTGAACACACTCAACACCACATCGCCTTCCGACTGTCTCCCTCTCTCCCTTCACTCCCCCCCGGCGCCCTCCCCCCTCCCCCCCCTTCCCTCCAGGCGCTGCCTTTCGTCCATGCGAGGTGGAGGCAGGCAACGAACGCAACGACCACAACGACTGCAACCACCGCAACGACCACAACGGCTGCAACGAACACAACGACTGCAACGAACACGACAAGCCCCGGGACAGCTGCACCAGCAGGAGCTAGTTGCGCTTGGCATCGATCGGGACCAGGGCTTCGAGCTGCAGCAGCAGCGGGAGGCGGCTGGTGGATATCGGGAGCAAGAGCAGGGCGAGGACGAGGACAAGGAGCAAGAGCAGGAGGAGGAGGAGGAGCAGGAGGCTCGTGGGGGGCTGGGTGTGTCGTACCACTACAGCGGGATGCGCCCTGCCGACGGGTCGCTTCTGGTGTTTGGGTTGGCGGGTCTGGAGGCGAGGCCGGGGGGCGCGTGGATGCGGCAGCTGTACCGCTGGTCAGGTGAGGGTGAGGGTGGGGGGGACACGCAAAGGGTGGTGGGGGGCGGGGGGACCCGGTTAGACGGCATAGGAGACGGAGGGCACGCCGGGGGCGGGGGGAGGGGGGAGCGGCGGCGGGGGAAGGGAAGGGGAGGGGCGGAAGGCTGTGACCTGTGAGGTAGCCGGGTTGTGGACGGGTGGTTGCGGGGGTGGGATGTACGGCGGTCGTATCGTCGCAGCTTTGATGGGGCGACGTGGGCGTGAGTCGATGTGAGCCGATGCGACATGGAAGTCGTGGTGGGTGGCCCTGGTCAGGGAGCAGGGGGGGAGCAGCGGAGGCAACCCCCAGGCAGGCAGGCAGGCAGGGGACACCAGCCGCCCGACCGCCCCTGCTTCTCCAGCGGCCGCACCGCCCAGCAGCGCGCTCTCCCCTTCCTCCGCCCTCACCCCGCAGGCCCCCAGCTGCCGTACTTTGGATCCCGGGATCTGGCGCTGCTGCTGTTCGGGTTGTCGCGCCTTGAAGCCCAGCCGCCGCCGTACTGGATCCGCCGGTGAGGTCCAGGGAGGGCACGGCAACGCGGGGGATGTCCTCCTCACGTACCCCCCTCCCTCGGCCAACACTTCCTTCAAATCCTATACACGAACACCCTCAACCCCGGCTCTCTAACCACGTCCCCTGCCCAACATGTTCCGCCGCCAGCACTCCTCACCCCCCGCCTCTTTGACTCCCCCTCACCCCCCTCCACTTCATCCCCCCCTCCACCACCACCTCCCCCTCCCCTCCTGCAACACCCCCTCCCTCCCTCCCTCCCCCCCCTTCCCCCGAGCACGAACATTCCAACATGTGTACCGAACCCTTTCCCAAGTCAGGTCCCAAGCCAGCGCCGACCCACAGATATTCCTCTCACACCCTCCCCCCTCCCCCCTCCCTCAAAACGGTTTTTTCTGGCATCCACGGGTCTCCCTCGAAACCCTCCTCCCTCCCTCCTCCCTCCCCCCATCCTCCCTTCCGCCCCCTACCCCCCCTCCTCCTCTAAACTGTTCTCCTTGCATCCACGGGTCTTCCTCGAAACCCTCCTCCCGCCCCCTTCCCCCCCTCCCCCCCTCCTCCCCGCCAGAGCCCTCCGCTGCGTCTCCCGGCAGCTGCCCCACGCTACTGGCCTGGACGTCGCGCACACCTGCTACGGCCTGGCTAGGCTGGCGGGGGGGCGGCTTCCCTGGAGCCTCATGGCGGCACTCAGGGTACGACAAGTACACGGAACCCCGCCCTCATAAGGCCTCTTTTGTAGCTCCCTGGCATCGCCCTCGTGAACGACTCTGGCTGCTTGCCTAAAATTCTTACCTTTGCCGTGTCGTGTCTTGTTGTCTTGTCATGTCGAGCCGGGCAGGGAAGGGCAGGGCAGGGAAGGGCGGAGCTGTTTTCATGGGTTTTGTGGGATGCTGACGATGCCGGCGGCCCGGCCCCCCTGCAGAGGCTGGTTCCGGAGCTGCTGAGGGAGCGGAGCGCAGCCGACGGCCCCGCCGGCAGCCGCGGCGGAGGTGGAGGCGGCGGCGGCGGCGGCGGCCGCGAGCAGCAGGAGGCGCGGGAGGCGTGGGTCGGCTTCCTCAACTCCGCCTACAGGCAGCTGCGGGACAGCGTTCGGGCTGCGGCGGCGGAGGCGGCGGCGGCGGGAGGGGGATCCCACCGGCAGGGGCCGCCGCCGGGGCTGCGGCAACGGCGGAGGCGCCGACAGGAACTGGAGGTGGCCGAGGGGTTTAAGGGTCGGGGCGATGAGGGAGCTGAGGGTCCGACTGAGGGTGGCGGCGGTGGCGGCGGTGGTGGCGGCGGCGGCGAGGTTGCGGATGCTGGGCTGGGGGGTAGTGGTAGCGGGTCGGGGCGGCGGGGCGGCGGCAGCTGCCGGGGTGTGCGGCTGGCGCTGCAGACCGGGAGGCCGGGGCTGCGGTGGTCCTGGCGGCGGGTGCTGCCGGCCTTCTGAAGCGCGGCACCGGTGACGGGTGACATGACGCGCGGGAGGCCGGGGCTGGGGCGGGGATGGTGGAGAGGAACGCCGCTGGGGGGGGGGCATAAAAACCGTCGGCGCGACAAGGACAGGGCAGTTGGCGCATGGTCGGCGGATACCGTACCGGGGGCGGGGGGGGGCGCATGCTGGAGCACTGGGACGGACTACCGGCAAACCTATGGGGCTGCGGTGGGGGCGAGGGGGTAGAGAGGAACACCGGGTGGGGCCGGGGAAAGCGGGTTACACAAGTAAGGGGCGGCTTGCGGCATAGCTCGGGGGCGGGGGGAGAGGGGGCCTTGGCGAGTATCGTATTGCGACAGATGCTATCGAGCGTTTAGAGGTTGCGGGAGGTGGGGGGCCGGAGGCAGGGCCGCGGTTTGCGGCCGGGTAGCTGCCGGGAGCTGGGTCGTCTAGGCGGCGCTACCGTATGCAGTGACGGCTGGCGGGAGGCACGAACTCCTCTCCCCCCCCCGCGGATTGTCTCTTAAACCCCTTCGCCAGCTCTCTTGAGTGTGTAAGCTAGTCCCGGAACACCCTCTGCGCCAGTGGGGTTGGGGGTGAGAGCAAGAGAGGAAACCCCGTGGGTCGGCACTGACACGTAAGAAACCGACTAAGAAGTGTTTGGTACACTGGGGGGCGGTGGGGGTGGGGTGCATGGTGGAGCGCGTGGGTGGTGGCGCCGGAAACCCGTGGGAGGAAGTGGCGAAACCCCGTAAGGGGGAGTGGCCAAAATCCGTGTGTGTGCGGGGTGGGGGATGGGGGGCAGGCTGGTGCGGTATGCCGGGGGCTTCCAGGTTTTGCTGATGCCCGGGTGGTGGGCAGCAGAAGCGACAGCGCAGGCCCCACAGCGGTCTGTCCGCACCCGCAACCCCGCGACCCCGCGTCATGACCCTCAGTCGGTTGCTGCCAGCGCACCCAACACACCCCACCCATCGCATCGCATCACACAACATCCCATCACATAACATCCCAACACATCACGTCACATCACCCGCTGATCCGCGCGTCACCGTCCTCGGCCCCCGTGTATGGTCCCTCGGTTGCACTCTCCAGTGCCGACCCACGGGTTTCCTCTCAGCTCCATCGATGTACTAAGCAGTGCCAATCGATTGCCTCACCGCCACCCGCCCCGCGTCGGGCAATCAAACGAAGTCCTCAGACACAGCAAGACAGCAACCCCTGCAATCCCCCTTCCCAGCCTCTTCGCCAGCTTGTGACGCTAGTAACATACTCTCACTCTCTCCTACGTCGTTTCCACCGGTCTCCTAGCCGCCGCCCGCTTCCCCCCCCCTCGCGTCCCTCTCCTCTTCCCCTCGCGTCTAAACGCAGGTCGGCGAGCTGTGTGTACCGGTGCGTGCTGAGCGAGCTGGGGCTTTGCGGGGCTTGCGGGGGCATGCGGCTGGAGGTGTTGGCGGGGGGGGGGGCTCCGTGTCGCAGCGTGGCTCGCCGCCTGGCGGGTTACACTGGTAATACGGCGCGGGGGAGAATAAGAGAATCCGCGAATCCACGGCCGACAAACCGAGGCGCGGGGGGGGGAGTGGGCCTGATGCTAGCCTGGTGGTATGAAACAGAGCTCAACAGAGCGCTTTGGTCATCGGTGGCGTCACAGGTAGGGCGCGCGCGGTCCTGCTTGGGATGAACCAACTGTCCGAAGGTAGGTAGCGGCGGCGGGGGACGACGGCCCCCCTTACGCAACGCGCCGGCGGCGGCGGACAGGTCCCAAACGGCAATGCCGACTGAGTTGGCTATAAGCTTGGCGAGATGGCTAAGGGTGTGCGTCCTGATTGGCGCCAGCCGTGATGCGATTGGCGAAAAAGTGACGGGAGCGCTTTTTTACGTGGGATCGGTGGCAGCGACAGCCCCACTTGCAGCAGCAAGCGAGCGCTACCGCGCGTTCCAGCCGGCAAGCAGTGAGGTCCGCCGGAGCGATTGCTGGGATATAGTCGTGGACGTCGCTCTTTAACGGCTCCAACAACGCCGGTACGGCTTGGCAACTGCTGTTGAGATGTAGCGACGGCCGCTAAGGCTGTTACGTACTTCCTGTCGACCAGCCTTGCGCAAGATATTTTTTGTATCTGAGAGACAGCGGCGAGACGCACATGTGATTTCGTCGGCGCGCGGCCGCGGCCTCACATGCCGATGCGACGTGTCGGGACCGTCTGAAACGCTGAGCCCACAGCACGCCTTACACATTCAAATATGCAATGCACTGACTTAATAAATGAAAAAGCGGGATGAGCGAGCGCCCTCGGTGCGCGGCATGGTACTCGGCAGATGGAACGCCAGCAGTCGATTCCGCCCCAACGGGCGACGCCAAAGGCGGTCAGCGGACAATCAAGCCATTAAATCGACTTCATGAACATATAGACAACATCTACGCGAGTGCGTTACTTTGGGGTCAACGACCCGTGTCGCTCCAGGGGGGCCCTTTGCGGCCCCCAATGGGCAAGCAGTCGGACCGCCTTGACCAACGTCGCCACGCAATCCGGACAACAATGCCCTAGATTATGTTGCAAAATGACCGACAAGCAGAGTGCCAAAGTGTTCATAGGAGGGCTGAGCTGGGAGACAACTGGCGAGAAGCTTAGGGCCTACTTTGAGAACTTTGGGTCAGTCCGCGAAGCCTTCGTTTCTTACAACCGTAACAATGGGCGTCCCAGGGGCTTCGGCTTCGTGGTCTTCGAAAGTCCGGAGGTTGCGGACAAAGTGGTGGCAACGAAGCACATGATTGACCGAAGAGAGGTGCGGGCAGTTACGAGCCACAACCTCCGCGAGCCCCTTGCTTGACCATCCGTTGACTTTGCAGGTTGAAGCCAAGAAGGCTGTGCCCAAGGAGGAGACTCCGGAGGAGAAGCAGCAGGGCTCCGCGCCGCAGCGGACAAAGAAAATTTTCGTGGGCGGCCTGGCGCCCAGTGTGGACGAGGCGCAGCTGCGACAGCACTTCAGCCAATTCGGCACTGTTGAGGATGCAGTGGTTATGTATGACCATGAGAACAAGCGGCCACGTGGGTTCGGCTTCGTTACGTTCGCGGAGGAGGACGCGGTCGACCGCGTTTTCAGCCATGGCGCAGTGCAGACTATCGCCGACAAGCCCATCGAAGTCAAAGCTGCGGTGCCTCGCGACCAAATGCCACCAACACCTCGTATGCATGGTAGCTATTATGGGCAGCCGCCGCCTCAGCGCGGCGGAGCCGGTCCAAGCTACGGGGCGGGCCCGCATCGGCCCAACAATTTCGCGGGGCCGCCCCCTTACGGTCCGCCTGGTCCAAGCTATCCTCCTCCCTACAACAATTACGGGCGTACAGTCAGCGGCCGCGCTTCAACAAACAGCTTTGGCGGCTATGGCCCGCGCAGCCCTGGGCCGGGCCCCGGCCCTCGCCAGCAGCCCATGCCCTCAGGGCCGTTGGCAGCCCCCGGTCAGTACACGGGCTACCAGCGTTTTACGCCTCCACAAGGTTCCGGCGCGCAGACAGGCAGCCCCAGCAGCGCGAGCGCCGCCTCAGCGAAGGTTCCGCCCATGCCGAACGCCTACGATGTCTACGGCGGGCAACTGAATGGCGTCAACAACGCAGCTATGCTATCATCCCTCTACAACATAGCAGGCCTTCAACTGCCCAACGGGTTGCCAGCCGCAGCAGCGAGTGTCAATCCCAAACAGCTCAACTCGTTCAACAATCAGCTGAAGGCTCTCAACCTTGCAGCTGGTTTCGCAAACTTCGGAAGCGCGCCCGACACCTCCTATCAAGACGAAGCCGCTGCTGCAGCAGCCTACGCGACGACGCCAGAAGACTTCGCCGCGACGGCAGCGGAAGCCATGCAAGGCCTTAACAGCCTGTCGGTCAACCCAGCTGATTTCAACTCGTTGCACGATGCGGGCTTCACGACAGCACCAGCTCCCGGTTGGTCCAGTTAGTGTGACTGCCTGCGAAGGGGCACGCCGCCCAAGGGCACTGAGACATGTGCAGTCACCAGGACTTTGACCGCAACCACCGACCTAGGCTACATCCCGACAATCTTCTCGGACCAGACCTAGACCTACGTTTACAACGCTGGACGGCGCAAGGCCAGTTGAAGTGTACCATACCTGACAACACCTTGAAGCCCCCTGGCTTGCTTGGTAATGCGCCTAACGAAGCTCATTCGTTGGCCAATGACCCCTCACTTTGACCTGTCGTTGTGACGGAACAGGAAGATGCAGAGGGCTCGAGAGAAAGACAGTGTGGTGGGCTACTGCCAATAGGGCATCAGGTAGACCAGGCATAGTCAGGCAAATGGCGCCAGCCGCAGGCGCTAGGGGTGTGAGGGCAGCTGTGCTTAACTATGCGTACGTTGCACAGCGTGCATGTGTCTTGCAGTCACTTGTTTTGTAGGGAGCTAGAGCCAGACATCGTATGTTGTTGACGTTGTGAGCACAGGCCAGGCGCGAGACAGACCAGGTGCACATATACATACTATGAGCTAGGCTGCGTGTGCTCGGCCAATGGACTTTAGGATTGACTGAATAATTTGGTTGGACACTCCAGTGAAATGAGGACTACTGGTGCACTGCTGTGCAGTGTATCACGTGCGTAACCCTTGTGCAAGAAATTTTCGTTGCTTTCGTAATACCCATCAGATCTCACCCTTCGCCTTTAAACCGGTCTCTTAATGATACGTCCCAGCCATCCCCTAAGCACATATAGCACAGCACACACAGCTCTATAGCGTAGTAAGCCCCACGAAATTACACAGCACTCACCTTCATCCTTCGCCTCGACGTCTAACTCAAACAGCGAATGAGAGAATAATATAGCTTTTCATGCTGGACTGAGCCGCTCAGTCAGCGTTGGTCTTTGATACCTACACATGATCAGCGACCGGAAGGACGACAAATGCGAGCACATCAGCAATCTTGCGCCACAGCATTGCAAGTAGTTATAGAGTTGATGTTGTGCACATGTCACGTGTGCACGCGTAGAAGGAGCGCACAGCATGCGCGTCGGCACGTCGAGGGGCGGAGGTAAGATGATCCCCGCCACGGCGACGGCCGCAACAAACAAGACACTCCACGCCCGCAACTTTAAGAACATTTTAAGAAATGCAAACATGCGCTGCGGGAACATGAACTTGCCTTCTTTGCCAGCGCTCGTTGGTGCGCATCCCTTGCAAATGCCCCCCGCAAAAGTCGCGTAGGGCACGCCCAAGCAGAAATGGCAGCAAAGCATCGCTGCTCGTGATGAACGGGTCATCCATCGGCCCTTCCAGAGCTTGAATACTGGCGCAAGGAAGAGTGTGGCGGTCGGGGGAAGCCCATTGCCGTGCCTCACAGCGCCGGCTGCTTCCGAACTAGGAGCTGAAAAGTAAACAGCTCATCTCGAAGATTACAATGCATCAGAGCTTTCCTCATCTGAGGATTTGAGGACGGCGGCTTGTATAGTTCGCTCGCCAAGGCGTACAGCTTCAAGACAGCGCAGGTTTGGAAGCGATTTACTTTGTGGCAAATACAGCGAAGACCAGCCTGTAATAAATTCGTCACTAAGAGGCAGCCAGCGACCTTATATTGTTGGAAAGGGGTCTGTGTGTCGCGCCTTGTCGTACATCCGTCCCCCTCCGTATGATGTAAGTTTACTATGCAGGCCATGGATTAATAATTGCAATGGTAAAAGGCTCACCGGCATCAACTTGTAGCATACAGCTCATCCAATTTCAATGCCGATGGGTTTCGGGAAAGCAGTTTCTCGGTGTCACTCGTGCACGAATGTACCAAGTCCACCCTAGGCGGGCGCTCCCAAGCATGCCAGGCACGTGATGTCCATCAAGCAAGCTGTTAACGTTTTCTTGGAATGGTAGTCATGTCACAGCGTACCATCGCCTACCACCCTCTTTCGTGATATATCCCTCGCACAATGCCGGTCTCGCCCTCATTGCAGACTTTCCACAAACACTTCATTATCAAATACCAGGTAGACCTCCTTAAAACTGAGTGCACATGATCGCTTTCCTCCCATCCATAGTTTTAGGTAGTTTTGGCAGAACCCCCTCGCCACGATGCTTGAAACCCGTGCCATTTCTGCAACGCGTTGGCTCCTGCTAATTCCTGCAGGATGGCGTATGGCCTTCTGAGCCAAGGTAACTGAAAAGGGTTGGCTGTAATGCGTCCATCTGCAATTTATTTTGAATTCCTTGATCAGATCGGAGGGAAAACAGATAGAAGCTACGAAAGCAGTGGCATTGGGAGACCTGTTGCAGCAGTGGTTCGCCGTTCATGTTTACAGGCACGCCTAGACGACGATAGGCGGTCCAGCCAGTAGCCGTCACAGCCCAAAACTTCGATGAGCGTGCAGCATCTTACATGCTGCTGTCCGGCCCGTCAAGCTGTGGCGTACACCGCAGCGCTTGATTTTCTCCTCTAATTAAGTTATGATACAAAAATGAGCTTTCGACGTACCAAGCGGTCCGAAGATAGCACTCCCGCGTCCATAGGATGCACACAGTCACGTCGCACTCCCAAAACTCACAACACAGCCACGACTACGCGAACCGCAGCCAAGACTATAGTGCATTTACAGGCGGCTGCGGACCGAGCCACCCTTGCCGTTCTCGCCGGTCGTCAGGGGGCCCTTGGTGATGGGCAGGGCAGCGTCCTTCGAGCCCTTCACGCCGAAGGTGACGATGGCAGCGAGGCCGCCTTTTGTCGGGGAGGGGTTTCGAGGGGGTGAGCAAACATCAGGCAATAATAATCCGGGATCTGTGTATTTGCTTCGGAGACGTGGTTATGGAACTGACTTTCTGGATCCTGTGCGAGGGTCATGAACACCTGGAGGGATAATGCCCCCCCACCCAATATATGCACCCTCAGCTTCAGCAAATATGTCGATCGATGACTCAATCCAGCCTGAGGTGATGCTAACTAACTAGCAAGGTACGGTACTGAAGGAACCCCCAAGTGGATTAGCTTCCCCATTGTCCCTCAGCTGAAGCATGCTTGCAGAGGTACGTAAGATAGGTGAATGTGTTGACAGCATCGACTCTTCCCCAATCACATTGCTCTCGGGACAGCCACGCCATGCTGTTGCAAAGGGGAGGCGAACGCACACGGATGCATCGGACAGATGACGACCATCTGTCGTTCATTCAAAGACCAGTCCCTCCCGACAATGACACCATGAATTTAGTCTTTCACAGCCGTTCTTATTTTCTCAGTCCTGTTTCAATCATCACCCGCGTGTTGAGCACACAGACCACCCCCTGAGTCCCCGGGACTAAAGCAAAGCTCAATTCCCTGTATAACATGGCATCCTATAACCAATGATTATTTTCAGGGGATGTGGTGCATGGATACTTACTCAGGGCAACGAAGCCGCGCAGCGCCTCGCGGCGAGTGAGGATCTCCGCAGCCTGCAGGAAGAACTTGCTCTGGTTGTCGGGGTAGCGCTTCTTCTCGTCCACACCGTACATGTCCCACGAGCCGGTGGTGTTCTCCATGTCCTGCGTGAAGACCACGCGTTGCGGACAGTGTTGGCACCTTTACACTTGCGGCTGCCGCATCCAATACCAAGGCGAGACGCTGCTGTCCATAGATCAGATACAGCTACCTTTGTAGCCAGGTAATTTTAGAGGCTGCGCAAGCCAGCTTGCAGCTGGCGTCGCAGCAGACATTTTATACTATACACCGTCACTGCTTTCCGCAAATCATGCACTGGCCCATCAATCCTAGGTTTAACACTTGCCTGCAGGTCGAAGTACCGCGACTGCTCGCCATACTTAGCGCGCACGGTCACCGCCCTGCACACATTTCGGACCGGTAGCAGGGTCAAGCTGCTGCAATCTGATGAGGCTAACTTCCTCTAGGAAACGCAAAAAATAGCCTCCACGTACTTGCGGGCAGAGACGCGGGGGCGCTGGGCAGCCACGCGGGCGCCGAGGACGGGGCGCTGCACGAGTGAGGCCATTGTTGAACGAGCAGACGGGTTGTGGCCGAAAAATTACGACTGAAGGAGCTGAATGACGCACAACAACCAAAACAATGTGAGCTTGTGCGCTAACAGCGGACGCGATCGTACGACGAGATGGAGGACAAGGCCCATCAAGCATGACTCCCACTGAAGACGCACCGACAATGCCTTGTGGTAATTTTCGATCATTTTGCAGAATCGAAATGTCCTGCAATCTTGCACAGTCTGATTCATGGCGAGGTTCAAACAGACATGGACAGCCTGGTGTCGCTGGCTTTATTGAATTGCCGATATGTACGCCCACAGGAGAAAGTCCTGGGGGCAGTAAATTACCTCGGAATGTGTTAGCCGCCGCGCTGACAGCGAAACCGTGGATGACGCCAGGTGTGTGGGCGTCTTCAAGGGTAACCAAGGGATGTTTGTGTAGCAATGCCATACATGTCAGTTGCAAACACCGCTGCTGGCAGAGCTTTCGACTTGCCGAACCTGGAAAGGCAGGCCAAAGCATCTGGGTGCCTGCGAAGTGCTATAACCCCAGCACCCTTCGCGCACGGACATAGCTTACGCCACGGACGCCTTAGGCTGATTAAACGGCTACCATCATCCCTCACCCCCACCCCCATCCCATTGACCTTGCCGGCCAGCACCATGCATTTCACAGGTTGGTTGTTCCACCTGACGGTGTGCCAACTGAAATCCGCGTTAACCTGACGGTGTACCAACTAAATCCGCGTTACCAAAGCAACGGTGCTCGCTGCCATAGCAACCTCACTTGCGCACTTCGCTAGCGAAGCCAACTCTGCACCGGACCGGACGAACATGAGGCGGCATGGCAGCACTGCATGGGTGCCTGCCCGTGGCCCTGCCCCACAGCTGCTTGTTCGCTGGTGGCAGCTCGTCCGCTGGGACGGCCCCAAAGGCTGCGCCCCCGCCCGTGGTGACTGCATCAGTTTTGCCGCTGTTGTGGTCGTACATGCAGTTGCGATTGCGTGTCATCAACCAAGTGGCAGGCCACCGCCGACCGCGCGCGTCAGCAGTAGCGGTGTCGGTAATGCCGGCTCTTGGCAAGGAGGTGTAGGGGGACATCGAGGCCCATCAAGGCCGGGCCGCCTCTTCTTATGCAGCGCTCCTTGCGCGGATGGCCGGCTGGGAGAGCTGGTGCTGCTTTGGTCGGCTGCGGTCCTGCTTCGTTGCCACGCCTGTGAAGCTGTGCCAGGGCTGTGCTGCCGAAGCCGTTTGGCCTTTAGCTTTAATCCGGCTGGCGTCGATGCCCAGCTGGCGTCGATGCCCAGCTGGCGTCGATGCCCAGCTGGCATCATACGCACGTTACTACCAAGAAAAGATCGCCCCACGACACGCTAGGAGTGCGCGAGTGGCCAGGGTGGCGGTGGCGGTGTGCTCCCCCCCCCGGGTTGACTAACCGATTTGTGTGCCAGGCGGCGTTTCCTAATCGGTTTTACTCTTCCGTGCTGACCCACGAGTTTCCTGTTCGTATCCCCCGGGTTGCCTGCGGTTGCTACATGGCCTCGACGGGGACCCTGGCTGTCCTGCCTGCCCTAGGGCTACATTTGCTTGGCGGCACCGCCAAAGGTTCGACCGTCTCGCCTTGCTGGCTGGCGGCCTGCGGCTTGTTGATGGGCTGTTGTATGGAGGTTTTTTAATGGGCTGCGTCCTGGCGACTAGGCATTGCCGGTGGCGTCAATGGCGCGCCATCCGGGGTCGGATCCCGCATGGGGCCAACCCCGTGGGGACGTTGCCACTTCCCCCCTCCCCTGGGCAAAGAAAACAAACACAGGCTTCTCGGCAGTCAACACAAAGTGCTCCAGCATGCGCCCACACCTCAGTGTCCGAAGACAATGCGCCAGCTACTAACCATGTGTCGTGTAACCGGTCTTTGTGCCACCCTCCCCGGGGGCTTCCGTTTCCTATGTCGTGTAACCGGGTCTCCTTGCCGGCCCCCCTCCTGCTGGGTCCTGTCGTCTGGTTCTGCCTTCCGTCTCCTATGTCGTGTACCCGGGTCTTCGCGCCAAACCCCGTGGGTCAAGGTGCTGCCTCCATCACGGCCGCTGCTGCAGCACCTCTCCCGTCTTAGGTGGCCGCTGGGTGCTCGACGTATCCTCTCCTATTCCCCCACGAGCGCTCAAAGGAACAGGCGCGGACATCGACTGCTCCGCCACATCACGCTCACCCGCTGCGGCCCCTTTCACCTTACTCTCTGACCCTGTGTAGGCTGCACGACTCGGCCGTCGTGCTTGCCCGCTTCGATTGATGAAAGGTGCAGAGTCGTCAAAAGACCCTGAGGGGGGCTGGGTGGTGAAGGGGATGGAGGCGTGGGCTGTCGGCTTCCTATCTCGGCTTCTTCCTGGTGGCCCCAGGTGAGAGAGGGCCCAACCGATCCTCGCGCTTGCTGTCCAGTAGACACCCGCGCTTGCTATCCATTATGCAGATCACAGATTGGGTCGTGACAGATGACAGGATGGGTCGTAGTATAAGGTTTTAGTAGACCGCAGAGTGAGTCGTGACGCATCGCAGAGCGTGTGATGACAGATAGTCGTAGCGTTTATAGTGGGCGCTTCGGACCAAGAGGGAGGGCGCCATCAGGCACATCTCCCGAGCGCAGCGCGTGTCACGACGCGGATCACATGCCGTTTCACGACACGGATCACGTGCCGTGTGGTGACACAGCGGTGGGGGCAGCGTTTGAAGAGGCTAGATGCAGTCAACGGCGTTGTGTTGGCGCGACACCCTGGGACTGCAGAGGGAATTTAATTTAGTTGATTGCGGTTACGGTAATTGTTAGGCAGGGAGCGGTGATTCCCAGGTCTGTAGGTTGTAGCAGGTTGTAGTAGCTTGTGTCTAGCCAGCAAGCGGCGTGCCCCAGCTAGTGGCATACAAAGACAGAAGGACAAGTATATCTGGATGATACTGGGCGGTCAGGACAGTGCGAGGTGCGCGGCAGGGTGATTAGCGAGCGAGATCATGGCTGCATGTGGATGCCGACTGGGGCGGTGTGGGCGTGTTCTGTCCGGGTCATGTGAGCCGTTGTGAGCGCAGGCAGTCGATCGCCACACGCTCACCACATGGCGATTGAATCCCGCAGTGTAATTTGGTTGGGAATGAGCATGTTGCGGCAGGCGCACGGCTGTTTTGGGCCGCCAGCTTATTGTATTTGGTGCTGCGGCTAGGCAATTGGCCAAGACGGGGCTTTCAGGGTTCGTAGCATCTTGTCCTGGAAATGCAGCGTGGTTTGGGTGTTTTTATGCGTGAAGGGGGGATCGAATACGTTGAACATGCATAAGCGCATGGCGGGGCCACGCAAAACCAAGGCCCGAGTGCCACTGCGGGTGCGTGCTGGAGCTCTCTGAGGCACTGCCCAGGGTGGTGCAATCCTGCATCAGTTCTTCCGACTGTCTGAAGGCCTTGCATCGTTGTGTGTGAGTTGCGGGATGTAGGCAGCACTGAGTCTCGCCCTCGCTCCAGTCCGTGTGTGCGTTGGTTTACGGTACTGTGATGAGGGTGCGGCATTGCAGGTACCGAGCAAAAATGCTTTTTGGACATCTGCAAGATTAAGTTGTTCTGCGTTGCGGAACAACTTAACGAAGTTGGAAAGAGGCTCCGGAGCGGAGTGCCGTACGGTCCACCAGTTCTAAGCGTGGACTATGCACCATTGTTGGCTACTTTTACATTGAATAGCATCCAACCAGATCCGGTTCTTGTACTCCAGTAACATCAGTACCTTCAGCGCCATTTTGAAGTGAAGTATTGAAGGAAACTTTCTAGAGCACGCGCGATGGTGCAGTTGGAGCCAAACTTCACCCTGGTGCTGAAGCACCTTGCGGGCTGTGGAGCTGTGATACCAGCGGAGCAGCAGGTTTGCATCGACTCGAGCACAAAGGCCGCGCCAGTGACGCGCATGGATGCTTCATTGACACTCCAACCCAACGCAGGCAGCGCTTGACCATTCAATAGCAATCAAGCGCATTGAGGCAGGGTTAAAAAGCCTTGTGCTTTGGGGGAGGATTACCTCGCTGAACGGCAAGGTGCGAGGCTATCATGCAAACGGGAGCGGGGACGCCAACCAATTTACTTAGAGCCGAATATATTTAGCTGCGCCCTGGTGAAACGTTACTTGTAGGATTACCTTGTGGCGGAGGGCTTTAACACTGCGACGAGTAAAGATGGCCTCGTCACCTTCGAGACCAAATACTTTTACAGCCAGGACGGCGCGCGGTGGAGCGACCTCCAGCCCGTCGACGGGGAGACAGCCGTGCGGTGCGCCAGGATTAAGGGGCAGCTGAGTGGCGATTCCGCCAAGAACTACGAGCTCGAAGAGAAGGACCCCAACGCCCCAGAGCCCACGCCGGAGTCGGAGGAGGAGCCCAAGCCGCCGCTTCTCTTTCAAATTCCGGAGCTGTCGGTGCTCCGATACCGGGTGGATTCCATCACCGCCGCTACGTCCGTGATCCCAACGGTGAGGCCCGCCGCTGGCTGGGGGCCAGGAGACGGCTGGCTTTTTTAGGGTTGGGTGGGGTATTCAAGTGTTGTCGTGGACATGGAGGGGTCTTGGAGGGGCCGAAGAAGGAAGGACGGCAAGGAGTTGGGTGGGGGATGGGATGGGGGGATTTCGGGGAGCGTGGGCGGAGACCTGGACGTGGCGTACGACAGGTGGAGGGCAGGGCAGGTCGCGGGTGACGAACACAACAGGCGGTCAACGTGCACCGCCACCATCACCACCACCCACCACCACCACCATCACCACCCCGATAGCACATTCACTTGCGTGAGGCGAATTCGGAATTGGGTCGCGTGCAAGGGGCCGTCAGGACAGGGTGGAGGGTCGGCGAGGACTGAGCGGAGGCGGGGGGGGGTGCAAGGAAAGGAAAACCCTGGAGCGGGGGGAAGCGACGTCACGGACCCCGGGTCGTTGTGTATTGGTCCCCCCCCCTGGACCATCACCTTCACCGCCCTCGGTTTGTCGGCCGTGGATTCGCGGATTTTCCCTTATCAAACCCCCCCGTGGTGGGCATGCGGGCTTCGCTGCCAGCTGTCTTACGAGGTGGAAATGGAGGGGTCCTCGGGAACAGGTCCTGGGGGGCGGGCGCTGGCATGGCTAGGGGGTGCGGGGGATTTTGAGGAAGGCCCGTGGATCGGGGGAGGGGTGTGTGGAAGATACGGGTAGCCAGGGCGGGGTGGGGGCAGGGCCAGGGCATGTGGCAATTGGGGCGCTGGAGGGAGGGATGCTGCGGTGGTGGTGGACGGGGCGGGTGCGTGTTGAGGCCTGGTGGCCTGGAGGCAGGACTGGAGGTGTGGGGAGGAGCACCCGGCTGGGGGGCGGGCGGGGAGGGAGGGGCGCAGGCGTGAGGGGGGTAGGACCCGTGCCCGCAGGCGTGAGGGGGGGACGGGTGTCGCCGGAAGCGAGGGGGGAGGCGGGGGCCAGGCAAGTGTGTATTTGGCACGGGTGGGTCGGGGCAGGCTGCAGCGCTGCAGGTCCCAATTGGTTTCGGAGCGGTGCATGGGGTCCCTGACGTAATGACGATGTAGGGGGAGGAGGCGGGGGCGTAGGGCTGAGGCGCAGGGCAAAGGTGTAGGGCTGAGCCTGAGGGCTGAGGATGGGTGCCGCGAGCTGGCTGTGGCAGCAGCGGCTGGGATGGAGTCGCTGGTGCGCCCTCCCTCGTCGGTAGTCGGGGCGAGGGGGGAACACCGCTGCATGTCAGTGCATGACTGCGACGCGGCGGTCCAGGGGGGGAAGCCCAGGGGGCTCCCACCCTGGAGCTCCCACCAAACTCTCCTCCCAACCCCACAACCACGGGGTTACGAGCAGCCTACGACACCCCTCCCCCACCATGCGAACCCCACCAACCCAAACCCCACATCCACACCCCACGCCCAACCGACCCTTCCCCGCACCCCCCCGCCTCCCCCCAACAACCCCCAGGATTCCACCATCGTCAACGCCGCCAGCCAGGTGGTGCCCAACCGCCTCTTCGCCGGCTGCGTCTACCCCGAAAAGCTCGAGTCGTATCAGCACCGCACTACGGCGCCTGGCTCCGGAGCCACCCTGGCCGCCGACCTGCGCGGCACGTGGTGCGTGCACTACGACGCCTTCAAGGGTGTCGCGCAAGTGCGGTCGCTGCTGTGGCCTGGGTACTTCTTCTACTACGCCGCCAACGAGCTGACGTGGGGGTCGTTGTACGTTGGGGACGGCAACCGCAACAACGACCTCATCTTCATGTTGTAGGGCGTCGGCCGGCGGGGGAAGAGGGGGAGGTGCGGGAGAGGGGCAGGTCGTGGAGGTCAGGGGGGCCACTGGACATACCCACCTGGGGTTTGGGGTTTGGCGGTGGGGGAGGGGGTGCGCTGGGGGTAGGGGGAGGGACGATTAAGGAAGTGGCTGGTGTGGCCTGGTGTGATCACACGAGGGAGGGCGGCAGCGCCTGGCTGGACCGGGGGACGAGCCCCGCGTGCCGCGTGTCTAGTGCGGGAGCCAGCACGTCACATGTGTATTTGGAGGGGAGGGGAGATGACCGGGGCTGCTTGTTGGGTTGGCGACGGCTGCTGTAGTGTTGGGTGGTAGCGCTGGGATGCCGGAGTGCCCAGCCCGGTCGCATTACCGTGCAGCAGCAGCTGCTGCTGGTGCGGCTGGTGAAGGAGCTGCCCTAGGGGGGGAGGACACTGTAAACACAGGCATGAAAGACACGCGCGCGCGCGCGCCGACGCGCTGATCAGGACGCCGAACGGGGGGGGGATGGATGGCGTCATGTTCTGGTGACAGACTGGCAGTGCATCAGCCGTACGGAAGGGAACGACTCGACTCGCTGCTGGGTGCTCGTCCCCAGGGGTGGGGTGCGGTGGGGTGGAGTGGTTTAACCGCAGCAGCCAACCCCTGTCAGTCAGGCGTGCTTGCGAGCTCGCGATGCTGCCGTCTGTCGTGGTTGCTAGTAATGCGAAGCCGGCTGGAGACAAAAGGTAATATGCCGGTGCGGCTCGAGGTGTGTGAAGACGTGTGCGATGTGTGGCGGCTTGTTTGGGGGGGGAGACGTGATGGCGCCGTGCCGCTAGCAGCAGCCGAGCGCCCATGAAGCAAGGTTGGTTGGTGGGAGTGCTGGGCTGTCGTGCCTCCTGCGGGTGAGCTCCCCCCCGCACACCCTCCGCACCACCGGGGGAGAGGCAAGCTGCTGGGAGTGCTGGGGAAGCGCCCTAACACGGGCACGAGCAGTCGCATCCCTCCATGTAACTTGTGTAAACTGTGTGGCGGCCGAGCAGTCCCGTAGCTGGCGTTTTTTCATCGCACACCTGCCTCTGCACGTTGGGTTTGGCAGCGGCTTCTGATATAATCCCCTTGCTGTCGGCGAAATAAATTTGGGACCTCATTGCTCTGTGCTACGCCCACCCCGTTCCCTTGCGTCGCATCCTGCTTGCCGGCATAAATATACATCAGTAATTCAGTATACATTTGCCTGCTGCGCTTGATCAACCCAGAACAGCCCAGAGGTCAAATAATGGAGACGGCCGCAGCTAACGACGAGATGTGTGGGTCGGTGTGAGGCAACAGAGCCGTCTGAGCACCCGCGGTGCAGCCCTACTGCCTCAGCCACAACCGCAGACCGTCCATTCCCCGAAGTCGCCATCCCCACCACCACCACCACTCCGAACCAGCAGCGCCGCCCACGACCGCATGGCGATACCTCAACCGCCATAACCACCACACCCACCACACCCAAAGTCCAGTCCTCGTCCCCGAACCGTGTTTTTATTCATTGCACCCCTTCCTCCCTAGCTGCCCTCCTCTTCCCGCCGTACAAACGCCATGTCCCTGTCCAGCTCCCCCTGCGCCCCCGGCCGCCAGCCGCCCGGCAGCAGCTGCAGCGCTGACCTGGCCAGGCGAGCGGTGAGTCCCAGGAAGGCCGTGTAGTCGTGCTGGCGGCAGAACATGTCGGGGGGAGGCGCCACGCCGCGTCGCACATACTCGGTGTTGAACCTGGGGGGGGGGTGCAATAAAAGAACCGGTCACGCGACTGGGGAAATGTAGTGGGGGCATAGCATGCGGACACCGGCTCGCGCGCGCATGCTACTGGACCTGGGGGTGGGGCCAGAAGATACCCGTTGAATTGACATAGGAAATGTAGTGGGGGAAAGGTAAAGCGTGCGTCAAAAACGTTCCGCCAGCTAGGAGTGATCCCTTCCCAGCCGCTCTCCTAACCGCCCACTCCTAATTAGGACCCCCGCCCACCTGGCCAGCAGCCTCATCATGCGGTCGAGGTAGTCGTCATCTCGCATCATACGGAACACGGTGCAGCCCTTGGTGGCGGACCTGGCGGTTGGGCGGTTGGCGACGGTTGCGGACCGTTGCCGATGCGACGGATATATGGATATATACCTCGTATATGCGGTGATACGAGGAGGAGAGGCGGCGCGACCGCGGTACTGTGTTTGGGTGCGCGTGGGCGGTTGCCCCCTCTCCCCTCCGTGCCCCCCCTCCATGCCCCCACGGGTTTCTTAGCCACCCCCGCCCCGGCCCCCACCCATCCGCTGTATCCTCCTTTCTCGGTTGTCAGTTATTTCCTTCGTTATCAGTTCACGAGTTCACGGGTTTCTTGTCGAACCCCGCCCCGTTCAAGCTCCCATGAACCTCACCCCACTGGCCCCCCCCACCTCTCCACCTCTATAGCCGGGCCTTCTCACTACCCACCTCTCCACCCCACTACCCATCGTCAACCCCTAAACGCTATAAACCCTCGTAAACCCCTAAACCCTATAACCCTATAACCCTCGTAAACCCTTAAAACCCTACCTCGACACCACCAGACCCGACTGGCACCCCGCCGCCAGCATGTGCATCTGCACCTGCGGCACCCAGGCTGCAGGGAGGGACCTCCGGGGGCCCCTGTCCCCCAGAACCACTTCCGTCACGATGCGCCCCTTGCCGCCGCGCCGTACCTGCCGTACAGCACGTGGCGTGGACGAGCAGGGTGGGGGGGGCGCGGGTGGGGGGGGTGGCGGGGTAAGGAGGGTGCGGGGGCCGGTCGAGAGCGAGCCTGCATAGACCTCGCTGGCCCGTACGATCACCAATGCGAGGGGACGATCCCTCGCCCTCAACTATGTGTCCGAAGACAATGCGAGGGGACGATCCCTCACCCCCTTTCACCCCACCAGCCCACTCCAAAGATAATGAGCCAGCTATTATGCCTGTGCCGTGTAACCGGTCCTCATGCCACCCCCTTCCACCCCACTAGCCCACTCCAACCCCCCTCTACCGGCTCACTCCAGAACCCCTCCCTGGACCCCCCAAACGCCCCTCAACGCGCAGACGGGCACCAGGCCCACAAGCCCCGGTTGCATTTTCGGTTGGCGCAGCCAGTCACCGCCGTACCGCCGTACCTGCCGTATCCCGAACGGGCACGTGTTCTTGACCTCCACCACTTCCCGAAGCAGCAGGTGCACCAGGCCATGGTCGCGAGGGGCCCCGCCACCTCCACCGCCGCCGCCGCCGCCGCCATCGTCATCTCCGCTGGCGCCGACGTCTCCGCTCCTCGCTGTCCCAGCCGCCGCCACGCCCGCACCGTCACCACCGCAGAAGCACCAAATAATCGGCGCGCACGAATCCAGAGCGCCTCGCTCCGTAACCCCGACCGCATCCCCCGCCCCGCCACCGCCTCCCCATCCGCGCCCGCCGGTCCCAGCTTGCTGGCTCCCACCACCACCACCACCACCACCGCCGCCGCCGCCGCCGCCGCCCCCAGCCCCTGACGCCTCCGCCACCTGCTGCGCCGACCACCCCGCCTGCGCCCCCACCTCCCCCGGGGACCCCGCCGGCTGCCCCTGCCCCTGCCCCTGCCCCTGCTGCCCCTTCTCCTCCCCCCGCTGCCTCCCCTCCCCCTCTCTCCGCTGTTGCCCCTCCCCCTCCCCCTCCCCCGCGGGCTGCCTGCCCCCGCAGCGGCCGCACAGCATCACCGCCGGCAGCTTGCTGTCCAGCACCGCCGCCAGGAGCTCCCCCTGGAGCGACCCCCGGCAGCAGCCAGCACCTGCGGCACCACCACCACCACCACCACCACCACCGCCACCGCCACCACCAACACCGCCACTGCCACCACCGGCACTGCCGCCGGCGCTCGGAGCCCTCAGTGGACCACCTTCAGCCGCCGCCGCTGGGCCGCACACTCGCAGCAGCAGCGACAGAGGATCGACGGAAGCAGCGGCGGCGGCGGCGGCGGCGGCGGCGGCGGAGGAGGAGGAGGCAGCATGTCCAGGGGCGGCGCCATCAGGCACCATCGCCACCAGCTCCGAAACCCCCGCCGTGTCAGTTGCCGCCGCGGCGGCGGCAACAGCGGCGGCAGCGGCGGCGGCGGCGGCGGCGGCGGCGGCCACTGCCGCTGTGGCGACGGAGGGAGACGCGGAGGGGGTCGGAGTAGCGTCCTCAGTCACTACGGAGATCGCGTCGCCACCAACGTCAGCTATCGCCCCATCCTCTTCCTCCTCCTCCTCCTCCTCTTCCTCCTCCTCCTCCTCCTCCTCCTCCTCCTCCTCCTCCTCAGTACCATCGTCATCATCATGGTCGCCGTCATCGTCCGCGCCATCGTCGCTGCCGTCACCGCCATCGCCAACCACACCGTCCTCGTCGCTGCCGTACTCGCCGTCGTCACCGTCGTCGTCATCTTCGTCGGCATTGCCGTGAGGGCCTGCAGTCGGGAAGCCGCCGCCAGCACGTGCAGAGGCCGCTCCCATTCCACCTTCACCGCCGTGAGCGCCCCCATCCCCACCGCCGCTGGCGCCTTCCTCCTCCTCCTCCCCCTCCTCCGCCGCCGCCTCCTCCTCCTCGCCGCCGCCGCCACTCTTAGTCATGGCCACCCGCCCCAGCAGCTCCCGCAGCTGCCAGCGCAATCGGTTGGCCTGGGTCGGACGAGAGGGCCCAGGATTCCATGACGGACGGGGGGGAGGGGAGGGGAGGGGAGGGGAGGGGAGGGGAGGGGAGGGGAGGGAGGGGAGGGGAGGGGAGGGGAGGGGAGGGAGGGGAGGGGAGGGGAGGGGAGGGGAGGGGAGGGGAGGGGAGGGGAGGGGAGGGAGGGGAGGGGAGGGGAGGGGAGGGGAGGGGAGGGGAGGGGAGGGGAGGGGAGGGGAGGGAGGGGAGGGAGGGGAGGGGAGGGGAGGGGAGGGGAGGGGAGGGGAGGGGAGGGGAGGGGAGGGGAGGGAGGGGAGGGGAGGGGAGGGAGGGGAGGGGAGGGGAGGGAGGGGAGGGGAGGGGAGGGGAGGGGAGGGGAGGGGAGGGGAGGGAGGGGAGGGGAGGGGAGGGGAGGGAGGGGAGGGGAGGGAGGGGAGGGGAGGGGAGGGAGGGGAGGGGAGGGGAGGGGAGGGAGGGGAGGGGAGGGGAGGGGAGGGGAGGGGAGGGGAGGGGAGGGGAGGGGAGGGGAGGGGAGGGGAGGGGAGGGGAGGGGAGGGAGGGGAGGGGAGGGGGAGGGGAGGGGAGGGGAGGGGCACAAAAACCGTATACGCGACGGGGCGGGATACGGGACGGGGCGGGGTACGGGAGTGGGCGGGGTACGGGACGGGGCGGGGTACGGGACGGGGCGGGGTACGGGACGGGGCGGGATACGGGAGGGGGCGGGATACGGGACGGGGCGGGATACGGGACGGGGCGGGATACGGGAGGGGGCGGGATACGGGACGGGGCGGGGAATGGGGTGACGACCCCGACACCGACTCTTTCGTGGCACGGTACTGGAGGGTTGGGAGCCCCTCCCCTCATTGCCTGCGAGGCGACGGCGGTAGCTGCTCCGGGCCCCTCCGCCAACGCCCCACTTGAACTCGAGTCAAGCCACGAACACCACCACGGAAGGGAGGCCTCACTCCCCTCACTTCCCTCACCCCCCTCACTCCCCTCACCACCAACAACAATAACTCGCCTGCTGCCGCGCAGCTAGAGCTGCCCCCGCGGCCGCAGCCGCCGCGGCTTCCGCCGCCGCCTCCTCGCCGCCGCCGCCAGCCGCCGCCGCCGCCGCAGCAGCTTCCCCCAGCTCCTGCTGGCGCTGCTGATGCCCCCGCAGTGCGCTCTGCAGGAGTTCTGCCTCCCGCGGCTCCAGAACCAGGTGGTGGGCTATGATGGCGTCAGGCGAGGCGGCCAGCGGCGGCAGGGAGGGCCAGGGGGCGGCGGCGGCGGCGTCGCGAGGTACGCAGCAGAGGCCCACCTGGGGAGCGGTGGCGGCGTGTCCAGGGAGGGTGAGAGGGGGGAGGTGTTTTGGGGTGGCGGTGAGGCCAGGGAGGTGGAGGTGGCGGTGGCGGTACAGTCGTACAATACAACGGAGGATGGAGACGACGCAGACGCCTCTTCCATTTCCCTTCGGGTACAGCGCTGGGTGGCACTAGCAGTGTGTGCAGGGGGGCACTGGGAAGACCAGCAAGCCGCCCCAGCCGCCTATTCGTGTCCTACTTTTTCAGTGCAGACCCCTGCGGGTTTCCTAGCCCTAACCCCCCCCCCCCAAACTTTACGTGCGTCGCGTGGGGTCCTCGCTCCCGTGCGTCTCGCCGTAGCCGATATAGCTTAGCCGCCAAAGGTCATATTACGACCTTCGGCTTTCGTATCCCCGACTCAGTTCTCCAGCATGCATCTCAAAACTTCTGTTTCAAACGGTTTTTTCGGACATCCACGGGTTTCCCTCGAACCCACCCCAACTCGAAACGTCTGTTCTAAACGGTTTTTTTTCGTACACGGGTTTTCCTTGCATCCCCACCCCACCCCAGCTCGCGCCCCCAGCTCGCCCCAACGCCCCACCCCTGCTCGCGACCCCACCTCGTGGAGTGACGAGGCGGGGAAGACGGCGAGCAGCTGCGCCAGTGCCGCCGCCTCCTGCACCTTGCCCCAGGCGCACCGCACGCCCCTCAGGCCGCTGCCGGACAGTGCTGCGGCGGAGCGCCGGTAGCGCTCTGCGGGGATTGCAAGGAAAACCCGTGCACGAAGGAGAAAACCAGGGGGGGAACGGGGGTTGGACAGCGAGTGGGAGGGGAGATGGGCAGGTTGGAGCGAGGTGCAGCACGGGAAGGAGATGGGCAGGTTGGAGCGAGGCGCAGCACTGGCGGCTGGGGAGCTCACCCTGGGGAGCTTAACGTCTGTAATCGCTCGGCGCCCCAACTGCACCGAACATCCCACATCCACACGACCACATCACCTTGTGGCGTCATGTCGCCTCACGCGGCATGTTCACGTCGCGGCATGTCGCGAAAAAAGAAAATTTTAAAATGAAAAATAATGTCACATTGCGGCACGTGTATCGAGTCCAAGCCTCCTCCCCCCGGGGCCATGCGCCAACTATCCTGTCCCGTTGCGTAAAACGGTTTTCATACACCCGCCATCTTCACCGCCTTGGTTTGTCGGCCGTGGATTCGCGGATTCTCTTTAAAACCCCCGGGGCCGTACCCTGGTGCGGCAAGGTCTCCCCCTCCGCCGCCCGCGGTGGTCGCTCCTCCTCGGCCGCAGCCCCCTCGGCTGTAGCGGCAGCAGCCCCTTCGGCTGGCGGCTTGAGGGCGCTTCCTGCCCTTCCGCCTCCACCTACTCCTGCTGCCACACCTGCCCAGCTAGTCCCCACTACTGAGCCGCGTCCAAGGTCGGGCCGCGGCTGCAGAGGCTGTGGCTGCAGAGGCTGTGGCTTCGGAGGAGGCTGTGGCTTCGGAGGCTGTGGCGGCCGTGGCTGTGGCGTCAGAGGCTGTAGCTGCGGAGGCTGTGGTGGCTGCGGCGATTGCTGCAGCTGCAGCGACATCAGTGCCTCGAGGGCCCGCTGGCGGTGCTGCGCCTCCTCCGCCCGCCCCGAAGACGCGGGCAGCTGGGAGGGCTGCTGCAGGTGCTTGAAGGCCGCCAGAAGCGGCGCGTGGCTGCTCTAGGGGGGCGGGGGCAGGGCGGAGAGGAGGGAGCGGGGGGGGGAGCGGCGGCTGGGACCTAGCGCCCAAGGGGAACAGCGTGTGTGTTTGTCGCATGCGGCCAAGTAACCGAGTAGCTCCGGGTGGAACGCGCAGGGTGGAGGTGGTGAGCGGGAGGAAGTCCCGACGTCGCAGCCGTCGACCGTACAGCCTTGAAATGCTTTCCTTCCCAAAACTCCCTCCCCTCTCCCTTCCCCCTCCATGTCGCCCCCACACGGGTTTTCCTCGCCTCCCCTCTCCGTTCCCACCCCACCTCGTTGCGGCCGCCCACGACCCGCGCCGCCAGCGGCTCCCGAAGCCCCAGGGCCTCCTTCAGCAACCCGGTCGTCAGGACCCCGGGGTGCAGATCCCGCCACGCCGGGCTGTCCTGGCGAACAAACCTGCCCGGCGGGGTGTTGGGTGGTTTGGGTTGTAGGGTTTGGGGGCGAAGAGGGGACATCGAAGGTGCGGTTGGCGAGTTCTATGGCTGCGACAGCGGTGAGCTGGAGTGACGGCGGGAGTTGTGATTACGGTGGTACGATGGTGGCCCCGCTCAATGAATTTGTGGCATTGTGCATGTCGGCGCCGGTGAGTGAGTGGGTCGTGATGCCGTAATGCCGTACGGATGCTAACCGCACCTGGCGGCCGCGGGGCACGGCAGCGGCAGCAGCGGCTCGGGCTCCGGAAGGCCCACGAATCGGGGTGAGGCGCGCAGCTCGTCCATGGACACGTGGCCCCAAAACAGGTTTGGGACTGGGCCGGCGCCTGGTCCAGACGTGGCGCCTCGCTTGCCGCCGCTGCGCGCGGGAATCGCGCCTGCCCCGTTGGAGCCGGGAGCAGAGCTCCCGCCACCGCCGTTGGGGCGCTTCTTTTTGGCCTTGCGGCCTTGTGAGCTCTTCTTCCGGGCCATCAAGCCGTGTGTGCACGCGGGACCTCGCGGGTCGGTAGTTGGCGCACAAGGACTAGCTTTGCAGGTCGGTATAATTTTACAAATAAAAAGCAGATGATGCTAACCCCATCTTAATTGTGGCCTAAGAACGCCCGATGGTCAATATACGTGCACATGCCGTACTGCTCGGCCTGCTCGGCCCATCGCTGTCTCTATGGTCTGGCCGTGTGACACATGCGTTTTGCTGGCCATTCCGGTAGATCTAGCCACGAGCTATTACCCTGGGCATTGACAATGCTGGTTGCATAAGCTTGCAGCGGGCATTCCCGAGGGGTCTTTCCGTTGCCTCTTTTACAGCATTTATTGGAGCATCAGTAAGGGAGCAGCAATGTCGGCTGCAAAGGGTCCTATGGCTGGGCCCGAGCCCTACGTATCACACGCATCCATGCTGGAGACGGTGAAGCGCTACCTGACGAAGACGAAGTCGCAGGAGCTCCTAGTCCGCTACACGATCCTGATCGCCATCTATCTGCTGGCATTCTGCATCCGTCTGGTGGGGTCACGCAGCCGAGATCATCCCGCCTTGCCTGTGGCGATGTGCACCCTGGCGCGACTCATATGCATGCAGCTGGATCTGGGGATGCTGTTGTATAGTGATCCAAATTGCGAATTGTGCCGTCCCCTGTCGCACCGCCAGTTGACCGGGTTCCCTATGCCCCACGGTTGCAGTTTTCGGTGCTGCGCTACGAGAGCGTAATCCACGAGTTTGACCCCTACTTCAACTATCGTAGCACGATCAAACTCGTGCAAGAGGGGTTTTACGAGTTCTGGAACTGGTTCGATGCGGAGTCATGGCATCCGCTGGGTCGCGTGGTGGGAGGCACGGTCTATCCCGGCCTCATGTTCACGGCGGCCATCCTTTACAAGGTGTCCAACTTCCTCACTGCTTGCATTAAGCTGCGCGACATCTGCGTGTTCACGGCGCCGTTCTTCGCTGGCAACACGGTGCGGGTGTGGCGGAGGCGCGCCTCCAGCGGGATCCGGCTCGTACCTGACAGCGGCGTGCAAGAAGGGGCGGCGGGGTCCATGGGTCCTTGTCACCTCACCTCCTCGCAAATTGGCAGTGGATAGCGGGCGATGGGGTTTGGGGCCCCTAGGGTTCGCAGCCGCAGCCGACACGGGAAGTTTACGTCTTAAATGACATCCTTGATCTTTCCAAACCGAACACATCGCCGCAATTGCATCTTGGCACGTGAGTCGGCGTATAACCAAATGAACTGTCTGAGCTTGCTGCACGTGCCCAGTGACCACCATCTCCGCAACCCTGCGCGGCGCTCCGCTGCGGCGCTCACCACGCCGGCCCTCCCCCCTTCCCTCCCTCCCTCCCTCCTGACGCTCCCTCCCTCCCTCCTGACGCTCCCTCCCTCCCCCCTCCTGATGCTCCCTCCCTCCCCTCCCTCCCTCCCAGGCCCTCATCGCCTACCTGTTCGGCAAGGAGCTCAAGGACACGGAGACCGGCCTGGTGGCGGCGGCGCTCATGTCCATCGTACCTGGTACGTGGACCGTACCTCGTACCTCGCACCTCGTACCCCGTACCTCGTACATCGTACATCGCACATCGTAGGCACCCTGAGCCGCCGTATCCCCTCCCGGTCCGTGTTTCCTACCTTCAAGTGTGCGCGACCCTACGGCCTCCCACCTGCCCTGCTTCCACCTCATCCCGGAAGGGACCCACCCTGCATGCACACCCAAACGCGTGTCCGCAAACTATACCCGCCGGCTAGTTCCTGTCCTCCCTGTCTCCCATGTCGTGTAACCGGCTCTTCTCGCGGCCCCCCGCCCAACGCCAGCATGCCCACACGCAACCAGGTGTCCGTGGCCTGTGCGCCAGCTACACTTCCCACGTCTCGTAACCGGGTCTCTTGCACCCCCGCCCCTCGCCCCCCACGGTTTTTACCACTCCCCCCCCACCCGTCGACCTCCCCCCCACTATCCTGTCTTTTTCGTGTCAACGGTTTTTACCGCTCCCTCCCCCACCAGGCTACATCTCCCGCTCTGTGGCCGGCTCCTTCGACAACGAGGCAGTCGCCATCTTCGCGCTGGTCACCACCTTCTACCTGTGGGTGCGCGCAGTGAACCGCGGCACCGTGGCGTCCGCCACCCTGGCGGCCTTCGCCTACATGTACATGGCTGCGTCCTGGGGCGCCTACGTCTTCATCTCCAACCTCATCCCGCTCTACGTCATCATCATGTTCGTCAGCGGCAGGTGAGGGGGGGAGGAGGAGGGGAGGAGGGGGTTACAATAATAGAACCGGTAACGCGACTGGGAAATGTAGCGTGTGCATAGCCTTCGGACACCGGGACGCGCGCGCATGCGACACACACGGACGCGACGACGGTGGGTGCAGTGAAGAAGAAGGAAAAGTGGACTATGTTGTGGAGTGCAAAGCCGAGAACTGGGATGGCGAACGGGGAAGCCGCGGGATGCACCGAAGGCTGGAGACGGCCCAGCCCAGGGGGAGGGAGAGGAGGGGGAGGAGGAGGAGGGGGCCAGGGCCGTCGGGGGCGGACGGGTCGGGATGCGGTGAGTGGGGAAACACTGGCTGGGGAAGGGCACCGGCACTGCGCGCGCGGGGCCGGCGAAGGCCTCGGGCGGCAGTGGAGGGAAGCGTAGAACCAGGTGATGGGCAGTGGGGGGGGCTAGTGGAGGGTGGGTGGGTTCTAACCCGGCTGGGGTGGCAACTCGGCTCTCCCTCCTCCGCCTCCCTCCGCCGCCTCCGCACCCGCTCGCACAGGTACTCCCGCCGCCTCTACGTGGCCTACACCACCTTCTGGGTCGTGGGCAGCCTGCTGGCGATGCAGGTGTGCTGGCGGGGTGTGTGGGGGTTACAATAAAAGAACCGGTAACCCCGGGGTGTGTGGGGGGGGGGGCCGGCCGGAGGGGTGGCATGAAAACCGTTTTACGCGACGGGACAGGATAGTTGGCGCATGGTCGTCGGACACCGATTTTGTGAGCGCATGCTGGAGCGCTGGGAGGGGTGGGGCGGTATGCACGAGGGGCCTCCCTTGAATAAGGGAAAAGAGCTGAGAGAGGCGACGAGGGGCCTCCCTCGTACTACGGAAGGATGCTACGGAAGGACGCTACGGAAGGAAGCAAGCGGCGCAACGTGAGGGCGGACGCGACGCGGCGGGCGTGAGGAAGGGAACGGGGGAGAGGCAGCGATGACCCGGTGCTTCTCATCGTGGGAGTGCATAAAAACCGTTTTACGCAACGGGACAGGATAGTTGGCGCATGGTCGTCGGATGGGGCACGATGAGGGGAACTGGGCGGGGCGCCGGGAATGGACGACTGCGGATGTGAGTGCGAGGGAAGCGAAGGGGACGTAGGGACGCGAAGGCGGCGGAGGGCGCGGTAACGGCGTCTGTCGCTGGGTGGAGGCTGTGAGGAGCCCGACCCAACCCAACCCAACCCAACCCAACCCAACCCAACGCGCCAAACGCGGCCGTCGCGGTGCCGCGTCACAGTGCTCATGGAGGCTCGTGTTGCCCACGTTGGCATGCGGGGCGCGAGTAACACCCGCACCGCGGCACCCGCATGTCACGTGGCGCAATGTCGCGCAGCCCAGAAGGCACCGCACAGCTGCGGCGTGCTGTGCCACGTCAGCTGGCGGCTGAGGGGTCACACGCAAGAGATCCGGGTGGCTGGCAGGCTCCGCAGGCAGCTCAGGCGGGCCCCGTGCTGTCTGGCACGACCCTAGGGGACGACCATTCTTCTCGCACGGAAAATCCTTATACCCCAAAATGCTAAAACCCTAAAGTCCCGGAAGTAGAGAGGCTGTGTGCTGAGTGCTTTGAGGCTTGGCGGGGCTAAGCTGTCATCAAGGCAGCCGCGGGACGCCCCACCCCCCGCCCCCCCTCCCCGCCCCGCCGCGGCCCCCTCCTCCCCCCCGCCCCCAAGGTCCGCTTCATCGGCTTCAACCACGTGACCTCCAACGAGCTGCTGTCCTTCAACGGCATCTTCGTGGGACTGCAGGTCGGTCAGTGGGACTGTAGGTCGGTCAGTGGGACTGCAGATCGGTCAGTGTGGCGGTGTGGCGGCACGGTCTGGCGGGGATGGACAGCCGCGGGGCTGGAGCCCCCACAGCCTCGCGGAACGGGGCGCGTCGTCGGTCAAATAAGTCCCATCGTTTCGCGCCACCTCAGCGCCCCCGCCAGCTCAGGACACTAGTCACTGACGTGTGGCTCCTTAAAGCCACTGCGCAGGACTGCTCGTGCTGGTTGCTCGTGCACCTGGCTGGCTAGCTGCCTGGTTGCGGTACTGCACGCTGGCGCCACCCGGTCGCTGCATCGCTCTCCGCCAGCAGCCCCAGTTTCCCTCCCGTCCGACCCGCCCCCTCCCCGCCTCGCCTCCCCCCGCGCCCTCCCCGATGCCCCCTTCTGCCCCTCCCCCCTGCCCCGGCGCCACTCATCCCCCCTTCTGCCCCTCCCCCCGCGCCGGCGCCACTCATCCCCCCTGCGGCGCCACTGCCCAGGTCTGGGAGGCGATCGTGTTCCTGCGCACCAAGCTGGGCTCTCGGCAGTTCGCCCAGCTGGTGTACCTGATGGCTGTGGGCGCAGGGGCTGTGGGCGCAGCCTTCACCACCATCCTGGTGCTCAGCGGCAAGCTAAACCCTTGGACCGGACGGTGGGTGCATGGGAGGGGAAGAGGAGGACCGGTGGATGGGACGGGGAAGAGGAAGACCGATGGGTGGGACGGGGAAAAGGAAGACCGGTGGATGGCAGGGTGGGGTAGCGGGGCACTGAGGGAAGGGTTGGGGGCCGAGGGTAGGGAATAAAGAACCGGTAAATCGATGTAGGGGGAGGGGGTGCCGGGGGGAAGTGCATAACCACTGGGGGCAGGGAGAAGAGGGGGGAGCGCTGGGGGAAGCGTGGACGGGTGTTTGGGAGGGGCCGAAAGACCGCGTTCCTTGGAACATCCGACATAGTAGGCATGGGGAATGTGCTTGAAGGCGGAGGCGTGTGTTGCAGACGGCGCTTGCCCCTCCCCCTCCGCTGCCGCCATCCCCAGCCCTTCCAGTAACAGGTCCTTTTTTGCAGCCCCCCTTCCAGCCCCGGCTGTCCCAGCCAGCACTTGCTGCTTACACCGACATCCTCCTCCCAACTCCCTCACTCACTCCCTGTGCTCCTCCCCCCTCCTCCTCCCCCCTCCCCCTTCCTCTTTCCACCACCTCTTTCCGCCACCTCTGTTCCACCACCTCTTTCCGCCACCTCTGTTCCACCACCTCTGCCACCCCGCAGCTTCTGGACGCTTCTTGACCCCACCTACGCCAAGAAGTTCATCCCCATCGTCGCCTCGGTTTCGGAGCACCAGCCCACCACCTGGGCCTCCTACCTGTTCGACCTGCACATGCTGGTCTTCGCCGGACCCGCGGGTCTCTATTTCTGCTTCAAGCGCCCCACAGACGGCACCATCTTCCTGACCGTCTTCGCCCTCACGTCCATCTACTTCTCGGGTGGGGCGGGTTGGGGAAACCCCGGGCGGGGCGGGGGAGCCTTGTGAGGGGGTGTTGGCCCGGGTGGGGTTTACGCGACGGGACAGGATAGTTGGCGCATGGCCGTCAGTGTTTAGGGGGGGGGGGTGGCGGGGGGGGGCCCACTGGCCGTGGCTGCTGCTGGGGGGCTGCGCAACAGTGGGCGCGCATGGAGGCCAGCCGGGACTCGATCTGCGTAATGACGTAAGTCGGTGTCCGGCGTCGGCGTCTGGCCCTCAGCACATCGCAACTGGACATTCGCTCCTTCCCCCGCCCCTCCTATATTCCCCTACGACGACGCCCGCCCCCCCCCCCAAACGCTTCGGAACCTTCCCACCCTAATAAGGCCCCCCGCCCACCCCGCCCACCCCTTGCCGTACGCCTCCGGCTCCTGATCAGGCATCATGGTGCGCCTGATGCTGGTGGCGGCGCCCGCCTTCGTGCTGCTCTCCGCCATCGCCATCTCCTCCACCCTGCAGTCCGCGGCCAGAGAGCTGCGGGCGCCGGCGCCGGTGGAGGCCAAGGCCGCGGCAGCCGCGGTGGACAGCAACCCCGCCAAGAAGCGCGCCTCGGCAAAGTACGTGGACCCGGTCGGGGCACAGCGGGGGGGGAGGTTGCAAGGAAGACCCGGGGGGAGGGCGGGGCGCAGGCGGGGGCGCAGGGGGGGGAGGGCGGGGGCGCAGGGGGGGGGGCGGGGGGGAGGGCGGGGGGCAGGTGGCATGAGGACGGCAGGGGTACACGATATAGGTAACGGAGAGCAGGAACTGACAGAGAGCGAATAGTTTTCAGGCACGTGGAGCACATGCCGGAAAACTTGGGCTAGCTACCGAGGAGCCTTTGGGTGCGGCACGGCGGCGGCTAGGGGCGGGTGGGAGCAGGGCGGAGCGGAGGGCAACGGCGCGAGGCTGGCAGCAGGGGGTGCCGTGTGTATCCTCGACCGCAAAGCGGCGGAGCGCTGCTCGTCCCTCTTCGCGAGCCTTGGACCGGCAGCGTACGATCTTCCCCGTTGGTCGCAAAACAACAATTCCCGGCGTTTTTTTTATTTCGGAGCCGCCCACTTCGGCCCCCTGGGAGGCCCCTCACCTGCCAGCTGCCTTCCCCCGCTACGGCGCGCCGCGACGCGGATATCGTACGGCGCACACTCACCACCCCGCCGTACACACATACGCGCCGCTAGAACGTTTTACATTTCCCGTGGAGTGAGTATTCGCGGCTTGTTGCGTCCATCGGACCGCCGATCGAACTATTCAACTTCCGTGCAGTTTCCCGGCTAAGCGGTAAATTAACACGCGCACACACGCACACGCACATCCCGGCATCCAGTTCCCAATCGCCTTTTTCATACGCCTTTTCGCTTTTCAAACACCTTTTCCCCTCAACCCATTTCCTGGTGCTTCTTCCTTCTCCGCGTTCTGCCCTGCCGTGTCCGCCGGTTCCCCCACCCCACCCCACCCCACCCCCTCCCTCCACGGGTCTTCCTCCCTCCCGCTCCCTCCCCGCGGCGCAGGCGCAGCGCCTCCTCCAGCGAGGACTCCATGGCCAGCCGCCGCACGCCCAACATGTGGGTGATGGCGCTGGCCGCCTACGCGCTGGTGGCCTACTCGGGCCACTGCATCTGGGTCACCAGCGAGGCCTACTCCTCGCCCTCCATCGTGCTCATCAGCGGCCACGGAGCCAACCGATACGTGCTGGACGATTTCCGGGAGGCGTACTACTGGTAGGGAAAAGGGGGCTGGCGGGAAAAGGGGGCTGGCGGGAAAAGGGGGCTGGCGGGAAAAGGGGGCTGGCGGGAAAAGGGGGCTGGCGGGAAAAGGGGCTGGCGGGAAAAGGGGGCTGGCGGGAAAAGGGGGCTGGCGGGAAAAGGGGGCTGGCGGGAAAAGGGGCTGGCGGGAAAAGGGGGCTGGCGGGAAAAGGGGGCTGGCGGGAAAAAGCGTTTAAAGGACGGCAGGAGGCAGGTTCGAGGAAGACCCGTGGATTGCCCGAAGGAGGTAGGGAGGGAGGAGATAGGCCGGCTGGTGGGGGCTTTGAGAAGGTTTTGTGTTTCGATGTTTGAGAGGGGGTGCTCGCCTGGCATGAAGTACTCTCACTATCACCCCGTATGCCCATCCACCCCACCCACCTGCCGTCTTTGCCTTCCCCTCCTCTCCTCGTCCTCCTACCTCGTGTACCCCTTTCGTATAGCTCATCAATGATGCTGCATCCAGCTAAGTTCCAGCTACTTTCCCCAGACTTCCCCCCTCCCCACACACACGCACACTTTATCGGCCGTGGGTTCGCGGATATAACCCCCTCCCCCGCTCCTCCATCGGCCCCTCCTCCGTCCCCCCTTTACCTTTCCCTTCATCACGGGTTTTCCTCCCCCGCTCCTCCCCCTCCCCCCAGGCTCCGCCACAACACCGCCCCCGACGCCAAGGTCATGTCCTGGTGGGACTACGGCTACCAGATCACCGCCATGGGCAACCGCACCGTCATCGTGGACAACAACACCTGGAACAACACGCACATCGCGACAGTGGGTGAGGCCGGGGGGCTGGAGGCCCCGGGGGGGGGGAGACCTCGGGGGTGGGGTGGGGTGAGTCCGGGGGCCTGGAGGCCCGGGAGCGGGGGAGACCTCGGGGGTGGGGTGGGGTGAGTCCGGGGGCCTGGAGGCCCCGGGGGGGGAGACCTCGGGGGTGGGGTGGGGTGAGTCCGGGGGGCTGGAGGCCGGGGGGGGGAGACCTCGGGGGTGGGGTTTTTGAGGGAGACCCGTGGATGCGAGAAAAAACCCGTTTAGAACACGACGTTTTAGATGCATGCTGGAAATGCATGTTGGGGGGGGTTGAGGCTCCGCGGAGTTTGCGGACTGTGGGTTGGTTGCGACCTGCCTACCGAGGGGTTGAGGCGCAGTAGAGGCGGAACGTAAGGCCCACGTCTGCAGCCCCTGCCCCCCGTGCTGCCTCCTTCCTCCCCCTGCTCCTCCCCTCCTCCCCCTGCCGCCCCTGCCACCTCCTCCCCCTTTGCTCAGCCACCCCTGCCGCCCATGCCACCCATGCCAACCCTGCCACCCCTGCCGCCCATGCCACCCCTCTCGCCTCTGCCGCCTCCAGGGAGGGCCATGTCCTCCAACGAGACCGAGGCGTACAAGATCATGCGCATGCTGGACGTGGACTACGCGCTGGTCATCTTCGGCGGCATGAGCGGCTACTCCTCTGACGACATCAACAAGTTCCTGTGGATGGTCCGCATCGGGGGCGGGGTGTTCCCGGTGATCAAGGAGTCCGACTACTTGAACAATGTAGGGTGGGGTGGGGGGAGGGGAGGGGAAGAACGGGAAGGGGGAAGGGAGGGGAGGGGAAGAACGGGAAGGCGGAAGGGAGGGGAAGAACGGGGACAGGATTTGCGGTGAGGGGGAGGGGGGTTACAAAGAACAGACTGTTGCGGAAGAGGTGTTGTTGTGTGCCGTACAGTTCTGGCACACAGAAGATAAGTTTAAAGGAATTCGCGGGGGCGCCAATGCAGGGGGGCCGGTGCCTGGAGATAAGCTTTGCTTAGCTGGGGTGAAGAAGAGGAGGAGAGGGCCGTTCGCTGCGATGTTTGTGGAAAGACCAGAAGCGTCACAAGTCACGAAGAGACGCAAAACAGGTCCCCCTACCTACACACGCTCGCCCCGTCCGCAGCCACAACCTCCTAAGGCCCCGGGGCCTCCCAGCCTTCCCCACCATCGCCGTCCCCCAGCCTTTCCCACCATCGCCGTCCCCCGCCGTCCCTCCCCCCCGCCACTCGCAGGGCGACTACACCGTCAGCACCCGTGGCACACCCACCATGCTCAACTCCCTCATGTACAAACTGTCGTACTACGATTTCGGCAACGTCATGACTGAGCAGGGCAAGGGCACAGGGTACGACCGAGTGCGCAACTACGAGATCGGCAACAAGGACGTCAAGCTGGACCACCTGTACGAGGTGCGTGTTGCCGTACAGCGCCGTACAGCGCCGTGGGCTGGCCTTGGCCTCTGGGACTGTTGCTGCGGAGGATGTGCGGCGACGAGGGGTCGTTGGGATCAACTTAGTGGCGCCTGCTGCCGCCCCCGCGTGCCTTTTGTCACCCTGCCCCCCTCCACCTTTCCTTCCTACCCGCCGCGCACACACACAAACACACACACACGTACACGCAACCCCGCCCCCCCCCTCCCGCAGGCCTTCACCTCGGAGCACTGGATCGTGCGGATCTACCGGGTCAAGGACCTCGAAAACCGGTTCTGAGCGGCGCTCGACCCGGATCCTGACCAGCTAGCTAGCTAGGCAGGCGGCTAGGCGGGAGATAGCCTCTCCTGCCGAGTCGCGCGTGCGCGCGCAGGTCCAGTCTGCCCTCCCTCCCCCCCGGCCCAGCTGCCGTCTAGTTCTCGTCCCCACGTGACACGCCGGTCAGGCCACGTGGTGTGTGTTTCTTCCCTCGGCGTGAGCCGCGCCGCGCGTGGTGGGGAGGGGTAGCTTGCGAGCGAGGGGGCGAGCGAGCAAGGGTTTCAGCGGCAGTAGCCCAAGTAGTGGTTGAGAGTTGGCGGTCTGTTCGCGGCGGTCTGCTTGCCAGGTCTGGGCTGGGCCGGGTGGCAGGGTAGGAGGAGGAGGTGGGTTAGGAGCACTGTGCGGGCGCAGGCGCGACAGGTATGATTGCGGCGGGCGGGGCTCGATAGCGGGACTTGGGATGGGCAATGCGTTGCGGCGCAGGCTGTAGGGTCGAATCGTACCGGACCGGTGAGGGTGAGGGCGGCGGGTGAGGGGCTTTGCAGCTGCAGGAGTTCGGGAGGTGCTTGGCGTTGCAACGTGGCGGGTTCGTCAGCGGACGGCGAGGATGAGGGACGCAGGGTGGCGTGATGGGAGGGGCGAAGTCACCGGCGGCCGTTCCGTGGTGCTCTGGCTGGCAGGCGGCCGGTGCTACCGTAGCCTTGAGGCCGATCCGCCGAGGCAGATTCCTCCCCAAGGCGCTTCCGTTGCAGTTGGGTCGGGTCGGCGCCGCAGCGGGCTGGAGCGGACTGCTGGCCTGTGCCCCTGCCGATATTGCGAGGCAGCGCCCAACGCCAGCCTGGTGATTCGAGATCTCGTTGCTGCGTCGGGACAGGGTGTTGTGGCTGTGCAGCGGTGTGGCATGGCAGGCGGAACCACGGTTGGATCCTCACCTAGGGCGGTGAATACACACACGTGGGCAGATGGAGGTGGTGGGTACGGTCTTGACGGATGGGCGTGCGCTGGCGGCGCTCGGGGTCTCGATGAGCTTTGGGGCTGCCCTTGTCCGCCATTCCCTGTAACTCAGTGCTGTCGGCGCACCACGTCTACATGCTCCCTGCTGTGTTACACTGAGTTTTCTGCCATGCGCAGGGGCAAATTTCAGGGCTTTATGGCTCTTCAAAGTCCAATGCGCTCCCGGTCGTGTGAGCGCATTGAAGGTGCTCCAGATTGACCAAGTTTCAATCTCCGTCAAAACCCCTTGGTTGCCCGCTACCCCCGCTGCAAGCACCCATGACGATTCGCAAGCCTGCCCGACAGGTTCCAGGCTGAGACCCTCGGGTCGGAGTGTCATTAATTAATAACTCAGCGCAGGCTGCTTGCCGATCAGGCAAAGAAGGGGCTTTATTTCTAGGTACGGTAGTTGATCACCCCTCATCACAATGCTACGTTGACACGTCAGGGATCAAACCAAGTGCAATGACTGCATGACTGACGAAGGAGGAGCTGATGGGGGATATGGAGTTGTTTGGTGCAGCTGAGACTACTGTTGGCACAGCCCAAGGGAGCCGCTGTCAGCATCATTTCAACGCTGGGAAGGGCCGGGGGAGCCTATAGCGTTCGGTTGCCCGATATAGTGACGGCGGGCTTGCACCCAATAGGGAAATGAAACACTTCAGTCACTTACACTCAGAGCTCGGCTCACCCACGAGTGCAGCGCTGCTTAGTCCTCCCCGGCAGCAACCGCAAGTGGAACTCAGCACGTCGCTTGCCCCCATACCAAACACCCCCAAAAACATTATTACTGCCCTGCCATTCGGCAGCGAACATGGGATCATCTACGGTTGTAGTGTATTTCCATGGCCCGGCCAAGAGCGCGGCTCTAAATTCAACGTAGCCATTGAGTCCCCCGGCAAAGCGAAAAATTCTGCCGAGCCAAGACGGGAGCCTACTTCAATACGACCCATATATGAACCACATGCCAGAAAGCACTCCAGACGCCCGGCTTGCCTGGCTGCTAGCTCCACCACATCCTTGCGGCTGGTGCTTACTCCTGCTGCTTAGGCGCCGCCAGGTCCGCAGCGCGCACACCTACAACCTCCTTCAACCTAGCAGACTTGCCAACGCGCGACCGCAGGTAGAACAGCTTAGCGCGCCGCACACGACCACGGCGGACGAACTCAATTCGCTGAACAGCCGGCGAGTGGACGGGCATGACCAGCTCCACACCAATGCCTTGGAAGACACGGCGGAAAGTTATGGTCTTGCTGCTGTCACTCCCGTGAGCAGCGATGATGACGCCGTCCAGGGTCTGGGTGCGCGTCTTGCCATTGCCTTCCACCACAGCCAGGCCGACCTTGACGCTGTCGCCCACAATCACGGCTGGAAGGTCCTTCTTCAGCTGCAGCTTGGATAGATCCTGCGTGAGCTTGTGCAGGCTCATTTTGGCCTGCACCGCCATGGTGCGCCTCCCCGCCGTGAAGGGCCGAACAACTGGACGTGAGGCGAGCATTCTTGCAATTCACGGTGCTAACAGTAATTGCTGAGAACAGAAGTACTACTGCTTCAAGAACGCAGCCTCCTGAATGGCTCCAGTACGGTACAACACTGTGACCTGTGAGCCACAGTCTCTTGACATGCCCATTTGGCGCACATAGGTTGCCTTACTTACTGCTGATGGATAATTGATACATGTTGCTAAATTGTGACCTGTGCTTCTCGCGGTGTCTACGTGTCCTCAAATCGGCTGGACACTTGCTCCCAATGTGCGTGCCATACGTAGTTTTGTGATTGCCCTACATGCTTCTGAGGATGATGTACAGCAGTGCTGTGTGCAGCCAGCTGCTGGCGCTGGTGTTGCGTGCCGACAGGCATCTGCAAGTGTATAGAGGAGAATGGAGCAGCAGCTGACTTTGGACGGCATGGCTGCGCACACAGCTCTAGTAAAGGGTGCACGGTTCGCACAGTCACTCCCAGCTGTTAAAAGCGGCTCGCGGACAAGAGCATTTACCGGTGCATGCGGCAACCTGGCTATCGACACAATATCCACACTAACGCACAAGGTGCTGGATCTTATGTCGGGTCAGTGGATTATGAGTAGCAGTCCCGAGGTTACTTCCACCTCCAGCTCCCCACACAGCTGCATTCCCCTACACTAGCTCCACTCGTTAGCTCCACGCAACTCCAGACCCCGAACCATTAACCGGCATGGCTGTGTCAGCGACGTGGCCAGCCCCACCGCACCGACGCAACCGCCATGGATGCACCACAGCCCGGCAGCGTGAACAGGATGCCCATCCCTTCACCGCCCTGCACCGTGACGTGCGATATGCCCGGACCGAGGGTCGTTTCGGCGGAAGTGCTGAGGTTGTTCATTGTGCCTCCGGGGCAGGTGGGCGCGCTTCAGCGTGTTGCCTTTGGTGTCGAAGCGCACCTGAGTGATTGCCCGGTGTACGGCGGACACCACTCGCTCGACATAGTGGAAAAGTGAAATCTTGCAGTGCCCGTGGTTCCTGGCAGCGCGACGTTGGCCACAGGAGTAGGTATGAACCGCTGGAGTGCGGGAGGGGGGAGAGCCGTCCTCCTCGATGGAAGGATCGAAGTCGTGGGACCTAAAACAGTGCGGCAGTGAGGCGTCAATGGAGCCGGGCCGGTCAGAGGAGTCGGCGGAAACAGGAGGGGCATCACTCGCTGCGGATTTTCCTAAGAGTGAGGAGCTGAGATCTACTTTGGAGAGGTTGAAGGCCGATGACAGATCCGCCGCCACCGCCAGCTTGGCCAACGCCCGTAACATTTTTGAAACATTTATCGCACCTTCTGACACGTAGGAAAACGTGAGAGCGGCTTAGCAGAGCGGCTTAGCGGCTTCCTGGGCGCCGATAGCCGTAGGGCCTTTTATGACGCTATATATAGCGCCAAGAATCATGTAAGTCGTGCTTCGGCACAACTGTTAAAATTGGAAAAATACAGAGAAGATTAGCATGGCCCCTGCGCAAGGATGACACGCACAAATCGAGAAATGGTCCAATATTTTTTGGACGATTTACCGGTCCTGGGTTCGAATCCATGCAAGACCACATAACCTCTCGCGTCGCCAGTTATGGCTGGGACCCTTGCATGAAGCATTGAGCCGACTGTTGCTACGGCTCCTAGCCCGACTGAATGCTAATGGAGACTGCTGGATACCCGTGTGTCGACAGGCAAACCCGTGGGTCGACAGAAGACCCATGGATCGATAGGCAGACCCGTGGGTCGACAGAAGACCCCATAAGAGGTATGCGCTGGGAAAACTCTCACAAGGAGGTGTGGTGGCGGCTCACGGGGAAGAATTTCCTTCCTTGGCAACTCCCAAAGGCGTGGCGCGGTGGCCCTAGGTGTGCATGGTTGTGGCGAGTACCTTCGTGTAATTCAAGGCGGGCTATCCCCTCAGCAGCCGTCATTTCTGGAGCTGCCCGGTGGCTCAAGCCATCATCGACCAGCAGCCACGCGGGTGGGCGTTGGTGTGTCCATTCCGGGATCAAATGTGACGGCCGTTGATCGGTGCAGCGATGTGTTTGGGACGTCGTGGTGCTAGTGGCCGTTAGCATGATCGAGGCGGGGTGGCGGTACATGGCGGCTGCTTTGTGAAGGCGTTGGCGGGTACCCTCCTGGTGTCGTTTCGCGAGATCGTGCGATTCGGCGTGGGGTGGTGGGCTTTTGGTTCCTTGTTCGGAGTCTCTGGTGATCTGCCGTGTATCGGTCGATTGATTTGCTCCTCTTCCTGCGTCTCTTTCATTGGACCGGGCCGCAGGTGGGGCGCATCGCGCTGGCGGTGTCCCGGAAACGCGCCCCGGCGCCCGATGGCTCTACAGTGCCTGCCACGCAGGCGTCTTCCGAAACTGTCGAGACTCCTCTGTCCAGGCTCCAGGGGGGTTAGACACGCCAATCGACATGCGCCATGCACCAATGTCCGGGAATCTGTCAGGATTCCACCTCACATCTACAGCAGCTGCGGCGGTGGTAACCGGTACACGGCCTGGTTGGCGCCCTCAAACTGCAACCGGACGGAACCCACGCGGCCCACCCCTCCGCCCGACCTCCACTGAGCCCCGGCGCCTCCTACCCCTCCTCCTCCTCCTCCTCCTCCTCCTCCTGCGATTGCTCTGTTAACACGACTGCTGCCCAAGAGCGGATGCGGCGGCGGCAGGACCGGCGACCTCGCCGCCCCCGCCTCCTCGCGCGCGGCAACCGCCGGCACCGAAAACATCGGAGCAGCAGCGGCGGTGCCGGCGGCGGTTACGGCGCCTCCGCTCGGCCCCGCCGCCTCCTGCTCCCAGTGCGCGGCCTGCTCGTCCAACCAGTGCAGCGTGGCCTCGGCGGTTTTCGTCGTTGTTGTTGTTGGCGGCGGGGAGGCGGCGGCGGACCCAGCCCGGCTCAACGCTCCGGAACCGTTTGCGGCCGCTAGGGGGCCCGCCACCGCCACCGCCGCTCGCCCAGCGCCGCCGCCTCCTCCTCCACCCGCGCCTCCTTCCTGCCTCTGATGCGCCCGTTCCTCAGCGACCGACCTGAGCCCCAGCCACTGCTGCTGCAGCCGCCTCAACCCGCCCCCGCTCCCGCTGCCGCCCTCACCCACCAACCCACCGCCGCTACCGCCGCTGCTCCGGCGGCTGCTCCCGTTGCCGCCGCTGCTTGCGCCGCCTTGCAGCGCCCCTTCGGCGTCCGCCTCTCCCGCCCCCCGCACCTGCAGCCGCCCCCTCCCGCGCTCACTCCACGCAACCCCCTCTGCACCACCGCCACCAACCCCCTCTGCACCACCGCCACCAACCCCCTCTGCACCACCGCCACCAACCCCCTCTGCACCACCGCCACCAACCCCCTCTGCACCACCGCCACCAACCCCCTCTGCACCACCGCCACCAACCCCCTCTGCACCACCGCCACCAACCCCCTCTGCACCACCGCCACCAACCCCAACCCCAGACGCCACCTTCAGACTGCCGACAGCCCCCCCCCCGCCCCCGCCCCCGCCCCCGCCCCCGCCCCCGCCCCGCCCCCGCCCCCGCCCCCGCCCCGCCCCCGGCCCCTCTGCCGCCACCCTCTCTCCTGCGCTGATGCTGGCCCCCCTCCCGCCATCCTCCCCACATCCCCCTACCCCCTCCGACCCAGCCTCAGGGTTCCTAGCACCCCCGGGCGCAGCAGCGCTGCCTCCGCCCTCCCGCAGCCCCTGCCGCTGTTGCGCCTGCCCTCCCAGCTGCCCCTCCCCCCGCCACCCGCACGCAATACCCGGCCTACCGCCTCCGGCGCCTCCGCCTGCCGTTCTCCCCGCCGGCCCTCCTCCGCCTCCCTCCTGCCCCCGCCGCCCCCCGGCCCTCCCTGCAGCTCCGCCCTCTGCATCAGGTAGGCCAGCAGCTGCGAGTAGCTCTCCACGGGAACCGACCGGCTGGGGACCGACCGGCTGGGGCTCGCTGATGGAGGCGGCCCTGGAGGTGAGGGTGGGGGCTGCGGCTGGGCTCGTGTCGCCGCCGCCTCCGGTGTTGTTGTAGTAGTTGTTGTTGTTGTTGTTGGTGGTGGTGGTGGTGGTGGTGTTGGTGGTGCGGATGGTGGGGCTGCCCCGGATGGTGGTGGTGTCCGCGCTGCCGCCTTCGGATCCGCCTCCGGATCCACCTCCGGATCCGCCTCCGGCAGCACGAGGCGACGGTGCGGGAAGAGGCGGGGGAAGACGCAGCAGGGCACGATGACGAAGGGCTTGCCGTACTGCAGCGCGAAGTCCAGGATGGCATCCGTGGCCTGATCAGGATGCAGCCCCACCACCTGCGGATGGGGAAGTGCCGTACACGGGGGGGTTGTGAGGAACCTCGAACACGGCGGGGGCGGGGGGAAGGACGGCCGCGCGCCCGGCGGGGGGGAGGGGAGCAGGGGTCGCTGAGGGGACTGCGGAACCGGCAAGCTGATACACAGCACGCGTCATGTAACGCAGCCACCACCACCCGGCATCCAACGCCGCTACCCAGCAGCCGTCAGACCGCTCAGCTCACGACCCTCAATCCACATCCAGCATCCCCCCCCGGCAAACACTAAAACACCCCCCCGGCCCCGGGGGTTTATGCCAACCCCCCGGCTCAGGCCCCCCCCGTCCCACCAAAGAGCAGCCCGACAGCAACGCCTGGACCCCCTCGGCATCGCTGTCGCCGCCACCACCGCGGTCACCGCAAGCTGCTCCACCGTCGCTCCGAGCTCGTCCACCTCGGCCTTCGCCTTCACCTTTACCTTCGCTGCCGCTGCTGCTGCCGCTGCTGCTGCTGCCCTGTTCTTCCTCCCCCCCGTCCGCTGCCTCCCCGCCCCGTCCCCGCCCCTGATTCCACAGCGCCGGTTCAAAGCGCCGCTGCAGCTGCGGCAGCGCCAGTCGTAGCTCCCGCCCACCACCACCACCACCACCACCACCACCACCACCACCACCACCATCACCCGCGGCTGCCCCCCTGAACCCCAGCGCCTCCAGCTCCCGGTGCTGCGCCCTGGACATCTTGGCTGGCCGGGGCTCTACCAGGGTGGACGCCACTCCCGAGTGGAGCAGCAGGTGGAAGGTGAGGGCGCCGCGGCCGCCTAGGAGGAGAGGCCACCGGGTGGACAGTGGGGGGACAGTGGGGGACAGTGGGGGGACAGTGGGGGACAGTTGGGGACAGTGGGGGGACAGTGGGGGACAGTGGGGGGACAGTGGGGGGACAGTGGGGGGACAGTGGGGGGACAGTGGGGGGACAGTGGGGGGACAGTGGGGGGACAGTGGGGGACAGTGGGGGGACAGTGGGGGGACAGTGGGGGGACAGGGGGGGACAGTGGGGGGACAGTGGGGGGACAGTGGGGGACAGTGGGGGGACAGTGGGGGGACAGTGGGGGGACAGTGGGGGGACAGTGGGGGACAGTGGGGGGACAGTGGGGGGACAGTGGGGGGACAGTGGGGGGACAGTGGGGGGACAGTGGGGGGACAGTGGGGGGACAGTGGGGGGACAGTGGGGGACAGTGGGGGGACAGTGGGGGGACAGTGGGGGGACAGTGGGGGGACAGTGGGGGACAGTGGGGGGACAGTGGGGGGACAGTGGGGGGACAGTGGGGGGACAGTGGGGGGACAGTGGGGGGACAGTGGGGGGACAGTGGGGGGACAGTGGGGGGACAGTGGGGGGACAGTGGGGGGACAGTGGGGGGACAGTGGGGGACAGTGGGGGGACAGTGGGGGGACAGAGGGGTTGGCATCGTTGTGGGCGTGGTGCCGACTGTGCTTTTGGGAGGACAGAAGTTGGGGCGTTTGTGGCGTTGTTGGGGCGTGTGAGAGGACAGCCCGCCGTGGGTCGGCACTGGGCAGGAAACAGATGTAGGAAGCCGATTGGTTCACACGCCTGGGGTTGCCTGCTGGAGCACTTTGGTTGAGGAAACGAAAACCGTAGGTCGAATGTCTAACTCCGGCTGCTATGTCTGCCCCGGCTGCTATGCCTAGATGAACGTTAACAAGGACCCCGCGCGGTTGTTGTGGCAGGGCAGGGGGAGGTGCCGAATGTAATTCTGAATTTTAGGCGGACATGTTTGCGGCGTCTTTGTGTCAGGGCAGGGGGCGGGGGGTAGGGAGCTAGGAGCCCCACCTGCGACGTCCAGCACCCCGGTGCCCGAGTTGAGGTACTCCCTGCCGTACGTCTGGACGAGCCAGTCGCACAGTACGGCAGCCCGGCGGCGCTTGGCGGCGGCGCCGGCGTCGTGGATGAAGCCCTGCTCTGCGGCGGCGGCGAGGCGCTCCCGCCGCCTTGTGGGAGTGGGAGCGGGGGTGGGAGAGCGCAGAGAGGGGGGGGGTTACATAAAAGAACCGGTAACTCGACTTGGAAAGTGTAGCGGGCGGAGGGGGGTACAGAAAGGGCGGGGGTTCGAGGGCGGGGGGGGGCACGGGCACGGGGCATAAGGACGGGCACGTGTACGACAGGGACCGAGGCAGTGCTGACACACGTGAGCGGTTGTGCGCTCGTGATTCGGTGCGGCCGACGCTCGGGGCCAGGGGAGAGCGATTGACCGTTAAGCTGGTTAGCTCGCCCGCCGACATCCCATTGCGCTGTGCCTTCCCCTCCTCGTCCTCCTCGGTTTCCCTTTTTAGTGCCGACCGACGGGTGTCCCCTCAAACCCCCCCTGCTGAGGTTCTTGCAGCCAACCATCCCGCACCATCGCGCAGCGTACGGCGCCGCAGTGTACGACAAACCCCTCCGCCCCCGTACCTGCTCCTGACGTACAGCTGCTGCGGCCCCGCCGCGCCGCCGCGATGTGGCGGGTGGCCGTACCTGCAACCCGCCCCAGCCGCCGCCCCCGCCGCGCCGCCGCCCTTGGGGCACCGCCCAGTGGCAGCCCAGTACTTGCACACCGGGGGCAGGGCGGCGGCGGCTGCTGACGTGGCGGTGGCGGCTGCTGACGTGGCGGTGGCGGCTGCTGACGTGGCGGTGGCGGCTGCTGACGTGGCGGCGGCGGCTGCTGACGTGGCGGCGGCGGCTGCTGACGTGGCGGTGGCGGCTGCTGACGTGGCGGCGACCGCCGCTGACGCGGCTGCAGCGGTGGTCTCCGCCTCCGCCGCTGATGCCGCCAGCTGGTTGGCTGCCGGAGGCGTAGGAGCGGCGCCACAAAGGCCTCTGCTGTCGTCGTTGCCACCGAAGGCTTCCCCGCATGCATCGAGGCCGCTTGCGGTGCTGGCGGCGATGCTGTCGCCACCGCCGCCACCGGGCGGCTGGCTTCGGAGCCCACTGGCGGCGCCGCCGTCCGCGACGCCAGTTCTATCGCCGTCACCGCCCACGGCAGTGGCTGCGGCGGCGGCGGCGCCGCCACCGCCACCAACGGCAGCACCACCCGTCGCGTCAGCATTAAGGACAGAACCAGACGCGCCGTCGTAAACGGCGGCACCAGACGACGCCTCTGTCGTACCAGCAAGGGGGCCCCCGCCCCCGCCCCCGCCGCCGCCGCCGCCGCCGCCGCCGCCGCCGCCGCCGCCGCCGCCGCACCGAGGGGCGGGTTGTGGCAGGAAGGGCGCGTTGGGCTGCTGTTCGCGCCAGGGCAACACCACGGCAATCGACTGTACGACAAACGTGTGGCCGCCTGCCTGCTCGTACGTGCCGATGGCGCTGACTGTGTCGCCCAACCTGGGCCGTCAGTGCGTTGACTGTCAGCATGATGCACACAGGCAGGAGTGGTGTCCAGCAGCGATGTAGCTGGCAGGCATACTCACTTGACGGCGTCGCGGATGTCGCGGACGCCCTGCAGGCTGAGCGGACCGTCCTGCCGGGTGAGGGGTGAGATGAGAAAAATGAGGAACATTTGGCGGGGCGGAGGAACGCCCTGCCGGGGTGGCGAGGGATGCGAGTTGCCAGCCGGGGCGACGAGGATGGAACGCAATTGGCACTTACCGCTTTAACCAGCAGCTCTACCCATCTTCGCTGATCGTCCGGTCCATCGGCACACGCCAAGTCGAAAAAGACCTGTCATACAGGACAGTTGCAGCAACCATGGGCACCAGCTGCGGCAGGCTCGGAAAGCGTCTGCAGTAAATCTGCAGTATATAACATACCAGGCGTTTGCTTAGAGGCCTTCGGAAGGTGACTTGGCCTCGAAGCTCTATCGCCATCCCGGCGACCGGCATTGACAGCTGCGACAGGGCACTGCATACTTTCTACGCCATGATCATTGCAGCGCAATCAATACTTATCTCATGAGGATTTTCTTTGTGGACTTCTTTTCTGGGATTTCGAATGAGGATCGCTCACTTTGTCCTGTCGCTCCTGTCGGGGGCGGCCGGCCGTCGCCCGCCTACCCCCATCACCTTCCTTCCCCCCCGCGTTATCTTCAATGCTCATCCAATGTGCACGCCCTTACACTTGAATGCATGTAGCCGGTTACACCTTGCCCTTTGGCCAGGTCTCCTTGCACCTGCCAGCCCGAGGCCCCCTGCGTCAACGGCACCCTCACCACCTACCAGGCGAGCGAGGCTGTACGGCATGCGCAACGACTCGAAGACGAGATCGGCACGATCAGCGCGCTGCGATTGGAACACCCCTCGACAAAGCAATCGCTGGACTCGACTTCCTCCCCAAGCCGCGGATACCTAAAAAAATCCTAAAAACCTATCCGGAAGCGGCGATACCATTGTCCTACACACGCCGTCTGAGTCCCCCATCCGCCCTCCTAATTCGACCTCATCAGTCCAGTCCACGCTATGCTGCAGTCGTACCGACACAGCAGCCGTACTGACGCCGGTAGTCCGTAGCCCCCGCTAACGCGTGTCCAGAGAAATCGCGACGGAAGCAGCTTTTTGCAGTTCGATCACGAGCACGATCACAGCCCCAACTCCCGACCCTCGCAGCCCCCACGGGCCACCCAGATACCTTCCCACAATCCCAAACGGAGCTGCACATCCATTTCACACCATTTGGAGCAGGGGACTCGGCGAGCCAAGCTTCACACACTAGGACCGCCCCAGCCCCCAGATGCCAGCCCCCAGAGCCCCGCCGCAGCCGTGCGCCCTCGGCCCGACCAGGGTGCTCTTAACGGCGCCGCTCCAGGCGGCCCAGGAAGGCGGCTCCTGTCTCTCGGGCCCACAAAAATCCGCCTCCTCACTGATATCGGTACAACGCCGCCGCAGCTGGCCACGCGTTATATGGCATCCACGGGTTTCCCTCGAACCCACCCAGTCCAGCCCAATCCAGTCCTGCTTCGTCACTGTTCGTCATCGTCATCCGGATAAGAAAGATCACTGCGTGTAGGCGGCTGGTTATACGGCTGCCTTCGGCTTATCCTGTACGTGACTGTCGTCCCCCCCCCCGGGCGACCCGCGTGCCTCTCCCCCCCCTCCCCTCCCCTCTACCCGCATCCCGCCGTGTGCATCAAATACACACACGGTGACGTGGGCGGTGCGCGGCACCTTCCTCCGTGCGGTACGGCGAGACCGCCGTACCTGCAGGATGTCATTTTGTTGGGTGCCGTACCTGCAGGATGCCATTTTGTTGGGTGCCGTACCTTGAAAATGTCATCGCGAATCACGCACAAACTTAGGGCTTGGACAGCTTGCTGGTAAAACACACCTCCCGACCTCAGCACCGCGGCCCCCACCGCTGACCCCACCGTCGCACCCCCCACCCCCCTGCACCAGACCGCGCTGCCGCCCGCCTCGTCCCTTCCGCCTTTGCCGCCAGCTGCGTCGCTCCAGCTGCAGCGGGCCCCCACCTGGGGGCTGCCGAACCACATGACGCCCCGAGTGAGGGAGGCGGAAGGAAGCAGAGCCGTCCTCTCTCCCCCTCCTTCCCTCCATCTGCCTCACTCCCCCTCCTTCCCTCCCTCTGCCTCTCTCTTCCACCTTCCCTCCCTCTGCCTCTCTCTTCCACCTTCCCTCCCTCTGCCTCTCTCGCCCTCCTTCCCTCCCTCCCTCCCAGCCTGCGCAAATGTTAAGTACCGGTATGATCGGTAGGGACCGAGCTCACCCTCCCACCCACCATCGCCGTGGTTGCGATGGTTCGCCCACACCGCCAGGTCACAGCAGAGCAGCAAATAACCCGTACGAGGGAACCAGTACGACACTGTACGACGCTCTGGTCAATACGTAGCCCCTTGTGTCTTTCCTGTCCCGTCCGCATGCATGGATCACCATCACCACCATCACCATCACCATCATTATCACCATCGGGTTCACAGGCGTCAATATTCGGCACGGAGTTCCTAAGTGGAGGAGGAGCCACCGTTTCCCGCCATACCCCCCCGTCACTAAAACGGTTCTTTCTGGCATCCACGGGCCCTCCTCGAACCCCCCCGTCACTTACAGCCGCGCCAGCCCAGCGCGCAGCACCAGTCACCCGCCACCCCTTGCTCACACGCGCAAGCCGCCCGCAGCGCCGTTGGCGTCCGACCTGTCCGCCCCGTTGAGCAGCCGCGACGTCTCCGGCAGCTGCACGCTGGGCCGCCCGGGCTTGCCGCCGAACGGCCGGAACCTGCTGAACGTCAAATCGCCCGCCACATCCGCGCCGCCGCCGCCACTCCCTCCATCTCTCCCTCCACTGGCCCCATCCTCGCTCCTGCCGAACCCCATCATCGACAACCCCGACCGCAGCATCGCCCGCGCTCCGCCGCCGCCGCCTGCGGCGGCGGCGGCGGCGGCGGCGGGCCCCGGCCCTCCGACCCCTCCCGTCCAGCCGGCGGTGCCGCCGCTGCCCGTGCCGCCGGGCATGTGCGGGTAGTGCGAGGCGGATGCACGCGCCAGGCCGCCCGTGATCATGTGACCCATGGACCGCAGCATGTTCTGCATAAGGCCCCTCTGCGGCGCCGCGTCCATGACGGGGAAGTCCGCGTGGAGGACGTTGCGGTCGGTGGGGGGGAGCAGCGGGTTGGCGCCGGGGCCCACCAGGGAGGCCGCGTGGGCCACGGAGGCTGCGGCAGTGTGTGTGTATGGGGGGGTTGTTGCGTGTCATAAAGACCGGTTAAACGACATAGGTATTGGGGGGTTACAATTAAAGAACCGGTAACGCGACTGGGGAAACGTAGTTGGCGCATAGCCTTTGGGGGGGTTACAGGTAAAGCCTTTGGGGTGGGGGAGGGGGAAGGAGGGTTGTGGAGTTTGCGTAGGATAGGGTAAGGGTAAGGGTAAGGGCGCGGGGAGTGAAAACCGTTCATCACCCCGTCGCCACCTACCCTAAAATCCACAAACCCCCGCAAAACCCAAACCCGAACCCTGCCTCCCAAGCCTTGTAAGCGGTTTCGCGCGTTTCCTCGCTCCCCCGTCCCTCAAACCCTAACCCCCCGGCCCCGCGCCGCCCGCCCCCGCCCCCCGCCCCCGCAGCTGCACCCACCCGCCACCGGCGACCTTGGCACCCCCAGCATGTCCTGCAGCTCCGGCTGCAGCGCCATCATGTGCAGCAGCCCCTCGCGGTCCAGAGCGTACAGCTCGCAGCAGTTTCGGGCGATGACGGTGGCGGGCCACACGCCGGCCTGGAGCACGCCGGCCTGGCCGAAGAAGCAGCGCGGCTTCAGGCGGCCCTGAGGGGGGGGTTCGAGGAAGACCCGTGGATGCGAGAAAAAACCGTTTAGAGCAGACGGGGGGGGATGAATAATTGGGGTGAATAATTATTGGGTGCAGCGCGGGGAGGGCAGGGGTTTGGGTTTGTGAGGAAAGCCCTGTAGGCCGGCGTTGGCTAGGAAGCCGGGGGGTATAAGAGGATCCGCGAATCCACCGGGGGAATACAGCGGGGGGAGGAGGGGTTGGCATATGGGAGTTAGGGAGGGGGGGAGAGATAGGGGTTGGGAGCGGGAAGGGGGAGGGGGGAGGGGGAGGCGAGCAGGGGCGATAACCCCCGTGGGTGTAGGGGCTCCGGAACCCACCCTCATCGACCCGACCCGACCCCGGGCCCCAAGTGGCCGCAGCACCCCAGAAGCGCACCTCTGTCGAGTACGGCATGTGCCGCAGCTCGTCCTTGTGTACGGCTTCGAAGATGCGCCAAGGCTCTACGTCGGCGGGGAACATGTACGTCCGTACCTGGGGCAAGGGGCAAGCGGGGGGGGGGTTGTGGGTTTTTGCGGAGCGTGGTAACGAGGACGTAAGCCTGACCCTCCCACCTTCGTTGCCGCCCCTAGTCCTACCCCGTTTCCAAAGCCGCGGCTCCCTCATACGGCGTCCCCAGCCCTCCACCCCAGCCCTCCACCCCAGCCCTCCACCCCAGCCCTCCACCCCAGCCCTCCACCCCAGCCCTCCACCCCAGCCCTCCACCCCAGCCCTCCACCCCAGCCCTCCACCCCAGCCCTCCACCCCAGCCCTCCACCCCAGCCCTCCACCCCAGCCCTCCACCCCAGCCCTCCACCCCAGCCCTCCACCCCAGCCCTCCACCCCAGCCCTCCACCCCAGCCCTCCACCCCAGCCCTCCACCCCAGCCCTCCACCCCAGCCCTCCACCCCAGCCCTCCACCCCAGCCCTCCACCCCAGCCCCCAGCATCTCGAAACGTTTGTCCGAAACGGTTTTCCTTCTTTCGTACACGGGTTTTCCTTGCAGCCCCCACCTCCCCAGCTACGCTCCCCCCCCCACACAAATACCACACCTCCACCCCAGCCCCCACTTCCCCAGCTACGCTCCCTCCCCCCACACACGGGTCTTCCTCGAACCCCCCACACACCCCACACCTCCAGCAGCCCCCACCCTCCCAGCTAGGCTCCCCCCCACCACACACACCACACCTCCAGCAGCCCCTCGGACACGATGTACAGCGCGTCGATGTAGTCCCCCTGCATGGCCACGATGTCGCCTGGAGCAGCGGGGGAGGGTGGAGGGGGGGTCACAGGAAAGAACCGGTTACTTGACATGAGGAGTGTAACGGGGGAGGGGAGGGAAGGGAAGGGTGTGTGTTGGCTCAAGAGGGGAAGCGCGTCGGGCCATCTTGCAGCACCCCTACCACCCAACAGCGAACCACGTTCGTTATCGGTCGAAACAATTGTTCAAACAGCGCGTACACGTTCCTTCCTTACCGCCCCTCCTCCTGCCTTCCCCCCTTAGACCCCTTCACCCCCTCCCCCTCTCCCAACTATCCTGTCCCGTCGCGTAAAACGGTTTTTACAAACTCCCCCCCCTCCCCTCAGCTCTAAACTGCCCGCCCCCTCCTGCCCGCTCCGCAACCCTCTGCCACCCCCTCTTGCCGGTCGTTTCGCCTCCTCCTCCTGTATCGTGTACACGGGTTTCCTGCCCATCCCCCTGCCGCCTCCTCCCCCCCCAACCCTCTCTACGCCCCCCCTGCCGGTTGCACGGGTTTCCTCTCCCCCCTTCCTCGGTTTGTCGGCCGTGGATTCGCGGATTCTCTAATAACCCCCTCCCCCTTCCGCCCCCTCCGCCCCTCACCCTCCACGAAGTAGTGCGGCTTGAGCTGCGACACCAGCTCTATGAGCACGTGCGGCGGCAGGCGGGAGATGGAGGGGATGCGCGACAGCATGTCCGAGTACACGGCATACAGCATGCGCGAGCGCAGCTTGAAGGGCAGCTCGGCCAGCAGGTCGGCCTCCTCGCGCTTGATCATCTTGCCTGGGGGGGAGGGGGGAGGTAGGGGTGTTGGCGGTGGGGGTGGGGGGGGGGAGGTAAGGCGGGTGGTGGTCTTGGCGGTGGTGGTTTTGGCGGTGGTGTTGGTAGCGGTGGTGATAGAGCTGGTGGTGTTGGCGGTGTTGGCGGTGGCGAGTAGAGGTTGGATAAGCGAACCAGCAAGATGGAGTTCTGCCCGCACACGTGACCCCTCCCCTCCACCTGTAACCCGGTTTCCTCTCTCCCCCCCTCGCCCCCCCGTGTCCCCCCTCCCAGCCTCACTTGACACGTAGTCGAAGAAGTTGTACACCCGGCGGCTCAGCTCCGAAGGCACCGACCGCGCCTTGAGCACGTCCATCACCTGCGTCAAGCAAAAAACACGGCACGTTAAGCTATCATGTAACCCCTTCGGAGAACACAGCAGGACGGAGATCTCCATGTCCATCAGCTGGGTTGCGTGTGTATTGGTTGGGTCCTTGAACCAGAAACCAAGCTCTAGCCTAGGCGCAGCTATAGGTTTGCCCTTGATGGGAAAGGTTCTGTACAACGAGCTCCAGCCCCATGCCCCCCCAAGCCCCAACGCTGCGCCTGGTTCGTGGCAACTCACGAGCTTTCCTGGCAAAACCCCTCGGTTTTCGGTTTACTTTCCAGTGCCGACCCACGGGTCCTCTCATCATACCCACTGTAACGTGCACGGTCCGGACCATGCCTATGGATGTTTGTTCAATGGCGTTCAAGACAGGCGACGGCCTGCTATGCTTGTGCCCGCTATGACGCCATCCGTACGTCTGATGTTCAATAGGCTTTGGGGTTGGCCAGCGAAACGGCGTCTTTAGACGCCACCTATTTCGGACGTCCACGTTGTACCCTCTCCAGCTGCCGACCCACGGGTCCTCCCATCAGAAACCCACCAGCTGCTTCTTGACCGCTATGTTGGTCTGCTGAGCGTTCTTGATGCCCATGATGTTGGTGATGGAGGAGGTGACGTAGCCCACAAGCGAGACGCCCATGCACATGACGAAAATGGCCAGGATCTGGTCCAGGGAGGGTCAGCCAGCGAGTCAGGTGGACCCGGGGGGAAGAGGAGCGCACTGTGTTTTACGTACGCACGGGGCGGACACGGGGGCGACGCCAGGAGTAATGGTAACGGTAACGGGAAGGGAGGTTGGGTTTGGAGGTTGGGTTCGGTGGCAGAGCTAGGGAGCCCCCCATTTCGGTGCAAGGCCCAAGGGTCGAGAACTTGTGGGCCTCCCTCCCCTCCCTCCCCTCCTATCTTCCCTCCTTCCCTCCCTCCTCCCCTACCTTCTCCTTGTCCGTCTTGGGCGTGATGTCGCCGTACCCAACGGTGGCGGTTGTCGTGAAGGCCCAGTACAGCGAGGTGAGGTACTTGGTGGCGAGGTCTGGGGGCAGGGTCAGGGGCAGGGGCTCGGTTGCACGTTGGTCGGGACGGGACGGGACAGGACATCGACACCTCCTTCGCCTGCACCTGTCCTCACCTCTCTCGCCGCCCGCCTCCCCTCCCGCTCCTCCTTGCCTCCTGTCCCTCCTGCCCCCTCCTCCTCTCCCCCGTTTCATGTCGTGTAACCCGGTCCTTATTCCCCCTGGCCCCCCCCCGCTCCTCCTGTTCCGTCTGCGCCCTCCTCCTCTTCCCCCTGCCCCCCTCGTGTCCCCCTCCTCCTCCGGCCCGTCTCATGTCGTGTAACCCGGTCCTTACGCCCCCCTCCTCCTCCCCCCCCGCTCCTACCCGCGTCCTGCACCCCGTACGCCGCCACCCAGGTCTGCGGCCCCAGGTCGTCCAGGTAGGCCATGTAGAAGAAGATGCACGCGGACAGATGCGCCAGCAGGCACACGGACAGGATGAACGCCATCACCTGGGGGGGGGGCAGGGAGGGGCGGGGCGACAGGGAGGGGCAGGGGACAGGGGGTTTACAGAAAAGGACCGTTGACTCGACATGGGAGTTGTAGTGGGTGCATAGCCTTCGGACACCTGCACGCGCGCGCGTGATACTGGACTAGGGTGGACGGCCACTAGGGGGCAGGGGGGAAGACAGGGAGGGGCAGGGAGGGGCATCAAGGGCGGCACTGGTAGGCACAGCCAGCAAGCGGAGGAGTGGGCCGTGATGACTGTGGGGGTGATGTACGGCATGCCGCGGGAAGTTGGAACGGCGGGAGCAGCTTTCGGACGCCCGTCATCACTGCCCTGAAGTCACAGCCCCGACGCCACAGCCCCGAAGTCACAGCGAGGTGCCAGCCGCTCAGCCGCCCTCGCGTCCCCGGCGCCTCCAGCCTCGGCCAGCACCCACGTCTGCAGCAGCACCTGTCGCCCTGCAGCCGTCCGTTTCTGCCCTCTGTCTCCTACGCCGTGTAACCGGGTCTACTCGGCCCCCCGCCCCAGCCGACGTCTGTTCTAAACGGCTTTTTCTCGCATCCACGGGTCTTCCTAAAAAGCCCCCGCCAGCCGCCCCAGCCAGCCGCCCCAGCCAGCCGCCCCAGCCAGCCAGCCGCTCCCGCCAGCCGCACCTGCAGCACCCCCCTGTCTATGAACATCTCCAGCCGCTCCACCAGCCGCGGCAGCCGGATCACTCGCATCAGGCGGTACATCTTGATCATGCGGATCACCTTGCCCACACGGTTCACTCGCAGCAGCTGGGACCGGGAGGAAGCGGGAGGAGGGTGCGGCGGAGGGGTGGGGTGGGGGTTGCAATCAAAGCCCGAGTACGAAGGAGGGGTGGTGGGGTTTGCGGTGGGGTTTGGGGTGGTGGGGGTGTGGGGCGGTGCGGCAGCGGAGTGAAGAGGGGTGATGGGGGAGGGGTGCAGATATCGGTAGTAAGTATCGAAGAGGCCAAGCGGACACATGAGGAAAGCGACAGCGGGTGGAGGTGGGGGTGGGGGAAGGTGGGCGTGTGTAAATGGCGTGGGAGGTGGGAGAAGAGGTGGGCTTGTGTAACAGGGGGGGGAGAGGGACGGGGGAGGGACCATCCCTCTAGCACGCGGTAGGGCTAGCCAGCACGCAAGTGGGAGCAGAAGAGGGCGGGGCGGGGCGGGGGCGGTGCAGGCGCTTGCTCCAGGAAGGGGCCGCGCGCCCGGTGTGTCGTACTTTGAGCATTGAGAGGAACCCCATGGTCCCCGCCGTGATGAGGTCGTAGGGAATGACGCAGATGACGTCAAGCAGGAACCAGGTCTTGAAGTAGTGGCGGGCGATGCGCCAGCGCTCCGTAACCAGGTGGCCCTTGCTGTCGTAGTAGGCGGTCCTGAGGGGGAGCGGCGGGGCGGGGGGGGTGGCATAAAACCGTTGACGCGACATGGACAGGATAGTGGGCGCATGCATGGTCGACGGACACCTAGTTTGTGGGCGCATGCTGGAGCACTGGGACGGACGCGGCGGCGCGGCGGGTATATTACATCCGCGAGTCCACGGCCGACAAATGTGAGGGGGGTGGCGTGAAAACGCGAGGGGGTTCACAATAACGTGAGGGGGGGGTGCAAAAAGGCCCGGTGTGGGATGGTGGTGGGGGCTGGGGAGGGGGGCCGGTTACACGACGCAGGAGACGGAGGGCAGAAAGTGCGGGCGGGGTTGCGGGCGGGTAGAGTAAGGCCGGGTGGTTGGGCACAAGAGAAGAGGCGGTGGGGAGGGGGTGGGAGGGGGGCCCGCTCTGGGTGGGGGCCCGCCCTAGGCCCTTCCAACGCAGCCACCCTCGGGCTGAGGCAGCGGAGGCTGAGGCAGCTCAAGATGTGGCCGCGCTGCCGCATAAAACCCACACATCCGTGGGCACCCTTTCACCCGATGGCCCCGCCCTCCCTGGCGCCCCGCCACGTCATCCGCCAGCCGGGTGTCGTACCTGAAGTTGAGGTAGATGTCCAGGGCGAAGGCGAAGTCCACGGAGAGCTCCACGATACCTACCCAGTCGCCGTTGATGACGTCACCCTGGGGCAGGGGACGGCGGGGGGGGGGTGTATCTCATGTGAATTCACGGTGGGTTTCGAGGGAGACCCGTGGATGCCAGGAAAAAACCGTTTAGAACAGGCGTTTTGAGATGCATGCTGGAGAACTGGGTTGGGGATACTAAAGCCGAGGGTCGTAATATGACCTTCGGCGGCTAAGCCGCGGCGTAATTCACGGTGGGGGGGGAGTACAATAAAAGAACCGGTAGGGGGGGTCGAGGAGGACCCGTGGATGCGAGAAAAAACCGTTTAGGAAAGACATTCGAGGTGCATGCTGGAGAACTGGGGTGAGGAGACGGCGGGCAGGGTATTGTATCCGCGAATCCACGCCGGGGGCGGGAGTAGCGCAGAAACGAGGGGGTAGCGCAGAAGCGCGTGCTGGTCGCACGTGTGAGAACTTTAGAACACGGGGGGTTGGGAGCGGGTATAATCTGTTGCTGTTGCTGTTGCGGCGGTGATGATGTTGCTGTTGCGGCGGTGATGATGCTGGTGGTGGCGGTGGTGGTGGTGGTATGAAGCAGCCAGGGACACCCTGCGGGTCTTCTCTCCGCCCCCCTGCCTCACCGAGAGCCCGAAGCAGATGATGACGGGAGACGCAAATAGCACCCACACCAGCAGCAACAGGATGAACAGGTCCCACTTGGTGCGACCCTCGGGCCGGATAAGGCCCACGGTGTACAGCTGCAGCCGCTCCACCAGCGTCAGGGGCCTGTCGTACTCGTCGTCGTCGCCTGTCGTACTCCGGGGGCGCGGGGGGGGGGTAAGCCACACTTGGGTTTGTGCGAGAGGGGAGGGGAGCGGATGGGGAGGGGAAGGCGCAGGGGGCGCGCTCACCACGCCGCCATTGGTACCCCCCTCCCCTTCGCTTCTTTACGACCAGCTTCACCACTTGGTCGGCTTCACAGCACCCATCAGTCTACATTACCGTCCTCCTACGATCCCACAGCACATCCGTATACTCGCCAACCAATTCTTCTAGAACCTCCATCGTCATCGCCCTTGGATTGTCGGCCGTGGATTCGCGGCTTTATTTTATATCCCCCCCCAAAACAAGACATGGGGGATTCTCAGTGCCGACCCAGCGGTTTCCTCTCATAACACCCCCCCTCGAACTCGGATTATCTTGTACTTCCCCCAAACTCCAGTGCTCCAGTATTTGAGTGCCCGAAAATCGGGCACTCAAGCACCGAGTCCCTAAACCCCGTATTGCTCGCTAGCCGTCCCCCCCTCCAGCAGTGCTCCCCTCCAGCTATCCCCATCGTGCACCAGCAACACTTCCCATGTCGAGTAACCGGTCCCTTTTTGGCACCCCCCTTGCGGACCGGGGGCGGGGTTTTCCCCCCAACCCTCCCGCCCCTCCCCCTCAGCACCCACTCAGGCTATGCCCCCACTACAATTCCCCTGTCGAGTCAGCGGTTATTCAGCACATGTCATCCCCCTCCGCACCCGCGCCCCGCCCACCTATCATCCGCGGGTGATCGTAGTTGGGGTCCAGGATGGCAAAGGCCGACGCCTCGTCATACACAGAGTCCCGCCCGCCATCCTTGTACGGCCCGTCGTACGACTTGCTGCTGCCGCCGCTGTGCAGCATCGCCAGGCGGGACTGCCCCGCCGCCCCCGCGGCCGCCGGCGCCGCCGACTGGCGCGCCAGACCCATGGGTCGCGCCATCAAGTCGCAGCTGCCCAGGCGGCTGGCTACGCGCGACGGGTTGGTGGTGTCTCCCTGGAGCGACCAGTGGCTCTGCTCCGCCCGCTGGCGGTAGATCTCCACCAGGCGGGAGGGGATCCCTTTGAAGTGCCTGAGGGGGGGGGGGAGGGGGGAGGGGAAAAGGAAAACACGTGTATGTACGACAGAAAAACCGTTTAGGACAGACGTTTTTAGATGCATGCTGTAGGACTTGGTGCGGGAGAGGGGAGGGGAGCAGCAGCTCATGGGTGGGGTCCCGTGGGTGAGGTTGCAAGGAAAAGACACGTGTACGACAGAAAACCGTTATAGGACAGGCGTTTCGAGATGCATGCTGGAGGAGGTGGCCGGGGTAGGTCGGCGGAGGCGGAGAGGGAGGGGGGGGAGGAAAGGCCTTCCAACTCGGTCGGTAGCGTTGGCGTTGGCGGACGTCGGATGAGGGCGGGCCCTGCTCCTCCCCATCTCCCACAGCGGTACACCTCCTCGCTCGCCTCCCGTCCTCGCCCCCGCCGCTCATCGGCATCATAACCGTAACCCTACCCCCCCTCCCCGCCACCATCTTCTTCTTTGTAACCCTCCACCATCCCGCCGCTCCGGCCCCGGGCCTTGCCCATCCCCCGAACCTCAATCTCCCCCAGCCTTCACCACAACTAGTAGGCTATTCCCATCTCCACGAGTACACGGGTTTCCTCTCTCCCCCGCCCCCCCGCCCCCCCGCCGCTGCCACGGAATATAATAAACCCTCCGGCCCCCCGCCGCCCCACCGCGGATATAATAGACCCTCCGCCGCCCCGCCGCCCCGCCGCCGTCGCTCACTTGATGCTAGCCGTCTCCACCAGGTCCGTCCCTTGCTCCGTGGCGCTGGCGGAGCGGACGCTGTCGCGCGCCAGGGAGGGCGCCCCCCCTCCCCCTCCCAGTCCACCGCCGGCGCTGAAGGAAATCCTGCTGAGGTCCAGCGCCGACGGCCCGCCTCCGCCGAACGGCGTGGAGCTGCCGCTGCCGGGCGTTTCTCGCAGCGACAACAGCCGCGGCGGGGACGACGGCACCGCCAGCGGCGGGGAGGAGGGCACCGCCAGCGGCGGCATGTCTTCTGCTGTGCTGTTCCGACGACTGGAGAGGGGCGGGAAGAGCATGGCGACGCTGCCGAAGCCGCTGGCGCCGTGATGCGACCCCCGGGAGCTCGGGAAGAACGGGTGGCCCTGGCCGTGCCCGTGGGCGCTGTGCCCGCCGGAGCCGTGGCTGTGGTGGTGGTGGTGGTGGTGATGGTGGTGGCCGTGGCTCATGCTGTGACTGTACGACAGGCTGGTGGACTGGGCGGCGGAGGAGTGGCCGTGGGAGCTCCAGTGGAGGAGAGTGGGGCCGCCGGCGGCGGCGCCGCCGCTGGAGTCCAGGGAGGGCATGCCTTCGGGCAGCGCCAGGGACGGCATGTCTTCCTGGGGTCGGGGGACAGGAAGACAGGACGGACCGTGGGGGCACCCGGGTGTGTTTCGGGGGGGAAAGGTCGGAGGTGGGGGTTTGCATTGCTAGCCGGCAACGCGGTATGCGGTGGGGTGCGCGTGAAACCCTCCCTCCCTCCCCCACTCCACCTCCCTGCCGTGTGAACGGATTTTACGCCATCTCCCCACTCCACTTCACATGTCGTGTAGCCCCGAGTCTTCTGTGCTCCCCCTCCCCCCCGGCCCTTGTCCGACTCTTACGTCGTATAACCGGGTCTTCTCGCCCCGCCCCTCCGCCCCCCTCCCCCTCACCCCATGCCCTCTGTTTCCTACGTCGTGTAACCGGGTCTTCTCGCCTTCCCCTCCCGGCCCTTGCCGTCCCCGGCACGTCGCCCCCATTGATGCGGTGTCGGGCCTCATGCGCATTCATGTGGTGCGCGGTCCCACCCTGGCGCCCCACCGATCAGGAACTCACCGCACCGCACCCACGCGGCCGCGGAGGCGGCAGACAGCGCCTGTGAGCACCCCCCGTCGTGGTGGCACCCCCCGTCGTGGTGGCACCCCCCGTCGTGGTGGCACCCCCCGTCGTGGTGGCACCCCCCGTCGTGGTGGCACCCCCCGTCGTGGTGGCACCCCCCGTCGTGGTGGCACCCCCCGTCGTGGTGGCACCCCCCGTCGTGGTGGCACCCCCCGTCGTGGTGGCACCCCCCGTCGTGGTGGCACCCCCCGTCGTGGTGGCACCCCCCGTCGTGGTGGCACCCCCCGTCGTGGTGGCACCCCCCGTCGTGGTGGCACCCCCCGTCGTGGTGGCACCCCCCGTCGTGGTGGCACCCCCCGTCGTGGTGGCAACCCCCCAGACGTGGTGACACCCCCCAACGTGGTGACACACCCCAGACGTGGTGGCAGAAGTGCTAGTCGCTCCCTCCAGTAAGGCCTGCCCTCCCGCCGGCAACGCAACCAAGCCCCCAGCACCCTCGGCTCCAGCCCTCCTCCCCGCCCCCGCCAGCCCTACAACCGCACCTGCAAGCTGCCACCTGCTTTCAGCAGGTCACGCTGCTGGTGCTGTTGGCGCTGCTGCTGATGCTGCTGCCGCTGGTGCTGCTGTTGGTGGTGCTGCTGGTGCTGCTGTCGCCGCGCCACTGAGTCCCCCCGTCGCAGCGTCGCCTCCGCCCGCCTGGCGCCGCCGCCGCTGTCCGCAGCCACCGCCCCATCGTCGTCGTCGTCGTCGTCGTCGCTGCCGCCGCCGCGGCCGCCGCTGCCGCCACCGCCGCGGTCGCCGCTGCCGACCAGCTGCCGCAGCGCCCGGTCCTGCGCCCCCGCGGTAGCGAATGCGGACGACAGCGCAGCGACTCCCCCGCCCTCCTCCTCACCACCACCACCCTCCTCCCCCTGCTGCTGCTGCTGTTCCTCCTCCCCCTCCTCCGGGAGTACGCGGCGGCTTCTGGCGCGATTCCGCCTCGCCCTGGCGCTGGTCGGGGAAGGGGTTTACAGAAAGGAACCGTTGACGCGAAAAAGACAGGAAAGGGAAAGTTGGCGCATGGTCGGCGGACACCTGGCGTGTGGGCGCGTGCTGGAGCACTGGGACACACTACCGGCGGGCGGAGGGGGGCGTCGGCGCGGAGCGGAGAGCGGAGGAGCGCAAGGAATTTGGCGTTGGCTCCTGGCGACAGACGAGACAGATACGAGGTGAGGTCGCACCACGCGGCAGGTCTCCAGACCTACATGGACAACTGAGCACCACCGGAGCAATGCCTCGGGGCCAACAGCCCCTCCTCCTCCTCCTCCTCGTCCGTCCCTCCACGAAACAAGAACGCCTTAAACACACAACACACACGCCTAACACACGCACACACATACACGCACACGCGCCTAACACACGCCTAACGCGCCTAACACACACACACACGCCTAACGCGCCAAACGTACACACACGCCTAACGCGCCTTACCTGGCGGACATGGCCGAGCGGCTGGCAGCGCCTCCCGCCGCGTCCATCGAGGGGTCGTCCGCCAGGTCCGCGTCCCCGACATCCAAGTCGCTGGAAGAAGGCGACGGCATGCGGAAGCGCCGGTGAAGGCCGCCGCCAGATGCCCCCAACTGGCCGCTGCCGCCGCCGCTGTTGCCGCCGCCGCCGCCGCCGCTGCTGCCGCCCTCCTTTGGCAGGCGCGTGTTGTGGCGGGAGAACTCGAAGGAGGCGGTCTTGTGCAGAAGCGGCACGGCGGCGGCAGAGGCGGCGGCTGGCGACAGCCGTCCCGACCATGAAGCCGTCAGGGCCGCTGCGGTGGCGCTCGGCACGTTGGCCGCTGCTGCTGCTGCTGCCGCTGCCGCTGCGTTTGGGGAGGCGGCCGCTGCGATGATCATACATCCAAATGAGGGCGGGGTGGGGAAGGCTGGAGTAATGGCATAGTATCGGAAAGGCAACCAATGGACGGAAGGGGGGGTCGGACAGGTTTCGGGATTGGGTAAGGACCAGATGGATGGCGGGGGGGGGGGGGAAGGGCCCGACCAGGGGGAGGGGAGATCGAAAGGACCGGAGGTGAGGGTCGTGCTCCCCACCCTGGGCCGATCCCTGTTTCGAGCCCCTGCAGGACGCTAACCCTTCGAGGAAGATTCGGAGAGGGCGGAGAGGGGTGCACCGGCTGGAGAGGGTTGCGCGTTTGTGCGCGTGTGCGACGCGCGGGGCGTTTGACTGCATGGCGCGGGTGGAGATAGAGGGGTGGGGGTGGACGCAGCTTTGCTCACCTGACGCACCTAAGGCAGAAGCGGCCACTGCAGCATCCCTTACTGTGCGGTCCAGCGTTTCAAAACGTTGCTGGACCCTGAAAGGAAGATTGGCAAGGAAAACGGCCCAAGTCGGACGGGAGGCTGGATAACAACAACTAACAGAAAGTCCTACCCACCATGTCCTGTGGTCTTCGTCCTGCTTGCGCTGGTCCAGTACCTGCTTCAGGAGGATATCCTGCTGCTGCCGAAGACCCTCCAGCTCGTCTTTGAGCTGTTGCATGAGCCGCTTCATGCTTATGACAGGAGAGTCCCCATCATGCCGTTGCATCGAGGGGTCCCGACGAACGGGGCTCACCGCCTCCATCGCGCAATTGGAAGCTCAGTCAAGCCGCCTGCCCGCTCGCCTACTTAGCAAAACTTCAGTCTCATGGTATATCTAAGCAGCCGCCTTGTTAATCAAAGTGAACAGCTGATTCGGTTGCTAGAAAACGGCCTGCAGGTAGCCTCATCGTATGGCTGCCCCGAAGACGAGTATGGGTACCACCGCAATCGCGTACGCAGCAGCTCAAATTCAATCTGCCTAAAGTGAAAAGAAGAAATTGCTGGATGGATTATGTTGAGCCGTCGCGGCCATAAAGCTTCTATTTTTGACGAGCATATGACTGGTTCAGTACTGCATTTCAGCTTCCCAATGTAAGGAGCCAATTTCATAACTTGTCACATCGTGATTACAGAAAACATATAGCTGTACTGATGCAGGCTTACCAACGGCTGCGGCGTGCACAGCAGCTTCTGAATGCAATAACAACTATACTCAGCGGTATGATACGCATGCGGCCAATCGTAGTGGTGCAGATCAGCTGAACGCATTCGTTTGCTGTGTTTGTGCTCGCAGATGTGTCGCCAACAGCATCCGGGACAGCTGCGGCGGCAGCCCCCGGCGGAGGTGGAGTGCTACTGCAAAGCCAGCCTTACATTGCGTCTGGTCAAAGGTTAGGCGCTGCTGGGTGCAGTTGCCACGCGGTACCTTGACCGTCGTCGTCGGCTAAAAGGCCCTGTCCGCTGACATCGAGATGCTTCAAATGCTCACAGGTCGCTACGCTGCAACGGAGCCCCCAGCGAGGCATCATCGCCACCGTCCTATCCAAACGCCACCATTTGTGCAGACACAACATCAGCCGCCGGGAGTCTTAGCGCCGATGGCAGCAGCTGCAACCCAGCCCCTGTACCCCCCCAGCTGTCGCCGACAGAACCGCAGCCGCCGCAGCCGCTCGGCCAGATCCAACCTTTGGATCCATTTGGCCCTAGGACTGCGTCCATTCGGGTCGAAATGCACCCGACGGCGAGCAGCCCGCCACCTATCCCTGTCCCTGCCGCCGCCCCGGCGCCACCGTGCGCTTCCTGCAACCCCTCCTTGCCCTTCCCCTCCCCCTCACCTGCATGGCCCCTCCCCACATTCTCTGCCGCCTCTAACGGCGCTGCCGCCTCCAACGCCCTCCCTGGACCCCCCGCTGCGTCGCCGCCTGGTCGCCCCGCGGCACTGGGCGATCAGGTCGTCGGCCCTGCCGTAGGCGGCACCCCCGCCACATGTATTCCACACGTCACTGGGGGGGTTGCCGCTAGGCTGGTGTCCACCAGCAGCCCGGCGCAGGGCCGAGGCTCGGGCCCGGGCCCTCCGCCGGATCGCGGCGGCGGGGTGGAGCTGAGGAGGGGCTCCCGCGGTGTGAGTGCGCCGCCGCAGCAGCAGCCGCAGGAGCAGCAAATGCCGGAGGAGCAGCCGTGGCAGCACCAGCAGCACCAGCACCAGCCGCAGCTGCAGAAACAGCAGGCGGAGCAGCGGCGGCGGCAGCGGGAGGCCCTACAAAACGCCTGCTCGTTGGACGAGCTTCTGTCGTGGCTTCGGAGCGGCGGAGGCGGCGGAGGCGGCGGAGGCCTTGGCGCGGAGGGCGTGTGTGCGGTCTGCTGGGACCGACCCATGGGCCGTCTCTTCCTGGCCCGGCTGGCGGCTGCTCCGGCGCACATGCCGCACGCCCGCATGTCCAAACGCGCGCTGCTGGAGGAGGCGGCGGCGCAGTGGCTGCAGCCGCCGCCGCCACCGCCGCCACCGCAGCGGCAGCAGCCGTGGGAAGGAGCGCAGCGTTTTGGCTGCGAGTGGCTTCCGGCTTCTGGGCGGTCGCCTCTCGTCGTGGCGCCGTCCCTCGCCGCGGCAACGGAGCTGCTGAGCGGCATGCGCGAGGCCGCTGGCGGGGATTTCCGGCCGCGGCGGGAGCTGGTGCTCGCGGTGGCGGCGCCGCTGCTTGCGGGCGCCAGCCACCAGGGCTCTGACGCCCTAGCTTGCCAGATCCTGTCTCTAGCAGCGGAGGTGGCGCGGTCGGGTGTGTTGCCGCCGCCCAGCGGCGAAGCGAGGGCTGCCGCCGCCGCCGCCGCCGGCGGCGGCGGTGGCGGCGGTGGCGGCGGCGGCGGCGGCGGAAGCGGTAGCGGCGGAAGCGGTGGAGGCGAGGAGGAGGCTCTGTGGCAGGGCGTGCGCAATGGTACGAAGGACGCGCAGAAGCTGCTCGCGCGACTCCGCGATAACGGGGCCAGACACGCGGCACTCGTACAGACGCTGACGTGGCTGCGGTTGGAGCTGGAGTTGGCGCTGGCGGAGGCGCAGCGGCGCTACCGCGGCGGCGCCGCTGCAGCGGCGATGGCGTCGAAGGCGGTAGCGACCAGCGGCGCCGCTGTACGGCATGACGCTCTTGGTTCTGACGGCGGCGAAGGCGGCGGTGGCGGCGGCGGCGGCGGCGTGCTGCCAGTGCACTGGGCGGTCAGCGATGTGACGGAGGTGCTTCGGGCCCGAGTGGGGGCGTCCACGACGGCGAGATACCTCCCTACAGAGACCTTGATGGAGTTGGCTCTGAGGCTGGAGACCGCGGAGGGGGAGGCGGAGGCGCGGGCCGGCGGAGGTGGCGGCGGCGGCAGGTTGAGATCCGACGGGGGCGGCGGCGGCGGCAGCCGAGCCGGCGTGGGCGGCGGCGACGGCGGCGGCGGCGGCGACGGTCACGGCGGCGGGCTGCTGTGGTCGCGGCGATCAGAACGCCTGGCGGCAAGGCGCCGGGAAGACGTGCGGGTGCGTGCAAGGGCGGGGGTGGCTCGGCTTAGGTGGGCCGTTAAGGCGGTTGCGGCGGTTGTGGGATGTGTGCGGGCTGTCGTTGGTGCGACCGGCGGTGGGCCAAGGCGCCAGTGGGTTTGACCTGCGAGGCGAGGCGAGGCGAGGTTCGTCGGAGGCCAGCCAGGCGCACCGCCGATTGCACACTGCTGCTGCGCGACCCATGGGTCGGCCGACCCACGCCTCACCCAACAGCGGGTCTCCCCCCGCTGGGGTTTCGGTTTCCCCCGGCGGTCGCGGCCTTGGCAGCCAGAACCCGCCATACCTCGGATCCTACTGTCCCTCCTGTCCCACCCCTCCTGTCCCACCCCTCCTCTCCCACTCCTCCTGACCGCACTCTTGGGCTTCATGGGCGCAGGAGTGGCTGGCGGGCTTCGTAAACGCCAAGGCCGCAAGCTTGCTCGGCGCCAACCAGCTGGGCAATCTTTCGGGAGGGACGCCGCCGCAGCCCGGCGCCATGGATCCTGTCGTACTGGACGCCATGGCGATGGATCCGGATTCCGCACCCAGGCTGGCTGCGGACTTGCTCACCCTGGCTCGCGCCTGCCTGGCGCTGGAGAAACGGGTGAGGGGGGGAGCGGGTGAAGGGGGGGGAGCGGGTGAGGGGGGGGGAGCGGGTGAGGGGGGGAGCGGGTGAGGGGCGGAGCGGGTTACGGGTGAGGGGTGATGCAACGACACGCCCACTCCACCTGCCCACCTTTTTCCTCCGTTGTCGAAGTTCGCTTCCTGCCCCCAACTGCCCGGCCCCACAGGCGCAATGGACAGCGGATGGCCCGCTGGGGGTTCAGGCTGCAGGCAGGAAGTTGCAGGTCCGTTGGTCGTACTGTACTGCAGTGGCACCGTTCCTGGAGCGTTGCGCTGATACAAGCTGCCTCGGACGCTCCCCACCTTCTCCTCCTCCTCCTCCTCCACCTCCTTCTCTCACTGGTGTATGGACTAGAGCCGTGACGGCCATAAGAACTCGGGAACCCTAAAACCTCTGGTACCCTAAAAACTCTGGTACCCTAAAAACCCTTGAACCTTGAAAACCCTAAACCCTAAACACCTCTCGGAATCGATCGTGAGCGCGGAGGGGTTGTGACCGAGGCGGTAGCTCGAGGATGCGAGCTTTACTCCACATCCTATACTGCGCTGATTGCCGGGACCGTCGACCCCCTGCCTCGTAGGAGGCACTCGGCACCCTGTTGCTCAAGCACAACATCTGGCGACAGCGGCAGACACAGCTGCACTCACAGCAGCAGCTCTCACAGCAGCAGCACTCACAGCAGCTGGTGCCGATGAGCTCCCTGCTGCAGGTGCTCATGCACCCCCACAACGTCAGCCCGCCGCTATCTCTGCGACAAGCCACGACGCAGCTGCTGGCGCCTGACGGCGACGGCCGCGCCGCGTGGCGGCTCGTACAGCCGTACCAGTACGACTGGTTGTTGCGGCGGTTGATTGCGGCGCGAATCTCTTGGACGTGGGTTCCGCCGGCGGCTGAGCCGGCCGCGGTGTACGGCATGGAGGGGACGGAGGCATCGGAGAGGGAGGCGGCGGCGAGGACGGAGGCGGAGGTGGAGGAAGGTCAGGTGCTGGCGGCGGGCCGGCCGCCGCCGCCGCCGCCGCTGCCGGAGGGCCTCGACGGCCTCGTCGCCGGCATGGCGCAGCTGGTGGCGGATGCGGAAGAGGAGGTGCGGTACGGCGGCGGCCGCCGCACTGCGGCCCGACCCGCCCACCAGGGGGAGCCGCCGGAAGAGCTGCCGCCGGCGGCGGCGGCGGCGCCGGCGCCGCCGCCGCCGCCACCGTACGACCACGACGTCGCCTCGGCGGCGCAACGTGACCCTGAGTGGTCTGAGCCCGGCGCCCAACCACCGGACGATATGCCGTACAGCGCGGCCGCGGACGCGGACGCGCGGACGCGGCTCGCATGGTGGGGCCCTATGCGTGCGTCCGTGCCGGCGGAGGTGGCGTTCGGGCTGTTTCACCTGGCGGCGGCGCTGCTCCGCCGCGCGGCGGCGCCGCCGGGCAGCTCCGAGCCGCCGTCGCCGCTGCACGCGCCCGCGGCGGCGCTTCTCAGCTCCAGCTCGCGGCTGCTGGCGGCGACGGTGCCGCCCGACGTCGCCCTCTCGCACGCGCTGGCGCGCCAGTACGGCGCGCTCGGCCAGGTGGCGGCGGATCCTGTCGTACTGGACGCCATGGCGCGCGGCGCGGAGGTGGCGGCATCCGACGCGCTGAGCGCGCTGCACGCATTGGACCGGCTGCGGAAGGCGGCGGCGAGGGCACCTGACGGACCGAAGGCACCTGCAGGCGGCGGCGGCGACGCTGCGGCTGTCGGTGGCGTGGGAGGCGAAGAGTCGCGCCGCGCGGCTGAGCTTTCGTTGGAGGCGATAGCCGGGTCGGATGGCGCGGGGGATGCGGATGGGCAACAGCAGCAGCAGCAGCAGCACCCCCGGAGGCGGCTAGTTGAGGAGCTTGAGCGGCAGGAGCGGCGGCTGGCGGGCCGGTGCGCAGTCCTGCAGCGGTGGGTGGATACGCATTGGGAGTCGCACGGATTGTGGCAGCCGCCGCCGCCGCCACAGGTGGCAGGTGAGGCACGGCTGGCCCGGTACTGGGAGCGGTGCTGGAGGCGGTACGACCAGTTGGTCCGCGATAAGGCTCGGCTGAGGGACTTGAAGCAGGAGCTGCAGCTGCTGCGGCTGCGGCTGCTGCCGGAGCGCCAGCGGCAGCTGGCGCTGGTGGCGGAGGTGCTTGCAGAGCAGTGGTACGTCCCGCCCGTGGACTGCCGGCTCGTGTCTAGGTTGGTTCACCTGGCTCAGAAGGCCCGGCTGAGCCTCAGCTTGGCCCACGCCGGCGCCGATTTCCATGCCGCCATGGACTTGCGCCTTGTGTGTGCCACGGCGTGGCTGGCTAGCACGCCTCTAGCCAGCGAACGGATGCTGATGGACGCTGGTGTGATACGCAGCAGCGACGGCGACGGCGGCGACGGCGGCGGCCGCGGCGACGGCGGCGACGGCGGCGACGGGAACGACTTCCCTGGAGAGGAATCACAGCCAGGAGGGTTGTTCGCCGGCGTGCATCGGCGGCGCGCGGTTATGGGGCTGGTGCGGCTGGCGGAGATGGGTATAGAGGCGCGGCTGGCGGCGGTGGCGGCGCCGGCAAGCGGCGTCGGCGTCGGCGGTGGCGGTGCCGATGGCAGAGGCGTGATGGCCCTAGGGCCCCCGCGGCTGGCGGGTTTGGTGGACGGAGGGGACGTAAGGGTGGAAGGCGGGGTGTCGATGACAGCGGGTGATGGAGCGGGGGAGGAAGCATCCGCGGCCGCGGTGACGGCTGGGGCCGGGATCGCGAGGGCCCCGCCCCCGGCGTCGCAGCTGCAGCTGCAGCTGGAAGGCAGCACCGGCGGCGGCAGCAGCGGCGGCGGCAGCGGCAGCAGCGGCGGCGGCAGCGGCGGCGGCAGCAGCGGCGGCGGCAGCGGCAGCAGCGGCGGCGGCAGCGGCAGCAGAGGCGGCGGCGGCAGCGGCAGCGGCAGCAGCGGCGGCAGCGGCGGCGGCGGCGGGGGTCCCTTGGGCGGCGGTGTGCTGAGCCTGAGGTCGGCCCACGCCTTGACGGCTGCTTGCTGGAACGTAGGGGTCGTGCCAAGGAACATGCGCAGCGCCCTGGCAGCGGATGTGAACCCCTCCGCCGCCGCCGTGGCGGCAGCCATGCGTGGGAAACCCATGATCGGCCGCGACGACGGCGCCGACGCCAACCTTCGCGGCGCCGCCCGCCGCCGCCGCCTGTCGGCTGCCGTAGCTGTACGACAACAGCTCTTCCTGCTCCGCGTCCTTGGCGAGGCGCCGCTGCCGGGCTTGGACGGCATTGAAGGATGGGGGCGCCGTGGTGCTGGTGTCGATGATGGTGGAGCTGCTGCTGGTGGTGGTGGTGGTGGTGGTGGTGTCGATGATGGAGTCGGTGGCGGTGTCGGTGAAGATGGAGTCGGTGGTGGTGTTTGCAATGATGGAGTCGGTGTTGGTGGTGTTGGTGGCGGTGGTGGTGGTGGTGGTGGTGTGTTCGGACCGGACCTGGTCCACGTGCCCTGCGAGGGCCGCATGCTGATGGCGCTCCAGCTGCTAGATATGGGGGTCATCTCGTCGATGGACGCGGTGGAGCTTGTTCAGGACATGGTGGCGCAGGTGCTGCCCAAGCTACGGGACCCGGGGCGCCTCTCCAAGCTCGTCCGGCTGATGGTGGGCCAGGGCGCGGCTGCTGGCAGCAGCAGCAGCGGCGGCGGCAGCAGCAGCAGCAACAGCGGCGGCAGTAGCAGCGGCAACAGCAACGGCAGCGGCGGCGGCAGTAGCAGCGGCGCAGCGCGGGCCGAAGCGGTGGCCTCTGCCGACCTCGTGCCTTCGGCTGCGCAGGCGCCGGCGCCGCCGGCGGCGGCGGCAGCGGCGGCCGCCGACAGCCGCCGTGCGTGCAGGGTGCTGGCGCTGTGTTCGGCGCTTCCGGCGCTGGCCGCCGACCCGCGGGTCCCCCTGGACGTCCTGCGGACCATCTGCGCCGGGGTCCACAACACGCAGGTGCGGGGCATCACGGGGGCACGTGTTCTGGTAGCATCGACATCGGAGCATCAATCGACGTCGGTGCGCCGGTGCTAATGGGGGGGATGCCGTTACCGTGCAGCTGGGCCTGCCGCTGGTGGACGGATCGACCGACCCACGGGTCGCTGTCCCGTGCGGTGCGGCTCTCTGCAAATACTCGCGGGCTCGGGCGGCCAGCACGGCTATAAGTCCTGCTCTCTGCGTGCAGGGTATCGTAGGGTATGAGGAAGTGTCCGGCCCCTCCTGCCAACCTCTCTTCCGGAGAGCACACCGCGCACGCGAGAGCGTCAACCCGGCACGCGTGTGTATGCCTGTGTCTCGCGCCCCCGCCCGCCCCCCGCCTTGCAGGTCACCCTCCCGCCCCCCGCGCTGGAGGCCCTCACCGAGCGCCTCCGGCGCGAGCTACAGCCGCAGCTACAGCCGCAGCTACAGCCGCAGGGTTCGGAGGGTGACGATCAGGCGGCGGCTGCGCACCCTCTGCAGCCGCCCTCGACCGCGACGTCTCTGGCTGACCTGGCGGCCGTGTCGTACGACACGGAGCGGGAGGCCCTCCTGGACCAGGTCGGACAGGTATGGCTGCAGCAGGTGCAGCGGCGGCAGCAGCAGCTGCACCAGCAGCAGGCGCAGCAGCTGCTCGCGTCGTGGGCGGGTGGCGGCGGGGGGGGCGGCGGCAACGACGGTGCCGACGGCGGCGGCAGCGGCGGCTTGGCACGTGTGGACGAGGCTGGCGGCAGCCGTACGGAATTGGAGGTGAGGCCGGCAAGGTGCTGCTGCTACTACTGCTGGGGGCTGAGCTGAAGTGTGGTGCCGCCGATTCCTCATCGCCCGAGACTGTTCGCGCTGCTGCTCCGCCCCACCCGTAGCTCCTTTCGGAACACTACCTCTTCCGGCCTGCTTCGCTGTGCTTCGCTGTGCTTCGCTGTGCTTGCTGTGCTTCGCTTTGGTTTGGCTTAGTTTCCTAAAGGGCGCTGCCAGAGGTCCAGTAATACGATCAGGACTGCCCAGCCCACACAGCCGGGGGCGCTGGCCCATGCGGCCGCCTGCTGTCGCCGAATAATGTACGCCCCGCCCCGCACCGACAACCCCCGCCTCCTCCCCTCGCCCTCGTCCTCCTGCTCCTGGTGCAGCTGGGGGACGTGTTGGTGCCGCTGGCGGAGCGGATCGCTGGCCGGTCGCTGAGCGCCGCTGCCGGGGCCGTGCCGATGCTGGTTGGCGTGGCGCTACGGGCGGGTGGGTTGGGCGGTTCGAGGAAGACCCGTGGATGCCCGAAAACACCGTTTAGAACAGACGAGTTGGGCGGCGAGGGACGCAGCGAGGCGGCCCAGCCTGGGGCGGTGGAAGCGAAATAGGATTGCTGCCGGGGGGGGATGGCCTGAAGGAAAGCCGGAGAAGGGGAGCTGGAGAAGGGTGGCCGGGGAAGGGTGGGGGGGAGGAAAGCCGGAGAAGGGGAGCTGGAGAAGGGTGGCCGGGGAAGGGTGGGGGGGAGGAAAGCCGGAGAAGGGGAGCTGGAGAAGGGTGGCCGGGGAAGGGTGGGGGGGGAGGAAAGCCGGAGAAGGGGAGCTGGAGAAGGGTGGCCGGGGAAGGGTGGGGGGGGAGGGGAGCCGGGGAACGGAGCCCGGGAAGGGTGGCCGAAGGAGACGCGCTCGGGCGGGGTGGGGTGGAGTGGGACCTGAAGGAAGGCCGACTGAACACCGGCCGGACTTGTGCCACGTCGACACGGTAGTGGCGCCGAGGGCTGACTGACCCATCCTTCCTGTCTACCCCCCGCCCGCTCGTCCCTTCCTACATCATCTTTCCTGCATGGGTGGTCGCAACGGGTTTCCTGCATGGGTGGTCGCAACGGGTTTCCTCCATGGGTGGTCGCAACGGGTTTCCTCTCAAGCTCCAACCCACATGTCACTCCTGCAGGCCTGTCCGTCGACGACCTCGCGCAGCTGACAGCGTCCCTGCGGCGATACCTACAACCCGACCAGCACCCCAGCGCCGAAACGTCGCCGCCGATGCCGACATCGATGTCGATGCCGATGTCGGTGCCAATGTCGATGCCGCCGATGGACGCGGCGCGCCTGCTGCTCACCTGCCTCACGGCACCACTGTCGTACGCCGTACAAGACGCATGGGCGCCGGTGGTGGGCGCTCTGCTGTCCCTCCTGGCGCGTCAGAGCGACGAGGCGGCTTCGGAGCTGGTGTCACAGCACATGGTGATGAGCCACGCGGCGACTAGCACCGGCACCAGCACCGGCGGCGGCGGCGGCGGCGGCGGTGGCAGCGACGGCAGCGGCAGCAGCGGCGGCGGTGGGCTGTTTAGTACGGGTCGACAGCAACAGCAGCAGCTGCAGGGGGTTGCAGGGGACAGTGAGCAGGGGTCATCGGTGTTGGTGTCCCTGCTGCAGACCTCCCTGCTCAGAATCCGAAGCGACGGCGACCCCTGGGCCTGGACTCCCTCAGCGCCACAAACGTACGACGACGACCTCTCAACGGCAGCTCCCACGGGCCTGGGCCTGACGCTCACCCCTCGCGGCGGCGGCGGCGGCGGCGCCCTGGCGTACGGCACCAACAGCCCCGCCGACGTCGACTGGCATCGCGGCGCCGCTGCCGACGCCGCCAGGGACGAGCCGGCGGCGGCGGCGCCGCCGCCGCCGCCGCTATCGCCGTACGGTGCCTGCCTCGTGTCTCACTATCCGGGGCCCCTGCAGGACATCCTATGCGCTGTGCTGCGTACGGCGGCGGCGGAGCCGGCGCCGCGTGGGCCGGGAGAGGAGCCGGATCCCATAGGGCCCATAGGGCCCACAGGGCCCGAGTGCGGCGGCGAGTTTCCTGGGGTCCAAGCAAGGTTGTTATTCCTGCTCGACGGCGTGAGAGCGGCGGCGGAGCTGCACCGCTGCGTGTCGCAACACGCCGCCGCCGCCGCGGATGCCGATGCCGTGCATGCCGGCGGCGAGCCTGCCGTCGCCGTCGCCGGTGTTGCGCCGCCGCTGGCGTCGTCATCGTCGTCGTCGTCGTCCGATCGTGCGAAGGTGACGATGTCGGAGCCGATAATGTCGAAGCCGATGACGTCGACGACTCCGGCAACGCCGCTGGTTTCGGAGGTAGGGGGCGGTTCACATGGAGCGACGAGCCGCTTGGCGCCGGGGCTTGCCGCCGCCAGTGGCTTTGTCAGCCGGCACTGGGACCAGGCCCCCCTGGAGCGGCTGCTGCAGTACGGCAAGGATGTACGAGCGCTGGGCGGCGAGGTGCCGCGGCTGGTGGGGCTGGTGGAGTGCGCGATGCTGCTGCCCGCACTACGGGAGGCGCAGGCGGGGATGGAGGTGAGTGTCGGAGACCGTACGGAGACCGTACTGAGACCGTACGAAGACCGTACGAAGACCGTACTGAGGCTGTCCGTTAGTCAGCTGATCCCGACAGCTGTCCCTCATCACCCGCTGACCCCGACTGCCGCTGAGGCCGCACCCCCACCCGCTTCCTTCCACCGCTTCCTTCCACCGCTTCCTTCCACCGCTTCCTTCCACCGCTTCCTTCCGCCGCTACCTCGCTTGCTTCCACGCCCCTCGGCGCCGTACCGGTACCGGTACTGGTACCGGTACCAGTACTGGTACTGCTTCCGGTACCGGTATTGGTACTGTTTCCGGTACCGGTACTGGTGCTGGTACCGGTACCGGTACTGGTGCTGGTATCGGTGCCAGTCGGTACTGGTACTGGTGCTGGTACCGGTACTGCTACCGGTACCGGTACTGGTGCTGGTACTGCTACCGGTACTGGTGTTGGTACCGGTACCGGTACTGGTACCTGTGAATGTTTGGGGCTTGAGCTGCCCTTGAGGTCCTCCTTGACTTGTCGGTTGCCCGTCCGTGCCGGCTGCATCCGCAGGTGTTGCTGCGAGCACACCGGGGCGGCACCGACGAGACTGCTGGACTGGGGTCACGTGCCGCCGAACAGCAGCAGAAGCAGAAGCAGCAGAAGCAGCGGCAGCAGCACCACCAGCCCGACGAGGCGGTGCCGGGCACGGGGCCCCTCCGGGACGAAGCCTCCTCACTCTGGTCGCTGCAGTGGCAGCGCCTGCTGGACCTGCTGCGACAGGTAGGGGGGGCGGTAGCGGTTGCCAGTTGTAGGGGGCGGTAGCGGTTGTCCTTTGTGTCCATTGGTGTTATGTTGGGATGACGTTATTAAAATTGTGAACGAGGCGTTGAGCCAGCCAAGCCGCACAGAAACAAAAGAAATTTAGGAATATGGATTAAGTTATACAGAGTTGTATTTCCTTTTCCCCCTCGCCCCCCGCAGATGTCTTCCTCCCTAGAGGCTTCGTCCTCGCCCGCTACGGTTGCGGCACCCGCTGCGCAGGCGGGGTCTGGATCTGGATCTGGATCTGGATCCGAATCTGGATCTCGATCTGGATCTGGGGCTGCAAGCTCCGCCACCGCGGATCTGGCGCGGTCGGGGCTGCTGCAGGTGCGCGGCCGTTTCCTTGTCGCAAAACGCGTATGCGCGGGAATGCGTGTTATTCAACGTCCTTTAAACTGTCGACTGTCATTTACAGGTGCCCGCCGAGGCGCTTCACGCCGCCGCCGCCGCGCTGGCGTCGTACGAGGCGGCGCGGGTGGCGTTGTACCGCACGGGTATGCAGCAGCAGCAGCCTCCACCGCCGCCGCCGCCGCCGGTCGTCGGCTCCCGGCCGCCGCCGAAGCCTCTGGAAGCAACCGCCGCCGCTGCCGCCGCCGCCGCCGCCGTCGCTACACGCCGGAAGCCGTTGTCTCCCTCCGAGGAGGTGTCGTCGACGTCGCCGCCAGCTGCCGCCGCCGGCATGCCAACCGACCTCGTGCTTTCAGGTGGGGTGGAAAGAGGAACCTCGCGATCGGATCGACGGGCAGGAAAGGGAGGATGTGGTTTTCGTTGGCCGGTTAGCACATGCGTTCCTTCGGCGCTGTGCTCCGACTCTCTCCCGCCCTCTTCCCCTCCCTCCCGGCGCCTCAGCTCCTTCCTCCCGTGCTGCTGCCCGGGTTTCCATCCCGTGTATATCCCCCGCGTGGCCGAACGCATCCCACCTCCAAATATTTGAATCTATTCCTACCTCTAATTATTCGACTCTACCCCTACCGCTGAATGTGTAGACCTACCTAACGTGCGCGTGGCCCCCTGGACCCCACCCCCCCGTGTGTGCCCCCCTGGACTCCCAGCTGAGCTGCTGGCGGTGGAGCGGGATTCGCTGTTGCGATGGCAGCGGAGGGAGCTGCCCCGACTGGCGGAGGAGCTGGAGGAGGAGCTGGAGGGGGCGACGGTGGGGCTGGCGCCTCCGCCTCCGCCTCCACCTCCACCTCCGCTTGGGGATCAGGGCTTGTGGGACCACGTCGTAGACCGGGATGCCGCCGCCACAGCCACCGCCGCCGCCGCCGCCACCGCCGCCGCCACCGCCGCCACAGCCGCCGCCGCCGCCGCCGCCAGTACGGGGCTGGCGAGGCTCCTCGCCTTGGAGGTCCCGCCCGATCTTCCGCGGCTGCGCTATGGGACGGCCGGCGTCGCCAGAAGCGGAGGCGGAGGCGGGCCGGCGGAGGCGGAGGCGAAGGCGGAGGCGGAGGCGGCTGGGTTGGGCGCGCTTGGTCGGTTTTCGTTCGCCCTCAAGGGCAGCGAGTCGCTGATGCGCCGCGGTGTCGTTCATGACGGGCTGGTGGCACTGGCCCTGCGGCTGGCTGGCGGCGCGTTTGTGGAGGCGACGGCGGCGACGACGGCGGCGGCGGCGATGCCGTACGAGGCGGCGGCAGAGGGGCGCACGCACGCCCGGCAGCACGCGGCCGTGGCGGCGGCGCTGCGGCGGGTGGCGCTGCCGGCGCTGCGACTGTACGTCAAGGCCGGTGTCGTACCACCGGCGCGCGGCACGGGGCTCGGCGGCGGCGGCGGCGACGGCGGCGGCGGCGATGTACGAGTGTACAACCACCCGCTGGCGCCGCTGCTGGCGGCTCTGGAGCTGGACGCACAGCTGATCCTGGAGCTGGCGGCGCCGCCGTCGCAGCGGTGGCAGCGGCAGCGGAATTCGAAGCTCCAGCAGCGCCAGGCACATCCGCCGAACCCCGGTGCCGCCGCCGCCGCCGCCGAGTCCGCGGCGGCCGCCGACACCCTGCGGCTGCCAGTCGACCTGTTTCTGGCGCTGGTGGAGGCGGGCGTGCTGCGGGGGAAGCTGCCGTACGCCCTGGCTGACGTCGTCATGGAGCGCTTGGACGAGCGGCGGCGGCGGCCGGCGGCGGCGGTGGCGGCGGCGGCGGGTGGCGGCGCCGTGGCGGCGGCAGCTCCAGGGAGGCCGGTGGGGGCGCGCAGCGCCTCCGCCTCCGCGGAGCCCTCCACTGCGTGCGGTCTGACGCGGGCCGAGATCGAGGCGCTGCTGCTGGCAGCCCCGGCGATCACCCATGTCGACCGGGCTGCAGACTACCGAGTCCGCCGCACCGCCAGCAACACCGGCGCCGCCTCAGCGGACTGGTCCGGCCCGACGCAGGGCTTCCGGCTGCTGTCGGAGCTGGCACGTGTTCTGGCAGCGGATAGTGGAGCGGCGGGTGCAGCGCCGGCGCCGGCGCCGGTGCCAGCGTCGGCGTCGGTTGTGGGCACGCATGGCGGCGGTGGCGGCGACGCCGGCGGCGGCGGCGGCGGCGGCGGCGGCCCTGGCGTGTCGCAGCACGCGCTGTGCTGCCTGGCTCACGCCCTCTCGAAGCAGCCTCCCCGCCAGCATGTGTCGTACAACTCGTGGCTGCTCGGCCGACTGTACAGCAACCTGCTGGCGGAGTCGGACGCCAACACAGCGGCGGGGCGCAAGGCGCCGGCGCCGTCGTCGGCGGTGGTGCCGCCGGGCCGTCGTCTGATGGTTCCCGGTTCGAATCCCGGCTCCGGCGGAGGCGGGCGCGCCGAGCTGGACCAGGAGCTTGCGGCGGCGCGGGGGCTGCTGCGTCTGGCGGCGTGCGGTTTGAACCTGGCTGACGTGGCGCTGGGCAGCCTGGCGGAGAGCCGGCTGAGGGCGGCGCTGGGGCGGGTTGTAGGTACGTTTGGTTGGTTCGTCTCGCGGCTGGCGGGCGCCAGACGCTGTACGGGGACCTGGCCCTTTTGGTGCCAGAATCCGTTCAAGGATTCTATCCGTTCAAGGATTCTATCCGTTCAAGGATTCTATCCGTTCAAGGATTCTGTCTTTGCCGCGTCGCGATCTTGCCACATCTTGTTTCGCGACATCGTTAGGAGTTGGTTTCATGATGTTGCCACGGGCATCGCAGCGCAAACCAATCTGGAAAATCCCGTTACGGTACATGCTGTGTCGTCATGCGGCATTGCGTTCGTGAATACACCCCGACCAGGCGGCTGCTCTCACTCGATTCGGCCCTCTCCATCCACACGCTGACCCACCGACCCACCGACCCACCGACCCACCGACCCACCAACCACTAACCCACCGACCCACCGACCCACCGACAGCCCAAGCCGACGCTCGCCGCTGTGCGCGACTGCTGACGGCGCTGGACGATATGGTGTGGGAGGGGGAGTACTGGGTCGGCCTGGGGGCTCCGGTGAAGCGGCCCTCCCCCCTGCGCAACCCGGCTGACCAGCTGCTGCCCGCCAGCCATAACAACAGCAGCGGCGGCACTGGCAGCGGCAGTGGTGGCGACGGCACTAGCAGCAGCAGCGGCACTGGCAGCGGCAGCGGCGCTTCAGGAATCGGCCGGACCGGAGCGATGTGGCTGCTGGGTGCAGCCGCGCACCCTACAATGTACGGTGTGGGCCTTGCGCCGGCTCAGGATTTGGTTTCGGTGCTCACTACCTCACGTGCTGGACTGGGAGTGGTGGTTTCGGAGCTGGTGGCGCGAGCGGAGCCGGCGCTGCCCGGCAGCCGGTTGGCTCGGGTGCTGTCCTGGGCAGCCACGGGGCCACTGGCCGCGGGTCCACTCACGTTGGCGGCGGAGTCTTCGTCGGCGACGGGGGCTAGGGAGCAGCGGACGGCGGCGGCGGATGCAAAAGCAGTACGCAGCCGCCTGGCTGGTGTGTGGCAGCGTCTGGTCGACCGCTGGCTGCTTGGGGCCCCCACCGGCGCCACCGGCGGCGGCGGCGGCGGCGGGGGCGGCGGGGGCGGCGGCGGCGGGGGCGGCGGCGGCGGCGGCGGGGGCGGCAGCGGCGGCTCTGCGGAGGGCCACCTCACGCCGCCGCATCCCACGGCGGCTGAAGGACTCATTGCCGGCTCAGCGACCCACGCCGGCAGCTTCGTCGCCAGTGGCGGCGGCGGCGGCGCCGCCGCCGCCGCCTGGACTACAGGACAACGGCCGGCGGCAGCGGCGGCGGCGGCGGCGGTGGCGGCGCTGCGAGAGGAGCGGGGGAATGGCGGTCTCGAGATGGACGTCCGCACGGCGGCGGTGCTGATGGCGGTGGGCGAGCGGCTGGGCTGCACCGACCCGCGGGTCGCCCAGGCGCTGTCGCGGGTGGTTGAGGAGGCGCTGGAGGCGGAGGCCGAGTGAGTCCACGACGGGGGGGAGGCGCCGCCGTGGGGGTCGTAGTGGGCCTCCAACAGCCTGGCTTGCTGGCTGCAACGGTTGCCGGAGGCGACGGTTGTAGCGGCGTTGTGTGTACGGTCGTCTACAGTGTTTTGCTGTTAGGTTCCGGTGTCAGTAAAGCACCACTTGCAGGTTGGTGGGGGAGGGCGAGAGGTGACAGGCAGATGACATGCCCGCTGGCGGTTTCGGTGGGGAACGCGATTTTCGTGATGATTTTAGTGGTGACCAGCGGGGAGGTTGCAAAGAAAACCCGTGTACGAAAGGAAAAGCCGTTTCGGATAGAGGGGGGGTGAGGGCGGGGGGTGAGGGGGTAACAGCAACTGCACGACGTAGATGGACGGGCCCTGGGCGGCGTCCGGGTACCTCTGCCAACACCCTGGCCGCTGCTATTGGAGGGGAGATTTTGAGGAAGACCCGTGGATGCCGCTGCTGTTGGGGGGAAGAGAGGGGGCGTGCGCTGGCAAAGCTCTGTGACATTGCCGGGTGGGTGGATTACAGAAAGCGAACGCAATACCCTGATGCCCTTTTCTGTACCCCGATGTTGTGTTGAGGGGTGGCAGGGCTGGTGGCAGGGCTTGTAGGAGGGGGGAAGTACCGGTAGTATGGGGCATTGTGGCGCACGGTAGGGCAGAGACGGGGCCCGAGGGGGGGGGCGCTAGACACACGTGGAATGTGAGGGGGAGGAGGAACCGAGCACGTGTATGTGCCGTACTGCCGTGTGTAGCGGGCGGAGCGGGTCGTGCAGGCGACCCTGTGTGAGGGCTGGAGGGGGGCGAGCACTGCTAGGTGGGTGGGTGGGTGGGTGGGGTGATCGCCGGCGATTGGTTTCGGAGGATGTTTTTACGAGAGGCATGAACGACACGCCGATGGATGGAACAGCAGGTAGACGGCAGGCAGGGCGGCAGTCAGGGGAGTAGGAAGCCGCAGGTGACAGAAGCAGCCACACATCAGGATACAATGCAGGCTGCAAGGCGGTGTGCAGATGGGTGCTAGTCTCCTAGGCTCCTGGGTCAGCGGGGGAACCGGGGCCGTGCAGCTGCTAGTACGTGGCTGTTGATCATACGACACCCATGATGCGGCCGACCATCACACCCATCATGCAGTTTGCGCGCTCGAAAGCATTTGTACGTGGGCACGCAATGAATCGCACATAGAACTCTTGTCGGGCGATCAACGTCTTGGGCGATCAACGTCTTGGGCGATCAACGTCTTGGGCGATCAACATTGTAAGCCTGGTCGCTTTCAGTGCGTTGTAGGCTAGGGTAGGGTAGGGGCCCACCCGGCCGCCCATTGGACTGTATCGCTCGCCCCCACTTTAATTTATGGCTCCTTCGCGTCATCTCGAACGCCTGTTCTAAACGGTTTTCCTTCCGTGCACGGGTTTTCCTTGCAACCCCCCTTTAGTCGCGACACCTGGCCTTCTCGCCAACCCCTCCCGTCTGAAAGGCCCGAGGGCCCGGATCGCACTGGTTCGACTGCGGGTGCCCGGACCGCACTGGTTCGACTGAAGGCTTAACAGCCCCCATCTACGGTAAACGCCCGAGGTGTGCCTTGCAGTGCGGGCACCAGAATGACAGCACACCACGGCTGCAGCGGCGAGACGCGGCAGCAGCAGCGGCCGTGTGCCCTCACCACCACTGTGTATTGGTGCTTGCTGTTTCCTGTGAGCTCTCGGTTGTGAGTCTCTGGGTGGTTTGCCGTTCGGAACCGTCGGTCTTCCTTGCTTTCCTTGTCTCTTTCAGTGTCAGGCGATGCGCCCGATGGCTCTACCTTCTAAGGTCTGGAGCCCACTGCAACAAGTACAACAACCACAATGATGCCCTCACGGAGGATGAGCCTTACCACCTTGGCGCTCTCGCGGAGATGGATTCCTTCCAACGTACGAAACGCCTTCCCAACGGGACGTGGATGGTAGTCTTACAAACCTGTACAAACGCTGGGAGCAGATATCCGGACCAGAGGCCGCCGCCGCCGCAGCAAGGCACCCAACGATTACGGTAACACCCATGAAGCAGCAGGCTTGGCTGGCACACCGCCAATGCGTAAATGACCAATGACGACGCCACTCGCTGCTGTGGGCTGTCCTCGGCAGTGGGCACGCCACCGGTATAGCCGGCTGGCGGAGGAGGGGGGTTCGAGGGCTGAGGCAAACACCACATCGATGGCGCTCAGCTGCCTCGCCGGCGGAGGAATGAGGACAGTCAAACTTATTGGCGGCGGCGGCGCGCGACTGCGCGGCCTTCAGCTAAAAACGTCGTAAAACATTAGATAGGTGCCGCATTAGACAGGTCCTCGCAGCGAGGACGATCACAAGAGGAGTTGAGGAAAGCCCTCACAGAGCCCGTAACCACCCCAGAAAAGGATCGCAATAAACCAATCACCGATGCAAGGCTTTCGTCGCGCGAAGCCGCCAGCCCGTCCTGCAGCCACAACAGCAGCAGCAGCCGCGGCGGCGGCGGTGCACCTGCAACCTGGTCACGCACACACACCGTGCACACACCTCAGCAATCCCACACCACAGTTTTTCTTGCGGTTGACTTAGCCCTGCTCAATGCTGCTACAGATATCACATATTTAGCAGCAGTCGGTGGCAGCAGCGGTGTCATGTGCGAGGGATGCCACACCAAGCCGCCGCCCGGTTTCCGTGTTTGTTGGTCTTCCTTGGCGCCTCGCGGCTCGCGGTCATTTACCACATACACGGCGCCCCTCCGCACGCCCTTTCCGCTCCTTCCCCGTCCTCACCACAGAGCACTTGACGCAAGGCGCTCTGCCCTCGCAAGACAAGAATGTGAAGACGCGCATTCACACACACAGACACATGCATCACTGACGCACTCCTGCACGCCATCAGCGACAACCAGAAGCAAGACGCGCTGCTGCCGTACAGCGGGACTCGCGCCCTCCGTCCGCTGGCTCGCTCCCTGTGGGGGAGGCCTCACGCGACCCCCGCCCCACCGCACGAGTCCTCCACCGACCCGTCGGGTCGGTGACACGCCGTGCTCAACCCAGCCCCTTGTGCTCAATTCCGCACTTGCCCATCTCACCGCCTTGCCCTCGCCACCACCACCATCACTACTGCTGTCCTCCATCCCCGCTCAACAAGATCATCCCCACCATCCCCATCATCACCACCACCATCACCGCCGCGCCAGCCCCGCCACCGCCGCCCTCCCAAGGTCCCGCGCGTCCGCTGCCACCCCCGCCAGCGCCCCGCGCGCGTCGCTGCAGATGCGGTGCCACACGGAGCTATGCACCAGCGCGCCACCACCACCACCACCACCCGCGCTGCCGGCGGCGCCGTTGATGAACTTGGGCGACAGCAGCGTCTCACTGCGACTGGACAAGGTGCACCAATCCATCGAGTAGGTTGAGGGGACTGTGGCCATGGAGCTATCTCGTCGGGCGTAGTTGGTGCTGCCGCCAGCGCCCCCGCCGCCCAGCCCCGCGGCGCCGAGGGCCAGGAAGGGCTGCGCGTCCACCACCGCAAGCGTGTTGGGCGAGGGGAGGGAGTCGCTACTCAGGCGCGACAACATGGCGCCATGGGCGTCCGAGACGGCGCCCGCCGCAGCCGCCGCGGCGTGCAGGGACATGAAGAGCTGCAGCGCAGGCAGCGGCGCCGTGCCGGCTGGGCGGTGCGGGGCGGTGTCCGGCGCGGCGCCGGCCGCGTCTCGGGGGGCCTTGTGGAGCAGCTCGTCCAAGGTGTGGGGTACGGCCATCGCGCCGGCGTCGGAGGGGCGGCTGGGGGGTCCGTCGGCGGCCGGTGCCGTGTGATGGACCCGGACCTGGTCGAGGGTGAGGTGCGGTGCGGGGTGCTGTTGTTGCTGCTGTTGTTGCTGCTGCTGTTGTTGTTGCTGCTGTTGTTGCTGTTGCTGCTGTTGTTGTTGCTGCTGTTGTTGCTGCTGCTGCTGTTGCTGCTGCGGCTGCTGTTGCTGCTGCGGCTGCTGTTGCTGCTGCGGCGGCTGCGGCGGCGAAGGGACGGCAGCGCAGCCGTCCGCGGTCGTGTCAGTGGACACGGGGGCGCTGCGGTTGGCCGCGACACTGCTGCTGCCGTAGCTCTGCTGCTGCTGCTGAGGTTGCTGCTGCCTGGGTTGGGGTTGTTGCTGCAGCTGCTGTTGTACGGTGGCGCTCAGGAGGAAGTCCAGGGAGGCTGCCGAGAGGATGTCGTCCTCGGGGAGGCCCATGACCATCGCCTGCGGGGGAGCGGCGGGTCAGGACTTGGATTTGGATTTGGGTTTGGATTTGGGCCAGGAGTTGGACTTGGGTTTGGATTCGGAGTTTACCGTAGGCTAGGGGTTTGGAGTTGCGCCTTGGGCGAGGCAGGACAAGGCGGAGGAAGTGAGGCAGTGGGTCCGCGGCCCGAGCGCCACCCCTGGAGCCGTCGGCGGCAGGTCACCGAACACGACACCGTGGGCGGCGGCGCAATCCTTGGTTGCAGGCCCTCGTTGGTTGCAAGAGTGGCAGCCCCCCCCAGGACTGCGTAAAACTGCGTATAACCCCCCCCTAGACTGCGGGATCAGACAGCCACGACACCCAAACCCAGGACGCCAACACCGCGATCCGTGCGGCACCACGTGTGTGAGATTTTGATTTTGAATCACGATCGACGATGGATCCGGATCAGGCGGCGCGGGAAGATGACAATATTCCGTGACAACACAACAAAACAGGCAGAGTGGCGATGCAGGCACACCGAGGCGTACCTCCAGGTCCGCAAGCAGGTCGCTCGCGATGCCGTCGTCGGCGGCGGCCGTCCGGGTGGGGGATACCAGCGCCGGCACCGCCTCCTCCGTCGTCACCAGCGCCGGCACCGCCTCCTCCGTCGTCACCAGCGGCATCGAGCAGCTGCCGCCGCCGCTGCGGCGACCCGCCGTCAGCTCCGTGACCATGGCGCCGATGGCAACCGACTGGTGCACTGCGTCCGACGACCCCGTGGTCGTGACCGTGCGAACCACGACGGGGCCCTGCTGCTGCTGCGGCTGGTGCTGCTGCTGCGGCTGCTGCTGCTGCGACGACTGCGGCGTCATCGGCGCGTACGCCATCGGCCCAGCGCCGCCGCCCGAAGAATCCCGCACAACGCCACCTCCGCCGCCGCCGGCGCCGCCGCCGCTTCCGCCGCCGCCACCGTCCCCCGGCCCGCCGCTCCTGCTCCTCCCGCCGTCCTTTACTGGGACCACTGCCGCCCCCGCCATCGCCGGGCCCGCCGCCGCCATGATGACCATGCGCTCCAGCTGCGCCGCCACTGACGGCGGCATCACCGCCGCCGCGCCCGCCGCCGCCTCCTCCGCCGCCACCACCACGTTCAGCAGCCCCGCGCCCTCCGGGAGCCCCGTGCGGAACCACTCGTGGCACTGCACCGCCTCCACCGTCATTCGCGTTTTGGGATCGCGCGACAGCAGGCCGCGCAGCAGGTCGGAGGCCGCGAGGGTGAGCGGCGCGCCGGGCTGCGCGCTGGGCAGGGCCGAGGTGGGCAGCGAGTGGGGCACGAAGAGGTCGCCGTCGTAGGAGCCTTGCGGAGCGGTCACGCGCTTGAACATGGCGATCACCTGGGGGTAGGGTGGGGTTTGATAAGAGAACCCGCGAATCCACGGTAGGGTGGGGTGGTTAGGTGGGGTTGCGAGGGAAAGATCCGTGTCTGAAAAAACCATATGTTTGGGACATCCGTTTGGTGATGCATGCTGAAGGACGACTTAGGTTAGGTTGGGTGGGTTGGGGTGGGGTGAGGTGAGCGCCAGGGCGAGGGATGAGTAAGAGGTAAGCCGCAGGTGAAGTGACAGTCGGAAGGATGTAAACACCGGCACTGGCACTGAAGGAGTGCCAAGGGGTTTGGGATTGGGATGGGCGTGGGGGAGGGCAGACTAGGCCTTGGGCGAGATGTGGGATTGGGAAACGGGGGGTTTGATGAGGGAATCCGCGAATCCACGGGGGGAGACGGGACGATGGCAGCTGTGTTACGAGCTGCCACCCTCCGTTGTCATGGTCCGCCCACCCACCAGCCCCACAACCCCCTCCTGCCATGTCGCCATCCTCGCGGTCCGGTCCTGACGCTCGCCGCCTTTGCTCGCTCGCTTCGGTCTTTCCTTGCCATTCTTCACGTCAGTCTACGTCTCCCGTCGACTTCTACACGTAGTAACGGGGCGGGTTCTCTTGTGCCGGTCACGTTGCTCTTTTCGTTCGCATTCACGGGCTACGGGGCTGCTCTGCTCTCCGTTTATAAGACATCGACCCCGCCTCCATTGGCTTCGCTTACTCCGACCATTGTTCGCTTCTTACGACCAGCCTATCCTTCCAGCCGCCTTTACTTCGCGCACTACCTCAGTCACTTTCACAGCACCAGATTTATTTTTACCTTATCACCTTTACATTACGATTCGGCAGCGCCTCCCCTCCGTCTACTCAATACCTTCATGGACCACCACCTTCACCGCCCTTTGGTATGTCGGCCGTGGGTTCGCGGATGGCTTAAATTACCGTTATACACCCTCCGCCTCCCACCTGCTGATGCGCCGACAGCGCCATGTCCTCTGCTCGGGAGAAGGGGTGGCGGCCGAAGAGCATCATGAACATCACCACACCCAGCGACCACATGTCAGCAGCCGCTGCGTCGTACGGCACGCCGCTGAAGTTCTGCAGCACCTCCGGCGCACAGTACATGGCGGTGCCCACCTGGTGAAGGGGCGGGTGGGTCGGTGTCGCGGAGGGGAGCAGCGTCGGGCGAGGTACGGGACTACTACAGGGCGGGAGGGATAGGCGGTTGGTGGTTGCCGTACACGAGGCCACTTGCGGAGAGCGGACTTGCTGGTTGCAAGGAAGGGCTGGGGACTGCCTGACACCCGGGGGAGGGGGCCCGCCCCACTTCGCTCCAGTCCAGTGTGGCAAGTTATGCGGCCGGCAGTTATGCGACCCCGACGAGCGCACCTGCGACTTGGGCTCCGAGTTGCGCAGCGTGTCTTTGGACGCCGAGAAGTCCACCATCCGCAGCAGCGGCAGCGCGGACTCACTCAGCTGCAGCAGCAGGCTGGAGGGCCGGATGTTGCGATTGACCTGGAGGCAGCGGGGAGGGGCGAGAAGACCCGGTCACACGACATGGCCGACGGACGGAGGGATGGAAGTAGCCGGCGAGTAACGTTTTGGGGACACGCGTTTGAGAGTCCAATGCCAGAGAACTGGGGTTGGCTATCGGGAACATCTGTGGAGGCGGCCCGTCTACATCGTGCTTCAATCCACGGTCGACAAACCAGGGCGGGCTTTCGTTTGAGGCAGGGCGGGGGCCTTCGGGAAGGGGATTGGGGGTGAGGTGGCGAGGATGCTGCGCAGGCCGCAGGCCGCCGCCCCCGCCCCCGGACCGCCAGCTGCGCACGGAAGGACTCCAGGAGGGGCCCCCAGCCCACGTGGGCCCCAGGGCCGCGGACGCGGCGAGATTGGGGGATTGGAGAGAAGACGTGCAGGTGGCCCTCGCTTCGGAGCTTCCATCGATCGTACGCGGGTACGGCAGTAGTTGGTGTGCACTGGCACGGTAGGTCCCGCCGCCCCGCGCCGCACCTTGCCCCTGCGGTGGCAGAAGTCCACAGCAATGACCAGCTGCTGGAAGAGGAAGCGAGCCAGCGGCTCGATGATGCACCCGCCCGCCTTCTCCATGAAGACCTGCGTACGGCACAGTGCACGGCACAGTGTACGGCACAGTGTGCGGCGCAAGGGGGGTGGGTTGGACAGGTGGTGCCGTGGTGGTGGGCGCGTGTGGAGGTCGAGAGTGCGGGTTTGAACGCTTCGTTGGGCGCTTCGTTGGTGCGCGTGGCTGAGGCGGCGGCAAAGAGAGAGAGAGTGTGTGTTTTATAAATGAGAGAGTGTGTGTGTGTGCGTGTGTGTGTATGCATTATATCTGACCGGGCCTGGCGCTGGCCAAAGGCAGCTAACCCCGCCCTAACGGAAGGGCCGCCGAAGCGCACTCCCATACCAGGGAGAGGGGCGAAGTGCACGCAGGGGACCACCAGGGAGCCGTGCAGCCGGGTGCCAAACCCCCAGTCTCCCTCCAGCCCCCAAATCTCCCATGACGCCCCCGCGCCTCCCGCGATGACAGGTTCCGCGGCCAGCCGTACCGGTACGCGTACGGCACTGCCAACCTACGGGTTTCCTCTCAACCCCGCCTACCCTCAAACCCAACCGCGTGTCCCAAACCATTCGCCCGCTGGTTTTCCGCCTCCGTCGCGTAAACAGGTTTTTCCGCGGGGCCCCGCCTGGGCCCCCCCCCAAGTGCGCCTGAGGCTCCCTTCGCACGCTTCTGGCCGCAGGCCTGGGCACCATAGGGTGTCTCTCTCTGCACCACAGGAGTCGCTTACCTGTAAGTTCTCGCCATCCACATACTCCATCACAATGGCGAGGTGTCGCGGGGTAAGGAAGCAGTCGAGCAGGCTGACAATGTGCGGGTGCTTCGCCAGCGTAAGCTCATAGTGATTGAGCAGCTCCCGCAGCAGGTATTTGGCCTGACAGGAGTCGAAGCCACGAGGAATGAGCTTGACGGCAACCAGATGCCCAGTGACAGAGTTTCTTGCCAAGACTACAATGTGGACGCCACTCGTGCCCAGCGTGCGGATGGTGCGCAGCACTGGGTGGCCCGCGAGCGGGTCTTCCTCCATGACATGAAGCAGTTAGCCGTCTGTCGGGAAGGAGCTGCGCAGGTGGTTCTCACTCTTACACCAAAGGCGAAAAGGTCGGATTGGGATTAGTTTGGTAGGAAATTTGCATGTATTTCCATTATCCATCTTATAAGAAAGCTTTGTTTTTATTTCGCCGATAAGCTTTGGGCGTAGGGTTCAGTGCTTCTGGTACGGCAGGCACGACTTTGACCTGCAACATGGCTTGTACAAATCTTTCGTGTCTATTCTTATTCCAATAGGATTTACTTGAGGACGGTTGCTGTGAGGATAGCAGCACGTCCAGTGGCTCCTCTCGGGCGCCAAAAGCTGCCATTTTGCTTTCCAAATTCAACTACGGCCACTGCTTATTAATCTCGTTTGTTTCACACAGCGAAACGCCTACGGACTGCGTCTTACCAGGCACTCGCGCTTCTAAAGGCGTGGCTTGCACCGACCAAGTCCAATACACGCACGCCCATCTCAATGGCTGACAAGAGCGCTGACAACGGGGCTGAGCTAACAACGTTTGTGTCTGGATTGCTGACACAAATGCAGGCGCGCTTCCAAACCATGTCGACTAACATTGTCGCGTGAGTGGCGTCCAGTGGGGCACATAATTAGTAGTTTTGCATGTGCAACTAGGTACTTGTAGGTCTGCTGTGCTCTATCTCACTGCGGGGCCAGTGTCCCCCTTCGAGCACGGCATTTTCGTGCAAATAAAGTGTCGTTATACAGTTTCGCATACATGCCCCCTCATGCATGCTCCTGACAGGAAGATTGACGATATGGGTCAAAAGATTGACAGTCTAGAAGCTACTATCACGGAGCTCTTGGAGCAATCTGGGACTGCCGAGGCTTCTGGCACCGCTGGCAAGGAACTGAGCTAAGACGTAAATGCAGCAGTCGGCGTGTAGCATCTTGTGATGATGTGGGTCTTAGGGGCGTGGTCTTGCTGCGGCCTGGGTGACCAACACCTTTTTAATTAGATGTACGAGTACTAGTGTGCACATATGCACGTGACACAGACCGGTGTGCGGTGTGAAACCCTTTCCTTTATCTGAACCCACGTGCATCTGCATCGACAAAATTATCGGGCATAGTTGTTCGATGCTGATGGGCACGGGTTGGAACTTTAGTGGGAGTGGGTACTGCAGATTGCCCATTCCTCGTCCGCGCGCGGCCTGGTGCCTTCATTTTTTCATACATTAGCCGTGCCGCAAGCGCCTCTTGACGATCAGTCACACGACGCTGGGGTCCGAGAACGCGCAGTGTATTCATAAGTGTTGTGCTTATGGCTGTGTGATTCGTTCTCGGGTGTTTTTTTGCCATCATAGCCATGTGACCCACCTGCGTGACAGTATGGCGTGCCATAGTGATGTAAGGGGCTGATGCCACCTGTTGTCTCTTTTGCTGCCGGAGAACGACAGCCACACGCAGCTCGCCAACAGGCGATCATGGGGTTCAGCAGGGCTGGCCCGCACACGTGGCACGACATGAGCCTGTTCGTGACAGGGCATGTGTCAGCAGATGGTTGTTCGGATGACATGCTCAACACCTTGATGATCGGCAGTACGATAACGTCATCGCCTATGGCAGCCTCCGCCTCGGCTAAGTGAATAGGCACTTCACTTAGGCGCTACATGTCGATATAGTATCTTGTCTGCGCCCTTCTGCGCCGTCTGCTTGCCCCCTGCCATAATTGTGGGATGTGACGTCGTGCTGCCTGTTGCAGTCTGTCGTGTCACACAGAGAAGTCAACGATGGGATGTGGTTAGACAGAAGAAAGTAATGCTTCGCCCGTGGGTAGAGGTTGCCGTCGTGTACACGGGCATTTGCTATGCAAGTAGAAGACGACAACTCGCAGCAACTCGATCAGTGTTACACGATTGTACCGGGCTTTCAGTAGGCCTATGGCTAAGGATACAGCAGCAGCAGTCCGACTAATTGGAATAATGGAATAGCGGAGCATGCGAAATCAGGGGGTAGTAAGGTCGTTCTTACGGGCCTGTGGGGGTTTGCTAAGCCACATCCACGCGATCATGCCTGTAGCCCAGTCGCAACCAGCGCGGATCGCCTGCAAAACCAGGCAGCTACAGCCTCAGAAAGATAGGAGCCATAGGATACCGACACGGCTAGTGGCCTGGCCCTGCTGCCTGACGCAAGCTATGAGGTTGAGCACTCGGTAATCGATTACATTCCTGCGCTTCTAGAATGTGGCCAGTGGGCGACGCGTGGAGCTCACGCACTACGGGACGGAATGATGCTCCTATCTGATATGTCCTGGGCCCGGGCGACGAGTAGAAGGTGATCAGTCGTGGTCAGTCGCCGCGGTGAAGCTAGGGTGGGAACCTCCGACCAGTTGGGTGCTGCGGGGTGTGAAATTACGCCATCAGTTGAAGACGCACTTCCGGCCGAGCACCGACGCGTGAAGGGCGGCGAGGGCGGCAGCACGACACCTGTATTTCCCATCCATGACACGCCTGCCTCGGACTTGCCGCTACGGGAATCACGGGTGAGTAAGTCAAAGCAACGCGCACCATGCAACCCTCGCTTACTCAAATAGAGAGAGACCGCCAATACGGGCGTCGTTAGCCCTTAGCATCGGAATGGGGAACATGGCGCTAATTAGCGCAGCACAACAGCTACTACTAGCACAGCAACGTGAAGCAGCACTCCTCTGCGTTCCCTCTCACCGCCCCTTCGCCATCCATCGCAGATTCACTTCAAACACAGACGGTCACTCAATCAACGCAGCAGACGTGGGGCAAGGGTGACTTGCCTTAGGTTGCCGTTGGCTGCGAGGGGCCATGTGACCCATGTCCGTGCCGTGCGAGAAGGGCCTAACTCAAAATCGCCGCTGGTACAGTCTCATGGGGTTGCAACCATTAAGCAAACATCGACTACTTCGTGCTACCATACAAGCAATGCATGCAGCTTGGGCAGGGTTTGTTTAACTCGCCTGCAGCCCCCGACCAATCTGACGGAGGCGCTTATCGGCGGGACAAGGCGGGACAGCACGCAGGCCAACCTCGCACCGGGACAAGATGATGTCGCGTTCCTTTAGCCTATTTTGATCACAGGATGCATAGTCTTGTTCGCACATGCATTGCATCCACTGTACTCGTGAAATGAATGTTCGGGCACCCACCGGAAAGCCATACGGTTAAGCGGTAACATTATCCGCACGAATAGACAGACACAGGTTCCGCTTTTCAAATGGTTAAGAGGCGGGCGGAAGTGCCCGGGTAGCGCCTGCTGAACTTTCAGTAAAACTGAGCATCCCGCAAGAACAACCGGTCGACGAGTTACAAGGTTTAACAGCCAAATGAGTTGACAAAATTTGCTGAGGCTGGCGTTTGCGTATATTCTGGGGACGACCGGCTGATTGCGCGCTGCCAGTTCGGCAAATGTACGGCCAGCCAGGTCGGCGCACCAGGTGCGAGGGCCAACAAAATATTCTTGGCAATCGCGGCCACACTGCAAAACTTTACACACATACTTCCAAAGTACACTTTGACTGCAAACAGATTTGGAACATTGACACAAGGAGCCCATCCAACAACCTTATCGACTCAAGTGACCTTGGCAAAGCTTTAGGCGGTGACAGGGATCGTCACACGACACCATTGCCGATACCTCCGCTTAGCATTCAGTGAAACCGGCTGCGCATCTGGACAGGCTTCCTTAAACGACTGCGGAGATGCCGCCTTGGGGCAGCAAGTGGCTTGAGAGCGAGACCAGCCACGGTGAGTAGGCGCAAGTACGGAGTCGTGTGCAAAACTAGGCTGTTACGCAGGAGCTAAACTTGATGTGGTCCTTGCGCAAGTTTTGCTTCATGAATACCTTTTTAGACACGCGTCTGGTCACGCGGGGCTCGAAACCTGAGCTTTGCGCCTGCTGAATAGCGTTTAACCGGCCTTTCCTCTTCCTTGACCTGCAGAGTCTCATCAAGACGGTGCAATAGCTGACTCGCGGACCCAGCCTGCCGGCATTAGCGACCGGCCACATGGCACGCGTTGGTTCAACGTTGTTCAAGGGATACGTCGCAGTCTCGACGTCCATCTTAAGAGTTACTACAAGGCAAGCCCTCGGACGCTTGTTGCGGGTGCAGCGCGTTGACCCCACAAAAAAGGGTCACTACGTCCCGCCGCGACTCGGTCGCCCCCCTGACACACTCGCCAGCGTCCAAAGTAATGACTTGCACACAACAATTGCCTTTTCCTATTTTGTAACTCCAGATCGATAGCGCTTTTGCGAGTACGCTGAGGTTTACGTCTGCGAGTGACAAACTTTCTGCGTTATCACGCGGCCTCACCGACACCGGGTTGATCGACTTCTGCTGGTAAGCGATTCCGGCAAAAAAGCGTATTAGGTTATCATACGGCGTATTAAACCGGCACGTTTGGGCGTATTGTGCCACACGTCGCAGAAATCATAGTCGCCGACATCGGTCACGCCCTTTCAACTCCTAGCGCCTGCACCGTGCTGAGGTCCACCCCACCGCCATCTTCCTTGCAGCGTATACCTTGTCCATCCAACTCGTGGCACCTTCGGCATCGTCGCGCTGAGCGGCGCCGGCTCGGAACTCTTTCCCCCCCAACTCTCGGAGGAAGCCGCGAGGCGGACGGCAGGGTCGTGCGACTCCGGAGCCTCATCATTCCTCAACGTCTTCACCCGCTGCGTTTTCCAGGTGAGCCCCTCCTGGCTGCTCCCCGCGCGCCAAACGGCAGTGCGCCGACTGTGCATGGCATGCGCATCGCCGTTTACACACACCCCGGCCTGCCACGCTTCTCCGGCCTGATCATTGCCCCTCCTGCGCCCCGACCCATCCTTGCTCCCTGCGTGTATTGCACGCACGCGCATCGTCCCAGCCCGTCACGCATCCGCACACTCCTGCCCTTCACTGACGGCCCCGCGCCTTCTCCTCCTCCGCCGGTACCGCCGCTTGCCTCTTTCGCCGTGACAGGTCAAGGACTCGAACTGGTCCGTGGAGGACGTCGTCACGAGCAGAGCGCCTTGGTACTATGACTGCGCCTCCGCTGCCAACGGCTTCGGCCTGCCGCAGGACGGCGGCTGGCTGCGGCGTGTCGGCATGCGGTCCGTGCTTGCGCTGCCGTGCATGCACGGGAACGACGTGACTGGCGTGTTGGCGGTCGCGTCCAAGCAGAAGTCCCTGGACCACCTGTGAGTTGTAGCGCCACCGCCGGGTTCATAGGCACCGGGAAAGCTGCGGAACTTGAGAAGGCAAGCCGCGGAATTTGATAAGGAATGCTGTGGACAGCTGTGGCACTAAGAAGGAAAGCAGGGGAACTTGTGAAGGAAAGCTGCGGATCTTTTGAGGAAAGCTGAGCGTTCTCCGAGCGGGAGAGTAGTATGTGTGCGAGCCCCAGCCAACTGCTCATGCCCCTTCACCGCCTCATGAATGCCCTCCGCCTCTCTCGCGTTGTCTCGTGTCGCCCCCTGCAGCCTGCTTCGCAAGCTCGAGGAGCTGTGCAACAAGGTCACCCCCATCGTGACCGATGCCGTGGTGGAGCACTCGCGTCTGCTTTGCAACCGCCGAGTGGCTGCACGCTACGAGTCCATCAACGACTTTGCGCACGAGGTGCTGGGGGAGCTCCTCAACCTCGACCGCGCCGTCGCTTTCTCGGTGAGCCTCGCCGAGAAGGAGACCGCGGCCTCGCAGCACCGCGAGCAGCAGCTGCAGCTGCAGCTGCCGCAGCCGGCGGCGGTGATGGCGGCACTCACCAACACCGGCTCCTGCGGAAGCCGGGGCCGGAGGTTCGACGACGGCTCGTCTCGCTTTGACCCCGCGGTGGCGATGGCGGCGGCGGCCGCGGCCGGGTTCTCCTGGACCACGCCCGCTGTGGCAGTAGCAGCAGCTCCCGTGCAGCAGCAGCAGCAGTCCGCCGAGCAAGCCGCCCAGGACCGCGACTCTCCCGCCTTCGACACGTTCTGCACGGCGCTCACCAGCGCCGCCACGGAGCGCAGCTCTGCGGCCCTGGCCGACCTCCCGTCGGCTCAGATGCCGTCGGGGCTGCTTGCGCCGCTGCCCTCCGCTGCCGCGGCCGTGCCCGCCGCCGCCGCCGAGTCCATCGCCTCCACCTCGCCTGCTGGTCCCATGCACTTGTGCCAGTCCCTGCCCCAGCGCTGTAACGCGGCTGGCGCGCCGGTCATTGGCTTCCTGCGCACGGGCGAGCAGGCGCGACTGCAGCGGCACCGCCGCTCGCAGGGCCCCTCCAGCGGCGACCGCAACATGAGCCGCAGCACTCGCAGCCTGTCGTGCCTGGAGTTCAGCGGCGGCGCCGTCGACGCTCGCGACGCGCTGATCAGCGGCAGCGACAGCGCCGCCAACGTTGTGGCAGCCGTGGCGCCGTCGTCCGACGCTTTCACCACGTGCAGCGGCCGCCCCTTCAGGCGCCTGGCAGCCCCGCAGGTGCCCCACCCGATGGCGTCAAGCGCCTTGTTCGCCCCCGCCGCCCCCGCCGCCGCCGCCGCCGTTACCCTGGTCTCCTCCTCCAACCGCACCACCGAATCAGACGAGGGGTACATGATCGAGTCGTCTTCCACGGAGGACCTGCTGCTGGCACGGAGTGGCTTCATGGTGTCGCCCTCGGTCTACACAAGCTCCCACAACGCCGACAGCCGCGCCATGCACCGAGGCGCCCCCCTTGAGCCCAGTGTGGGCTGCACCGCGGCGCAGGCCGCAGGTCACCGTACCGCGTCGTCAGGGTGCACTCGGATCGTACCTGCGGCGGCGGCGGCGGCGCGCGGCAGTACTTGCGCCACTGACGCTTCTGCGACGGTGGCCGACACCACCAACACCTTCGGCTACACGTTCACCAACACGAGCACCAACACCGCGCCTGGCAGCAACACGATGCACCTGTCGGGCCTTATGGCCGCGACGGAGGCGTGGGCCAACGACAACGGCTGCGGCCGCGGCCACGACGGCGTTGATGACCTGGCTGGCATGCAGGCGGCCAGGCACGGCGGTGCCTCTGCCGGCCGCTGGAGCCGCGATAGTGCTGCGGCTGCTGCGGCTGTCTGGAGCAACGAGGTTGCAGACGCGTTCGCGGCGGCCATGCGCTTCACAGCAGCCCAAGGCAAGGTGCCGTGCGTGGGCGGCAACGCGTGGGTTGATCGGAACGGCTGTGCTGCCACCTCGACGCCGGCGGCCGGCCGCGCTGCGCATTCGGATGGGGAGAGTCGGTTTTACCCGACGGGTGCGTTTGGAGGCCTGTACGGCATTCGCGAGTCGGGCCCGGTGCCGTCGCTGCCCCTGAGCCTGGACATGAGCTGCGGCAGTGGCAGCGATGACGGCGGAGTGGTGGTGGATCTGGCGTCGGGTGGGGGGTTCATCATAAGCAGCGGACTGGGAGCGGAGGCGCACCAGCGCCACCAGCAGCATTCGTCACAGTCCCTGATGGAGGGAGGCTTCCTGTCTTCGGACAAGATGGCCGGCGAGCAGCAGTGGCCAAGATACGCGGACGTGCGTTCTTGATTATTGAGCATTTGGGAGGGCAGCCAGTGCAGTCTGGAGCAGCATTGGCGATATTGGTCTCGTCCTTGGGCGGAAGGGACGAGTTTGGGCGGAAGGGACGAGTTTGGCGGATTTTCCCGAAGAAACACAAGTATATCATAACGGTTTTAGGGCGAGTGCAGTTCGGACGGTTGGGACGGAAGGCGTTACAAGGTAGTTTACACTGCTTAGCCAGGCGAGCGAGCGGCGCCTGTATGCGTTGGGAGGCCGCGATTCGCGGAACACACGCAGCAGCGCAGAATAGCGCGCGTCTCGCCGGGCAATACTCGTCAGCATCATAATCGTTTTTTTCCTTATTTGATTCGGTTGCGGATTCGGTTACGGACTGCGGACTGCCGTCCGTCTTTCCTGAGAGCGCAGGGGCCCTAGCGGCTGAAAGTGTAGAGCTTGATAGGCGGTGCGGTGCAGTGCGGCCTGTTGCGGCCGCCGCATCTTGTGGGTCAGCAGGGGGCAAGAGTTAAGATCGCGGCGGTGGCTCACGTAGACGCGGGGCGGCTTTGACTGACTGCCCCGACGCGTTCAGCCGACCTGGTCGGAGCGAGTGTGTGTGCGCTTGTCGTTGTTTTTGTGGCAAGGCAGAAGAGTAAACCGCGATGTGTGGTGTGGTGTGGTGCGTAGCCCGGCGTGCTGTCCAGGGAGGGCTTCCCTGGCAGCGGAGTGCCCCCGCCGCAGCTGCAGCAGCTGCTGCAGCCTGTCGGGCGCAGCCTTGAGCGCCGTCCCTTGGCGGGTAGGCCGGCTCGGGGGCCTTCATTTAGGTGTTCTCATAACGTAGGCGCGATAAACCTGCCGTACTTCGCTACGAGGTTTCAGCTGTGGCGATGGAGCATGGAAGCGAGACGGTGTATTTTACCCTCTGGATTCGTAGGTGGTTGTAGCTCCTGCTGACCGAGAATTTTTTCACCTCATCTAGAAGGGCCATTTCAGCGCCCGCAATTCCGTTCATTTGGGATTCCAAACATTTGAGTTACAAAATCCTTGGAGCAACGCAAGGCGGCGGCCTGTTGCTTGGTTGCGTATTACACTGTTTTTCTCCATAACTGCCGTTTTATGCAGTGGTTGACCGGTGGTTGGAACGACCGCGGCATTCACATGCCGCCAAGTCGCGTTTGCCGCTGGGTGCGGTACAGTGACAGGGTTTCGTACATACGAATGGCGCCAGCAACAGTCGCATGGAGCAATTCCCGTCGCTTGCCACCCTAAAAAGCTAGAGTATCAGTCTAATAATGATTTGAGCTTCCTGGAAGGGCTAATCCCCCGCGGCCGCCCAGAGGCGGATCGGTACCGCCATTGCTCCAGCCTGCAATGGTGGCCGTTGTTCGAGAGTAAAGCGGGTGCTGTCCGGTACATCCCCCCCGTCGCGTGTTTTTTATTCGTCGTCCGCGCTGTGGTCCCCAAGATTTCATTTTATGTCTGGTTCAAAGTTTAATGAAGTAGAAAGACATAGCGAGCAGGGCAGCTGCAAGTCATGCAGCGCCGTTCCGGCTCGGCCAACAAGGGTTTTTCTGTAAATTCCCACGATGAGACACATCTCTGATCTCTCTCTCTCTCCCTCCCTCGTGCCCCTGCTTGTCGCCTCGTCGATGGGCCGTATCGCATTGGCTTTGGAAGCAGAAAGACGCCAACAGGCACACCACCACCTTGCTCAAACACAGCTCAGCCGTTCATGCTCACTTCCATGAAACATCAACCCCGACTTACAACGTTGCAAGCAGCAGTCAACCAGGGCATCATAGGTGTAACCCTGTGTAACCCTCACGTCCATCAGCCTTAAATCCAACGTAACCTGAAGCCGCTGTGTTGCTCGATTTCAACGTCATGCCCATTTCGCCATATTCCGTAGCTGGTTGGTTGCAGAGGTCGATTGCCTGGTTTCGCAGCGAGCTGTTTGACAGTTGGCGGGAGCACGCTGGGATCCGTCTCATGCCTTCTAAGGTGGCCATTAGATACGACACAAAGCCGATGTTGAGCGCGTGGAAAGGAAAGCCGAGCTCGTATTGATTACGAGCCCTAGTAAACGTCACATCACGGCCAAACTGCGAGCGTAGGTTAGTTTTATTCAGCGCAACACGCTTTACCATGTAGGTATTGTGAGATATGCAGGTATGGGTATACTTTGTTTCAGACGATAACCATTGAACCGTGTGAGCCGTCTGAGAATTCGGTGGTTGCAACATGTAAAATCATGCACAGCATGCGTAACCCGATGTAATCCTCCTTCGCTGCCTCGCTTCTGGCATGTATAAGGTCCTTGTAAGGCGATATATATTGTTTGCAAAGAGTTGACGACACCCAAAATCGAGGAGAGCTTCATGCTAGTCTCGCTCCGACATCTCTCGCATTTGCCCTATAGCCGAAGGGGGCCGAGGCCGTATTTCAACTCCCCGCTGCGACTCTTGAAACGGTATACGACCAGTAGTGCGTCCGAAGATAACCTGGCTAGCATGACGGTTCCTGACCTTCCTGACCGCGCTGGCGCCGTTCTCGAGTACTGGTACGCTCGTGCTGCGCCCAGCAAGGGCACAATTCGTAACTGCCTGAAATAGAAGCACAACAGCGTACGCGGCGACGCCGCCCTTGTTTTGTTGACCTCAAGCCTCCCTTGAATGGCCGGCATCGCGCCGCTGTCCACGCTGCCGGTGGCGCGGCTAGCGTCGCTCTCAGACGCCCAACATCGCTCAATCTCCGTGGCCTGCGGCCGCCGCGCCCGTTGCAGGTTCGGTTCCGGATATGCGACCGCCGACGAGTCGTTTGTACCAAAAGACAAGATGCGCATGTGGTTTCAGGGCGGAGCCGAGGTGGACCAGGTGGGCGCGAGCTGGTGGGGCGCGGAGCGGTGTGGCAGTGCCTGCTCTGCCGGTGATTTCCGGTGCTGGTGTACGTGTTGAGGGTAGCGTTCTGGGAGACGGCGCAGGAACCACCTCACTTCAATCATCATAGCCGTACACGCGTGTGTGTTTTAAAAATGCTGAGCTGAGCCGTGTGTGTGTGTGTACTGCTGTGTACGGCTCACGTGGCCGATCACCAGCCGGGGTCTTACTGTCAGACAAACCCCTTCCTGACGCCACGGCCGGCCCGGTCTTCCACCCGTCAAAGCACGACCGGAACCATGGCTCCGACACACAGCCGTGGTTCCGGAGCACAGCGGAAGCACGCTGCTCGCACCGCGGGGACCAACTTTGAGGGCGGGGCCCGGGTACCAACACACATCGTCCGCACATCGATCCAGATCCACGTACGGCAGCCAACAGACGTGCCGCCTCATCGCGTCGATCCCTCTCCTCCGTTCCTTCATTTCGTTTACCCCCAGTGCCACCATCTCCGGGGATGCCCCCGCTGCGAATCAACCCGACTTCATTACCCTGACTCGTCTCGCCCCTTCCTCTTGGCGTTGGCCGTCGTTGACCCACGGCCCTTGCAGTACATCACCGAGCACTTCGGCGCGGACGTGAAGCTGGTGGGTGAGGGCAAGTACGACAGCTGGCGCCAGGGAGGGCCGCTGAGCCTGCTGGCTGGGATCATCCTGATGGACCAGTTCACCAGGTGTGTGCGGTTGCCCTGATAGGCGGCCAGGCAACCCGGGTAACACGACGTAAGGACGAGGGGGAAACCCACACTAGCAAGAGCGCCTTTAAGGGGGGCCGGCGGCGGCTTCGAACCGCCGAAGGGGGGCATGTGGCTCTTCGTCGCGCTGGCAGGAGACCAAGGTGATTTGTGATTTGTGTGTTTGTGTGTGTGTGTTCGTGCGATCCACAGCAGTAGAGGCGTCCGCAAATAACTTGGAGGCTGGGGATCGGCCCCTCCCTGGACTTCAGCATGGGGGTTTCAACCCGGCGAAACCCGAGCCCACGCTCCAACGGACACCCCCGGACAACCCGGCGAAGCCCCCCTCCCCTCTCCTCCAGCTAGTCAAATCAATCCCCTCTCCTCCAGCTAGTCAAATCAATCCCCTCTCCTCTAGCTAGTCAAATCAGTCCCTCGAGGCCTCAAACGCGCGTCCAAACCCCTTTTCCCCTTTCCAGGCAACGATCGTGTGCTTCCCCCCCGCCCGCCCTTCCTTTTCGCGTCAACGGTTTTCCTGCCATCCCCCCGCCCGCCCCTCCTTTTCGCGTCAACGGTTTTCTCCCGCCCCCGGCCGCATTTATGTAACCCCCGTCCGCACGCATCTCCAAACGTCTTTTCCTAAACGGTTTTTCTCGCATCCACGGGTCTCCCTCAAACCCCCCCCCCCGCCCCGCCTAAGGCTATGCACCCACTACATTCCCCAGTCGCGTTACCGGTTTTTTTATTGTAACCCCCGCCCCGCAGAAACGTATACCGCGGCAAGGCGGCTGCCTTCTCCCTGGACTCCAAGGCCGTCGCCTGGTCCGACTATGCGGTGGTGAGCCATGCGAAGCGCTGGCGACCGTCGGGAGGTTGAGGGTTGGAGGTTGGTGGAATAGCGTTTGTAGTTTTGGCGCCATGTCGGGTGCGCGGCCTTGCCGAAGCTGCGGTCCCGAATCGAGCCGCGAACATGTTCTGTGCGGTGTTGCTTGGGAAGCCGCTCATGTCTGAGGATCACGGAGGCGAGCAAACCACGTGCTCATACCCTTTCCTTATCACACCGCGGCCTTGCCCACCCATTCGTCTGCTCTCCCCGCCACCCCGCGCCCCCACCCCCAACGCCACGGGCTTTCCTCAAACCCCCACCCCCACCCTCTATGTCCGGCAACCTGGTCTGATCCACCCCAGACGGAGGGCGTGGACCAGCTGCTGCCTCCCATGCTGCGATACTTCGCCTACATGCCGTACATGCACGCGGAGGACCTGGCGGCTCAGGAGGTGCGGCCAGGGACGGCAGGAAGAGCTTTAAGGGTTCCGGGGTTATAGGGCTTAAGGGTTTTAGGGGCAAGGGGGGACTTTAGGGGTGGTTTTTAGGGGGTAGGGAGGGAGGGAGGGAGGGAGGGTTGGGAGGGAGGGAGGAAGGGAGGGGGTTCGTCCCTCCTCCCCCCTAAAACCCAACCGTAAAGCCGTGTCCCCCTTTGCCCCTAAAACCCCTAACGCCCTGTAACCCCGGAACCCTAAAACCCTAATGCAGCGCGGCGTGCAGCGCTTCCGCGCCGCCGCGGAGGCGACTGCCGCCCTGGGCCCCAGCGGCGCCGAGGCGGCGGGCTGCCTGCGCGGGGCCCTGGGCTACGCTGAGGCTCACCGTGACGTGGTGTCCAAGTGGGGGCGCTTCCCGCACCGCAACGCCTTCCTTGCGCGCGCCAGCACGCCCGAGGAGGTGGCGGGGCTGGAGGACGGAAGCATCAAGCGCTTCTGAGGAAGAGGCGGCGGCGGGCTGCGGGCTATGGGTTCGCGGCGACTGGTGGGTGATGGGTTTTGGAGCGCGGAGCGCGTGTGGAGGGGGAGGCAGGCGGCGGAACGCTGTGCTGGGGTCGTTCAGGACCGTGTTGGTTGTCGGTTCGTGGTTGGAGTTGGTGGGCGGAGTGGGGACGTACGGTGACCCCCCGCCAGCCAGCAGCTAGGGGGAGGTGAGCGCGCTCGTGTGGGAGGGGATGGGAGGGACGAGGGAGTGTGGTTGGCGTAAAAACCTTATATGCGGCATGGATAGGATAGCTGGCGTATTGTCGGCGGACACCTATTTTGTGGGCGCGTGCTGGAGCACTTGGATTGGCTACCGAGAAAGCTGTGGAGGCGGCCCGTCTGGGTTGTTTAAAGGAAAAGAAAACGAGGCATCGGGCGCGACGGCGATGGCGGTGGGGTGATCCCGGTGTGACCCTGACGCCGGCAGCCTGCGCGCGTGCGCTCGACGCGACAGCCTCTGTGGTGGCGCCGCGCCGTTTGTTTCGCTGGTGTTTGATCTAGTTTGGTTTGTTTTGGCTTGGTTTGTGTGATTAATTTGCAGCCGCGTGCATGCATGAAGCCGTCTTTCGCAGGTTGCATGTCCGCACTCCGCATGCATATCGATTGCAGCGCTCGCAAGCCGGATCTTCGATCGACTGCGCCAGTCAACAGTGAGCGGAGACTCTCGCGTCCAAAAGCACTTTCGCATTCTCGTCCTTGCTCGACAGCGCGGCAGCGCCGCTCGACATCACCGTCGCTCTCGCCTTTCCCGAGCTCCCAGCGAGCGCGCGCGCGATTTGGGCGTCTACGTTTTCCTAATTTACTGTAACAGCGTCATCGGTCAGTTGCACGTGTCGCTCCCAAACCAAGGAAACAGGCCCGTGTGCTGTTGCGCTTTAAGGGCCTCTGGCTCGGGTCCTGTCGCGTCATCAGGGGACACAGCAGCGCAGGCGTGAATCGGGCTGGACGAGGATTCGGTTCGATCAGGGGTTCGGGGGTCTCCCTGGCTTGAGCAAGGGCTGGCTGGCTTGCGTTTACGGTCGCCTCGAAGGCAGGGGGCTGTGGGTGGTAGGGCGCTGTTGGCGAGAATACGCTGCGGCCAGCCGAGAGGCATCGATGAGCGTTGTCCGTGCTCCGGATTGCGTTTGTTCTTCTTGGATGGTCCCACAACGGCTCCAGGCAGCATTCCCCGCACACAGTTCTACCTTTTGGTCTGGAACCCACTGTGACTCGTTACAACAACAACACCAACGACAACAATAGTTATACGCCCAATTGCGCTCCAACTTGGAAAAGGGTCTTGTATGCTCAGCAGTCTGAAGCAGCTGCAGCAGAAGGCAGCGCGAATCACACGGAGCAGAACAGGCACGACTGCCGCCTCGATGTTAGGGGCGATAGTCCTGACCCAGGCTTGCAGCCCACTCTCCAGGTAGCCGGCGCCTGGGCAGCACAACAACCACCAGCAAAGGCTCAAGTCCAAGTAATCATGCCAGCAGCGCAGCAGCAACGTCCCGCGGCTTCCACCAGCACCGAATTCGCTGCACGGCTGCAGCCTGCAGCACCAGCCGCTGTTGCGGCGGCTGAGCGCCTCGAGGCAGTAGCATCAGCGCCTCGCGCAGAGCCGCCTCCGCCCCCGCCAACGCGCCTGCAAGCGCAGGGCCAGATGGTAGAGGCCGCTGCCCCCCCTCACGCTTCCTCCACCGGCTACCGCGCGCTGCTGGCTGGTCTGCTGCAGCCTGAGACGTCTGCGAACGCTGCAGCGGCGCTCAAGGAGGCGCTGCGCGCCGCCGCTGCCGCCGCCGCCGCCGCCACCGCGGTCACGGCTGGCCGTGAGAGGGTAGTGAACGTTGGCGCTGAAGCTGACGTCAACGCCGCTGCGGCCGATGACGCTGATGCGCTCGGCATGGTGCTGCTGGCGGCTGGGGCGGGTCGCCAGCCGTCCGTGGCAGCGGCGACGGCGGGAGCGGCTCAGCAGCCGCTGCTGCCGCCACCGCGCGTGTTCTGGGAGGAGCTGGCGGCCTCAGTGGCAGGCGGCGGCGAGACCGGCGCAGCCGATGTTTCACTTGGTAGGATGTTGGGAATGCTGCTGCCAGCGTGCCTGGGCAAGGTGGTCATGCATTCTCACGCCCAAGACGAGGGGATAGGCGGGCTGCTGGCGATGGCGGGGCCCGCTGTAGTGGAATCGCAATCGGGGGGATGTCGATTGAACGGCCCAAGAGTCGCTTGAGCAACACACTCTTACCCCTTCCCCTCCGTCCGATACCCCGCTGCCAGTCGCCCCCCCCCCCCCACGATGCCGACCCACGGGTTTCAGTGCCGACCCACGGGTCTCCTCCCATATCCCTCCCGCGATGACCTCCCACGGCCTGTTTCTTCCCCCTCCTCACAACCCCCCATCCTTCCCAAACACGCGCAACGCAGCTGCCCTGGACGTCTTGTGTGCTGCGGCTGCCTCATCCGCCGGCCCATCCTGGATCCTGGCACCGCACCGGGAAGCACAAACACGCGAGAAAGGCGACCACAGCCAAGACATTCAACATGACTTTGAAGAGGTTCATGGAGGAGGAGGAGCAGGAGCAGGAGGAGCAGGAGGAGGAGGAGGAGGAGTAAATCGTCAACTCTCGGAGGGGCTCCGGGGGATTCTCGGGGACGAGCGGAGGGAGGCGGCGGCAGCTGGTGCGCCGGACGAGGAGGCGGAAGGCGAGGTGTGTCGCCTGGGCGGTGGTCCGAGGGGCGGCGGCGGCGGCGGCGGCGGCGGCGGCGCTTGCCGCTGCCTGCTGTGCGTCGTGGCCCGCGCCGCCCTCCGCTGCGACCCGTGGGTCGCCGCCCTGCCAGCGGAGGGCCTGGCCAGGCTGGCCGTGGTGCTGCGCGCCGTCATCACGGCCACCTGCACGCAAGGGGCGCGGGCGGCGGCGGGATCAGCGGTGGGGGCCGGCGCGTGGGTACAGGCGACTGGGGGCCGACCGCTACTGGCGCTGCTGCGGCTGTACTCCTTAGCGCGGCGCAGCCACGTCAGCAGCGCGGCGGCCGCTCCAGGGGGGGCGGAAGGTCGCAATAACGCGAGCAGCCTAGCATCGCGGCAGGAGCGTCCCGGTTGTGGCGGTTCTGTTGGACTGGCGGGCGGAAGAGAACGGGAAGGAGGAGGAGGAGGAGGCGGGGAAGGAGCCGCCGCCGTCGAAGCCGTGGCAGCGGCGGCGGCGCCGTGTTGCCTTGCAGGCCAGCAGCTGCTGGCGGCGGCGGCGGACGTGTGCCGGCTGGTGCCGGCTGCCGTACGGGACGAGCTGGCGGCGGAAGCGGTGGAGGGGCGACACCAAGAGGGCGAGCAGCTGGTGCGAGGTGGGTGCGAGGAAGGCGGCTTGCGTTTGCTTTAAGGTTTGCTTTAGGGCTTGCTTTAGGGTTTGCTTTAGGGTTTGCTTTAGGGTTTGCTTTAGGGCTTGCGGTGTTGGGCTTTTACTTTTATCGAAGGCAGAGGAAGTCCCTGTTCGTCAATCAATCATCTCAGCAGCCGCCACCACCTACCGCATGCCCTGCTCGTCCTGCACGGCTCCGCCGCCGTACCAGTCCTGCAACACACACGGCACGACACGGTACGACACCCGCATGGGATGAATGTTACGACTTTAAAGTTGTCGCATGCAAATTGTGGCGGGTGCGTGCAACCTGCGTTACAACCGAAAACTGATAACCACCGTCTGCACCTGATTCAACCAACTCATCGCACCGTGGAGGCCTGGTGGCTGAGGTGCGACTGCTGCTGGAGCGCTGCCCGCGCTGCCTGCTGCCCCGGCTCGGCCGGGACGGCCGGGTTGCGTCGTACGGCTCCGATGGCATCGTCGCCGCCGACCCCTGCCCGCCACCTCCACCTTCTGCCGGGCACCAGCAGCACCAGCAGCACCAGCAGCACCAGCCTCAGAGGACACGTGCAGAGCCGGACGCCAAAGCACAGCAGCGCCTGCTACCGCCCCCAGCGCCGCCGCTCGTGGCGGCCGCCATGAGGGCCTTATCCTCAATGTGCGGCTGTAGCCGTCGCGCTGCGCGGCTGGCGTACACGGCGGGCGCGCTGGACACGCTGGAGGAGGCGGGTCGGCGGCTGACCCGCGGGTCGGTGCTGGAGGCGGAGGTGGAGGCGCTGTACGTGGCCCTGGCGGCGCGGTGCCAGGTGAGCATGACATCTGTCCAGGGAAGGGCACGAAGGCTGGGCCGAACGATTAGCCCCGCCGCCGATAAGAGAACCTGGCCTTGTAATGAGTAGAACGTGCAGCGCTGGGGGGGGGGTAGCCCTGCCAAGAGTCCCCGCCGGATGACTGGGTCCCCGGCGGACGACTGGGTCCCCGGCGGACGACTGGGTCCCCGGCAGACGACTGGGTCCCGAGTTTCCGCTGCTAGTGCGCGGCTCGGGTCTTTAACTCTTAATGTCTTGATAATACCCTGACACTGACCGCAAAGCCGCCTTGAAGCCCAGTGCTCCCATCTTAACCTTCAATCCTAGCCGGCCTCTCCTCCTCCCCACCATAGCATGCGCGCGCGTCCGGGTGTCTGAAACCTATGCATCAGCTACACTTCCCACGTCGAGTAACCGGTTAACGTTTTTGTAACCCACCGCCCCCGCTCATTCCCCACCCGGGCCTTGCACGACGCTGCTGGCGCCGTCGACCGCGCCCCCGGCAGGCGGCGGCTGAGGACATCTGCACCGGCTCCGATGTGCGTGCTCTGGCGGGCCTTATGGCCGCCGCCGCGCCGCCGCCACCGCCGCCACGCCCCCACTCCGGCCTCGCGCCGCCACTGCCGCCGCCCGCGCCGCCGCTCCCGGCGGCAGTCAGGCTTCGCGCTGCCGCGCGGCTGTGCTCACTTGCAGACTCGTGTGGTCCCGACGACTTTGCGATGCTGTGCCGGGGCGCCGGCGGCACCGCCGGCGCCGGCGGCGCTGGCAGCGGCCATGGTAATGGCGGTGATGCTGAGGTCACCCGATCGTTGCCCACAGCCCCCCTCGCCGTGGCGCTCCGTCAACTCAGCTCTTCAATAGGCAGGGGCCCACACGCCACATGCCAAAACAACGCCGACGCCGACGCCGACGTCGACGCCGACGGTAACGCCGATGCTGGCGCTCCTGTCGTACGCGACGGCGCCGTTGACGATGCCGTTGATGGCGGCCGAGGGGCCGTCCTTGTGTCTGCGCGGCTGCTCCTCGCATGCCTGGATCGTGCACGCCGCATGGGCTGGATCCAGGAACCGGTTCGGGGCACGTCCGGCAAGGGCGGCCGCGACGGCGGCGGTGGCGGCGGCGGCGGCGCGGCGGCGGTGCGCTTTGTCGCGGCGCTGCGGGGCAGCTTTTGGGAGGAGCTGGCGGCGGCGGCGGAGCTGGGCAGTGTGGAGGAGGCGGCGCGCGGTGCGGAGCGGGCCGCCCTCTCGTCGCCTCCGCCTCCGCCACACACCACCGGTACTAGCCCGCCACCACCTCCTCCTCCTCCTCCTCCTCATCCGCAAAAGGCGCAGGCGCAGAGGAAGCATGTGGCCGCCGCCGCCGCCGCCGCCGCGGGGGGGCCCGGCAGCGTCCTGGTTAAGGCCAGCAGCGCCAGCGGCACCTGCGGCGGCGGCCAGGGTGCTGGGTCTAGCAAGGACGGCGGCGAGGGTGAGGCTGAAACGGAAGCCGAGGGCGAGTACGATGACGACGGTGTGCGGACGGTGTGGAGCTCGGGACCGAGGCCGGCGGTGGCGGCGGCGCGGGCGGCGTGGGCGGCGCTGCCGCTGCGCGACAGGGTCAGCTGGTCGCAGACGTCTTCCGATGTGTACGTCAACATCACGTTGCCCCCAGGTATGGGTTGGAAGGGGGGCCGGGAGAGGGAGGGGCTGAGGGGGGAGGTTTGAGGTGAAACCCGTGGACCGGCACTGATAAGTAAAACCGATTAGGAAGGCATTTGTTTACGCGCGCTTGGGGTTGCGTGCTGGAGGACTGGGTTTAGGGGGCAGGGAAAAGAGAGGGAGGGAGGGAGAGAGGGAGGGAGGAGAGCTGGCGGTGGCGATGGGGCCTCGAAAGCGGCGGTGGCAATGGGGCTGCCGGAAGATATCCAATGAGCGGTGCCTGGTGACTGGTACGCGTTCATGTACATCACAGCGGCATGCTGCTGACGCCCCTGCCCCTCTTCTGCCACAACCATTCCCCTTCTCCCTTCTTCCCGCCCTCCACCCCACCCCACGGCTGCATGTACGACGGAACGGCGCCCCCGGGTCCAGGTACTCGCAAGGCCGACGTATCGGTGTCCATAGCCCCGCGGCGGCTGGCTGTGCGGCTGGGCTGGTGCGGGCGGGTGCTGGACGGGGCGCTGCACCGCGCCGTTGCGGCGGGCGACTGCATATGGACGTTGGAGGCGGAGGGGCTGCAGGTGCGCGTGGGACGGGATTCGAGGCTCCGAAACCCACATCAACATTGGAATGGCGGCGAGAAGTTGGAGTGGACGAGCAGCTAGCTTGGCGGTGCAAGGTAGCGCTCGGGGGCACCTCGCGGGGCACTGCCGGTTAGCCGCGTGTGTAGCCCTGTCGTCCGCGACTGAAAGAGAGAGAGGCATCAGCGCCTCCCCGAACCGCCCATCCTGACCGCGGCCCGGCCTTCCCCCAACCGCCCATCAGCTGCTGCTGGCCAAGGCGGACCGGGGGCACTTCTGGCGGGCGCTGTTCGAGGGCGGCGAGGAGAAGGGGCTGTACCAGGTGCGCCAACAACATAGCGGCCAGAAGCATAAGGCCCGCAAACATAGGGCCAAGGCGCATAGGGCCCAAAGCATAGAGCCCAGAAGCGGATAGTAATTTGTATAAGGGGAGGGACCCACTCTTTTGCTGCTTGCTTTCCGCCGCCTCACAGGTGCTGCAGGAAGCTGTGGAGGCGGACGAGCCGGTGGTGCCGTACGATGACATGGACGAGGGCGGCCGGCTGCTGTTGGACGAGCTGTTGGAGCGGCAGGCCATGGTGGCCGAGGGCTCCTTTGACTTGGAGCGCTCCTTTGACGACTTCCGGCTGGTCGTTGGCGACAGCACGCTCTGAGGATCCGCCGAGCAGGACTGCGGCCGTGCCTACGCCAGGTGTCATGGCTGGAGCCTCGCACGTTTGAGTCCTGGTCCCGCAGGGGACGTGGGCATAATATTTAACAGGACACCACCCGTCGGTTGTGCGGAAAGGGACTGATCGTGCTGAAGACGCGCGGGGACGGGTAAACGCGCTACGGAGGCGCAGTGTAATATGGAAGCATCCCGAAGCGTTTAGCCGTTGGAGGACGTGTCCTACGCCAGATGACAGAAGGGTGTGCCGCACAGCGGAACCTCCCGCACGGTGCGGCCATCCCGGTACCGCCCACACGGTGCGCCAACATCGCGGGCAATCAGCTGTACTCGCCCAGTTATACCCACGCGGTATGAAATTATGCTGCAAGTATTGAGAAGAAACAGCTTTTGAGGGGCCCGGCTTCTCCCACGGCAAGTTGCGCATGCGCGCAACCGCGTTGTCGGGTGGCTGGATGGTTGTCGCAATACATTGTTCTTCAACACTACGACGACTTAACCTATTGCTGCTGCGCTTTCAGCGTTAACGAAATAAGGCTTTGTCATATTGCCGTACAGCTGTCGCGCGCAGTCTAGAGCACTTGTCTCAAACAGGGCCTGTTTTCATTTGCCTTCCAATTTTTGAGCATAGGACTTGCATACATACGCGACTGTCTTATGTTGCGGCAAGGCCGTCTGATGCTCCCGTCCGTTTTTTTTGACTCTGCGACAGCTATGCCTGCGTGGATGAGTCATTTGATATAACAAATATCATGTACTCTCTAGGCTCATGGATTCAGCGCAATAGCAGAATGTGAGCAAGCTGTCATCGCGTCGACTGCCAGTCTATCTTTGCCACGATGTTACAGCACGGCAAGCTGGCGCCTGCGCCACGAACTGGAGATATGGAGTTCGATTACATGTTCTCGGGTACGCCGCGGGGCGCCTTGCGTGTAACGGGAGACAGTCGCAGATGGTCCGTGCTGACCGGTAGTATCGGCGCAGAGGATGCCAGGCCACGGTCCGACTTGCTACATTCCTTTGAGCTGCTCAGAAGCCGTCGGAGTGTTCCGTATGGGTTGTACGCGGACCCCAGGTAGGCGACCCCTAACTGCTTGCTCCACGCTTGCTCGTGGCCCAATCAAAGCGAAGCCCAAGGAGAGCTCTATCTGCGCATGCAGGCACGGCCCCTCGTACGGCCCACCAGCGGGGCCAGCTAGCGCGGCAGCAGCACTAGGAACCGGCGCCCGCAAATGGCGCGTCGGTGGCGCATCTGACGAATTGCCACCCACGTTTGCCGCGTACGCGAACCACAACCTAGCTCAACTAGGACCCACCCCATACGACCCGCCGACGATGGCGACCACAGCCTCAGCGGCCAGCGACTGGCCCCCAACTGGGTCACGGCCTGCTGCTGCGCACACACCGGCTGGGCGCGCCACCCCCACCCCACAAGCCGCCTCCCAGCGGGAACATCTCCCATCACGTAGCGGGCGGCGAGCCCTGAACCACAGCGCCAGCGGCGGCCGCGTTGCTGGGCCAGCACCCGCTGCTGCTGCCGGGGGCCAAATGATGCGAGGAGGCCAAGGGCCGCCTGCAGGGGCAGCAGCAGCAGCAGCGCCGGTGTCAGGCCGAGGCGGTGCGGCTTACCACCCCGCCTCCCTCACCCCCGGCACGGCTGCCGGGGCAGCGGCTAACGCAGCTGCCGGTCGCGCTGCGGCGACGACCGACACTCAGCGCGGCACCTTGCAAAGCCGTGCAGCTGCGGCGATGACCGACACTCTGCGCAGCACCTTGCAAAGCCGTGCAGCTGCGCAGGGTAGCACACGCCGTGGAGCGCTGCAGTCCCCGCCCCAGCGGCATCAGTCCCCGCCGGCGCAGCAGCAGCAGCCGGACCACGGGGGGGGCCACCCGCAAGCAGCGCAGCAGCAGCAACAGCGCCAGCGGTGGCACGTGCCTGGGCGCCAGGCCAACGGGCGGAGTGGCCCCGCACAGCAAGCCGCTGCTGCGACGACCCTTACGCGCACCGGCGGAGCCGGAGGTGGAGGCGCTGCGACGGGGGACAGAGCGGTGCAGCGGAGCAGGTCCTCGCCCCCGCCGCGGCGCCAGTGGGCACAGCAGCAGCAGCAGCAGCAAGCGCAACCACAGCCGCATCACAACCACCCTGTCTCGCAGCACCAGCAGCACCAGTCGCAGCAGGTCTCCCGCCCTCATCCCCATCCCCACCACCAGCACCAGGACCAGCACCACCAGCACGCCCGCCATGCTGCACAGCGGGACATGCAGGCGACCCCGCATGCTGGCGGCTCTCCAGGGAGGGGAGGGCCCCCGTCTGGGAACACGTCGGCGGGTGTGACCCCTGGGTCGGCCGCCTCGACCGCGGGCGCTGCCAGTGCTGCCAACCTGCGGCGCCAGAAGCTGGAGGTGCGGCGGTCCTGATCGCGCCCCTCCCCAGCGGGTCCTGGGGAGGAGTTTAACCTGTGGAGGCGAATGAGGCAAACGAGGGTGGTGTATGTGTGTATGTGTGTAGGTTCGAGGGAAACCCGTGGATGTGCGAAAAACCGTGTATGTGTGTGGGGGGGGGATGCCGAGGCGGGTGCGTTGAGGGGCCGGGGCTGGGGCTGCGCTCACACGCTTTTGTTCCCTACAACGCACGTGCGATTGGCCGTGCTAGTCGTTGGTTTCCAAACGCAGCGTCTCTGTCTCTCGCGCCCACGCGCGCCGTAAAGCTTGTTACGTACGCAGCGGTCTCGCACACCGCGCCGCAGATCCTGGATGGTCTGCCACCTAGCTCTGTGCGTCGGGCCCACCTAGCTCTGTGCGTCGGGCCCACCTAGCTCTGTGCGTCGGGCCCACCTAGCTCTGTGCGTCGGGCCCACCTAGCTCTGTGCGTCGGGCCCACCTAGCTCTGTGCGTCGGGCCCACCTAGCTCTGTGCGTCGGGCCCACCTAGCTCTGTGCGTCGGGCCCACCTAGCTCTGTGCGTCGGGCCCACCTAGCTCTGTGCGTCGGGCCCACCTAGCTCTGTGCGTCGGGCCCACCTAGCTCTGTGCGTCGGGCCCACCTAGCTCTGTGCGTCGGGCCCACCTAGCTCTGTGCGTCGGGCCCACCTAGCTCTGTGCGTCGGGCCCACCTAGCTCTGTGCGTCGGGCCCACCTAGCTCTGTGCGTCGGGCCCACCTAGCTCTGTGCGTCGGGCCCACCTAGCTCTGTGCGTCGGGCCCACCTAGCTCTGTGCGTCGGGCCCACCTAGCTCTGTGCGTCGGGCCCACCTAGCTCTGTGCGTCGGGCCCACCTAGCTCTGTGCGTCGGGCCCACCTAGCTCTGTGCGTCGGGCCCATCTAGCTCTGTGCGTCGGGCCCATCTAGCTCTGTGCGTCGGGCCCACCTAGCTCTGTGCGCCGGACCCTTCCACTGCTCCTTCAGGCGCTCAAGACACGCCGAGGGCGACCCACCACGGCCGCAGCTGCAGGAGCGGAAGCGTCTGAGGTGTCTGACCTGGTGAGGCCGCGGAGGACGCAGCAAGGGGTTTCGAGGAAGACCCGTGGATGCGAGAAAAAACCGTTTAGGACAGACGTTTTGAGATGCATGCTGGAGAACTGGGTTAAGGATACGAAAGACACAGCTGGGGGTGGGGGCGGGGCAGGATTGCAGGCGGTGGGCCCCAAGGCCTTCCTGGCCGGGCTGCTAGTGTCAGGGCGGCAGCCCGGCCCAGACTGCCCTTGTGTTGTTCGCTCCGCCTAGCAAAAATTCTCGTCGACCTTTTCCTTCCCTAACACGTCGTCGACGGCATGCGCCAGCTCTACGAGGCTTCCAGCCCCCGCCCTTAAGAGTTCTTGCGCTCGCCCTGCTCTGCTTTAAGTACCTTCGACTCGTCTTCCGGACCCTGCTCGCGCTCTCGTTCAGGTCAAAATGGTGGGCTATGCGGACCAGGCGGCGGCGGTGGACCCGGCTTGGGGCCGTTCGGCATCACCGTCGCCGAGTAAAGCCCCCTACGGCGCGGCTATGGCACCCCCGGGTGAGGGTGCAAACGGCAGCGAACGGGTTGTTGGGTTTGACTCGTGTGTGGGGGGAGTGACCACAGGGACACGGATTGCGTGATGGTAGCAGGATGAGGGCGAGGCGTGAGCCCCATTACGAGTAGTGCGTGGGTGATGGGTGTTGTCCCTGCTGCCACACGATCCTTGAGGCGGTCCACTTCTTGCGCCGCAGGCCGGCAGGCGCACTCGCCGCCGCAGCGCGGCTCGCCCTCCCGAGGCCACACGGGAGTGGCTGGTGCTGCTGGTGGTGCTGCTGGTGGTGCTGCGGCGAGGCGGGCTGCTGCCGCGCCCAGGTCGCCGGAGAAGGGCACCCAGACGGACCCGGCGGACGGACCCGAGGTGTGGTCGCCGGGCGTCACGCCGGTGTCGCGTCCAGCGGGCGCGGGCAGGCCGCCAGCGGCGGGCGGTGGCGGCAGCGGCGGCGACAGCAACGCAGCGGAGGCGGATGACACGCGGGGTAGGTGTGTGGCAGCCTCGGGTCGCAGGCGGACGACACGGGGGGGAGGTGTGTCCCTCGGGTCGCAGTCGCAGTCGCAGTCGCAGTCGCAGCCGCAGTCACGAGAAGGGGCCGGCACCAGGGTTCAGAGGGAGGGCAAGGGAGGCTGCGAGGGAGGGCGGCGCAGCGTGGCCTGCGGTTCTGTGCCGCCGGTGCTGCCGTAGCTGGCATGACGCCGCAGGAGCCAGAGAGGTTGTGTAGCGGGGAGCCCTCTGTCGCGGCAGCGCGCCTGCTGGGGAAGTCCACCGCCTAACTAGCTGAGAACCTCTCGTCACCCGCTGGGGAAGTCCACCGCCTAACCAGCTGAGAACCCTCGTCGCCGCTGACTAGCTAACAGCCTCGGCCTTACCCCCGCTTCCCTGGAAGCCCTCTGCTCCTGCTGCCAGATACCGTACCTTTGCCTTACCCCCGCTTCCCTGGAAGCCCTCTGCTCCTGCTGCCAGGCACTTACCCTTTTGCCCTTCCGCCGGACTCAAACGATTACCCCTTCGCCCTCCCCCCCTCCGATTTCCCACCACCGCTCTGTCACTGGAAGCAGACCCCGCTGACCAGCGGCAACCGCCAGGGCAGGCTACGCGGCAGCAGCAGCAGCAGCACCGCCATAAGGAAGGCGACCCCGATGGGGGGGACGGCCACCCACACGACCGCCACGACCACCACCCCGACCATGGCGGCAGCGACCAGCGGGCTCAGGACGGGGAGGGCAGCGGCAGGAGGCTGCGCATGGCTGACATGATCCGCAGGTTCCGAGAGGCGCCTGCGGGCGAAGGGAACGAGCGCCGAGGAGGGGGCGGCGAGCTGACCGCTGACGGGGTCGACCCGGAGGGCAGCGGCCAGCTCAGCGGCAGCGCAGACCCGGCAGATGAAGACGAGGTGAGCGATAGCTGTGGCGGCTGTGGTGGCTGTGGTGGCTGTGGCGGCTGTGGTGGCCGCGGTGGCTGTGGTGGCTGTGGTGGCGACCCACGGCCATGCATTAAAGCACAACCGGCCAACCGAACCTGTGGTCGCTCCTCTCCCTTCCCGATCTCACGAACGTCGTCCGCGCTCCGTAACGCCTCTCACCTCCTGCCGGTGGCGCCTCCCCCGCCGCCGTCCTTGTCGCGTCGACGGTTTTATGCCACCCCCCACCCCCACCGCCGCGGCGTGCCATGTGTACCCGGCGTTTCCTAGTCGATTGTACTTTTCAGTGCCGACCCACGGGTCTCCCCTCAAACACCCCCCCCGCCGGGCCGCGCCCTGCGCACAGGTCTACCCCGTCGACTCCCTGGCCGCCGCAGTGCTGCAGCGCAGCCGGGTGCTGCTGCGCGAGCGTGACGTCATCCAGCAGCGCATCGAGGCCGCGCTGTCCAGGTTCGGCGGCGTGGGACAGCTCGGGCCCCAGCACCAGCCCCGACGACGTGCCAGGTCCGCATCCAGCCCCACCGCCAGCCCCGGCGGCGCAGTGGCCGCGGACGAAGAGGAAAGAGCGGGCGAGGCGCCCGACGGCAGGCCTCCACACGGCGGTGGCGGTCGCTCCGGCAACAGCAGCAGCGCGTTGGAGCGGCTGGAGGTGGCGGAGGGCAGCCGCGGGGGCGGGGGCGACAGCGGTGAGGAGCAGGTGCTGGATATGACGCTGGCGCTGCTGTCCAGGCAGCGGAGAAGCGGCGGGAGCAGTGGCGATCGAAGCACGGCGGCGGAAGCTCGCGGGACTGCCAGCGGCGAGAGCGGCGGTGGTGGTGGTGGTGGTGGTGGTGGCGGTGGTGGCGGTGGTGGAGCCGCGCGGCTTGCTCGGGCTTCGGGTCTTGACGCCGCTGCCTCGGCGGCTGCTGGCGGCGGCGGTGCTCCGACGGGTGCGCTGCAGCGACAAGCCACAAGCGAACGGCAGGCGCCGTGGAGGGAGCGTCTGGTGGGTTTGCGCGCCTCCGCTTGTTCCCCTGTGGTCATGTGGCTTGACTGCTGACCTGACATGCACACTGATGCCCGCGGCTTGCACGCTGATGCCCGACGCTTGCAAATCGCGCTTGTGGGGTTGCTTGGCAGGCCCAGTTCACCGCACCCTACCCCCAACAACAAACACCCCACTGCTCACCTCACGGCCACACGCAGAAAGCCTTGCTGGCCCAGGCCGGCGTGGATCCTAGCAGCGGCACCTCCGCTGACGGACCCGCACACCCGACAGCGGCTTCGTCGCCGCCGCCGCCTCCCGCGCGGCACGGTGAGGTGCCCACCGACCCCCTGGAGGCCTGGCGGCAGCTGCGGCAGCACCAGCGGAACGCACCACCCGCTACTGGTGCCGCTTCTGCTGCGGGCTCGACCCCATCAGCCGTGGCGCCGGACGCCCGGGGCGGAGAGGGTCAGGAGCTGGTTCGGCGGTTTGACGGCACCCTGGGGGCGCCTCACCGGCTGGAGTACTCGGCCGCGCGCAGCGCCTTGGCGGACTGGCTTGGCCAGGTAGCGGGCGCGGCTGGAGCCGGTCGCCTCGATGACGACTACGGCGCCGCCGCAACAGCTAGCGGCGCTGTTGCCAGTAACCGCACCAGCGCAATACCTGCCGCTGCTGCTGCGGCTGAAGCCGCAGCAGCCGGCAGCGATCCCGCCGTGCCGTCCGTGGACGACTTGCTGGCGCGCCTGGCGATGCGCTTCGGGCTGGCGCCGGGGACGTCGCAGCGCGGCGGCGGCGCCGCCGCCGCCGCTGCGGCGGATCCCGCCGCGGCCAATGCAGCAGCGCCTCCTGGCACGACGGCGGTCGCGGAGCCGGCCCCAACGGCCGCCTCGCCAGCGGAAGCCGCGGGGGGTGTGGAGGGTGTTGCCGTGCCGCAAGGCGGGACGCGGCAGGCGGAGTCCGCCCCCCCGGCACCTGCCGCATCCCCAAGGCGACTGAGCCCCCTGGGCGCCATGCAGCCGGTACCCCAGCCCCAGCCCCAGCTGCATCAGCCCCAGCTGCATCAACCCCAGCCCCAGCTACAGCCCCAGCTACAGCCCCAGCTACAGCCCCAGCCCCAGCCCCAGTCCCAGCTGCCCACAGGTGATGCCCCGCTCGCGCCCCACTCCTCCGCGGCCGCAGCCGTTTGGGGCTCCGGCAGACGCCTCGCAGACGCCTTCGATCAGGCTGCCGGCCAGCCGCCCGCTAGCCCCGCCGCATCTCCGCCCACCACCAACATATCTCGCCAGCTCCAGCCACTAACCGCGTCTTCGGCGGCGCAGGCTGCAGCACTGCAGCTGGGACCCGCAGCTGCCAGGCCCGTCCTCCCAGCCCCAGCCTTGGGCCAAGCGCTACGGTCTGGTTCTGCCGCTTCTACGCCCTCTTCTACAGATGAGGCAGCGGACGAGGCAGCGGACGAGGCAGCGGACGAGGCAGCGGCGCTAGAGGACCAACTAGGAGCCGGTGAGGAGGCTGCCGCTGCTGCGGCGGCGGCGGCGGCGACCGCAGCGGACGAGGAGTTGGATGAATCCGTGAGCCGCTCCTGGGAGGGCCCGCAGGCTGGTGGGGGCGGCGGGTGGCCCGGGTGGCTGGCGGCGCTGGGCATACCGCGACCCGTGGATGCGGCGCAGCTGCCCTCGGGCTTCCGCGGGGACGAGGACGGAGGGGCGGAGGCGGGCGCGGCGGAGGAAGAGGAGGAGGAGGTGGAAAGCGTCGCCGCTGAGGTTGAGGAGGAGGAGGGGGAGGGGGAGGAGGAGGTTAGAGAGCCGGGTGCGAGGGAGGCGTGGCGGCGCGTGGGTCAAGGGCAGCAGCTGGGTGGGGGGCAGCCAGGGGGCGGCGGCGGCGGCAGCTCGTCAGGCAAGCCCACGGGCCGCAGCGGCGACCAGGCGGCGGCGGAGCGCGAGGAGGGGAGGCGCGCAGCGGCGGTGGTGGCGGCGGGGGCGGCGGGGGGGCACCCCGCTCACGCCGCCCCGCTGCCGGCCTCACCCCAAACGCCCTCTGCCAGCAAGTCCCGCGGCGTCGTCGTCTCAGGCGCGGACGCCGGCTTCTCCACACCCGTCTCGCAGCGGCCGGGACGGCAGCACCTGCAGGCTGAGGGACGGCAGCCCTCGGGTGCTGGCGGCGGTGGCGACGGCGGTGGCGGCGGCGGCGTAGCCGCCAGGCCGGCCTCCTTCAGTCCCGTACTGGGTCCCTTGCTTGGCTTGGCTGTGGGTGGGAGCCTGTTCGCCGACAGCCCGCCGCCGTCGCACGGCCAAGAACGCGTCCCGACGGGCGCTGGGAGCCCCCCAGGCGACGGCGGTGACGGCGCCGACGGCGCCGACGGCGGCGGCATGTACGACTGGGGAGCTGGCGGCGCCGCGCACGACGCCGCCGGTGAGCCGCTGCCGCCCTGGCCCATCGCCTCGGCAGAGCCGGTCGCGGAGTTCAGCCCTTCGAGGCGGCTCGGGCGCGGCCGCCGCGGCGGCAGCGACGAGGCGGCTGGCGGCCCCGGCGGCTTGATGCTTCGGATCTCTGGCGACTTGGCGAGGTGCGCTCCCCATTCCCTTCGTGTTGTCCTGTTGCAACGTGTCGGGGCTGCCGACTACTGCCGACTTCTGCCGACTAATACCGAGACCTATGTCGTGTAACAGGTCCTTAAGCCACCTCCCCTCCCCTTCCCCTCCCCCTCCCCTCCTCCTCCCACCCCCCTCCCCCCAGCTCCACCCCCCGCAGCAGCCTCGCCTCCTCCGGTGGCGGCCGCTTCGCCGCCATCCTGCAGCACACCGTCACTGGGGCGCTGTTCGGCGACAGCCCCGCCGCCTCCGTAGACCGCAGCGCAGGCAGCGGCTCCTCCGCCCCCACCCGCTCGCCCGCACCCCGCTCGCCGTCACCCACCTCACCCCCCGCCTCACCCTCGGCCCACCCCCACCCCCACCATCACCACGATCACCACCATCACCACGATCACGATCACCATCCCGACGCCGGGGGCTGCGGCGTCGAGCCAGGCAGGCCGGCTGCGTCCACAGCAGCAGCAGGCGGCGGCGCCGGCGGCGGCAGTAGCAGTAGCAGACAGGGAGGGCTCGCGGCTGTAGCTGCCGCGTTGGGGGAGGCGGGCAGGGGCGTCTCCGGCAGCGCGGAGCGCATGTCGCCCCTGGGCAAGCGCAGCGCGGTTGCGGCTGCCGCGACGGACGGCATGGGCCCTATGCGTGGCGACTACGCTGCAGCGTATGGGGCGGCGGTGGGCCCTGCGGCCGATGACGCGAGGGCGGAGCAGGAGGGCTGGCGGCGGGGCGATGCGGCCTCTCTGCTGCCGCTGCTGCCGCCGTTGGGGGAGGCATCCGCAGCGAGCTTAGACGCACGCGGCGTGGTGGACATTGCCCGCGAGAGTGGCTCGGGCCGCAGCCACAGCGGCGCCAGCGGCAGCACCAGCAGCACCAGCGGCGGCGAGGCGAGCGTTACCAGCCAGAGCAGTGCCACAACGGTGGTTTCGGAGGTGTATGAAGAGGACTTTGCTGAGGCGAGCCTGCAGTCTTCGGCGTCCGAGGCCTCCGCCGCCTCGGCTGTGCTGACCGCCATGCAGTCGCCCGGCGCCGGGGGCCGCAGAGTATCCGCGGGCGCTGGTTCTGCTGCTGCTGTTGGCGAAGCTGCAAAGCAGGAGCACACCGCCGTCGGCCCTGCTGCTGCTGCTGCGCCGTCGGATCCGGGCCCAGCCGCTGCTACTGCCGCTGCTGCTGCCCCCGGACCGGCGGCTGGGCCCAGACGTGCAGTCGCCTTATCGCGCTACGTCGCGGCCTTCACCAATGTAGACGTGTCCGGGGACGTGCTCCTCGGCGCATCGGGTCTCAGCGCATCAGGCCTCAGCGGCGCAGGCCTCAGCGGCGCAGGCCTCAGCGGCGCAGGCGCAGGCGGCGGCCCCGCCGAAACCTCCTACAACCTGTCAACCAGCACCGACCTGGACCCGGTGATGCACCATCCGCACCCGCAGGACCAGGCGCCGACTGGGCGCCAGCTGTCGCAAGGCGCGGAAGGCCGCCGGCTGGCTGGTCGGGCCGGGTCCGCCAGCTACAGCTATGACGGTGGCCGCAGCAGCGCCACTGCGGCACCCTGGCTGGCAGCTGGGGACGTGCCCGCTGGTTTCGGCGCCGCCGCCGCGGCGGCGGCGTACGACGGGTACGAACAGCCGCCGGTCTCCTCCCTGGACCAGGAAGAGGCCCCCTCCGGCTCCACGTCGGTCTCCTCCCTGTCATCCGCCGAACTACCCTCCCAACCCCCGATGCTCTACAGCCTCGACCTGGAGGAGCTGATGCTGCTGGGCGCCGCCCATCGGGCAGCAGCCGCAGCTGCAGCAAGCATGGACTCCATGAGGTCGTCCGCGGCGGCGGCAGCAGCAGCCGCCGCCGCTGCCGCGGGTATAGGCTTTCCTGACCTCATGGACTCCATCAGGTCGTCCGCCGCTGGAGAGCATGCCGCAGCGGCAGCGGCTGCTGCCGCGGGTATGGGCTTTCCCGACCTCATGGCCTCTATGGACAGCATGGCGGGGGGCGGGGGTCTGGTGTTCGTGGTGGAGGACCCGCTTGAGGCGCTGCTGTTCGCGAGCGGGGGCAGCGGCGGCATGTCGCTGGGCCGCCGCGTGCCCACCGTCACAATCACGGAGGTCAACAGCAGCGACGAGGGGGAGCAGGCGGCGGCGCAGGTGCAGGAGGAGGGGGAGGAGGCGGAGGAGGAGGGGGAGGAGGAGGAGGAGTGGGAGGGGAAGGAGGAGGAGGAGCGCGGGAGAAGGGGGGCTGGGGAGGGCGGGGTGAGTGGGGGCAGAGCGGGCGGTGCCGCCGCCGCGGCTGTGCCGCGGGGTGGGCAGTGGCGCATGCCGTCCCTGGTGGACATGTTGGGGCCGAGGGCCGCTGCTGCCCGGAGGCGTCAGCAGTTCCAGGAGGAAGTGGAGGCGGAGGAGGAGGCGGAGGAGGAGGAGAGACAGGAGGTGGGGAGCGTGCAGGAGGGGCAGCCGCTGGCGGGCTGGGGTGTCAGTTGGCGACGGGAGGGGTCGTCCAGCGGCGGCGGCAGCGGCGGCAGCAGCGGCGGTGGCGGCAGCGTGGACGCCGGCGCTGAAGCCGACGCCGAGGCCAGTGCGACCGACAGTCGCGGCGGCAGTGTCGATATGGGTCGCGGCGGCAGTGTCGATATGGGTCGCGGCGGCAGTGTCGATATGGGTCGCGGCGGTTTCATCGCGGTGCAGACGCTGAGGCGAGGAGCTGCTGGCGTGGTCGGAGGCGGAGGCGGCGTCGAGCGCACAAGGGCGGTGGTGCAGGCAGCGGATGGGTCTGCGCATGCGCCCGCGCCCTCCACCAGCGGCGGTGGCGGCGGCGGCGGTGGCGGCGGCGGCGGCGGCGGTGGCGGCGGTGGCGGCGGCGGCGTGACTGGCCCCCCGGCGCCCCCGGCGAGCAGCGGACGAAGCAGTGTTGACTCCGCCGGCAGCAGCGGGTACGGAGAGGGTAGCGGGTATGGCGGGGGCAGCGGAGGCGGCAGTCCCCGGCCTCCCGGCCTGCGCGGTCGACTGCCGCCGATCAGCCCGAAGGGCGCCGCCCAACTCGGCCACCACGACCACCTGAGCCGCGACCGGCAGCCACCAGTGCCGGTGCCCCCGCCGCTGCAGCCGCAGCCTCGCCCTGCAGCACACGTCGACATCACCACCGCAGGGTATCGGGCCGTGAGGGACGGCGATCCCACAGCCAACGGTGGGGACGCTGGCGGCGCCGACATCCGGCTGGTGCGGTCAACAGGGTCCGGGGCCGCGGCGGGTGCGCTGTCCGAACAGCTGCAGCACGAGCAGCTGCAGCACGAGCAGGCTCAGCAGCAGCCGGGCGGCGGGCGGGTGCCCATCCGGCGGTCGCTGTTCGCTGAGGACGGAGGAGGCGTGAGGGGCGATGACGTCGTCGTCAGCCAGCGCGTTGACGGCAGCGACAGCTCCGCTGCTACTGCCGCAGCGCTTCCGCTTCCGCTGCCGCAGCCGCGGCCTGAGCGGCAGGCGACGGCTGCAGAGGCACGCAGCGGCAGTAGCAGCAGCCGGGGCCCAGGCAGCCCCCCAGGCCCAAGCAGTGTGGTTGGCACCTGGACGGACCCGGCCAGGTCGGACGGGGCCCAGGGCACCAGCCGCAACCCGCCAGCTGCCCCACCAACCTCCTCATCGCAGCCGCAACCCGAGGCAGGCCCTGCGAGCACCTACCGGGCTGAGCCCCGAGCAGCCCTCGCCGCCCCTCACCCCGCCAGCGGCTGGCAGGCGGGAGCGTCCGCGTCGCCACTCGACCGCGCCGACGCCCGCGGCGGCGACGGCGAGCGGAGCGCTGCCGTCGTCGGCGCTGCGACGTCATCATCACTTGCGGCCGTCGGCACCCAGCAGTCGTGGGCACCAGCGCCATCACAGCGGGCTCAGCAGCAACCCTACGCGGGCCCGCAGCAGCCGCAGCAGCCGCAGCAGCCGCAGCGGCCGCAGCAGCCGCAGCAGCAGCCGCAGCAGCACCATCAGCAGCCCCAGCAGCAGCCCCAGCCGCAGCACCATCAGCGCCAGTTGGCCCCAGCCTACCCGCCATCGGCTCCTCCCGCGGCTCCAGCACCTGCCGCAGCAATGGCGCCGTCCCTTGCGGCGCCGACAACACTACACTACACTACGGCTCCTGCAGCGTGGGCAAATCAACCCTACGCGCCCAGTGGAGCAGCCGACGCTGGTAGTCGGTGGCCCCAAGCGGCGTGGCAGGCCAGCGGGGAAGCCGTTGTCGACGGTGGGAGGGGAGGCGGTGACGGCGCCCGGACAGGCACCGGCATGGCCGCGACCGGCTGGGGGATTGCGCCATCACTGCTGGCGGCCCAGGAGTACGAGCTGCCGCAGCGACAGCCACCCATGTCGTCGGCATCGCTGCCTCGGTCTCCGTACGTCGTGCAGCAACAGCAGCAGCAGCAGCGGCGGGGGCTGGGCGGCGGGGCGGCGGCCACCTCGTGGCCTGAGGCTGGAGCGGAGGAGGACGTGATTGTGACGATGCTAAAGCGGAAGATGGACGCGTGCATGGACAAATTGAGGTGAGTGGGGAGGCCGCGCTGGTGTGGATGGGGAGGTGAGTGCCGGGCGGGGCGGTTGCCGTCGGTTGCCGTCGGGCGACTCGGCCTCCTGTCTCGGTTGGGCTCAGTGGCGGCGAAGGGCAAACATGAACTATGTTTCCTGGTTTCTAGGTGGCAGGACTTCGCTCCACCAGGGCTGGGAATCGGTCACGGAGGCGTTTCGCTGATGCAGCTCTAGCGCGCTGTCGAATCGAATAGTTTCGGGGCGGGGGCGGGGACCTTAGGAGGACAGGTAGATAGGACCCGGCTCCCGTCCACACATCTACTGTCGTACATAACACAGCGGCTGCTCCTTACATATCGCAGGTCGCTGGAACGCAACCTCCGCAGTCCCCCACCGGCGATCTAAAGGGCTAATGGCAGCCCCCCGCGCACGGCTGCGGCGCACATGACGTTGAGCTGCCTCCCTGGAGTTGAGCGACCGGTTCATGCAATTGATGAGAAAGAGGACAGCGCAAGTAATGGAAGTTCAGGTGCTGGTTTACGACGCGGGCATGCATTACCTGCTACGCATGGGTGTGTGGTTTGGAAGGAGGTTGGGATAACGTACATCGCGCATAACCAACTTTTTTGTGGTGGTATTGTCCGTATTACATGTTCACCTCCAGACATAAGCAGGTGTCTCTGGGCGCCTACCGGTAAATCGGCGCGTTCTGGTACGCCGAATCGTGTTTCCATTTAAATTAAGGCAGCTGGGTTGATCGAATTGGATGGATGGGCAGGCAAGAGGTAGGGAGGTAGGTGTATGTGCCATCGGAAGGCCGTGGGGTTGGCTGGGCTGGGGGGCCTGCGCGCGCTAGTGCGTGCCTTGCCTTCCCGCTCCGTGCATGCGTGGAATGAATCCACTTACAAATATCGGTACACCGTGCTGCTAACGAACGCGTTGCTTTGACAGTATCACGTAGGACGTTTAGGCATAGGCGCACCCGCCATACACGGCGTTGGGAGGCAAGCTGGGTAGGCTGCGAGGACTGCAAATGACGTGCGTGTAAGGTCTGTTACAGAGTACATTGTATTGGTCAAAACATAGGAAAGCTCGTTGGGCAGTCCGAGGCCAGTCAGCGAAGTACTGAGGCAGGCCATGAGCGAGGTAGGATTCATGTGGCGGATACATGTACGGTGCGATGGATCATGGATCGGAATGACCAGGTTCCGTTCGGACGTGTTGTCATGACGTGTGTGGCTTATAAACGGGAATGATCATAAGAATCCGAATGATGCATGAGCTTTAAAACACACCGCTATCGGTGCACGAAAAAATGTGTGTGGGCTTCCAATCCATATTCATTCACAAACGGATCTCTTGGCTCCCAGGTCGATGAAGAGCGCAGCGAAGTGCGATAAAGAATAGCGCGGGTTGCAGCATCTACCAAAATAAATACCTAGAATATTGCTTGATGGGACACACGTTTTCTCAGAGCAGCCCGACGTACACCGGTACACGTCATACCACGCACTCGACACTCAGACGCCTGCTTGCCGTGCTGCGCACTACTTAAATGCGTTCCTTGCTCACTTGTCTGCTGCCGAGGACAACCAGGTTTCACCAAGGCAGCTAGACAAATAGGAGCCGTGTAGCTGGGGCACAGGAGCGAGCGCGCGGTCCATCCCGCCTACCTAAACCTGAACGGGCCACCTACGGGCAGATTCTGCACGACTTCCGACATGGTACGTAGGCACCCATGTCGTACATGCGTCAGTTGATGCAAAACGCAACCAGCTGATTGGCATCAACCGTTCGTCCACCCGCACATCACATCGGTGACAACTCAGCGCGCGACGGTGCCGACCAAATCAACCGCAGGGTTCATCTGATCTATCAGCACTGGGCGCGCCGAGGTAAGTAGTGACACCCTGGTCGCCAGCGCGCGCACAAGGTTGCGACCCATACTTTGCGAGCCATTTGATTGCAACAACTTGCCACATGCATCGTGTAATCACTGATATTGATGCAATAGACGCGATATGTTGCTGTCGTATGTATGAATTACTTATGCGCCTTTCCCTGCTCCCAACCAGCCGCAAAAACACGCGCTGCTGCTGCATACCCCAACCGTCCACACGCCGACACTCGGCAGCACGTCACACGGCGGTACCCCGCCCCAACATGCACACCGATACGCTTTTCTGCCCATTCAGCTGACTCAAAGCGAGCACCCGGCCGGGCAGCCAGCCAGGCGCATGTGTCCTCAAGTCCACCACCGACTTGCCACGTGCTGAGCGACTGGCTTACTTAGCCATCGTTACTTTTCACAAGCCGGAAATGCGACGGAGGCGCTCTCCACCCCAACTTGTGGACTCCAGGAAGAAAAGATTTCCCGGGCTGCCGGAAAAGAGCCTTGTCGGCTGGCCAATGGGCATTGAGGGGGTCGCAGGGCCATCCATGGGTTGCCTGGAACATAAGGCCCGCCCAGGAGTGCCGCCGCTACCAATCACCTCCTTCGGAGCCCGGTATCCTGCGACGGATTTGAGCGCTCCAGTCGTTGTGTTGACGCGCATAACTCGGCAGCTGTACTTGTCAGCGATGTAGAGGCTGGCACTGGAACCTGTTCCCGGGGCTACAGCCAGCGTGAGGGCGTCTGTTCCGAATGCGAAAAGGCTGACTGGCAACACCTCCGTGACCGCTGCACCACCCACGCCGCCCTCCGCTATGTTCGTCTTGGCGAGGAAGAAGCTGTAGCAGGGAAGCCTGCTGGTGGACCATGGGTTGCAAAGCGACTGCTTCACGTCCTGTTCCTCCTGGTGTAGTAGGTACAGGGACCCGCTACTTGGGTCGTGGGCCCATGCCGTGAAGCCTGCACCCAACCCCACAGGGAACATAGTCACCTGGCCTGTTGCCAGGTCAGCTCTTGCCACCAAAGAGTGGTACACCCCTAGCCCATGAGACATGTCTCCATTGTATCTGCTGTTGTAAAACATTAGCATCAGCGTCCCTCCTTCGGTGCCGGAGAGAGCAGCGCCATATAGGTATGGATCGGGAAAGGGGAACTTTTCGAAACCCGGTGCGGAGAAGTCTGTCCTCACCAGTGTGACACCGACACCGCTGGACAAATCCATGCGCCTGATGATTAGCTGGGCGGACTTTCTCAAGCATGGGGAATTCCAATATACAGCTGACCAATACAAATACTTTCCGGTGGCGTCCAATGTGTACACACTCCGAGCGTATGAATTATCATTCCAAACATACTCGTCAAACTCGCACTCAAACGTGTAGGAGTCGTTATACGCCACATGGCTGCCCGAAATCAGATCCGTGACAACAAACGTCTGTGAGAAAGTGTTCGAAAAGTTGCCACCAGCTCTGGTTTTCTTGTCATCGGAGGCGACCGCCGTGTAGCCCAGGTCAGATGCACCGACAAAGATCTGTGAATTTCCAGTGCCTTCAGGAAAAAAAGCTGCTGGCACTGTTGCGATTATTGCTGGGGAAGGAGGAGCCAAGGTTGGGGGCGGTGGGCTGCGGCGCTGCGGCGGTGGTCGGAGGAGCGCAGGTGGCGGCCTGCGGCGATTTGCCGTTTCCAAACCAATGGCGCCGCATTGTCCAGTCAACGTAGCTAGAGCGAGCAGCAGCGCGCACACGGAATGAAGTTCGACAAGGACGACCATTGGATGGCGCTGTTCTGTGGCCATTCCTTATTTTAAAACGATTTAAATATGTATTGGAGGCAAGGCACAGCAAGCGCAGCCCGCAATGCCTGTACTCGCGGCTTGAGTAGTAGGGCCCTTATAGATCGGTCGGTCCTTACTTGCCGGTGCGTGCGTCTTGCGCGCCATATGTGCAGTCAACAATAACTTTTCAACAGGTGGCTTATTCTCACTGCTGAACGACATACAAGCAACACATGCAAATGGCGTCTTCCATTTCCAATATAAGCAACGCACCGCAACACACGGCATCACACCTCGCTCGCTTGGTTGGGCGCTCCGTTGCTACTGGGGTTCGAGCTAGATAGACGGCCCGATGCCTCCCTCACATCAGAGTTTGTGACAAGCCACACGATGGACGCGGGTGCTGGCGGCTATGAGATGGACGACGCGGTTGGTGACCACTACAAGGTGGACGCGGTCGCTGACGGCCATGCGTTGGACGCGGGTGCTGGCGGGTGCTGACGGCTTCGATATGGAGCTGGCTTCAGTCCCTGAGTCCACGTCCACCTCGTGGCCGTCAGCCGTCCATCTGATGGTCGTCAGTTTACCCGCGCCTTCCCTCCTCATCACCCAGGGTTTCTGGTCTCCTGTCGGACCTCAAGAGTCAGCGCCGATGGGTGCTCTTTCCAACTGCATTGACGTTGGACTTCCGCAATTGCCGCCAGTGAGTAGTGGGGCATCTTCGATGGTTCGGATGCAAGTTTCACTAGGCCTACGGCGGGTTCTTGGGTTGCGCTTGGCTGCTGCGGCGGCGGGGAAGCCCCAAGGATTTGGATCCTCCAGCTGGCGCTGGCGACGTGGTTTACCACCGTGGGTTGCGCAATCGTCATGGCGGTAATGGAACATGTATGGGCTTGCCGTCAACACCAACAGTCGGCAACCCACCACTGCACAGGAGCTTTATTTCCGCTTGGTTGCTTTCCTATGATTGGGGTCGCGACTTGTACCGTTGAGGATGCCCTGGTGTACGTGATGGAGCGGTGACTCCCGAAGTCCCGGAGGCGTCGTACCCCTGGATGGCGGCCTTCCCAGCCACCTTGCACTATTATTGCGTCTCCATATCAGCACTCGCATGTGCGCTATGCGGGTAGGGGGTTCGTGATAACGACATCGTCAACTTCGTCAGATGGATGCATCCATCCGGAGCTAGTATCGCGAGCGTGTCGCGCCTTATGGCTTGGCGCGTTGGGGCATATACTATCCAGCAGCGAATCGCTGATAAATCCTACGCTTTGTGTCCATGCATCCCTGGGTCCCAGACGCGCCAAGAATGCGCAGCTTACATTTGGTTTTTCATCTGGCTTTTGTTATATGCCGGTGTCGCTGTCAGACCAAGGGCCAGCAGCAGGACGAATGCGATATTTACCGCCACTACGTTTTTCCTATAGTGAACATCCCGAAGGGCATCCGTACGGCATGGGGGGCATGCCGTACGGATGCCCTTCAACTGATGGCAAGTTGAGCACTCATCGGTCATCGCAGTGATCGCAGGCAGAGGGGTGGGGACGATGTAATTCAAACTAGTTTCTCGACGAGCATCAGTCGGTACACTTCATTTGTGCATTCATTTCGTTGTGCGGTTAATTACCGGTATCTGAATGCATAATAAACACGCCTAAGCTTCTGGTTATGTGCGACTCTCATACCTGGAATGCCAGCAATGCTAGCAGCACCGTCCTCAAGAAGCTCCTGCTGCAAGGCTTCACCTGTCAAACCGTTCCTTGACCTTATATGTACTCGCTTCTTGACACCCTTGGCCAGGCGCAAAGGGCCACAAAAGTGTGTCCAACCCAAATGTTCCAGTCCGGCCTACACACCGCGCACATGCGCCAACAAAATCCTATCCCAAAATAGTGCGTTTGGCGCACTTAACAAGCTTTACATGTGTCGTTGACGTCTCGGACTCATCATCCACGGCTTCCGTCCTTCTAATTATTTCAGTCTGCATCATGTAAAGACGTCCTCTTCTACAGAGTAGCTTCAGCACCGCCCGCCCTTTTGAGTGAGACCTGGGTATATATTGGGGGTATTGGGCGGAGAGTGGAAATTATTGATGTGCCCTTGGGCCTCTGTAACCCGCCAAATCTTGCTGGCGCTGGCTCGCTTCTCTTGTGTCCATTGCCCCCCTGGCTTGAACGGCAGCGTGCCACATGAAAGTACGGATGTAACATCGTAACACTGGTAAGTTAAGAGAAGTCCCGTCCCGATATCGATTGGGCACACAAATCCAAACCCCAGACGGACCCCACAAACACTGTTCCATCTGATAAGCTTATCATTACTTAGTGAACCGAACGTCAATTGATGTCTCAGGGACCCCAATGCTTTGTTTGTTTCACACCCATTCCGGTCGCGCGACCCGCGCCTGTCTTTCGATTGTTGATATCAAAAAACAAGCGGCAGCTTATTCCTCCGTGATATGTAGGCGAGTTTAGCTTAGTTGTGCGGATCTGAGGCTTGTACGGTCCAGACGAGCCATGTGCCTCCTGACCGAACGGTTGCTTTAGAAGCGCCTCCTGACCGAACGGTTCGCGGGGATATGGACAGGACCTGGGTGGGCCCTACGTCTGTAACATGCTCATGCTCATGTGCCTCATGGTCTGCGAAAAGCGGAAAAGGCAGGCCTATGACAAAAAAAGTGGAAGATGTGATCAAATCTGGTTCTAAATTAATCCAGATTAATCAGGCAAACACTCATACTTATTGGCAATCCTTACGCAAGACTCCATAGTTTGCTCGACCTGCGGAACCTTATCGCATGTGCGACCCGCACCAAAGCTCACGATGTATAGGTAGGGCGCAAGGTACTCTATTTTCGTAATGCCATGGACCAAAACGACAGTAGCGTCGTATCCACCACTGTCCTTATGAGCAGAAGCCACTCGACGACAATGCGACAACAACGGGCACGAATAGCAATGTCATCTACCGATTTCCTCACATTATAAACATATTATAAACATATCCCTTCATCACAGTGTATGGCCATCATCTGTGGCGTAACGTGTTACTGCTGGCGGCTTATTTGCCTCTAGGAGTGGGCACGCCTTTAGTAGGTAGGACGGCGGCGTGGGGCATAACGTCGTCTCGTCAGCACATCCTGCCCGAAAGAACTATGCCATGCTACGCTGCTACGTAATTATTGGAAAATCGTTGAGCATGATAGGCTTCAGTCACTGCTTACAATGGACGCAGCAGCAGCTTGAGTGACAAATCGCAATTCGAGCCGCCGCAAAATGAGTCATTCGCCAGGTGCGGACGCACGGACATATTTTTGGCAAGTTTGAGTGGCGAGTATCTCAAAGTAGAGTAACCACCACCTTCCATCGTGCTCCCACCATGCTTCCATCGTACTCCCACCATGCTCCCACCATGCTCCCACGTCCCACCATGAGGAAGCCATGGGAGCGCTCCCATGGCTTCCTCGCACCAATCACTGCCCATCTTGCCCTTCCTCGCCCCTCCTCGCCCTTCCTCCGATATTGATTTTGATGATTTTGATGCGTCTGCTGTGCACCGTCCCGCGTACTGTAACATCTCATGATCTCATCATCAACCAGTTGTAACGAGCTGAGCTGTTACACTTCGATTCGTTCTCTTCAGGGTTCATGTGCTTGGTCCTACCTCGCACACTCGTGCGCCCGCCTCGTCGTACATTCGTACGCTTGCGTTGCGACTATGCCTTTTGTGGTCGTACCACAAACAGGGATTTTTCAAGCCCACCTAAAACGGACAGATTCGTCACACCAGTGAAAGGAAGTAGCACAAAGGGCATTCCAGAAAAGCAGGCAAGACACCGCAGACAGCACCCCATGGCGACAAAGACCAAGATGCGCCAGCCCACCACAAGCACAACAGAGGCAAGGAGACACGAAGACACGCCAGCGCTAGCAGCCAGCAGACGCCCCCAAAGGCACAGGAACAAAAGGGACACCCCGCCGCCTTTGGCGCGGTGGGGCCCCAACTAGGCACACCAGCCTGCAAACGGGAGCAACGCAATAAACAGATCAGGCCCCGGCCCAGAAGGCACCAGCAGTTAGGCAGGCAGGCGGCCCACAAAGAGGGGCCCCGCATCAGCCAGCACACTGAAAGCGACCCCCAACCACACGGAGGAACAGGTGGGCGGTCCCGACATCACCCCACCCGGCCCACGCCGCACAGAGGTGAGCGAAACCCCGCAGGCGGGCCCAAAAATCAGCAATAGCTGCCAACTGTGCGCGAGCGCACGGCGCCGCGTGGCCCCCCAGGGGTCAAGGCACCCCCGGCCGGTGCGACCCGGATGTTGATGTTGATGCGTCTGTACACCGTCCCGCATGCTCCAGGGTGCTGTAGTGTGGCTCTTTCCATCACAGCAGCCCATACATAATAATGGCCCTGATGGAAAGAGCCACACGACAGTGGCTGTAAATTCTCAGTATTAACAATAGTGTGAACATACATGTGAACACGCATACACTACTGGAGCGCGAAATGCTCAAGTTAGGTGGGGAAGGTGGGAGCATGCTCGCAGGCTGGATTAAAGGCTGACTTTGAGCAAGCTCCCATTCGTATTTCCGATTCACCGCCTTACTATACGTCCTGGGTTCGCACGGGCTTGGGGACACTGCTGCAACATCACATTAACAGATGGCGAATGGGGTGATGTTATAGGACCCAAGGAAAAGGAAGCCAGTAATAATCGGCAATATAATCTTTCAGCCATACATGCCAGTGCATACGCACGTAGTGATGCCGGTTCGTGTATCGACCTTCACACTTTTGCGGCAGCATGTACATTTGGCGTTGAGTAAAAGCGCGGAAGGCATCAAACGTGCTTGCGGTTTTCGTCAAGCTAGTCGGCATTCGCAGGCGAAGACACATTTTTCGCAATCACGTGTGAGTGCCTTGTCGGGACTTCCTTCAAGCTCTCCTAGTAACATATCAGGCCTAGCGTAAGCTGGAGTTAGTCAGCCATCGCGTTCGTTATTGAAGGTAGGAATTGAATCATGTTAGCAAGGGAATGTTACCGTGTCCTCAAGCCCGGGCGAACCTAGGACAAGGAGACGTATGAGCCCGTGTACGCTACTGCTACCTAAAACGTATTGTCTTACCGACTGTTGACGAAACTGGAATAAGATAGGTACTGCGCAGGTGGACAGACTGGTTTCAGCATGGCGTTGCTCGTCATTGAAGGTTCCGCCGGCTGCATTGGACCCATCGAAGGTGGCGGGCGATTCGTATTTGCGACTTCCACGGCAATTACCCACAGTAAGGAAACCTCGTCTGCAGAAACGGGATCAAAAAGTAGTGGAATTGGAGAGAACCCGTAAGGGTCACCTTCGGCAGCGAAACCGAACCTAGGTTGCGGGCAATGCGTATTTGAAGAAGGGGCCATGTCCGTGGCTTCACCATATGAGAGCCGGGGCTGAACCCAGCAGACGCCCCAAGAACGACCCCGAAAAGCAGAGCGCCTAAACAGCAGCCGTGACGCGACAGCTATAGCCAACCGACTCCACGGCCACCAGCAGGCACCACAAAACGAAACGTACGCACACCCCGCACGAAACGGAAAGGGTGACCACGCGAAGCCCTGTCTTCATTTGTACGCACGTCAGACTTTTTGTGCGGCGCGATAAGCGAACGTAGATAGGCATAGTTCAGCCATGCACCAGTTAACAAATCATCGTACCCATCCCCAAGCCTAGGCACATATATGACTTTGGGCGCTGCGGAATGGGCATCCGGTTGGGGCTATATACATGGGCTATATAAATGCGCATCCCGCAGGGCCCGAATGTGCGCATTCCGCGGGCCCCGAATGTGCCCATTCTGGCCCATTCCGCGGGGCCCGAAGCCCAAGCTTTATGGCTGGTTCATGGAAATGGATGGACCGCATGTAACCAAACAAACAGCAAATCACATTACACCCGCGTCCCCTCACGCACTAAGATGTCGCTCGCCCGAAGCTAGTGTTTGGCTGCTGGCACGTGTGGGGCTGTGGCTGGTGCAAGCTTCCCCTGGCTGTGAGTAATGTCTCTGGAATGTTATCGCCCTGGCCGCCCTCAGTGTGATTGACCTCGGCTGCTGCATGCTCCGCAGTGCTTCAGCAAAATCGCAGTTGACTGCGGTTGCTGATTTTCGGGCCCTATGTCCTGCTCAAGTCGCGCTCGGTGTGCTGTCGGGGCCACCCAGCCCCGTTCCTCCGTGCGGTTGGTGATCACTTGCGGTGTGCTGGCTGATCTCGGGCTGCCCTGGACGGCCTGGGCGACTCCTGTCGGGTGCTCTTCCTGGGCCGCTTGTTCGCCTGCATGGTGCTTTCTGGGCCCGGAACTGCTTTTTTGGCTTTCCTCCCTTACGGGTTGCTCCTCCTACGATATGTTGTCTGCGACCGCGCTGGTGGGTGGTGCCCTGGGCTGCCAGGCGTTTCCGTCCCCAGCCCGTCAGTCCGAGCTGTTCGCTGATTCCGCCGTTTTTCCCGTGGTCTGCCTTGGGGCATGTACCTGGGTTACCCTTTTTTTGTCGTGTCCCCCCACTTTGGGCGCAGCAGGGTTTCCCTTCGCATTCTGGTGATATTATTGAGTCGCTTGTCGCCCATTACATCCTCATCCTCACTACCAAGCCGCGCCGAATCCACGTCGTTTGCCTGGCGACAGTCCGTAGTCGTATTGCGCCCAACGGTGCGTTCGGGGCCTCTCATGCTCTGATGCCCGACATGATGCCGGCTGGCTTGTTTACCATACTTCACTGGATGCCCATCCAGCAGCAGCAGCGACACCATGGTCACGATACCATGCATACCCAGCCCCCTTAACTCCGCACGGACAGGTAGGGGGTGCACATACGTGATTGCGGCGGCGCTATCTAGTACCGTTCCAGTAGCCCCAGCCATGGCGCATCGTCCCAAGCCACCCACGCCTCCTCCCCAGCCTCCTCCTCCTCCACCGTCAGCTGAGCCCAGTGCAGCAACACCGGCAGCGCACCACCCGCCCGCAACTGAGGCGCCACACCGACCTCCTCAATGCCTCCACCCATCACCACTTTCCGCGGCGGCGCTGGCGGCCGCGGGAATGCTTTTATCGCCTCCTTCTCTTTCTCCAAGTCGCTCCCAGCTGCTGCATTACCGACTAGTCCCGCGGCAGGCCCTGCCTCTTCCCCCAAGTCGCTCCCAGCTGCCGCAGCACCGCCGCCGCCTAATGCCGCGGCAGGCCCTGCCGCTTCACCCCTCAGCCCCGTAGCGGTAGCAGTCGCAGAGGCAAGCGAGTCCTGCTCCATATCCTGCTGTTCCGACCCCAGCTCAGCTGTGTCCGCTAGCCCGATTCCGATGAACACGAGGCCGCTGCGCCGGTCCCCCCACCGCCTGTGCCACCGGAGGCGCCGCCCGCCGCCGCCGCCACTGCGGCCCTCTCCTCCGCCCCCTTGGTCCTCCGCGAGACTGCCAGGCATCGGACCGGCATCGTTAATGGTGGCATCGTGGACCATCATTTCGTCAATTGTGTCAACGCACGGCGCCGGTGCCGCCTGGTTAGGACTTTCATAGATGGCGGCGCCGCCGCCATCGCTTTCACATTCGCCTTCGCTGTCGTTCTCCCGCATGTCCGCACTGGGATGCGCCCCTATGCCAGCGCCGCCGCCGCCGGCTCTGCCGCCCACGCGCCGCCGACCCACGGGCCAGTGATCTGGGTCAACCATGGTGCACAGCCAGCGGCCCGCCGCCGCCACCTCCACCTCCCCGCCAGCAAAAGACAGCTCCCAAATGGCCTGCGGGGGCAACATTGCAGATCAAGTCGTATATGTTTCGAACGAGGCGACCACGAAGTGAGACCGTGGGCAGTTGTTGTAAGCCAACACACCCGTGTAAGCCAACGAGAATCCGTGTAAGCCAAAACACCCATGTAAGCCAACGCAACAGTACAAGCCAACACAAGAGTACAAGCCAACAAACACAGGAGCACAGCCTTCACGCAACTGACCAACCGCATCGACCTACTACCAGCAGCCCCAACACCCCTGCCCCGCCAGTCCTCCCACCTGCGGCAGACTGGCGACCCAGAACAGACCCTTGGCACGAAGAAGCGGCGGCAGCTTGCACGGCAGCTTGTACCGCGGCTGCGACGCACTATCAACACCGCCTGCTCCCGAATCGGCTGCTGCCGTACCATTCGCCTGCCGCGCCGCCTCCTGCTCGTCCACTGCTGTTGCCGGCTCCTCCAGCCCCGCCATGGCTTGCAGTAAGGCCCACATGCGGGCCGGGTGGAAAGGCCTGCGGCTCCGGAACACGTACGAACTGATGCCGTACTCGTCCTCCTCGTGCGCCCTGTTTGCACCCTCCCCGCCGCCGCCGCTGCCGCCGCTGACCGGCGCACCCCACACATCCATGCTACTCCAGCGCTGTCCTGCCTGCGGCGCGGCTTCGCTGCTGGTCGGTACACAAGCCACTGCGCCGCCCGCCATCGCCGCCGCCGCCGCCACCTCAGCACCACGACCTCCTCCACTTACAACGGCCGTTGCGCTGCCCCCTTGGCGGCCATCGCCGCCGCCATCGCGCCCGCTGACACCATCCTCACCCCGACGCTCAGCGCCCTCCATTCTTCCGGAGCCCGCAGCGTTGGCGGCTCCCTCGCCTTCGTCACCTGCGCCGCCGCCGCCGCCGCCACCGCCGCCGCGTCGGCCCCCTCCGGGGGCGATGATCTCCGCCAGGGGCACCCGACACTGCACGCAGGGCAGCACGCGCGCGGTGGGGTTGAGCGCCCGCACCACCGCCCGCACCCGCCGCAGCTCCATCAAGGCGAGGGCCTCACCCTCCGCGGTCGCAGGCGCTCCAGCTGCACCCACCAGCTGCAGCGGCGGCGACGGCGGCGGCGGCGGCGGCGGCGCTGCACCCGAGCCGGACTCGCAGCTGGCGAGCCTGCCCTGCAATTGCGGCTGAGGCTGGGGCTCCTCCCCAGCCACACCAGGTCGCCCCCGGCGTTGCTGCTGCTGTTGCTGCTGCTGCTGTTGCTGCTGCTCCCGCAGCTGCTGTTGCTGGCGCTGCACCCGCTCCAGCAGCCGGTCGCACTTATTGAGCACCACCACGTCCGCCGCCTCCACCTGCTGAGTCAGCAGCTGCGCCAGGGGCCTCATAGCGCCCTCCGCCGGACAGCTCACCGACCCTACGGCTGCGACCAACGACACCCCTCTGGCCCCGCCGCCGCCGCCACCGCCGGCGGATCCAGCACCTTCCACGCTCGCTGCCGTACGCTCCCCACCGCCGCCGCGGTCCTGCCGTACGCCTCCGCCGGCGCCCCCAGGTCCCTTCATAACTCCTAGGAAGGCGCTGGCGTCCACCACCGTCACAATGCTCCGAAGCTCCAGCCCTTGTCCGCCCAGCGCCGCCACCGCCGCCGCCAGCGCCGCCGGCTCCGCGACGCCGGTGCACTCCACGATGAGGTGCTCCAGGGGCGGCTCCCGGGCCGCCAGCTGCCGCAGCTGCTGCTGCAGCTCGCCCCTCAGGTTGCAGCACACGCAGCCGTTGGACAGCTCCACGAGCTCGGCGGGGCAGGCAGCGGCAGCGGCAGCGGCCGATGCGGCCGCGGCTGCAGCCGATGCGGTTGCCGACGCGGTTACTGATGCCGCGGCTGCAGCCGATGCGGTTGCCGATGCGGTTACTGATGCCGCGGCTGCAGCCGATGCGGTTGCCGATGCGGTTACTGATGCCGCGGCTGCAGCCGATGCGGTTGCCGATGCGGTTACTGATGCCGCGGCTGCAGCCGATGCGGTTGCCGATGCGGTCACTGATGCTGCCGCGGCTGCTGCGGCTACTGCTGCTGGCGCGCTTGTGAGCAGACCCTCACTGACGGCCGGTCTCGTCGTGCCATCAGCGGCTTCGGGATGCGTACGAGGCACGATGACGTCATCAGGGCAACCATCAGGCGCCTCGCCTCCGTGCAAGCCGTACGACAGGGATGGCGGCTGCAGCGGCAGTAGCGCAAGCAGCTGCGCGTCCACGTTGAGCGGCGCGAGGTCGTTGACGAGCAGGCCCACGCGGGAGCAGGCTTCGGAGCCGATGCAGGCGAGGAGGTGCCGTACGAGGGTGGTTTTGCCGGCTCCGAGGAAGCCGCACAGCGCCGTCACGGGAAGGGTGCGTTGTGTGGGAGGCTGCCGTACAGCCCCGGCCAAGAGGGCGTGCGGACTGCCCAAGGGGGCGGTCGAGGGCAACGCATCTGGGGCTTTGCCAGAGGCTCTGGGCGGCCCTGGGTTTGGGTGCAGTGGAAGTGCAGCGTCTGGTGGGTTAGGGCAGCGCCGTTTCGCGCCTGGATTGGCAAAGGGGACTGGATCTGGCTGCTCTTGGCCATCACGGCTGGAGCCGTCCGCCCGGGACACCGGATGCGTCGCTCCCGGATCCGAACTAGCGACGCCTGTCGGACACACCTGCAGCACGGCTACTGCCTGCTGAAGCTCACGCAGCTGGACGGGGCTTTGGCAGGCTTGTAGACCGCGCTGAAGGACGGCCACCGCAGCGTCTGCTGAGCCTTGCATAGATGTCAGCGCCAAGCACAGCCGGAGGTACGGCCGGTGCCACGAGGAGTCGAGCTCGATGGCCGCACGAGCCTCATCTGCAGCTGCAGCATAGTCCTTCAGCTCAAGAAAGGCAGCGGCGAGGTTGCTGCGAAGGCAAGAGCGCTCCCGCGCGATGCTGCTGCGGTCCGTACTGGCCGCCTCGCGTGCAGCACCTTCCAGCAGGTGCAATGCCTGTTTAGTAATTGTAATACATAGCTGAAAGTTTGCATCCTGGAAAGCGGTAGTGGCCAGCGCCTTCAGGTCAGCGACGCCAGCGTGCATCGGAACGTTGTCACCCTGCCCTATCCCAAACATGTGGTGGGAAGCTATTTGAGTTTTGTTGGAAGTGGAGTTGGCGGCATGATGCGCAGCCTCGGCTCTTAAGCCTTTTTTCGCCTGCGCGCCTCAAGCTCTATGTCCAATTGAGCACACAGGTCCCGTTTTCGTAAGCGAAAACATTCAGGAATGTCATCCATTACAGACGTCACACGAATCCCTGTATGTATGTCTCCCTCGCTGCCGTGCAGGTTTCGTTGTACAAACGTTGGATTCGAAGTCACGAGGACACGAGGAGACCTCTGACAGCACCTAGCTTAGGTGGTAAAAACCGACACAATTCAAGTGGACGGCACGGGTGTACCGGGATGTAAGTTGCCAAGGGTTGCCGGCAGGGCCTGGATGCGCGACAGCACGAGAGTCCCGAGTATACCTACACCCATTATAGGTCAGCGTTGTTTCAACGACCTAACCTGGCGCGCCTTCGTCACCTCCATTGCCCATGCCGTCGCCCAAGAGGGCACCAGAAGCGACACATGATAGGCGTATGATACACACCTGAGATCAATAAATAACTTTACGCGCATGATGGCAAAAGCTAGGAGTGACATTTGACGTCACGAACCTTAGAAGTTAAGAGCCTTTGCTGAGATTCCTACGTCGACGGCCGTTAGGACGGTTAGCTCCGGCAGGCGTAGGACTGCCGCCCGTTTACACTCTTGTGTTACGCCTTTACACCTTTGTGTTACAAAAATACTTCGCGTCGCGTACGCTGGATCTGATAGAGCTTGCAAGGAGAACGTTTGAAATCCGCTAATGTTCACAATCCATCTCGTAGTATGTATCACATCTTATCCTATAGACGTTAGTATTACGCAACGAGATTTCAAGGCTTAGAACAGGACAACGTCCGGGGTCAGGTGGAAAGTTGAACGCCCTTGCCAATGTCTGCGGCCTATACAAGTTATCGCAGCTATGCTCCTTGTCGCCAGCCCTCATGTCGTGCTATGGCTTTGCATGTGGCAACGCAACGCGGGAGACATCAGATTGCGCTTTTGCGTTTAAGACCAGGGCAATCCGCTGCTTCACGGCTGGAGACTCAACACCAGCCTCTACTCAGATGCGATGTGCTCAAGCATGGCCATGCGGGAGGCGCATCAGCCGTGCCAGCGGGCCCTCCACCTCCATCCCAGGTAAGCTTTGCGCGCCCCACACATACGAAGTGTCCTGACTTCCACATTCGCACGTGTGCCGCTGCTCCTGGCTCCTATCCGTCAGGTACGACCCTGGCACTCCGTAACACCCGTCAGCTCTCCCTGTTCATTCCCCTAATCCGCCGGGAGGTGCATAAACGGTACAGCGCTGTCCGACACCCCAGCCCCCCGGGTCCTGTTTTGTACCCCCCCCCGCCGGGCGTCACTGCGTCCCGCCTCACCACGTCCCACTTCGCGGCCCCGGTCTTCCATTTTACGCTTCACACGCTACTGCACATCAGTATGTCTCTCTTCCCTTAACCGGCCGTTGACGGGTCAGCTTCACGGGTTGCTCGGCAGTCGATCCAAGTGCACCCGCATGCGCGCGCGACCATGTGCCCGAAGCCTGTGCGCCAGGGCCACTTATTCCCCAATTCCCACGCCCCACTTCTCACGTCGATTAAACGGGCATTTTTTGCAACCCCCTTGCCGTGTAACTGGGTCTCCTCGCCACCCTCCGCCCCCCTGGAGCCATTCGCCATCTAACGTCACGCTGCCATTCCTGCATAACCCCCTGCCGCAACGTGCCAAGCAATCTGCCCCAACATACATTGCACCTCCCGCCCCCCACGCAAACCGACCCCCCAGGACCCCCAGATCATCTATAAGGCCCTGATGGCGCCCATTGCCTCGCTGTTCGGTGGTGAGAGCACTTGGCAGTTTTACCTGGCACGGCGGTTCACGAACGAGGTGGTTTCGGTTGTGGTGGTTGGGATCCTGGGGTACTGGCTGCTGGCGCAGATGGCCAGGCGGAGCACCGAGGTGGGTGTGGGGGATGTACGGGGGCCCGGCTGGGGTGGGTATGAGTAGGATTTGCGTCGCGAAAAGGTACGGACAACCCCAAACATAACGGCGATTGCGGCGAGTGTGTTCGTTAGCACTGACCTGCTGTACGGCGGGTGTGTGTGGGTGCGGGGCGTTCGTCCCTTGGAAGCGCTGTGGGTTAAGGTACGATACGATACATGTTAAGATTAGATACGTTCGGTTTGTTAATTCCCCGAGGGCTGTCTGTGGACAGCCTAGCTATGGCTGCTGCGTCCCCAACGCCCGGCCGATGTGAAGCGACCCGGCGAGCACTCGCGTCCGTTCATACCACCCAACCACCCAACCAGCCAACCACCCAACCACCCACATGCACCAGTCCTTCCTCCCCCCGGCCCTCACGCAGCCAATCGAGGGCACCCACGCCAAGCGCGGCGGCGCCGGCCCCAGCCTGGGCGGAGGCGAGGTGGTGTACATGGCCGCCGAGGCCATGAACGGGCCCGCCGCCCGGCTGCTGCTGGCCTGTGTGCTGCTCATCAACGTGGCCCGCAATACCACCTACATCTTCGACGGCTTCATCACCAAGTTCAACCCGCAGCTGCCCAACGACTGGCTAGGTGCGTCGGTACGACGGTACGGCGACGATCAGCGGCGCCTTCACCGTTTTGCATGCACCACAACGTCCCCCGCTGGCGGCCTACATACCCCCCTCCCTCCCCTCCCTCGACCTCTCCTCGCACTTACCTGCACGGCTTCCAAACTCCCTTTACCCCCCCCTTTTCACCAGCCACCCTTATCATGTCGAGTAACCGGTTCTTTTCTGTAACCCCCCTCCCACCGTGCATTGGCACGACCTCGCAACGCTCCTGCTCCCCTCCGTCTCCTACGTCGTGCCCACGGGCCGCCCCCCGCTCCCCTCCCCCCCGTTTTGGTTTGTCGGCCGTGGATTCGCGGATGCATATACCGGTACCCCCCGTTTCCTATGTCATGCAGCCGGGTCTTCTCGCCACCTCCCCATCCACGGGTTTTTCTCCCCTCGCCTCCCCCCGTTCCAGATGACCTTGTACGGCTGATGGTCCAGAGCCTAACCCCCCTGGACGAGATGCTGACTAAGCTGAGCTTGGTGGGGTGCTGGAGGGGCTTGGTGTATGTGGGATTTAGTAACGGAATAACGGACGGATCAGTTGGTTTGTTTTTGTGTTATGCGGTGCTGCGCTCCTCCATTGCGTTACACGGCGCCATGTAGTTTGCAGTCTAAGGCGCGCAACGGCGAGCCGCCATCTGTGAACACCAGTCACTGACTCGCTCGGTACCGCCGCCTCTGCCGCCGCCTCTGCCGCCGCCTTTGCCTACTCTGCCACCGCCTCTGCCGCCTTCGCCTCCGCCTCTGCCTACCCTGCCTCCGCCGCCTTTGCCTCCGCCGCGTCTGCTGCCGCCTCTGCCGCCGCCGCCTCTGCCGCCGCCGCCTCTGCCGCCGCCGCCTCTGCCGCCGCCTCTGCCGCCCCGTCCGCTGCCGCCGCCTCCGCCGCCGCCGGTTGTCGCACGACGACCAGGTGTCCGTGGTTTTGTTCGGCTGCGTGGTGCTGCTGCGGTGGAAGGACATCGCCGTGTCGTACTACCTGCTACCGCACATGGAGTCGTTCGACAAGGGGCCGGAGCTGGTGCAGAACTTCGTCAACCCGGCGTCAAAGTGAGCGACGGGGCTCTCACGGGGCCGCCGTACAGAGTCGTACGGGGGCGGGGGCTTGGGGGGTTAGAGGGAAAACCCGCGCTTTATGTGGCGGCGGCAAGGGTTTGCTTGGTCGTTGTGGCTGATTGGGGTTTCGGAGCTGGTGGCCGAGCGTATGGACATGAATCACCTTGCGGACGTCTTAAGTCATGCAGCCCCCTGCTGTCCCCGCTGCCACCGCTATCGACCGCTCTGCGTGTGCCCCGCCCGCTGCCGCCCTCTCCTCCTCCTCCTCCTCCTCCTCCTCCTCCTCCTCTCCCCTAACGCCTCCTCCTCCTCCTCCGCCTCCTCCTCACTCCAACCCCCGAAGCTTGCTCAACTGGGTAGTCATCATGGCGTGTGCAGGCTGGCTGGCCTCAGCTCTGGGGGTCAACCTCAAGGTCAGGCGCGGTGGCAGTTGTAGATAGGCAGCAGCGGTTGTAGGCAGCAGCGGTTGTAGGCAGCAGCGGTTGTAGGCAGCAGCGGTTGTAGGCAGCAGCGGTTGTAGGCAGCAGCGGTTGTAGGCAGCAGCGGTTGTAGGCAGCAGCGGTTGTAGGCAGCAGCGGTTGTAGGCAGCAGCGGTTGTAGGCAGCAGCGGTTGTAGGCAGCAGCGGTTGTAGGCAGCAGCGGTTGTAGGCAGCAGCGGTTGTAGGCAGCAGCGGTTGTAGGCAGCAGCGGTTGTAGGCAGCAGCGGTTGTAGGCAGCAGCGGTTGTAGGCAGCAGCACGAGGAGGTGGGGGTCAGGCGGCAGGGGCGAGCGCTGAACTGGTTGGGTGTGGGGTAGTTAAGCGACAGGCCTAGGGGCGCTTACTTCCACCCTCAGCCAACCGTAGCTAGCACCAAGTGAGCCACGGCGCGCAACGCGCCCTACCAACATGCCGCCGGGCATTATGAGCTGATGTTGGCTGGCATGTCCCTGCCCCACAGCATGTCCCTGCCCCACAGCAGCTTTCACCTATCACGGGCAGCAGCAGGTGTGACAGGCAGGGCTCGCGATGGTGAAGGCGGCGGCAGTGTAAGAGCATCCCTCCCCATCCGGCAGCCACGCACGCACATCGCAACGTATGTATACGTAGCAAGGACCAGCCATTCGTGTTCCCTGCTTGATGATGAACGAACGAACGAACGGGAACTAGCTGCCCCCGGGAGCGGGCGCATGCAAGCGTGACACGCCGTCATCATCGCCCGGGCCCCCGCCGGTCGTGCATTTGCTGCTCTGCTGCTCTGCTGCTTTATCTGTCCTGCTCTGCTGCTCTGCTGCTTTATCTGTCCTGCTCTGCTGCTTTATCTGTCCTGCTCTGCTGCTCTGCTGATTTATCTGTCCTGCTCTGCAGCCGATGCTGGCGGTGGGCGGCGCTAGCGGTATTATCATCGGTCTGGCAACGCAGCAGGTCCTCAGCAACTTCGTGAGCGGCCTGAATATCTTCCTCGCACGGTGCGGCACCCCACCCCACCGCACGCGCAACCGGCAAGCTTTGCGCCTGCGTGCAGCGCATTGTCAAGGCTTTGCGCTGTCACGGCTTTGTTCCTGCATAGCATTGGCAAGGCTTTGCGTCCGCGTAACATTACCAGGGCTTGTTTGCGGTAACCGTGTTCTTGCTGTTGACATTGCCGCTGGATCGGACTCCTGCCGCCTCAGCCGCTCCAGGGGGTGTCGTGGCCCCAAGTATCCGCCCCAGGCCTTCAAGGGCCCATCCAGCCATTGCAGCCGCAACCCCCGCCCCCTTCCTCCACCTCTGCACCCTCCTTCACCTCTACACCCTCCGCCACCTCTGCACCCTCCTCAACCTCTCCGCCCTCCTCAACCTCTGCACCCTCCTCAACCTCTGCACCCTCCTCAACCTCTATCTGCACCCTCCTCCCCGGACTCGCAGGCCCTTCGTTGCTGGCGAGTACATCAGCCTCATCAGCCAGAACCTGGCCAGCCAGACGAACGTGAGGTGGTCCCTCCAGGGAGGGAAGAGGAAGGGAGCCGCCGCCGCGCCGGCAGGGCGCGCACAGAGCCGGCGGAAGCTTGCGCCGATGCATTTATTAGCCGGCATACGTGCTGGATGCGATACAGAGTATCTGATCCGCAATGGGCCAGGCTAAGGGAGTGCCGCCGGGGGGGTTGTATAAGAGAATCCGCGAATCAAGGGGGGGGGGGTAGGTTTCCCCAGAACAGTTTCCCTCTTCGCCCCCGCCGGCGACGCAACCCTGGAGGGTCGCAGGTCGCACGCGCGACCCTCAAACGCCCACTAAGCCCCCACCTGCGTGCTGCAGCTAATACCGGTCTACCGGTCTACCGGTACACGTCAGCGCACACGTCAGCGCACCTGTGCGAGCAAACACCGCGCGCGCGCTTCCTCCACCGCCGGTAAATGAATGACTCCACCCCTATTGCCCTCCTGCCGGCCCGCCCGCCTGCCCGCCTGCCTGCCCGCCTGCTGCCCGCCGGTGGCTGTGTTGTCCCGGGGGTGCAGGTGAGTGGGCGGGTCATCCGAGTGGACCCCATGCGCACCCTCATCGCCACGGAGGACAACAGCACCATCACGGTGCCTAATCAGGTCATAGCGCTGAGGTGCGTGCGTGACCCACGGGTCGGTGGCCCGGCCTGGCCCAGCGTGATCGAATTGCCGGCGCCTGTGTTACCATCGCTGGTCCTGGGCGGGGGCCGCGCGATGTAACCAAGGTGGGCATTTGGTGTGAGCGGCGGGTATAAACCCTAAAAGCGTAAAGCCCTTGAGCCCAAAGACTCGAAATCGCGAAGCCTTGGGTGTTGGTTTACCAAGCTGACGTTCCCAGGCGATACGGGGGGCAGGATGCCTGGACGGCCCGGGCCCGCTTGCGCGTGCATCTCCCTAAATTCTGGATCTTCCTACCTAGGTCCTGGATCTCCCAAAAGCCTGGATCTAATTCGCCTCATTACAGCACGCCGGCTTTCTACCGCGCACCGTCCTGGTGTGTCGACGAAAGAGTGCTACCCACGAATAAAACCGCACCGTCCTAACCGCCACAACTACCTATCCAACAGCATCGTCATCAACCGCTCGCGGACGCCGCACTGGTCTGTCGGGCGAGCGAGCCAGCTGCTGGCCAACCCCCGAGAGCTGAGGTGGCGGATGAAGCTGCCCCACGCGGCGTTAGACAAGCTGCAGGTAGGGCGGGGCAGGGGGTAGGGCGGGGCAGGGCAGGGGCTGGGCAGGGGGTAGGGCGGGGCAGGGCAGGGGCTGGGGTGGGGCTTCGAGGAACACCCGTGGATGCGGCAGGGGCTGGGGCAGGGGGTGGGGGCTCATCAGCGCCGCCGGCTGGGAGGGGTGCTGGGTGACAGGTGACGGCGGGGCTTGATTGTTTGGGCGCATGGGCGGATGGCTTCCTCGGTGCGTCGCTCCAATCCTATTGCCCTTGAAGCCCGCGGCGGGGCGCGGTCGTGTGCACGGAAGGTGCCGCGTGCCGAGGCCGTCACATCTGACATATCTGCCGCACTCGCCCGCCCACAACCGCGTACGTCCAACCAACCCCCTTTACGTCGGTACTCCCTCGGCAGGACCTGGAGACCAGGATTGCCGCCGCTCTGGGCGACGCACTGCCAGAAGACAAGGTGCGTCATGGCGCGGCACGTGGGTGGGGTCATGGCGCCAGCAGGAGGTGCGTCTTCAGTTATAAGGCTGCGTGTGCTAGGCTGCAGGGCACGGTGGGCTTCTTTGCGGGGAGGGCCGGGGAGGGTAGGGGAGGGGAGGGGAGGGGAGGCACTGCAACGCAACGAGCTGAACCACCACCACGCACCAACCCGACGCGACGCGACCGCTCGGAGCGTCCCCTCTTGCTCCTGCCTTCAGGTGCGGCACTACCTAGGGAAGCTGATCATCGTGAAGTTCGTCGACACAGGCGCCGAGGTGACGGCCAAGGTGCGTGTTGGCGGTCGGTTGCGTGCGTGCCCCGGCCGGTGTGGCCGACAGCGGTACCCGCAGGGGCAGCAGCGCGGGTGCCTGATGACGCAACGGACTGCACGGGGGGTGGCATAAAAACCATTGGCGCGAAAAGGACTGCGCGGGGGGTGCGGGTACGAGCGGAAGCCTTTATGCCGACGCGGGGGTGTGTGGCGGGAAGGCCCGGTTACACGACATGGGAAGTGGAGTGTAGAAACGAACTAGTTGACGCATAATAGAGTTGGCCGGGGGGGCGGTTACAGAAAATAACCGGCTACTCGACACGGGAATTGTAGCTAGTTGGCCGGGTGGGATGCGATAGGTGGGCACAGCATTTGCGGTCGGATGCGTCGAAGGCAGTGCCACAGCGTACAAGTACGGTACGCGAGGGAGGGCGAGCGGCGAGCGGCTTGGCGGACGAATAAGGACAGCAACCTGCTCGCAACACCGGCTGGGCTGCATCCAGGCGGCTGCCTTACGCGACTACCGTTTGTTGATAAGAGCGTGGTGCGGCGTGCGGTGGGGCCCTCCAAACCAAACATGCGGCCGATTTATTCATTGTGACGTGTGTGGACGCGTGCGGCCCATGCCCTTGCGACCCATTTCACTGTGACGGTGTGTGGTCGCGGTGGCCCATGCCCGTGCGGGCGGGCGGTCGGGTGTTGCGCTCGGCTTGGATGGTGCCCCATCCCTCCCCGCCGCTCCCTCCCGCTCCCTCCCGCTCGAGGCGCAGGTCAATCTTGCCTGGCGGCTGGGCAGCGGTGGGTCTGTCGGGGAGACCCTGGAGCGCAAGGAGACACAGGAGGAGCTTATCCAGGTGCGGTCTGGTCCGGTGGGTTGGGCTGCTGGCTCGTTACGATAAGTCAGGTCTTCATTGATCCAGCCGACCTACCTGTCGCTGCGCGCACGACGCACCTAAGGGGTTGCTGCGGGCTGCCCACGTGGACTAAAACAACCATGTGTCGTAGCCTCGCGCCCAGCTCAATCGCTGGTTGCTTGTGGACTCGCACGGGCGGCTTTCTGCCTGCGGCCGCCCGCCTCGGCTTCGTTTCCTGCGTCGAATTGCTGTACGCAATGACGATGCCGCCTGACGTCATCATGTCGCGGCACGAGGGTTATGCCCCATACGTTGGCCCCCGCCCTCCCTGCTGGCGCGGTGCCGCAGGTAGCGATGCTGTCGCTCCAAAAGGTCGTCCGCAGCTTCGACGGCAGCCTGCTGACTCCCGCTTAGATAGGCGCCGGTGCGCAGCCTCCCGCCACACCCAGCTACGGAGCGAGCCCTATCTATCTATTTACCTATCTATCTATCCATGTACGACGGCACGCATTGTGACACGTTTCTTGTTGCAGTGCTCGGCTGCTGAGCTCACGCGCGGGGGTCGATCGATCGATCGCTTGTGGTGCGCTACCGCCCCGTAGCTATTCCGTCGGTCATCACCTTCCTCCTCGTGAATATTGTTCGTGAGGCGGCCCACGGCACGCGCCGTGCGTGCACAGCCTACATGGGTTGGTTGATGAGCCGCGCTCAACCAGCAATGACATGGATGGCCTTATTAGGCAACGCGCTGCTGGGTTACCGGTAGTTCGCTGAACGGTGGGGTCCAGGAGCAAGGCTCACCCGCCCTATGCGCACGTGTCATTTGTCAGCGTATCCTGGTGCCTATCTGTTACCGTGGAGCAGCCATCGCGGACTCTCCTCGATAGCGTGAATTAAACGTTACGGCGTGCATGTCGGATGGGAAGTAAGGCAACATCGCGGACAGTGTGTTATGCCCATGCGCGGGCCGACTGAGTTGTTGGTGCAAGTCGCGAACGTAATCTAAAATTCTAAATGCTTGTCTGTTGACTGGCGGGCGGGTGTTGCTGCCCACGCGTATATAATGTACGTACCTGCTATCTAGCTGTCAAGAGTGTATACCCCTACGTGCTTTGGTGGCGGTGGCGGAGAGGGTGGCGGCCGCGACGGACCCTGGTGGATCACCTCACATTTCGCCGGGGACAGGACACATTTGAGCGAGGAATGCTCGATGCCATCGGCCAGGATGACGGAGTGTTATCTATCGGTGATGCCAGCAGGTCAGGCCCCCAAGCAGTGATGACAGCAGGTCAGGCCCCCAAGCAGTGCTGACAGCAGGTCAGGCCCCCAAGCAGTGATGACAGCAGGTCAGGCCCCCAAGCAGTGCTGACAGCAGGTCAGGCCCCCAAGCAGTGATGACAGCAGGTCAGGCCCCCAGCAGTGATGACAGCAGGTCAGGCCCCCAAGCAGTGATGCCAGCAGGTCAGGCCCCCAAGTAGTGATGACAGCAGGTCAGGCCCCCAGCAGTGATGACAGCAGGTCAGGCCCCCAAGCAGTGATGACAGCAGGTCAGGCCCCCAAGCAGTGATGCCAGCAGGTCAGGCCCCCAGCAGTGATGACAGCAGGTCAGGCCCCCAAGCAGTGATGACAGCAGGTCAGGCCCCCAAGCAGTGATGACAGCAGGTCAGGCCCCCAGCAGTGATGACAGCAGGTCAGGCCCCCAAGCAGTGATGACAGCAGGTCAGGCCCCCAAGCAGTGCTGACAGCAGGTCAGGCCCCCAAGCAGTGATGACAGCAGGTCAGGCCCCCAGCAGTGATGACAGCAGGTCAGGCCCCCAAGCAGTGCTGACAGCAGGTCAGGCCCCCAAGTAGTGATGACAGCAGGTCAGGCCCCCAAGCAGTGATGACAGCAGGTCAGGCCCCCAAGCAGTGATGATGGCAGCAGGTCAGGCCCCCAGCAGTAGGACGGCCCCCCCAGCTAGTAGCGGAGACCGCTGAGCTATACTTGGCTCTGTCGGCACTACAAGGCGCGTTCCAGGGGTTATGGCAGGGTATGCGCTGGGAGTTTATATGTTGGGTTTCATAGTATTGCAAATCGCCGTCCGGTGTATGTGCCCTCGCTCGGCGGGCTTGACGGAGAACACCAGCAACGGATGCTATGATCAGCAAGTCTGTGGTAACTGAATTCGTACCAGACATGAAGAGAAGGCCTTGCATATTATATATGCAAGCGCGGACGAGCGATGGACTTAGACGTGCGTTACATTTTTTTAACGACAACCCTGAGACATCACGAGATATAGTGTGCCACTGTGCATATGCATGTATACCCAAAGCAAGTTGCATAAACTGGCCTTGTGTCCAGCAGAAGTTAATCATAAGGGACTTGGAGTACTACACGGAATGGTCGCTGCTGGATGATCCAGTTTCCTGCAGGAAGCGTACCAGGAAAAGTCTCTTTGCGGGAAGTAGGAACACCCTTGAGCAATAAAAAAAGCGCGCCAACGGAACGCCGATAATATCCACCTTTGGGTGCGATTTGACTAGGTACGCTTTTCGACAGTATAATATAACACGAGCATATGGCGTTGGAAGACAGTGCACGACGGGGAAGGGTGACAAGGAGAATGTAGTGCAGAGTAGCCCAAAACCTCGGTAGGCAAGCAAGTGGCAAGGGGACTCGAGGGGACGAACCCAACAGCGACAACCCATCCACACAGACGTGCCAGCCATCACGCTTTCAGCGAAAGGAAGGTTAGCACAAAGGGTATTCCAAGAATGCGAGGAGAACACTGGCCCAATATTACCTATGCACATATGTGTAACGAGCAATCGCTAATAGTTAGCACAAAGGGTATTCCAAGAATGCGAGGAGAACACTGGCCCAATATTACCTATGCACATATGTGTAACGAGCAATCGCTAATAAATGATTACTCAAACGGTGTTGCAAAAATGCGAGCAGAACACTGGCCCATTATTACCTATGCACATATGTGTAACAAGCAATCGCTAATAAATTATTACTCAAACCATATATCTGCAGAGCGCGTCCTTTTTCATTTTACAAAGCGCACATATCTGACAGATTTGGTAATGCTTGGTTATTGATGAACTAGCATGAGCCGATTAGTTGGTACTTTGTCGCGGTAGTCCAGAAGGGAACAGGCTGTCTGTGGTGCGTGTCCACACGGCGAGCAAGCGTGTGGTGGGACATATAGGTAATGTATCTTATTCACTCTTACATCGCTTCCGTCCGTAGCTCCGTAAACGCCATCCTGCGCATGGTGGGCGGTCCGAATTCGGATGACCCCGCCGGCTTTATTTGTCGTCCAACGCAAAAGCTCCCGCCCAGGATCCAAGACGTCGCAAAAAAGTGTCCATGCAACCGGAAATGTATATAAGGCATCGCGTGCAGAGGTCTGTATTATCGCCATCACCGCAGTCATCAGGCACGGCGCAAAGGGCAAGCAAACCCTTCTACGCAGGTAAGGTAGGGCTACGTACGTATGTAGCTACCTGCTGCCTTACATTGATGACTTGCTGTTTATCGGCTTACTTGGCAAGGTGGTAGGTGCGTGCGTACGTATATTAAACGCCGAGTGTACCTTTCTCGATCGCCAGTTCGTCAAACACATAGTTAAATAAAAACTAATGTACATAAGCTGCCACCCTTTTGCTGCAGGTCGGACCCGCTCGCTCGAACGCGACATACCTTGTCCAAGGCCGCTGAGTTCCAATCGCAGTGCCTACTTCCGTGCCGACAGCAATGTACCGCCGGCGAATGGCTTCACAAGCGCCCTGGGCGCTTGCGCTGCTAATGGTCGCAATGGCAGCTCGAACGGCTTATGGAGCCAACAGTGACAAGGGTAAGTTTGAAATATAAACACACAGCGCAACAGGTGTACATGCTATCATCGCTTGTAGCATGTACGTGTGTAGCCAATTCGATGCTCGTTTTGCATCAATTGCCGTGCGTCGCGTCACGCGATGGCTCCTGACGCTCATTGACCTGACGTTGTTGGCGGTTTTCAATGCCAATCGATCGATTGTGCGACTGTCTCTGGCTATCTGCTGTGTCCTCCCCGCGCTTCATTTCAGCAAAGCTGGTTGGACTTGTGCCTAGCTTGGGTCATCACCCTTGCACGCGTTGCTAGCTGTTGCACCTACGTTCCGCCCATTATATTGTTTCCTGGTAACAGGCTTTGGACCCGGCGCCTGCTCGACCAATCCGTGCACTTCTCCCGGGACCATCTGCCTAGAGTCCTCGGGCAAGAAGGGCTACACCTGCGTCTGCGGACAACAAGGATTCACGCAGTCCGCCGGCGGCACCTGCCAGCGTAAGTTCACAGCAGGGCGACTACCTTCGGCTGTGTGCCCAGGGCTAGCTTAGCCCAGGTAGGGTAGGTGCACCCCATGCCAGGGCTAGCTTAGCCCAGGTAGGGTGCACCCCATGCCATGCAGTTAAAGAGGGAGGAGGCCTATGTATACCTAGGAAGTGACGGCTGCAAGCGGCCACCCAACGCATTGTCCAGGCGGTCGTCAGTACCAAGCAACCTGTCATATTACGCCTAACTGAAAAGGCATTGCAAGCGGATGCCCAACCACGTAGATATTGCCTAGGATACGATACAACCTGTTGGTTGTATACATCTACCCAAACCTTGCATTACATGCTATCTACCGACTGCACCCTTTGGTTCAGTTGTCATGCATCAGCCGGGGGGCCGTATACTTAGCTAGTGTATGTTATGTATAAACCCTAGCGAGCTGCTATATGTTTGCATGCATGATATGTTGCATGGCCACTTAGTTCGTCCGCCAATCTTGTGACCTTGGCGACCTCAATTAACAAAGATACGGACAGGCCATTGACTGACAGCCTTTATTTACTTGCTGTGTGTCTCATGTTCCGATGTACAGTGTCTTCAAAGGCCCCACCGCCACCGCCGCCGCCAAGCCCACCGCTTCCGCCATCGCCATCGCCGCCGCCGCCGCCCAGTCCTCTTCCTCCGTCTCCCCCTCCATCGCCCTCGCCCCCACCGCCGCCTCCTCCCCCTCCGCCTCCCCCCCTCCCCCACCCCCGCCTCCCCCCCTCCGCCTCCTCCCCTCCCCCACCCCCGCCTCCCCCACCTCCGCCTCCCCCCCTCCCCCCCCGCCGCCGCCCCCCCCCCGCCTCCTCCCCCCCGCCTCCCCCCCACCCCCTCCGCCGCCACCCCCACCTCCCCCGCCTCCCCCGCCTCCGCCTCCCCCCCTCCTCCTCCCCCGCCTCCACCTCCGCCGCCTCCTCCCCCTCCTCCGCCTCCGCCTCCTCCTCCCCCCCTCCTCCTCCCCCTCCCCCCCTCCGCCGCCCCAACCTCCTCCGCCCTCGCCCATCCCTCCCAGCCCAAAACCGCCTTCGCCTAACCCTCCCAGCCCAAGACCCCCGTCTCCACTTCCGCCCTCGCCCCGCCCTCCGTCTCCGAATCCGCCCTCGCCCAACCCCCCGTCTCCACTTCCGCCCTCGCCTCCGCCTCCCAAGATCCAAACCAACAACGGGACCAACGGACAGGGGAACGGCCGGAGGCTACGACGACACCTTGTTTAATAAGTTTATTCTTGAACCGGTCCATGTGTGCATTATTACCCGCTTGGACAAATACATTATTAGGAGGTGATGAACAGTGTCTTTTATACACTACTTTATAGATCAACGTAGATAGATTAGTTGCGCCAGTCAAAACCTACGCTGCTGATTCATTTGTGTGCTGTGTGCGTCTGCATGCCTGGTACTGACCCAGTAATGATTTATTTGTGTTTTTTTTCCGTCCGCGGTATGTGCTCGCGCGCTCGCTCGGTACACGAGCACAGGCAGCGAGGGCGACCGCAGCCGATTGAACCATGTGCGGTGTGACTAATATGTATTCGTGCGTTACTACGTCCATACCCGACATCTGTCAGCAGCCTTTGGGTTGCTTGCTAGGAAGGCAACTGCGGGGTGCTTCATTAATCGAAAGGCGTCGGTTGTGTTGTCATTTATCATTTCACGCGTGCACATGGCTGAAAGTATGACTGGGCGCATTGCTGCTGTTGCAACGGTTACAGTGGATTCCAGACCGAGAGGTAGAACCATCGTATGTAACTGCTGTATGTAACTGTTAAGGTTACATGCGTATGCCGCCCGGCCTGATGGATATGAGGTGTCCCATCCCAGCCAGTTACAGTAGTATTATATGTGGGCAACTAATGTCCATGTCCCAGCTGTAACGAACACATACGATTGTTTATCTGGCGTACGGCAGCCTCGATGCACGGCAGTCCCAATTCACACGCACCACCGCCTTACTTCCATCCGTCCGTACTACTCGCGCCTATAACTCCTAACGACGTCATTTGCCAAGCAAGACTTCGTTCTGCCCAATCCGTTTGGTGCATGGCTAAATAGTATCAGACCTGACATATACTACCGGTAATAACCAGTCCCTACCAGTCTAGACTGCAAGATTTCATTCTGCACAATTCATTTGGTGATTGGTATCAAACTGCAAGACTTCATTCATTCTGCCCAATTCGTTTGGTGATTAGTATCAGGCTTGGCTGCCTGACGGGCACGCGGGACCAGCAGACAGGGCAACTACGTAGGACCTCATAGTCATACGCATCCGGCTGGGATGAGGTCTTCATTCAGCAGTAAGAATTTTGTCAATGGGCCCCCGCCGGACCTTAAGGTAGGTTTAGTGGTACGGTGGAGCCATTGGGTGCATCGCCTGACACTGCTGATGAAAGAGACGCAGGAACGAAAGAAGAAAAACCCAGTACGTAGTCGATCGTGATATAGCTGAGTGATATAGCTGACCGCTGATGACCCTGAACATACAAGCCGCAGCAAGGGGTGTTGGATGGGGACCAATCCCTGCCTGCCCAGCCCTTGCTCAGACTCAACGCGCTGCGAACACGCACCATATCATCCCACGCTAAACCACACGACCGCATTGAGTAAACGAGCGACATCATCAGCCCGGGGAGACATCGGCGCCTTTACGGCCTTACACCGCCGCCCAGCCGCCATCACGGTGACGGCCGCGAGCATCACGAGCGAACGAAGTCCCAGACACAATGCTGCACCCCCGCCCGGAAGGGTCAACACCCAGCCACCACGCTTGACCCCGGGGCACAGCAGCATGATCATGGTCTAGCAGGTGGCTAGATAGGGCAGCGAATGCATGTTCGCGGAAATTGAGGAAGGAGTAGATAGCTGAGGTGTCCCAGGCCTGGCAGGGCAGAAAACCAGGAAACTTCCTAAATGCACGATATAGGCGACAGAACATGGTGCGCGACAGAACATGGTCCCAAGCAAGGGAAACCCGTGGCGCACATGCTACAGGGGGTGGTGAGGACCAACCCCGCCCCAGCCCTTGTTCAGGACCTCCCTCAAGCGCCACGAGGCCCCCACAGACGGGACCAAAAGAAAGTTCACCCATATATATGTTGCTGTAATGAAAGGATCAACCAACAGGAGGCAGTGCTTTGCGGATCAAGCTTACCAATGTTTGGGACCTGGCAGCCAAATGGGCTGAACATAACCGCGATCAAATGAGGGCTATACGCTTGAATATGGCGGTGCAAGCGAGCCTGCTCTGGAGATATATTTGATAATCAAATTTTGATTCCCGTTTGTTGTCGCCAACAAAAGTATTGGCCCGGGTGCAGTGCTTCACGGATTGAGCTTGAGCATGCATGGATACGTAGGGCGGGCAGGGGCAGGGGCTACCCAAAGGCCTGATCCGGAGCCTTCTACTGCTTCTATGGAGTAGTAATTGTTTCAGTGGGCTCTGGGCCTAAAGACAGGTAGGCCCACCGGGCACATCGTCAGACACTACTGAAGGAGACAAAAGAGACAGAAGCCCAGCCGCTCTGCACCAATGGCAACCACCAAGCAAGACACACCAGTCAACAGTCCAGGGGTAGAAACAACAGCAGCAGCCAGAACCCCAGGGGAAATCTGCGCTGTAAGCTCCCCGACCAGGAACCGATCATCACCGCAAACGGTCAACCTAGCTAGCATGCAGATCCGCATCCAGTGAACCAGTGCGTGGAGCGCCGCCGCCACGATACAACCAGCAGAACAACTGCCCGCCTTCCATCCAGAAAATACAAGCCGCCGGGAAGGACACGCCCACCACTGAACGAAAAAACAAGAAGGAAGCAAGGGGGAAAAAACTGCCACTACACAGACATGGCTGGTCACGACCCCACATTCAGATCGTCCGGCCCCTCGGACACAAGGCGACTGCTGGAAACGACCCGCAAAAAGCGGTGTCGAAGCCCCGTAGTAGTGACCCAACCCTTCTGGGGACGCCCCAATATTGCAAACCTCCGAAGACTGGCCCAAAACCCCACCCCCCGCACTGCGAATGGCACGATCCTGAAGAAATCCAGGGACAACGCAAGTGGGGGGGAGCCATTGGCGCTGCGGGATATGACTGTTCGGGTTGGGACGGCCTTCGCAACTGGTCGAGTTCGCGGACGCCCGGCGGGCCGCGCATGAGATGTTTGTGCGCGAAGCGCTTGGGGATACCGGGCCTGTCCTACCAGCGGCCTTGAATGCCCTGCAGCAAGTGTTCCGGCGGCTCTGGTCCGGCATGAAGTGGGAGCCTGCCTATAAGGAGGGGTGGTGGCGGTTGGCGGTGGATGGGATCCCCCTCCTCGGGAATTCTCATATGCGGTCGGTAGCAGCAGCCCCCTGTGGATGCGGTGGTCTGGCTGGAGAGTTGCCAGGGGCGGCTACCCCCCGCCTACACCATTTTTGGTTCTGCCCGGTGGCTCAAGCAGTGATTGCCCAACTCGAGACGACCCAGCTCGGTGCAGGGGTGACACGGGCGCAAGTTTGGTTGGTGCAAGCACCTACCGGGGTACAGTCCTGCGTCTGGGGTGTAGTAGTCCTGGCGGCTATTACTGCCATGGAGGTGGGGCGCCGGTTTATGGCCGCGGCCTTGAAAAGGGGGGGGGGTGGTCCCACACGGGGAACGGCCATATCTTGAGAGGCTTCTTATCCACTTGAGCCTTTCTTGAGCCGGTCTTGACCCCATGTTTTGTCGATCTTATGCTAAAGCTGAAGAGCTACAACCAAGACCCTCGGACGCAAGACATTGGCAACGCACTTTGGTGAAGATGCAACTCAAGGTGCAGCAGAAGTAGAGCTTAAGGCTAGCCCAACATTTGTCCCTAAGAAACCGTTACGCAAGAACCTGACCAAGTACCCAAAGCAGAAGAACCTTTACCAAGCACGCACCCAAGATGATTCCTAAGATATTTTCAACAATCTCAGCAGTGCGACCTGCACATTGCTTATATGTAATATAACATTAACCAGTGCATCATGTGAAGGGCACGTCGTACGCGACAAAGTGTCGCGTACGACATTGTTAGTTGCTGCGCCCAGGGAATAGGGCGACTTTATCGCCATCGCCAAAATACGACATCGCCATAAGTCGCATCGCCATCGCCAGAGGGCCCCAATGGCGACAATGGCGAGTACGACAGCCGTACTTCAAAATATCCGTTTTCATCTTTCAATGTGGGCGGAAAAATCGGGAAAATTACTTGGCAGTGGGCCAACCGCCGTTCACCTGGCTCCAAGGATGCACGTCCTGCTGCATTTCGCGTATGCGCGTCCTGCTTGCACCAGCGTCCTGCTTGCACCATCGGCCCACGCGTCGTTCGCAAGGGCCTCCGTGGCGCGGACAGGAGGGGGGGCTCTTGGCCCCCCCATCACCATCCCCCTCGCGCAAGTTTGTCCGATGGCGCAAGTACCTCTGACTGTCCGCTCGCTCCCAAACCCCACTGAAGCTGTCCGCCTTGCCCTGCACTCGTGCAAGTGACATTGTCGGCGCATCACCCCGCCCCATCCATCCCCCACGCCCCGCACGCCCCGCACGCAAGTGCCTCTGTCACCCCTCACCCCGCCCATGCGTCGTTCGCAAGCTCATGCAGCAAGTGAATGCGAGCGTCACAATGGTGCGTGTGTGCGTGCGTGCGTAAAGCCGTGTGTGCCGTATGGCTGGACGTGCATGCCAAGTCATGGCCGTCCTCTCATTGGCATGTCACCGCTTCGAGTTCGGGGCTCCATCGGACACCATCCCGCGCCTCTCACCCCGCCCACACGTCGTTCACAAGGGCTACGCGGCACTTTTGCATATGACACAACAGGGTCAGCCATATAGTGTCGTGTGCAGGGTTGAGAATAAGGGGTGGGGGTGAGGGGGGGAAAGCCCCCCTCCCCCCCAACAAATAATGCTGGCCAGCGTGTACGGTCCATGAGACCGTCCACGAGACGTGCCCGGCAGTTGCCCGCTGCAGCCATGCCCGCGCCCCGAGCTGCCACTCCGTGGCATGGGAGAGGAGTCGACTAACATCGACATTCGGCAGCTCATAGCAGGCATCCGCTAGCTGATCGAGACTCCGGGATATGATATCCCGGAGTCTCGATCACGGATATCTACTCTGCGGGCGTTTAATATTGACTACCTAATGCAACTGTTAGCAATTTGTTTTCTGAAGGTATTTCAGTATGTTGCTTTGGAGAGTCATCATGTGGTCAGATGGTGCAATCATAAGCCCGAACATCAATACACACGGCTTCAGATGCGTATAAAGAGTTTAAGATCTGCAAATGACTCAATAACGTGTAATTTGAGAGACGTTGGGCGAAAGGAGAAGAAAACACGTTTTCCGTACATGCCGTACAGTCGCCCAAAGTCGCCAAAGTCGCCAAAGTCGCCAGGAGCAAAGTCGCCGTCGCCATTTCAAGTTTTAAATCGCCCTATTCCCTGGCTGCGCCTGTGAGCTGAAAACTTCTTCTACGATGAGCTGTTGTCGCCTTCAGCACTAATAATAACCGTATGCAATATACATATAAATTATCGATATTGCCAGGCAATAGCAATGCAGCAGCAGTGTTCGTCAATGTTTGACCAGGTGTCCACGCATCCACTCTGCCACTTTTCCAGGCTTCTAGTGGAGCAATGCATCTTTATAATTATATTTTAGGCAGGCCTGTTAAGTTCTGGGCGTCGCGCTTCAGCATTTTGCTTGGCGAGCTATGGTCAGCGAGCGAGGAAGGCGACCATCAGGACCTGCCAGAGCTGCTCGCTGCTCGCAGTCAGATGGAAGTTAGGGCCACTGGACTTGTGCTGCCAGCAGTATAACAAAGCTCGAGAGCTGCCGGTGAGCAGGAAGACCATTGCTGACCTCAAACCCAAAGCTCTGCTTGCGTGGCTTTATTTCCCTAGTTAATCGATAATTTTCATTATCTGAAATGATTCATTTTCCTGGAATACATGCAGGTGATCGAATCCTGCCAAGACTGGTTGACATCTATCTTAAGAACCTGGCTGCGCTGTATGCTGCCAACTTTGCTGAAGCATTTGGCAAATCACGCTGTGATGGTAAGCGTGGGAGTGGCGCATGTTTTCTGTGTGTGCTGCCTGAGAGTGTTGCAACGAACTCCTTGATAGAAAACTACTTCAACTTATGGCACCATCCAACCCTCGATGAAACCCACAGGACGTGCGGGACACACAGCTGGGAGAGGACTTTATGGACGTGGCAGGATATGGAGCAGAGAGCATGGAGCAGCGGCTTGCTGGATTTGGTCGTTGAGGAGCTGCTGCAGCGTGACATGGATTGTGAGCATGGATTGTGAGCATCAGCAGTGTATGGGCCCTGCAGGGCTCAGCTGAGCAAGTAGCGGCATGGTCTGGATCTAGATGGGGTAGGCAACACGAGCAATAGCTAGCAGAGGGGATATGAACCGTGAAGTGAAGGGAACCGCGAGCGAGGTGAAGGGGCAGGTTGTGAGCTCGAAGTAAGCCTGTAGGTCAGTATTACTTGAGGAAGGCAAGGGGCATGGAGCACAGCAGCTAGCGCCCCATCAGGTGTGTGGCTAGCTAGTTCGGTGCAACATGCCAGTTTGTAGGGAAGAACAGACTGACCCCTGTGGTGGAACATACTGGTTCCTGGGGTGAAATGTAACACTTTTTGCAGTGACAATGTCTTTAGTGGTGTCGGCTTGAGCCTGGATCTTGAGCCCCGCCTTGAGCTGGGCTCTTCTGTGTAATGCCTTGAGCAGTTTACTTCACCCGGATCTTCAGCGGGGTCTTAAGCTTGGTTCTTGTCCTTTCTCTCAACAAGCCCTCTCAAGATATGGCTTGGAAAATGGATTAAGATATGCTCAAGAGTGCCTCAAGACCGGCCATTCCCGGAGTGTCCCCCTCTTACTCCGGGTAGTGGTCTTCTGGATCGTGCCGTTGGCCGTGGGGTGGTGGAGTTTTGGGCCCTTCTGAGGGGCTTTGCTGCGTTGGGGCTTCCCCAGAAAGGCTGGGATGCAGTGGGGCCTCGGCATCCTTTCTTGCGGGCTGTCGCCAGTCGCCTTGTGTGTGGGAGACCGGCTGAGGTACTGGTGGATTCGTGATTGGTCCGGGTTGTCTTGGGGCGCGGGGTTTCCTGTGCTTCTTACTTTCCAGCTCTATAGGCGCGTTGGGCCCTGCTAGGGGTCCGTGCTTTTTGGGATGAGAGGTGGCTGGCTCCGATGTTTGCATCGTTGCGGCGCTTCACTGGTTCGTCGGGTGCTGGGCTGTTAGGTTGGTTGGTTGTCAGTTCCTGATAGGGGAACCTCTAGTGCAAATTCCCCCTGGGGTGCTGGCTGCTGCCCTGTGTGCCTACGGCCTGTCCCTTTGGTGTTCTGGTGGTTTGCCTTTGTTCCGGTGCATGTCGGTCTTTGTTTCCTCCGTCTTTTTCAGTGTCAGACGATGCGCCCGATGGTTCTACCTCGCTCTTGGTCTGGAATCCACTGTAACCGTTACAACAATAAGTGACAAATAAACCGACCAGCCCCCGACCTCTTCAGGGCCGCAGCCATAAACCGGCTCCCAATCTCCATGGCAGTAACAGCGATCAGGGCCACCACCACATCCCATATAGACATAGTGTTGCACGGCCAGGGGCCCCTGTAGCAGCCAGACCTGTGGCCAGCAGGTCAACCCTTCATGGATCGATGCGCCCCGAGTATGTGAGTTCCTGGGAAAGGGGATCCCATCCACGGTGACCACCACCATAACCCCTGATGGGAAGGTTAGCTCCCACTTCACCACATCCAGACCATACGTAGCTAGCCGTCTGAACACATCGATGCTACACGGCCGCAAGAGCAGCGGGCGGCACAGGCTCGGTGCCCCCAATCCCAAACGTTGCGCGGACAATTAGTTCCCCTGCCGGCTGGAGAACCGCCCCACCTAACCCGAACATTTCCCATGTCGAGTTATCTGTCCTTCTCTGCTACGTGGAGGAAGGGTGCATGCAGCCGTGTGCAGCGTGCCACCCTCCGGATTCGGCTGCTGGCCGCAGCTAACGAGCGATTTAGGGCTGCGGACAAACATGCCAGATAGCTAATACGCATGCATGCATCTAATTGATTGAATACGAAGTACGAAGCGTGAACGCGTAATGAGGAAACCCCGTGAACGCGTAATGAGGAAACCACCAGCTATCTTTCGACCGATCGATGTCAGCGCGAGGCGGCGGGGCGCGTGCTTGGCCCGACCTAGAGGATGAAACGCAGCCAAACTTGATAGTCAGACAGGACTGGATGGCTCAACATCGACGGTGGGGTGCCAATACTATCGAAAACGAGTAGCACCTGGGTTGGCAAAGCTATTCCTGTGGCTCAAGTACTACCACACACTCCAAGCCTACTTTTTTACAGTTTTTGTGTGGCTGGCGGTACAACTGGGAAATCCTATGACAACCACACGCCCTCCATGTCACATGTGTAATTGGCAGTATGTGAAACCGCGAGTCCTTAAGCCCGGCTGCCCGGGAGAACTCAGGGCCAGAGGGGGATCAATATTACTAATGAGGACGGAGCTACATCGTCCCCAAGCCCGGGCGAACCCAGGACAAGAGGAAGGGTCCATGCCGTGCCTCACTACTATACAACAGCCGCCGGGGCTGCACCCAGCACACGCCCCAAAGAGCACAGAAAAGCGTCATTTGCAAAAGCAATGCCATGGATGATTATGTCTGAACATTTCTAGCTGGCGCTACATCTGATACGGATACGTTACGGCGGAGAGCGAACACTCCCGCGCGAATACGAAAAGTTACTTTCTTCTGCGAATGCCGACCAGCATGCCTTAACGCGCAAGTAAGCGCGCGCGTTTCATGCCTCACCCGCTTTAAGGTAGCGCCAATTGTGCAGCTGCCGCAAAAGTGTAAGGGAGCCGACTTCACACTCCGTATTCATGAGTGGAATAATGAGAGGTTAGAGATGAGAGTGACTGCAAGCAAGCCCGGGTGAACCCAGGACAAGAAGAAGGGCCCTCACCAAACGAAAGCTGGGGCAGAACCCAGCAGACGCCCCCAAGGGCACAGGCAAGTCTCGAAAAACACGAAAGACGCCGGGCAAAACAAGAACAAGAGGGGATAGCCAACAAAAGCCACCGCTAGCAGCCAACAGACGCCCCCGAAAGAAGGGACACCCCGCCGCGCCAAAGGCGGCGGGGCCCCAACAGAAGCCAGAAACAACAGCGACAGCAGCAAACAGCTAGCTCGGACCGACGCGCCCAAGGCATCACTTCTTTCTTTCCCACCCGCAAAACAGAGCCCAACCCAAGCACGGTTGCCAACCGGCCAGCAAAGGGAACTTCAGCACGACGGGCAGTCGCAACAAACAAAGGCCACGAGGACACAAAACCCTGGCAGACGGCGGCGCCCAAACACACCCACCAACTAGGCGCACCAACTAGGCGCACCAACCCTCACGGGAGAGCAACGCAGAAATAAAACAGCCCCCGGCCCAGAAGACACCAGAAAGTAAGGCAGACAAGCGGCCCACAAGGAGCACGAGGCAGGCACCACACAGGCCCCGCATCAGCCAGCACACTGAAAGCGACCCCTGACCACACGGAGGAACGGGTGGGCGGTCCCGACATCACCCCACCCGGCCGATGGCACACAGAGGTGCGTGAGCAAAATCCCGCAGGTGGGCCAAGAAGTCAGCAATTGCCGCCAACTGTGCACGAGCACACAGGCTAGGCGGGGTCCCCCTGGGGGCCAAGGCACCACCGGCCGGCATGACACAGCCCGGAGCGTGAAGCGGCCGAGGTCAATCGCACTGAGGGCGGCCAGGGCGACAACATCCCAAACACACAGCCCCGCCAGATGGTGGGAGGTAGGGGTTGCCCCATAAGGGAGCGGTCCAGCATCAGTCGCAGGGCAGCAGGGGCTCCTGCGCCACATCAGACACGGGCGGGAGGCAGAAGGCCGCTGACCACACGCCACACATCCGGGGGCAGTAGTAGTCCAGCCAAGCCCAGCCAATCGCCCGTCGCGTCCACTGTGAGGAGGGCGAGGGGCGGGCGGGAAGCAGGGTGGAGGAGCTCCAGGTAGATAGGTAGACCTGCAGCGCCTGCTGCCACGGGTGCAGAATCCGCTGCCCGACAGTGGCACCATCCCCGAGCACAACGCGTGCCGCCCAGCAAGTGTAGCAGTCCAGCACGTGCCAGCGCAGGGGCAGGGCACTGAACGAAGCCGCCCGAAAGGGGGTGACCGACAAGGAGGCGTGCAGGGACTCCTACCTGTCAGGAGGCGACCCACATACATCAATCGGACCCTGCTGGCCGTGATTGATAACCCGGGCGGCCTGGTGGACGAGGGCGCCCACGGAGGCGGTGGGGGAAAAGCTAGGGTGCTACATGTGCCAGATCATTCGGAAACCATCCATTGTTGCTGCGTACTTATGAACAGCCAGATGTTACATTGGCCGCAAGCCCGGGCGAGCCAGGCTTCACTTCGTCAGCAGTATCCTCAAGCTCGGGTGAACCCAGGACAAGTAAGAAGAGGGACCCATGCGCCCTGTGACACGTTTCAGGCAGCCATGTATTGTACGCGCACACAAACAAACTTTATCGGGGGGGTGTCTCTATCTTTCGTCTCCTTAGTGTGCCGGCAAATTGCCCGGTGGTTCTGCCTTTACAAGTGTAGCGATTCTACTACTACCGGTATACCGGTATGCGTACTGCCCATGCAATCAGCTTGCCATGAAATAGTGCGCCTCCAATTTGCACCACAGCAGAGGCCAAGTGAGAACGGAGGGCCAACACACACTGACACACAGAGGCAAGTGAAACCGCAGGGTCAAGATGCATAACACAGCAGGACCTCCGCTGACTACGCACACACTGCACCACACTTTATTACGCACGGTCTAGGTGCTCTGGTCAAGTTGGCTTCGTCCATCTACCCAAGCAACGCGCTTCGCATCATCGTCAGCCACCAACCAAGGAGCGCATGATGACCGGCTCTAGCTGCGAGCAATGACAAGCGGACAGTCCATGGATGCGTACTCGTTTTGTTGCTTTGAACCTTAGCAACATCCTCCTTTCTCCTTTCGAACGCAAAATCCTCTTTTCTCCTTTCGAACGCAACATCCTCCTTTCTCCTTTCGAACGCAACATCCTCCTTTCTCCTTTCGAGCGCAACACCCTCCTTTCTCCTTTCGAACGCAACATCCTCCTTTCTCCTTTCGAACGCAACATCCTCCTTTCTCCTTTCGAATGCGCTATGTTAGCTTTCATATCTAAAACAGATATCCCCCACAACTAAATTCAAATTCGTACAGCAGTTTGCGTCTTAGAACCTTAACAAGGTTCTTCGCAGCCTCCTCCCGCCGTTCCCCTGCCCATTGGTTCCGTTGTTTTGTTTGGGCGACGGTGGAGGAGGAGGTGGGCTGGGCGGGTTGGGTGAAGGGGGAATCGGTGAAGGGGGCGGGCTGGGGGGAAGGGGGGAGGGTGGCGGCGGCGGCGGCGGCGGACTGGGAGGCAGTGGCGATGGAGGGGGAGAGGGAGGCGACGGGCTTGGGGGCAGGGGCGAGGGAGGGGGAGGAGGGCTGGGTGGCGGGGGCGAGGGTGGGAGCGGAGGCGATGGCGGACTAGGCGAGGGTGGGAGCGGCGGCGGCGGCAGGCTGGGCGGCTCGGGGGAGGGTGGAGGTGGCGGGCTAGGTGGCTGAGGCGAGGGCGGCGGTGGCGGCGGCGGCGGGCTGGGCGGCTGGGGGGAAGGTGGGGGTGGCGGCGGCGGTGGGCTGGGAGGCTCGGGGGAGGGTGGGGGTGGCGGCGGCGGCGGGCTGGGCGGTAGGGGGGAGGGTGGGGGTGGCGGCGGCGGCGGGCTGGGCGGCTGGGGGGAGGGTGGGGGTGGCGGCGGTGGCGGGCTGGGAGGCTCGGGGGAAGGTGGGGGTGGCGGCGGCGGCGGGCTGGGAGGTAAGGGGGAGGGTGGGGGTGGCGGCGGCGGCGGGCTGGGCGGTATGGGGGAGGGTGGGGGTGGCGGCGGCGGCGGGCTGGGCGGTAGGGGGGAGGGTGGGGGTGGCGGCGGCGGCGGGCTGGGCGGCTGGGGGGAGGGTGGGGGTGGCGGCGGTGGCGGGCTGGGAGGCAAGGGGGAGGGTGGGGGTGGCGGCGGCGGCGGGCTGGGAGGTAAGGGGGAGGGTGGGGGTGGTGGCGGCGGCGGGCTGGGCGGTAGGGGGGAGGGTGGGGGTGGCGGCGGTGGCGGGCTGGGCGGTATGGGGGAGGGTGGGGGTGGCGGCGGCGGCGGGCTGGGCGGCTCGGGGGAGGGTGGGGGTGGCGGCGGTGGCGGGCTGGGAGGCTGGGGGGAGGGTGGGGGTGGTGGCGGCGGCGGGCTGGGAGGCTGGGGGGAGGGTGGTGGCGGCGGTGGGCTGGGAGGCTCGGGGGAGGGTGGGGGTGGCGGCGGCAGCGGGCTGGGCGGCGGCGGCGGCGGCGGCGGTGGTGGTGGTGGACTTGGCGGCTCAGGCGAGGGCGGAGGCGGAGGTGAAGGCGGTGGGGGATTTGGCGGCGGGCTGGGTGGCAGCGGCGATGGTGGGGGTGGTGGCGGACTGGGCGGCTGCGGGCTGGGCGGCTCGGGCGAGGGTGGGGGTGGTGAGGGAGGAGGAGATGGTGGAGAGGGAGGCGGGCTGGGTGAAGGCGGGGGAGGTGAAGGGCTGGGCGGCTGCGGTGGTGGCGGCGGCGGTGGGGCCTTGGATGATACTACGAGCATATGCAGATAGGTTTAACAGCGGGGTAAGATGTTATACGCTTTCTCCTTGCACAATGGATTTGTCCACGCACACGTTTTCACATTGATTACAGGTAAGAAGCGAAATAGCTTGCAGCGATTGTGTATTATGCTGCATGATGGCGCATGATGGCCCGACCTTCTGGGGCCCGGGTCTGGGGCCCGGTAGTGTAACAGCTACTACTACATTGCCTTTTAAATGCTCAAATTGCCACCCACCTCATTCCTCATGTGCACTACCTCTAGCCTGACTTTCAAACGAGGGGGACTTCCTCCCCAACTTAGTTTCTACGTAACAGTGTAACAGCACAGCTGCAACAAGTAATTCAGCACACCCACCCGCTCCCACCCGCCCGCACACTAGTTGCACTTACGCTGGCAGGTGCCGCTGGCGGACTGTGCGAATCTTTTTTGTCCGCAGACGCAGGTGAAGCCCTTCTTGCCCGAGGACTCTAGGCAGATGGTCCCGGGAGTGGTGCACGGGTTGGTCGAGCAGGCGCCGGGCCCGGAGTTTCCTGCAGGGAAGCAAATGAAGGGATGGGACCTAACAACTTGGCCTAGACCATTGAATAAAGTAAGGCAGGGTAAGGACAACGTGCGCCATGCGGACATGCCTCAGCCAGCCAGTGCGCGTATGTACTAGCTAGCTGCAGAGCGCAACTGGCAGCTAGAGCGTTAGACGCGTTTCAATGGCCAATCACCATAGCATGGGTGCACGGCCGTCAATGTGAAAATGCCCGTGCGTGGGCGGGCCCCAAGCAGCTAGTCGGACAGCAGCAGCATCAGCAGCAGCAGTAGGACCCCAGCCAGCTGGCATCCAACCAGGACGCGTGCAAGAAAAGGACGCCCACGCACATTGGCATCACATGACTGTGTGCATCGTACATTGACACCTTGATGCTTCTTATCAAAATTGTCAGTTTGTCCCTGTTGGAACGCCAGTTGTGGCCGTACAACGATATCGTAGACTCTCGGTTGTCTATGAAGTAATACGAGTATGTAGATAGTGGTACCAAGGGAAGTGTTTATGCCAGTCACTTGCCCGACACGATGCTTGCTAGCTGAATAGCATAGCTTACCTTTGCCTGCTGCAGAGGCGGTGCCAGCGGCCAGTGTGATGATGAGCACCGCGCATGCAAGCAATCGCGACGTGGCCATTATTCGGCCCTCCATATCTCTATCTGGGTGATTTGCTAGTATCCTGCAATGCCGCGGGCGGTTCATCGGTGCACAGCAGGTAGGCGGATGGCAGGTGCTATTAGACAAAATGTTACTCATGTAGTCGGTCTGCCAATCGGTCTCTGTGCCAGCCTGTGCCAGCCTGTGCCAGCGAATGACAACGTGCCAACATACATGCCAACGCGCGCGAGTTAGCGTCTGCTGTAGGCGTGGGCTCAGCAGCAGTCAAGGACGGCACTGCGCGCGTCTTTATTATTATCCTAAACCTTAGCGTATCGGCTACTGGTAGGCAGGCGCCTTACTTCGTTCGTTAAGCAGAATGCGAGTATTACAAGGGAGCCAGAACGGCTCAAGCGCGGAAGCGCAACCAGGCGGGCCCGATGGGCCAGACCATGACACAGGTCACTGGGCAAAAGAGCCCGCCCTCACCGGCCGGGAAGGGGCAAAAGCCGAAGGCAGCCAAACACGAGGACACGGAGAAGGCAGCACGCACAACTCAAAGCACGGGGAGGAGAACAAGCGCGTCCAGACAACACGAACCACCTGCACCAAGCCAGCAGCGAGACGCGAGGAACGCGTCCCGGCAAAACGGGGGCCCCAAGCCCCAGAACCCAAAAGCACCCACAAAAGACAGCAGAGCGGGGGCCTAAGGCCCAGAAAATCGCACCCGAGTCAGCCGTCGGGTCACTCCTCGGCACCCGGGCGGCCCGGGAAGACCACCTCCCCTGCGGGCGAGGCGGCGAGGAAGGGGTGATCGGACGGGATGGCCCCCCACCCGCGGGGGGCCAGCCCCAGCTCGGCAAACGCACTGAGGCGGGCCCAGAAGTCGGCCGTCACCGCTGCGCACACCCGCACCACCGGCATGCGCCCCCCGGGGGCCCCAGCCTGCACCCGAAACAGGAGGCAGAGCCCCAAACCCAACGCCGCAACGGCCGCCAAGCACACCACATCCCAAACAAGCGGGTGCACCCCCAACGGTGGCCGACCCAGCCACAAATGCTGCGGGAGCAGGACAACCGCGCCCCCCATCGCCTCCACAAGCTCGTCACGCAATGACAAGGCCACCACACACTCCCAGAAGTGGTGGCGCCGGCGGCCCGTGGCCATGGACGCTCCGCACGGGCAGGGGGTCGTGGGCGACCCCCGCGCCAGGAGGGCCGCGTGCATGGGGAAGCCATGGAACCCGTTCATGGCGAGGCGCCAGAGGGGCTCCTTGTGCGTGTTGTCCCAGCGAAGACGCCAGAGGCGCACCAGAGTGGCCTGAAATTCCCGGAGGGTGGAGGCCAGGGCTGCCGGGGGAAGGGGAGCCTCCCAGGCCTCCTGAAGGAAGGCCGTATGCTTAGCCGCCAGAGCAGCGAAGGCTGGGCCGAGCTGCAGGATGGTAGCCGACTTGACGGTGAGGGAGACAAGGGGAATGGCCGCGGGGCCCACCCGCCAGCCGACACAGCGGGCCAGGCGGCCCCAGGCGTCCGCAGCGGGGGGGGCGGCAGCCGCACCCCCCGGGGCCGCCAGAAGGAGGAGGGCCGCGATGGCCCAGGTGGCGGGAAGGCGGCCAACGAGGGCGTCGACGCGGGCCAGGCCCGTGGCCCCATCCCGCATGGAGGCCGGGACGGGGTGGGCGGGGGAGAGGCGGAGGACGTCGCGGAGGACGTCGAGCCGCAGGTACTCAGTACAGCGTATGGCGGGGGGCCCCCCGGCAGCGGCGACAGCGAGGGCCGTCCGGACCCGGCCCAGGGCATTGTAGCACTGGACGGCGACACCCACCGTATCAAGCCCACGCAGCTGGGCGAGGTCGGGGAAGTCGGTCTCCAGGCCCCGGCCGGTGGCATCGACCAGGAGGGGGTTGCCCCAGAGGGGCGCCGAGAAGCACCAGGGTCCCGGGGCGGCCAGTGTGGGGTCCAGGATGGTGATGGGCGGGAGATGGGCGAGCGCCGTAATCAGCTGGGCGAGGGCCGGGGAGCCCCGTGGGAGGGGCCGGCCGAGCACCAGCGGGGCGGCGGTGGTGCGGGCGTCGCCGTGGAGGGGCAGGAGGCACAGGGGGTGGGCCGCGGGGTGGCCGTGGCGCAGGAGGGCGAGGAGGAGCTGGGGCCACTGGGGGGTAGACGGCAGGAGGCCACACGTGCCGGCCAGGCCTCGCATGGCCAGGATGGCGTGGCGAGCCCGTACGTGGGCTTCGAGAGGGAGGAGGCCGAAGCCGCCAGCGGAGGGGGGCAGGGCGAGGTAGAGCAGGCCGGCTCCGGCAGGTACACGGTTGGTGCGGGCCTGATGCGCGGCAGGGGTGCAGCGGCGGTCGACGAAGGCGGCGGTGGTGGCCTGAAGGGCCGCCCGCAGGCCAGGGGGGGGGAGGCCGACGAACTCCATGTGGTAGAGGACACGGCTGAGGGCATAGCCCGAGGCAGCGAAGGCGCGGCCGAAGGCAGAGAGGGGCAGGGTGGCAGCACGCTGCAGACGGCTGTAGACCCGGTCGAGGTCCACAGGGTACGGTCCAGGGGCGCCCGCGGTGAAGGTGATGCCGAGGGTGGAGGCGGAGGGGACGACAGCGAGGCGGGGCGCCAGGCCGGCGTCGGGGGCGGCCAGGGGGGCGGCAGTGGCCACCGGGGTGGGGGGGAGGGGAGGGGCACTGGCGGCCGTGGGGCAGGCGGGGGGCGGGGCGGCGGCAGGGATGGCTCGGGGGCCACCGGGCAGGGGCAGGAGCTTCACTTTGCGGCCGCCCGTGAGGGGAGGGACACTAACGGCCCCAGGACCAGATGGAGCCTACCGGTATGCAGAACAGCGCGCGGGTTCCCCACGCACAAGAATCACAACCCAGCAGGTACGCCAAGGCCAGTCGTCAAGTCCCGGACAGCGCGCGAACCCATTCTCCACACGCCCTTCCATCCACGCATACTAAACCGAAAATAAATACACGATCATCTGCTTCACGAAGAAGACGGTTCCCGTCTTTATTGCTAATGTTACCTACCTCGCTCTCCCTTTCAGGGTACGTAGGTAGGAAGTACTGCTTGCGCGCTGATGAACGTATCGGCTACCCGCAACAACTCGTGAATAGTTTGATAAGGCACGCTCGCAATGCCCAAGCAATGCCCGGCCGACACAAACTGCTGGGGACGTTCAAGTTGCTATTTACGGGAGAGGGACGCGAGCCTCAAGTACTCTTCGGGTGTCTCTCAATGAGACACTCTTCCCGTGCTTTTCTACCCCTTTCCTTGGACGAGATCCAGGACAAGAAGAGGGGCCGATGGTGCTCTTACTAACCTATAAATGCCCGTACTTAACCGTACTTGGACCATGATAGTGTGGACGGGTCTCCTGCCGCAACTGGCTCCTATCCCAGGTAGGCTAGTTTGATGTGTAAACAATTCGGTCCCCATTTTGTTCCTTGGGCGCGTGGGAGGTTGGTCGCGTTTGCAAGGGTACATTTAGGTCACTGTACGGCTGCGACGGATGCTGAGTTCACACGCTGCTTGTGTACTCGTTCAGCCGGTGTCTGTGGGCATGAGCATGAGCATGAGCATGAGCATGAGCATGTTACAGACGTAGGGCCCTCCCAGCCAGCAGGTCCTGTCCATATCCCCACGAACCGTTCGGTCAGGAGGCACTTTTAAAGCAATAGTATATGGGGGAGAAAAACGATTAATATTAACTATATATGCTGCCAACTGGGAGGCTTCCGAAGTGTACACCTTTTCAAGTGTCGTTTCTATATATGTGTGGCGATTTGATAAAGTAAAGTTGCTAAGTTCGCCGTGACCGATTTCGTCATGACCGTCTTCATCCCTAAATCAGCATTTATTCCTGACGCAAGCCTCATTTCTGCATAAGCTGGGCATTCAAGCAAGACGTGCAATTCGTCCTCTACTGACCGTGTGCCCTGAGTCGCGCAAAAACGGCAGACTCTATCCGCTCGGACTCGTCCCCTAGATAGGGCGATTGGCTTCAAGATCCCAGCAACCTATCCTGAGCCGCATCAGCGCCACATGGTTCTTACGCGGGATATCAGAGCAGGTATGGCCTGAAAGGCCGTCGGGTCCTCCTTTCGCATCAATCAATAATAATAATAATAATAATGAGTACGCTGGCACTAGGCCTAGCATGTATTACGGGGGCGGGGCGGTGAGGGTGTTAGTACACCCTATACGCTCGCGCCACCTGTGGGGACAAAAAGTTACCCTTAGCCCACCCCCCTGGCTCCCTGCTGCGGTCCGTTTTCCAGCACTCGGCGGTTTTTGATGATGGCGCCGGCGCTAACCACCGCATGTTGGTGGAGGTGTAGGCAGCATTTGTTGGCTTGTTCAGCGCTGGCTCCCAGGGTTTGGAGTAGTGGCTTGACCGTATTGGGGATGGTGCCGGTGGCACCTAGGGTGATTACCTCATTCCTGGTGTAGTGCACCGTCCAGCCCGCTCGCTCCAGGGCGTCAGAAAGTTTCTTGTGCTGAATGGTTTTCTCCGTACATTTGTCCGAGTGGCGGTCGCTGGTGTAGCCTACCTCAATGATGTACACAGGGTATTGGTTCTTGGGTCCAGGCAATCGGCAGGTAGTAGCGTTTCTTGGGATTCTGTTTCCGGGTAGGTTAGGGATGAACATGATGTCCGGGCGCATTTTGCTGACGTTGGGGTCTCGCCGGTCGGTTTCCCGAACATCCAGAGCGGTGGCCTGTTTCCCGCACAGTATTCAGGGAGCTCTTCCGCCCTTCCTGCATCCATGACCATAAGGCCTCCTCCTTTGTTGCCGTTGTGCAGGCATGCAGCGACTGCCCGTACGGCGCTGTTATGTCGGTTAATGTACGCCCCTACCATAGTTTTGTGACGGCAGCCCCCGAGGATGTGACTGCCGGAGTCAGTGGTGGGGCCTTCCCGGCTGTGGCGGCAGAGGGGGCATTTACCGTCCCCGCCTCGGCCGTAGAGCTGTTTGAGTCGGGCATTGTAAAGGTACCCATAGCGCGCGTACAGGACCTGCTTTGTGAGCCAGTGGCCCATACGGTGTGTGGTGAGATAGGCGTTGCTGAATCGGGCGGAGAGTTCGGGGGCAGCCTCCCTCCAGCGTGCGGTTGACTCGGGGTCGTTGGTGTAACCGCCGTCTCTGACGGGAGATGCTTTAGGAGTCCCCTATTCAGATCCGACACAAAACAGGTGTCCCTGCTGCGTGCCGCCCAGTGGATGTGGCGGTATCCCTCGTTCTATCTCAGCTTCCTCTATTATATCATCAGCAGCGACTTCTCCGGAGGCCGTAGCCGTGGCTCCAGCGTCTGCCATGTCATTTCCGTGGAGCCCAGTATGAGAACGTACGTGCAGCAGGTGTATCTTAGTGCCGGCCTCGGCGTAGTTTCGGAGCAGGTCGACTATCGATAGTAGTGCTCTGTGCTTGGATACGCGTGGGTGCGAGTTGTTTAACGCCGTCCCCGCTTTGCATTATTAGGGTCGTGCGGAGTCGTTTCCATGCGCAATTATTGAAGGCTTCTAAGCCTGCGCTATTGGCCACTAACAGGATGTCGATTCCACGAGCATATCGCGGGGCGCTGGAGGCTGTGCCATCACCAGTGGTTAGGCTGGAGAGGTCGCCGTCCCACAGCTGGGCGAGGCGGTGGACTAGTGCGCTCTCGGTGAGGTGCGTGTACGGGCCCGTTCGGTCATATGGGAGGGTGATAAGGGTGACGGTGGGTTCAGGGGAAGTTGCCACTGCTGTTTCAGCACTGGCGATGGCCCAGCCAAGGGCTCGTTTGGCACTTTCTGGGGTAGGGTCCGGGTGTGCCATGGATAGGCCGGTGAAGCGGTGGCTGTAGCCTTCTGTGCATGCCCCGAAAAGCTGGTCTTCGCTGTGGCGACTGAAGTAGCAGTCGGCCGCGCCCAGGCTGTTGAGTGGGGAGGCAAACCGCTCCGTCACATGTCCAGCCTGGAGGTTGCGCAGGGCGCTCACTAGGTGCCCGCTTAGGGAGACGTTGAGCGTGGTCTCCGAGCGGGGTGTAGACTTCTTCGCATCAATCAACCCCAGCCAATGCTTACAACGACACATCTTAACTCCGGGGAGCATTCCGTCCGAGATGAAGGCCCTTGGGTCAACATCTAGACGGCGATGGCTCCGTTCAAACATAAACCTATTTCTTAGACGCTCTAATAAATCGCTAGCCGGGAGGGGCTGCGAGGCAAGCCAAGGAGCTATGATGTGGGGGCGGTCCGCGTGGGGGGACCCCGCCGACGGTTGCCCTGCTCTCCAATTATAATCAAGTTTATCACACACTATTTTTTTTTGTTGTAACGGTTACAGTGGGTTCCAGACCAATAGGTAGAACCATCGGGCGCATCGCCTGACACTGAGCAAGACGGAGGAAACAAATACCGACATGCACCGAAACAAAGGCAAACCACCAGAACACCAAGTTGACAGGCCGTAGGCATACAGAGCAGCAGCCAGCACCCCAGGGGGAATTTGCACTAGAGGCTCCCCTATCAGGAACTGGCCGCCAACCAACCTAACAGCCCAGCACCCGACGAACCAGTGAAGCGCCGCAACGATGCAAACATCGGAACCCGCCACACACTATTATTACTTTGGCAACCCAACAGTCGCCCATAAAGCCATTATTTGCAGCGATCTTAATATCTTCCTGAAACACTGCATTTGCCAAGGTATGGGGTTGGCTAACCAACCTGTTCCAGAAATTAAAAACCAGTTTTGCCCAGTACCATTGAAGTGGTACCTGGGAAAACTCGGCATAAAGCAGACGCCGCGTGGGCGCTGAAGCACCTTCTACAATGCTAAGAAACTTCGTTTGCAAACAGACCATAGGGTCATTGAGCGCTTTCTCAAAACTGTTATCATTGGGGGTATTCGGCTCCCCAGAACGACTCCTGCCAAAACCATCAAACATTCCTAGTATAGCGTCTGGGCCCCAAACCTCTGCTCCATACGACATTACGGACCTGACTTGCCCATCAAAACATTTAAGCATGATGTCCGGTGCTGTAATATCTGTGGGAAGATAACGGCTCGGATTGGGCTACATCCTTGTTGTCATAAATTCCGGCTGCAGTTAAGGAAAATGAAATCCTTTACAAGAGACGTATTTAGCATAATTTAAGTCGGGTTTCAGTCCGGCTTCACGTCACGAGTAGTTTACTTCCATGCTAGTCGATGTATGCTAATTAAACCGGCCGGTACCCGTTTATTTGGTAGGGATTGTTGATGTATGGCAGATACACATCGGGCGGTGCATCCATCTTCTTTTTAACGTTAGTTTGCTTCGGCATTGGCGGGCAGCAGAGCCGCTGGTGCTGAGCCGTCATGGCTGGTCGATGGAGGGGAGATATATTCGCATCGCGTCCGGATTCAGGCGCTGAGTTGGGTGTGTGTGAGGTCGGGGGTGCAGGTGGCGCGGCGGCGTCTGCTGCGGCTGCCAACGGCTGTCAGCAACAAAGTGGCAGCGTGGAGGTTGTTAGTCCTTTGAGTACTGCAATACCTACTGCCCCATCCACTTGCCATAGTCAAATGCATGGGGCCGAACCACATGCAGCCAGCAGTACGTCCACCAACAAATAAAAAACGGCAACAGGCCGCCTATTATTCCTGCCTGCTGCTGCTGGTTGGTTCCCCAGGCCTACAGCTGCATACCGGTACGCAACCACAACCTTCGTCGTCCATACTGCGCACCATTCTTCAATCGTGGATGTGGCTGGCAGTGATTTTTTTTTGGTTTTGGCCGGGGAATTATTTGGTTACTTATGAGGAACGAGTTTTCCGTCCGGACTAATTTTCTGTTCCTTTTCTGTGAGGCGCTGGGGGGGGCTTCGCCCCCCCCAGACCCCCCCCTTAAATTACAAGTCCTCTCACAGAAGTAGGCCTCTACCCGTCGGCAGGGGGCCGAATACCGAAACTCGAAAGGGGGCCGAATACCGAAACTCGAAAGGGGGCCGAATACCGAAACTCGAAAGGGGGCCGAATACCGAAACTCGAAAGGGGGGCGAATACCGAAACTCGAAAGGGGGCCGAATACCGAAACTCGAAAGGGGGGCGAATACCGGTCTCTCAGGGTCTCAGGCTCTCAGACCCGCTCATCAAAGGAAATGGTGGGACCAACCCCCAACAGTAACAACACCACTGTAATCGTTGCAACAACCATGAAATAGGATAATGAACAGCCGGCCACCTAGCTCAACTAAAGTCTACCGGTTCATCATGTACCGGCCCCTGCTGCTGCTCTCCTTCCACTTCTCCAGCGCAGCCTCGAAGGGGAACGTGCGCAGGTCAAACAGATCCTGCGTGAACATGCGCACGCACAGCGCCAAGTGCCCATCCAGGCGGTTGCGGGTTGGGTCCTGCACAAACGCCATGGCCGAGAAGCGCCTCTCATCCTCAACTGACCCCGGCACCATCACAAAAACCAGCTTGGCCAGAGCCATGAACTCAGTCAACCCGGCCTCAATGCCCGGCGTGTTGCTGATCCGCTGCCACAGCTGCAAGGTCGGCGAGTCCTCCAGCATCGCACGATGTGCGCGCTTGCTCGCCTGCTCGCCTTCCACCGCTGCCTGCCGCTGCTGTGCTGTGCGCTCCCGCATCCGCTTGAGGCGAGCCTCGGCGCCCAGCGCCGTCATGACGCTGACGAAGGTCGATGCCTGCCCATCAAGCACTGTGCCATCAAGCAACGGCGGCACCTTGCTGCCGTCAGCCCCCACGCGCTCCTGGCAATAGTGGTCTTTAATGGTCTTAAGTTTGGCCTGGAAGTCCTGCACCGCTGGCTTGTCCTCCCAGTACACGCTGTAGACAATGGACATCGCGCTCAGGAGGGGGTGCGGTGGGAAACGCTCCGTAAGCTCATCGATCAGCACCTGGACAGCCGGTGAGACGGCCGCCTGCACCGACGTAATGATTTTTGGTGCGCATCAGACTCCTCGTGTCTCTGGATGGTTTGAGTGCGGGCCGCCAAGGTGTCGTCCGTCCCCATGCGCAAGGAGCACATTGTGCAGCGCACCCGATCGTGGACCTCCCCCTTGCTCGTGTCGGCAGGCACGCATTCAGCCCACGGCCACCTGGCTGGCCAGTCCAACTGCCACTTGTAGGGGTGCTCCGCCTGAGCGCCCACCCACGCACCATCACTTTGGCCCTTGCGCACGCGCTGCGTTTGTGGCCGGCTCTGCTGTCGGGGTTTCTTGTTGGCGGGCGTCTTGGGGGTTTGGGTTGTTGCCCCCTCATCGCTGACACGGTTGCGGTCCCCCTCGCGGTCCTCATCGCCGTCGCCGTCGTCGCTAAGTTCGTCGGCCTCATTAAGCTGACGTTTACGCACATGACGGTCATCGTGAGCGCTTGGGGTAAGGAAGCTGGAGTCGGCTGGCACGAGCTGCGGCTGCAGCAATGCTGCATCGTTGCCCCTGCGTGTCGTCCCCAGTGGCTTCCGAAAGGCCTTCGCATTTTTTACTGTCGGCGTTATTTTGTTGCTTAGGTGGCCTTCCGCGCTTGGGAAGCTTAGGATCAGAGTACTTTGCCGCGTTCAGACCAGTCAAAAATGCTCCTATGCCCCGTTGACTTCCAGGCGTGACCTTCTTAGAGCAATCCATGGTTCACCATTAATCCTTAAGTGATTGAATGACTCCTTTTTGTATAAATTAGGTGGGCTTTCGCGAAAACAGGCAATTTTCGGCAAAAAACGAAAACGTACGGCCGGACTGCGCTCGGTTCCTTTTTTTCCAGCCCAAAAAACCCGATTTATTCCTAAAAAGGAATATATTCCTCAAAAAAAAATCACTGGTGGCTGGAAAGGATGGAGGAGCTGCTTTCTGGCTGAAAGCATACAACATTATTGTTGTGTTTCGTGCGGCTAATCCCACTCCATGGCGGGCAGTTGCCGCCCGCCGATTCGTTGCTGGTGCGACTATGCTGGTGCGACTATGCTGGTGCGACTATGCTGGTGCGACTACGTATGCGTATGTTACTCTACACAAATGTGTTTAATCGCCCCATCCTGCACATTAGATCACTAGCTAGTCAACGCGGTCACTGACGACACGTCAATCATCCTGATCATGATCGCGATCGTTTTATTTCCTTCAATGGGCAAAACGTGACCACCCTTCTGCTCCTATGTTTGGCCGGGTTTATTTGCAGACACTGCGGACATCTAATTACGATTTATATGTGTGGTGCCTGGCGGTTGGCTGTGCTGTTCCGTCTTGGCTGCTGCTGTTTGGGCGGGGTAAGGTGGCGTCTTTGTGCCTTTCAAGGCTTTCCTGCCTGTGCTCTTCGGGGCGTCTGCTGAGTTCAGCTAGCCCCGGCCGTCCTGGGTTCGTCCGGGCTTGAGGACACTGTGTATAACCTCTCACTATTATGAAGCGAATCCTACGTCTGGCCGTGGGATCATTACAGAGACTGTTACGGCAAGATTTGGCATCAGCATGACACACGCACAGAGTCTACGATATCACTACGAAGATGTCGTAGTGATGTCCCAGCAACGGCAACACTAGCCGTGATAAGCTTGGTACACTTAGTAGTTGCATGCATGGGGGATTATTTGGGTAATAAGCGGGCGCAACGAAGCTAGCTAGCTAGCAGCGAGCAAAGTCGGTATGTACATAATTCCGCGACCGAACTGCGTGCTATTGGACACTTACTCTTTGCAGCAGAGTAAAAATTCCTCCGAACGAATGCTTACCGCTAGAAGAGCAGCGCCAGGGCTATGGGCGGGTTACAGGGACCCGCTACGGGCAGCTGCGGGAATCGACAGTGTGCGACAGCAGCAGTAGTGTGTGATAACAGCAACTAGAACAAGCACTAAGTAGCTTGGCGCGCCCGGGCTTGCGGCCACTGCACATCTTATCATTTCTTTCAGTGATGCAGGCCGCTAGTGCATACGGACGACGTGATATCGGTAGGTGAAGTCGGGTAATTGCACTTCTGCTGCAGCATGGACGTTTATTTGGTGTTGCCACAAATCGCACGAGACATCAAGCAACCTTGCGCCTCAAGCCAATCTGCAGACCAGTTGGTCGGCACTCGCAGGCGAAATAGCATTTCGTACATTTCGTACGGGAGTGTCGGGACATCCTATGCCAGATGTAGCGTAAGCAGGACTGATACAGCCCTGAAATTACATTTCTTATTTGTTTAAGGTGGAAGGGCTGGTCAAACCCTGTCAGTCTGTAACAAAAGTGGAAACGCAAATGTTCAGCCACTGTATCGTCTTATTGATAAATGATAGGATATTTATCGCCGCTGCAGGGACCCGAAAATGGGGTTGAGCCCATCAGACGCCCTGAAGGGCATAGGAAAGCCGCGAAATAGAGTGGTGGGCGAAGGCTGCTTGTGGTTTCCTCGGGCAGGTTTCCTGACCTTCTGGTCAAAACATGGAAACTGTAAGAAGATTGTTCTTGACACAAGCTGCCACTTTCGTCCGGAGCGACATTATCATGCCTTGGCCGCAGTTAGGCGTGTGGGCGTGTACAAGCGAAGTCCATGCATTCCTAACAAGTGCGTTTGCGAACCATCTGATATGACGGATTTAAATTGAAGCGTTGTCTCACCTCCGTTGATATCAGCGAAGGATCGCGTATCTTCATACCGTTTATTTGTCATCGGTAGGGGACCGCCGAATTGGTGCATATCCAATGCGGCCTGTTTCCTGATATGTCAAATTTCGAGGCGTTTTTCCTCTTGGGGGCGTCTGCTGGGTTCAGTCCCAGTAGTCTCGTGCGTGGGCCACGGACATGGCCCCCTCTTCTTGTCCTGCTGGGTTAGCCCCGGCTTGAGGCAGGACACACCATAGCACCTTCTTACTCTCTCGATGAATGCGCAGCTGCGGTCGTTGAGGTTTTCTCACAGACCACACTATCTTTTGCTGATGACTGACCTGCTGTGGGAGCGACCGACAAGCCGCCTGCGGTCTGTCAGGCGACCTGATCAGTATACAATCAACGAACTAATCCTATCATATCGTAAGATGCAAACTCACAGTCAACGAGGTTGCAACCCTGTAATAATAAGGAACACAATGAGAGGTTGTAATTGCACGCAACGTGGACAAGGCTGAAATCTTTATGTGCGGTTTATTTGTAGGGAACCCTGTTGTCTGAGGGCTGAGAGCAAGTGCTGGAACAGAGGAAGCTTTCAGGCCTGCCTCAAGTGTTCACCATTATTGGTATCTTAGCAGGCATGTCAGGGTAGATAACGAGGTAGAAGACTCGCTTTTTACGCCGATGACGCTTGTCGTAGCCTCGTAGGCGGCGAGGTCGCCGTGAAGACGAAGAGCCCAGGTCGCTACGGGTCCGGTGATTCCCACTGTGACTCAGGCTGGCTAGCTAGGTGTATGTCTTGAGGTATTTGTTAGCTAGTGGCGCTGCGTGCTGCTCTGCATGGTCGGCCGGCAGATACCCCCGCCGTTGGGCGTGAGGGAGCTGCGTGTGGCTGCCACCAGCTGGTGCAAATAAAGCCCCCCTGCTGGCTATGCGCTGTAAGCTGTGTGTCAGCTAGTATTGGTTTCGGGCGTTTATTACAAAATCCTCAATGGCACAGCTCGCGCTCTCCTTTGGGACCCTTTGGGCCCAAGAAGCCTACGAGCCACGACCAAGGGTTTGGCTCGTGGGATCCTTATTTTAAAGGAACTTGTTGAGCACGTGCTCAACAAGTTGCGTGCACGCACGCAACCGCCGATTTTAGGGAGGAGTGCGCGTGCTCGCTGGGTCTCAGCCTGCAGTTTGGCAGCAAGCATTGTGGTCGGCAAATAGCACACGCGGCCGCATTAAATTTGCTGCTGGGCGTTTGCCAACTGCGTGTTTTTGGCATCAGAAAACCCATCTACTGGCGCCTTTATGCCCGGTAGTACTTGTTGCAATGGGCTCCATGTACGTAATGCCCCACAGCTGTCGTTCAGCAGTCGCGAACATCAGCAGGTGGGTTGGTGCCGCTGTTTATTCCTGGGTCGTTGTTCGGAGTTTCTGATGGTTCGCCGTGTTTCAGTCGGCTGGTTTGTCCTCCTTCCTGCATCTCTCTGAGTGTCAGGCGAGGCACCCGATGGCTTGACCTTGCTTCTGGTCTGGGGACCTTCTGGTCTGGGGCCCACTGTAACAACTACGTTGCAATATACTACTACTACCACCAGGTATACCGGTACAACCACACGTGTCGTTCCCGAGGTTGTTCATCTGCTCTCGACCAGGTTTGGTCAGAAGGGCCCTGCGCCTCAACTTGATCACAAGATTCACGTGTGCCCCCATCGCTGTTGATGAGGCGAGTAGAAATTCTTGACGCAATACATCTTCTGAACAATAGAAGCGCTGTAATTACGGTAACTTTTGGTTCTGCCCCTGGACTTCCCCGCCGGCGTCTCTGCTGCGCCTTTCGAGGCTTTCCTGTGGCCTTTGGGGCGTCTATCTGCTGGGTTCAGCCCCGGCCCTCACATGTATGGTGAGGCCACGGACATGGGCCTCCTTCTTGTCATGGGTTTGCGCGGCGGGCTTAAGGACACGATAACATTTTAGGATGACGAGATGTTACATGATTGTTAATGTAATGCCGCGCATGCAATTATCCTATACGAGCCTGCGGCCTTAGGGATAGGAAATGATATGAGGTTGCATTGTCCGTAAGCCCCGGGCGAGCCCAGCAGGACAAGGAGGGGGGGGGGGCTGTACCGAGACCTCACTGTATGAGAAGTCAGCGCGCCAGGGAGATGTCCAACGATGTTGGTGTTATCCGATAACCTGCTCGCTGGCATCCTTACTTAGGTCTAACGATGCCGGCGATCGCTCGAGTAGGTTATAAGATGACAGTTGACATTCTAATATCCTCAAGCTGCCGTTCCAACTTACATGCACCCGATCCCGTCCCATCAAGCGATATCGGCAGACAAAGACAGCGGGTAGGGTGCAAGTTCATCACATCAGCTGTGAGCACGTCGCCATGATTTCAAGCTCCCGAACAGTTTCGGGCCTAACCGAACCAGGAGCCCGAGTAGATAGATTCGGCAGACCAGTCGGAAATACGAATGGGAGCATGCTCCAATTCAGCCTGATTTCCGTTTACGAGCATGCTCGCTCCCATCTAACTTGCGCACCTCGCGCACCTAGTATATGCATTGATTGGGTAACTACTATGTTTACAAGTAAGTACTAGTCCTGCCATGGAAATAAAGGGCTATATTGTAGTAACAATGGGCCGGATACTGGTCCAGACAGGTGCCGATACTGGCCCAGACAGGTATCGTGACGGTCGCAGTAGGTCCGGGATAATAGGAGGAAAGACTGGGGACAGCGTGAATAGGCGGTTGCTTGGCGCGAAAATGGGTGGGAGCATGGTGGGACGATGGTGGCTGGTGATGCCTCTGCTGTACAGGGTCCCATGTACCTCAATATGGTCCTCTAGTGTCCTTTCCATCACGGGAATACGTGTAAACATAGTAATTACCCAATGCATATACTATCTAGGTGCGCGAAATGCGCAAGTTAGTTGGGAGCATGCTCGTAGGCGGAAATCAGGCATTGGAATTGGAGCATGCTCCCGCTGTTCGTATTTCCGACTGACCAGATAGCTCCAGTACAGCATGTGCATGGAGGCGGATGCGTAAATCTCTGGGGTTTCACAATATAAGATGTTACAGTGGCTTCAAGCCCGGGCGAACCCAGGACAAGAAGGTGTACAGCTCGCTTCTGGGAAATGGACTGTTCGCATTTCGTCGCAAAGCCGCAAAGCACAACACGACCGGTGCTGTACCGCTGCGATGAAGACAACAACCGGCATGGGATATGTAATGTGCACACAGGTACTGTTTTATCTCGTGTGGCGGGCGATCCATATTTGATATTTCTCATTACCCACATCTCGTCCAAAAACGGGATCCAAAAGTGGAAGAGTGGCCGATCGAAGGAACCCAAAAGGTATTTGAGGCTCGTATCCCCCTATTCTTAGAACCAGCTTCTACGTCCACAGATTGTGTCGGTCGGTCATTGCCTGCGTGCCCTACCCCACCAATCGACGAGTTGTTGCGGCTCGCTGGAACGCGCACCAGCGCACAGGCAGTACCTCGTATCGACGTGCCTTGAAAGGTAGAGCTAAGCAGGTGACATTAGCAACGGACGAGCGAGGACGCCTACCTACCATGTCAGTAGCGTAGATATGAAGGTTTAGATGCTAGTAAATTGGCTTACGCGCTTATCGCGCGCGCTGGCGTGTTGGCCAACACGCCATGGCATGGCAACGGCGCACTGTTCTTTATGAGCTGGCACAGAGACCGAATGGCAGAACAGCACGGAAACACGTTGTAATTATACAGCTGCCATCCTCCCAACCGCTGCTGTGCGCAGACCCGCCCTCGGTACGGGACTAATCACCTAGAGGTATGGAGAGACGAATGGCCACAACGCGTTTGCTTACGTATGCGGTGCTGATCATCACAGTGGCCGCTGGGACGGCCTCTGCAGCTAAAGGTAAGTTCCTTCTAGAAAGCATGCATCATGCCCGGCAAGTACCTGGCACGAACACTTATCTTGGTACTATCCATTGCAATAAGCTCAATACTTTAATGAGCGCCCGATAACTAGAATGCAAGACATGTTGGTACAGCCAGCAGTAGTGCTCCAACAACGGGGAATTAGTACCGAATAACGTCAACGATACATTCAAAAAATATTTACAATATTGATATTACGATGCACACAGTCATGCGACCGATGCCGACGTGCGTGGCCGTCTCTCTCGCACGCTTTCTGGTTTGCTACTGGCTGGCGTGCGTGGGCACTGCTTACGTCCGGCCCACGCACGGACATTTTCGCATTGACGGCCGTGCGCATCCATAATTGGCTGTTGAAACGCTCAAGCTGCCGGTTGCGCTCTGCAGCTAGTACGCGCACTGGCTGGCTGAGGCATGTCCGCATGGCGCACGTTGTCCTTACCCTGCCTTACTTTATTTCATGGTCTAGGCCAAGCTGTTAGGTCCCATCCCTTCATTTGCTTCCCTGCAGGAAACTCCGGGCCCGGCGCCTGCTCGACCAACCCGTGCACTTCTCCCGGGACCATCTGCCTAGAGTCCTCGGGCAAGAAGGGCTACACCTGCGTCTGCGGACAACAAGGATTTTCGCAGTCCGCCAGCGGCACGTGCCAGCGTAAGTGCAACTAGTGTGCCGCCGGGTGGGCGAGGGTGGGTGTGGCGATCGATGTGCTGACTTGTTGCAGCTGTGCTGTTACACTGTTACGTAGAAACTAAGTTGGGGAGGAAGTCCCCCTTGTTTGGAAGTGAGGGTAGAGGTAGTACATGTAAGGAAAGAGATGGATGGCAATTTGAGCATCAAAAATGCAATGTAGTAGTAACTGTTACACTGGGCCCTAGGCCTGGGCCCCAGAAGGGAGAGCCGTCCTGCGCCACCAGGCAGCACGATACACAATTGCTGCAAGCTCTTTCGCTTCTTACCTGTAATCAATGTGAAAACGTGTGTAGTGACAAATCCATTGTGCAAGGAGTAAGCGTCAAATAAACATCTACCCCCACTGTAAAACCTATCTACATATGCTTGTAGTCTCATCCAAGGCCCCTCCACCGCCGCCACCACCGCAGCCACCCAGCCCTTCACCTCCACCTCCTTCACCCAGCCCGCCTCCCAGTCCGCCACCTCCTCCTCCTCCCTCACCACCCCCACCCTCGCCTAAGCCGCCGAGCCCACCGCCCCCACCGCCGCCGCCGCCGCCGCCCAGCCCGCCCCCACCCCCGCCCCCCCCTCACCCCTCCCTCCGTCTCCAAGTCCGCCCCCACCCCCGCCTCCTCCCCCTCCGCCTCCCCCCCCTCCCCACCCCCGCCTCCCCCCCTCCGCCTCCCCCCCCTCCCCCACCACCGCCTCCCCCACCACCGCCTCCCCCACCACCGCCTCCCCCCCTCCCCCACCCCCGCCTCCCCCGCCTCCCCCCCTCCTCCACCCCCGCCTCCCCCACCACCGCCTCCCCCCCTCCCCCACCGCCACCACCCCCCCCACCGCCTCCCCCCCACCGCCGCCCCCACCTCCCCCGCCGCCGCCGCCCCCCCACCGCCCCCCCCCCACCGCCTCCCCCCCACCGCCTCCCCCCCTCCCCCACCGCCTCCGCCCCCCCACCGCCCCCCCCCCACCGCCTCCCCCCCCACCGCCTCCCCCCCTCCCCCACCGCCTCCGCCCCCACCACCGCCCCCTCCCCCTCCGCCTCCCCCGCCTCCCCCCCACCGCCGCCCCCACCTCCCCCACCGCCGCCGCCCCCACCCCCGCCTCCCCCACCCCCGCCTCCCCCCCCTCCCCCACCGCCACCGCCCCCACCCCCACCCCGCCGCCCTCACCCCCGCCGCCCAGCCCACCGCCACCACCGCCACCACCCTCGCCCAAGCCGCCCAGCCCGCCGCCGCCGCCCCCCCACCCTCCCCCACACCGCCCAGCCCGCCGCCGCCACCCTCGCCTGAGCCACCCAGCCCGCCGCCGCCACCACCCCCTCCCTCGCCTACGCCACCTAGCCCACCACCCCCTCCCTCGCCCATGCCCCCAAGCCCATCGCCTCCATCCCCCCCTCCATCACCACTGCCTCCCAGTCCGCCGCCGCCGCCGCTGCCACCCTCGCCCCGGCCCCCCAGCCCGCCCCCTTCACCGATTCCTCCTTCACCCAACCCGCCCAACCCGCCTCCTCCTCCACCATCGCCCAAACAAAACAATGGAACCAATGGGCAGGGGAACGGCGGCAGGAGGCTACGACGGGCTTTGTTGAGGGTCTAAGACGCGAACTTATCTATGCTCCTTTATTTCATTGGGTGTGGAAAATGCCTTGTTGTAGATGAAAGTAGCATACACATCTACGCATTTGTTAGGAGAATGTCGCTGAGATAGGATAACGGATACGCATCCATGGACTGTTGTTGATCGTTGTTCGCAGCTAGCGCTGGTCATGCGTTCGATGCCTGGTGGCCGCTGAGGATGGGAAGCGCGTTGCATGGCTGGCTGGACGTAAGCAAATTCGACCAGGATACGCACCTGGACCGTATTATATTTAGTAGTGTGATGCAGTGCTTAGTCAGCGGTGGCCCTGCTGTGTTATTTAGCTTGACCCTTCACTCTCATTTGGCCTCTGTGCTCCATGTGTGGCAAATTGGAGGCGCACTATTTCAGGCCAATTCAAGGGGTTTAGCAGATGATGGCCCAGCAAACATGAGGAGGGGCAGTAAGCATGTGCATGTGTGTTTTATGTGCATGTGTGTGTGTGCGCGTGTACATTGCGCGCGCGTAAGAATATACGGCTGGCTGCTGGCTGCCTGATACGTACTCGTCAATGACCTAGCTAGTAACCTATGTATCCGCTTGGAGCACAGTGATATTGGGCATTATTCATCTCATCACTGTCTGCATTTTTCTTACTCGTGCTGTAATAACGTCCTGTGATTTTTCAAGCCCTGCCGCATTAGATAGCCGCACCTCCCTCCCCCTTCCCATGGTCGTCGGGCTATCACCTGACAATCTTTTAACTCAGGCTTCGCTTCAAGCGTGCTCCATTGAGGTACTAGAAAGAAACAATCTACTAGACCAATACTATTATTGCCCGCCTGTAGGACAGCAGTCAGAGAACATTCTGCACTTCCTAGACACTTCTGCACTTTGGATTTGGACAGGTTTGGGCCCATGAAATCGCCCGCCATATTCGATTCATTCATTCGGCTGCTGACCAGCAGCTTCCAATGAACATTGCATGAACCGTTAACTCCGTTCCGTGCCGCCCGTTCAGAGCGTGGCTCCACGTTATGACTGAGGTATGGCAGGACCTGTTAAGTCCGTGTAGCCGTGCAGATGCTCGAGTACCAAAATTTCATAACTTCTAATACGGTACAAGGGCGTTCAGGTTGCGACTTTACTTTTGCTATTTCGCGGCTTCTTCCTTAATCGCGTTAAACTTAACACTAACCCCCGCCTGCACCACTTTCGGTTCTGCCCGGTGGCTCAAGCAGTGATCGCCCAACTCGGTGCAGGGGTGACACGGGCGCAAGTTTGGTTGGTGCAAGCACCTCCCGGGGTACAGCCCTGCGTCTGGGATGTAGTAATCCTGGCGGCTATTACTGCCATGGAGGTGGGGCGCCGGTTTATGGCTGCGGCCTTGAAAAGGGCGGGGGCTGGTGGCCCCGCCCCCTCTTACTCCGGGAAGTAAGTGGTCTCCAGGATCGTGCCATTCGCCATGGGGTGGTGGAGTTTTGGGCCCTTCTGAGGGGCTTTGCTGCGTTGGGGCTTCCCCAGAAAGGCTGGGATGCAGTGGGGCCTCGGCATCCTTTTTTGCGGGTTGTCGCCAGTCGCCTTGTGTGCGGAGGACCGGCTGCTGAGGTACTGCTGGTGGATTCGTGATCGGTCCAGGTTGCTTTTGGGGCTGGGGTTTCCCTTGCTTCTTTCTTTCCGTGTCTATCTGCGCCTTGAGCCCTGCTTGGGGTCCGGGCTTTTCGGGAATAATAAAAATATTGTTATTACGCTGGCCGGAGCCTAGCGTGTATTAAGGGGGTGGGGAACTGAGGGGCGGACTCCCCGCGACTGGCGTCCCTTAGGCGACCAATTTCGTATCATTGGCGTCCCGTCCGGTTCAGATGATGGTCTGCCTGTCCCCTCAAAGCCAGCAGTGCGCGTTGCTGGAACGGCTGTATGTTTGTACCGACGGAGCCCACACCAGCTTTTGGCAAAATCAAAATCAATGATGCGCCCCGCTCCTATGAAAAATGCTTTCTATGAGGTTCCGAGTTCCGACCGCAAAACGTAAACAATAATATTATATTAACCACCACCGCCTGGGCACATACAAGCGCAACCGCGAGGGTCCACCAGTCACAGGTTTACTCGGCACTTAGCTACGCACACAGCCAAAGCGAAGACGACCAGGAAGTGTGACGGTAGAAATGACCGCCTGCCCAGGCCTCTCACGGCCACTTCCTCTACAGGCGCATCTCAACCTGCGTTTGCAGCAGGTGGGTTTGTAGGTATCCTGGACACAGCAGTGTGCCCCGTTGTGCCACAAGCTGGGCGCGCCGGCATGTGCAGGCTGTAGACATCCGTCGACATGTGCAGGCGGATGTCTACAGCCTGCACATGCCGACGCGCACAGCTAGGGAGGGGGCGGATGGGCGCGCAAACAAGGCGCCGGCCATGAGGAGCCGCCAGGTGTGCGACGGGCCTGGCTTATTGACGAGAGCCCAGCGCGGACGGGACCAGTCGCATGAGGCACAGGGCCCGGTGCGCCCCCACGGTCCCATGCCACCGGCCGCGCCGGACTGCCTGTACACCCGGAACGGGTGCAGCCACAGGCCCTCGAGCCCCAGCACAGCTGCCGCCGATCGGCCGCCACCGCCGTCGAGGCTGCCGGCAAGGGATGAGCTCCTGCTAAGGCTGCCGCTGCTGCTGCTGCCTCGGCCGATGTGTAGACATGCATGATCCGCATGTGCATCATGCGGTGAGACCGTGGCGATCAAGCATCAGCACATTAGCCCCCGTGGACTGCTGGCCGCTGCTGAGCACTTGGCAGTGCCCAATGGCTCTACCTTGTGGTCTGAGGCCCACCGTAACAGAGTATTTACTACTAATTGGCAGCGCAAGCCCACAGCCTCTGCTTCGGCAGCCGCCCAGCGTCATCGCGCGGCTCCGGAACCAAGTTTTTGGGCGACTGAATTATCGCTGCTTCGCTGGGTAGTAGTAACTGTTACAGTGTGCCCCAGACCAGAATGTAGAGCCATTGGGCACATCGCCAGACACTGAAGGGAACACATGTGGTCGATGTGACGCGATGCGAGGTGGAGATGCCGTACGGAAGCTTAAAGCCGGAAGCGCTCCCTGGAGCCCCGACCGAGAGCGCGCAGCAGGGCGTCCAACGGCCCCACCTCGCTGCACCCCAGTTCTCCAGCATGCATCTCGAGACGTCGGTTCTAAACGGTGTTTTTTGGCATCCACGGGTCTTCCTCGAAACACCCCACCTCGCTGCACGGAGCTGCGGCAGGCGGGGTCGGGGGAGGCCCGTGTTGTGATTCAACGGTTGCCGGCAGCGCCTCCACGTCGGGCGGTGCGGCGGGAGGAGGCGGCGGTCGAGCCGCGCATCATGGGTCGTGGGCTGGGTGGGGTGAGGAAGACCCGTGGATGCAAGAAGAGACCGTTTAGAACCGACGTTTTGACATGCATGCTGGAGAACTGGGGTGGGTTTCGAGGAAGACCCGTGGATGCCCGAAAAACCGTTTAGAACAGGCGTTTTGAGATGCATGCTGGAGGACTGGGGTGGGTGGGGTGAGGAAGATGGGGGTGCGTAAGGGGGCGGACTGCACACATCTACTACATCTACATTAAAAAAGGGGCTGCCAGCGCACTCTTCGCAGCGACCCGCAGTCGCATCACCAGGAGGCGGCAGGTGTAGGAGCGGGCGGGTGGGTGGCGCCCGGCAGAATGTTAGTTCCCAAACACCGCCAGGCCGCCCTCGTTACGCCCAATGCCAAAAACCAGACAAACATTTCGCGCGAACTTTGGATCAGCTCTTCCCGCTACCCACCGCGTCGCACGTGGACTTGCATCGATCCCAGCGTCACCTCACTATATATATTTCATAAAGATAAAGATAAAGATCGCAGCATGTACGACATCGTCGCACGCAAGAACCTGCACTAAGGACGTCGCCACCACCACTTCCGAGGCGATGCCCAGCGAGGCCGCCTTCCGCCCCTCCTTCCTCCTCGTCCAGTCCTATCCGGCATCCGCGCTCTCTGCCGCGCAGCAGCTACCCGCAACTACCCGCAGCTACTCCACTGCAGCCAAATCTGCCACCGAAAATCGTGATCACGACGGTCCCTCGCCTCACCATCCGCTCCACCTCATCCCCCGCGGTTCCCCGTAAAACCGTCTCTTGACTGCCAGCTCGTTGTTCGCTTCGGTTCGTTGTTCAGTGTCAGGGGCGGTGTCAGCAAACGGCTATGTGGGCAGGAGGCGCGACAGTGGTGGTGGTGGTGGTGGGCGCCGAAGCCTCCATCTGCTGCTACCCGCCCCCCGGCGGGAGGTCCGGCAGCCCGACCCGACTCGCATCGACAGTGCGGACGAGGCTATCCGTAAAAGAAAAGGGCTGTCTGCGCCTGTGCGCTCCCACCTCCTCCCTGAGCCCCGCATCTGGCGGCGCCGCGACCCCTTGACGACTCCCCCTCACACCCCCACCACACCAGGTCTGGTGACCAGACCTTGTTGGCATCCACGGGTCTTCCTCGAAACACCGCACCAGACAGGGTCTGTACCCGGGTTTGTTTCCTCGCCACCGCCACACCAGGCGCGTAATAAATGGCCTGCGCCGTCCGGTTTTAAGTACGGTACACCGAGGGACGAGCAAAAAATATAATTCGTGCCCGGCGGCGCAGGCTATCCCAGCACGTCATGTGCTAGGCCGCCGCCACCCCAACACCACCACTGACTGAATGCCACCGCACGAGCAAGAGGGACGGCAGAGGGGTTGGCAGGGGGTTTGGCGGAGGGGATGGCGGAGGGGGCTTCGGAGCAGCTCACGACGCGCACCAAGTGCCACCGCCAGCACTACCAACTCTCTGTCCATCGGTGATGGCAGAAGTGCTAGTGCTGCCCGATTTACGCTGTCCCCGTCCTCTTTGCTTGGTTCGTTGGGACTGCCTGGCGTGCTGATATTCCCTTTATTTGCTGGTCAGCCTTTTGGGTGGGGCATTTCTTGTGTGTGGGCGGCACCCACGGTGGTGCCGCTGCGGGGTTTTGTCCCCAGCCCGTCGATCACGGCTGTCACAGTTCCTCCTGCAGTGCGTGGGCCTTGATGTCCCGTCTTTGGCGCCTTAGCTGGGATGCACCAACAAGTAAGAAGCCTTCCTGGCACCTGGCCATTAACGATCATAACGGGTTTCCCATGCACTTGGTGCAGGGTGCCCGGGGGCCGCCCGCCACCCTATACTTGTGCCCGTGCGCGGACCCCATGGCAGCCGGTCTCTGCCTGCACTACTTTTGGGAGTGCCCGATGGCCCACATCCTTCGTGAAGAACTCGAGGAAGCGATCGGCGGTGTGGCCGTCTTGGTGATTTCGCTTATGTGGTTGGTGCTGGCCCCCTTACTTCGGGTGTTCACCTCTCGGTTTTGGACGTTGGCAGGCAGGCTGGCTGCAGTCGCTGCCCTGGGGCTTCATCTCCTGCTCCGGGCAGGGGGGGGATCTGGTTGTGGTTCCTCGTGCTGTGCTGGCTTGGTGCGAACTTTTCCGGAGGTCGCTGCCGATTTCTGGTCTTGCCTGAGTGCTTTTGCGGCGCTAGGTTTCACCCCCCGTGGGTCATCAGGGTACGTAGGTCCCGGCCGTCCACGATTTTTTGGCCTCCTTCGGCGCTGGGGAGGTGGTGTCTCACGGTCACCCTGGGGTTGCGGGACTGCCCGATGACTAGGCCCCGGTGGTGGTAGGTGCTGTTGGGCGCGCTTTCCCTGCTGCGTCCTTGTGGTCGGTTACCTCTTGGTCTTGGGCCCTTCAGCCTCACTTGTCGGCACCATGTTTCGGTGCCTTGCTTGCCTACGTTTTGGTTGGGTCCGTTGCCTCGGAGTGGGCAGGACTCAAGGTCAACCACTCCCAAGTGCGCCGTCACCGGCATACTGCACAAGCAGGCCTGGGCGGATCGAGGCCTGAACGGACCCACATGCGAGCGCACACTGAAGGCGGCACTCCAAGGCAAAATCCGCATCTGTGGCGCCACCGTACCTTACAAGCCGCCAAATGAGGCGTACAAGTGCCTGGGAGTAAAAAATACGCTAACCTTAAACTGGGGGGGACAAATGGCGCATGTTTGCGATACAGTCCAGGAAAAGGGCCGCTCCCTCACAACGTGTCTCGCCTCCCCGGACCAATGCCTACGCGTAATACAATCGTGCATACAGTCGGTGGTGGCGCACAGCCTATCGACCATGGCCTACACACCGAACGATATCCGGCATCTGGACGCCATGATCGCCCGGATCGCCAAAAAAGTGCTACGGTCTTATCCCCGGGTTCCCAAGATCCCAACACGAGCAGTTCTTCAACCAGCGTTGCAGTACGGCCTAGGTGTCGGCTCGCTACTGCCCATCTACGTCCGCAAATCGGCAAGGGCCCTTGTCCTAGCCCTGAACGACACAGGACGCCTAGGAGTGGTGACCCAAGCCCTACTAGATCTCCAGAGCCGCTATGCGGCCACGGTGCCCATGCATCCACAAATACAAACTGGAAAGCAGCTTCTACACCACCCTAAAACAGCTGAGCCTTGTCCACGAAAACGGGCTAGTACTCACGCACCATGGTGCCTCATACTCGCCGGTTATCAACACCATTATGGCTGTTGCCGACACCCTACCGCGGGGTCAGGATGGGGGACCAGGACTGCTGCCCCATCGATACCTTATCCCCCTAACGGAACTAGGAATTAACCTGCACGAACTCATCGATAAAAACACTAAACAACACCTGATCACCACCGCCGAGCTAGCCAAGCTCTTCCCGAGGCGAGCCATACATCGCCGCCACAAGGTCGCGCTCAACCGGCTGAGCCTGGCGGTCAGTGCTGCCTGTGACCCAACCCCCCGAGCGCCAGACTATAACCCACGAACCTGGGCCTGCGCCCAGCCCCTGCATGACCGGCGCTTCCGCGCCATTCCCGACACACCCGCCTATGCCAGCCTCGTACATAAGGCGACCCTGCCGGCCCCCATGCAGGCACCCCCCCTTGACCCGTACGTCAGACCCAATGAAACTGTCACCCGGGCCCCTGTGCGCAACCGCACCCAAGGTGCCGACGGGGCCGACGGAGCCGCACAGCCGCTTGAGGAGGAAACACTGACCGGGGCAGACCTGGGTGGGGAACAGCAAGTCAGGACAGCCACCCGCAAGACGACCGTGAAACAAAGGCAGGGAGCGCGAATCGATACACACACCCGGCATGACAATACACAAGTGAAGACTGACACGGCCGCCATCCATAAAGCGGGGCCACACGGCCTAACAGTCGACAACCGCCGGGAAAGTGTGATGTGGTCCCGTCAGGTGTTTGGGGCAATTCTGGCGGACACCCGAAAGAGTATCCCCCGACTGGGTACGTACTTCGCTCGCCCGGACCACCAACCCCCGCAACCCACGCATCCCCCAAACCCGTACAACGATCACTCTGGGGTATCTCGGACTTGGCGTCGCGCACATACACGACGGCGAGGAAACGCCTACTGAGCAGGAGGCACCTAAGCCGGTGCTTGAATACCTGGCAAGCAAAGGCGACCCACAGCTACCCCCACGGCCCCCCCCCCTTGGGCCCACCGCCACCCGGAAGGAATGGAATGACCGGAATGCTGTTCCGAACCCCCCCCTTGGGCCCACCACCACCCGGAAGGAATGGAATGACCGGAATGCTGTTCCGAACCCCCCCCTTGGGCCCACCACCACCCGGAAGGAATGGAATGACTGGAATGCCGTTCTGACCCCCCCCCTTTGGGCCCACCGCCACCCGGAAGGAACAGAATGACCGGAATGCTGTTCCGACCCCCCCCCTTGGGCCCACCGCCACCTGGAAGGAATGGAATGACCGGAATGCCGTTCTGACCCCCCCCCTTTGCCCACCGCCACCCAGAAGGAACGGAAGGAATGGAATGACCGGATGCTGTTCCGACCCCCCCCCCTTGGGCCCACCGCCACCTGGAAGGAGCGGAAGGAACGGAACGCCGTCCGGGACCCCCCCCTCCTCCCTCCTGATTCCCGGAAGGACCGGAAGGAATGGAATGCCGTCCGGGACCCCCCCCCTCCTGATTCCCGGAAGGAACGGAAGGAATGGAATGCCGTCCGGGACCCCCCCCTCCCTCCTGATTCCCGGAAGGAACGGAAGGAATGGAAGGAATGGAAACCTTTTTGGCCTCCCCCTTCCCTTCTTGAGATCCGCAGGAAGCCAGAAGGAATGGAATGACCGGAATGCCGTTCTAGTCCCCCACTTTGGGCCCCTGGTGATTAGGACTGGTACTTCCAAACCTGGAATGGGCAATTTCCGGGCTGGAATGGGGGCCCCTGCTGGTCGGAACTGGTACTTCCAGGTGTCGTATGGGCAATTCCAAACCGGAATGGGGTCCATTCCGGTTTGGAAGGGCCCCTTCCAGAAAGGTACAGAAAACAACTGGAATATCTGGAATTCCTGGAATTCCGACCCGTCCATTCCGCCCTTGTGCTCAGGGGGCCGGTGGGCGCGCGAACTCGCTGGAATTTGCTGGAATTGGATTGAACTGCCCACATGCTACGACCCTACGGCTCATTGTAATTCCATTACACTTTGCGTTTCCAAATGCGCCCCGCCAGAGTTGCAGCGACTTTCATGTAACGATAGAGTTTTTTCAAGAATACGACGTTTCGCGAAGATGTCCTTTACAGTCCTCTGCTTTCTTTTGTGGGTGCTTTTGGGGTATGGGGCTTGGGGGCCCCGTTTTGCCGGGTCGCGCTTTCCCCTTCCAGCCCCGCCAGCAACAAGGGAACGGCCTCCGAAACTGGGATTGCTCTTGGCTGGGGTTTCAGCCAGATCACCCCTCGCGCCATACCAGCTATGTAATACCATACTAGGCACTAGTTGGACGCGGCGATGCAAGCCTAGGGTCACGTACGCCAACACAGCCAACACACGGGCACGTCCCCCCACCTGACACGATCCTGCAGTGTGACACGTTACTTTTTGCCGCCTACTGACCTTTCCTTCGCTTTCCCCCTTCGGTGTATGCGGGCGACTTGCCCCCGCCAGCTGAATAACCTTGCGATGGGCTGCACGCTGAACAGGTTTTGCGATTCGCTTTCTTCCCCTCCCGGCGCGCGCCACCTCCACCGCGTTGGCCCTGCCTGTCGCCCAGCTGCCCGGCGGCTTCTTAAGTGTGGGCCCAGACTGTGTCGACGCCATGAATGCTAGCATGGCGTCTGGGGCTGGTGCTGCCTGCGCAGAGAGAGGTGGTGGTGAGGACGACCCTGGACGACAGCTTTGTCCTCGGTGCAGACAACGAGCGCAGTGTTACCTGTCCACCAAAGAGTTCAAACCCAGCTATATTACGGCTATCCTTGCATGTGTTAAGATAAATGCTGCGCTGTCTCATGTGTTGGCAGTTTTATGTCAACTGTAAAGGACATCTTCGCGAAATGTCGTAGTCTCGAACAGCCTCTATCGCTACGTAATAGCCGCTGCACACTACTGGCGGGACGCAAGTGGAAATACAAAGTGTAATGGAATTGCAGTGAGTCGCAGAGTCGTAGCACGTGGGCAGTTCAGTCCAAGTCCAGCAAATTCCAGCGAACTCGCGCGACTTCCGGGCGGAATTCGGACCTCATTCCATGCATGGCATAGACCCCGCTGGTCTCGGCAAATTGGAAGTATTTCCGACGGCGAGTATAATACATCAACATTTACTATTAAGAAGTAAGCCGCAATAGCGGCTTTAGTTATGGATACCAGTCCATACGCACGTAGTGGTATGTGAAGTATTTTACACTTTTTGCGGCAGCAGGCGTCAAAAGCGCATGCGCTTTTGTCAAAGTTGCTGATGAGCATTCGCATGCGAAGACAACATAAGTTTCGTGATCACGTGGGGGCGTCGGGACGCCCTTCAAGCTCTCTCAAGCTCTCAGCCCTATGACAGCCGAATCGTCGTAACATTCTCATGAACATTCGTGAAGGCCTTACATATGAACCCTATTACAAGCCTTTGTAAAGGTTTAATACGAGGCTACAAGGTGCCGTTAAGAAAGCTTATAAGTCATTAACGTGTGCGGACCACGCAGCAGCATCAGTACCGACAGTAACTAACTAACACATCAGATATAGCAGAGCTTGGCGTAAGCTGGAAACATTTATACAAAATAAGCAACGCGATACTTGATTGAACGAATGAGTGGAATCTTACGTATTATACTGGTATTACCAAGGGAGTCGTACGTAGATAGAGTGACCTCGGGCCCTAGCGAACCCAGCAGGACAAGGCGAGCCCAGGACAAGAGGGCCCATGGCGTGGCTTCAACTTTTAAGAGCCGGGGCAAAACGAAGCAGACGCCCCTGCCCAAGGCTACAGGTAGTACAGGAAAGCCTCGAAAGGCACAGAGATGTCGGGCAATAATCCCAGGACATACAAGCAGGGGGGCCCGTGCATATTGCTACGTACAATATATTGTATGACTGACTGCTTGCTGATAATGAACGGAATCAGATAGGTACTGAGCAGGTAGACAGACTGGTTTCAGCATACATAGCATACATGGCGCTAGCTAGCTACTGGTAGCTCGTCAATGAAGGTTCCACCTAGAACCTTCATTGACAATCTATGTACCAGCATGCATGCTCATCAGAACCCAATCCAGGTGGCGGGCGATTCGTATTTGCGATTTCCCATTACCCACATATGAGGGTTCTCGTCCAGAACGGGATCCAAAAGCGGAAAGAGTGTCCGATTGAAGGGAACCCAAAAGGTATTTACTTGAGGCTCTCGCCATAGAACCAACACCATCGTCCGCAGCTCGCTTGCGTCGGTGGCCGGGCATTGCTTGCAGCGTTGCGTGTGTGCCCTATCCATACTATCTTTGCCGCGCAAGCATAGCAGTACCTCCTACCTACGTACGTTACCCTGAAAGGGAGAGCTAGCGAGGTAGGTGACAGTAGAAAGGAACACAGGCGCCTATATGTAGATACCGTCCATCTCAGTAGCCGAGATATGAAGATGCTTGCAATGCCTTCCTTGGATGTTGCTCAGCATACGTGCGAGCGATACCCTGATTGACTCGCGCACGTTGGCACATTGGCATGCATATTGGCCCGTTGTCCTCCATTTGGCTTCATTTGATCGCTGGCACAGCAGAGATCGAGTGGCAGACAAGCTACCAAAACTGCCGTGCCATACATCCGCCCACCTATCCTACCTGCTGTGCGCCGATGACCTGCTCTCGCTCTGCATTGCAGGGTACTAGCAAATCACCCAGATAGAGATATGGAGGGCCGAATAATGGCCACGTCGCGTTTGTTTGCATGCGCGGTGCTCATCATCACAGTGGCCGCTGGGACGGCCTCAGCAGGAAAAGGTAAGTTTGTCCGTCCGCCGACCGCTAGCAAGCAAGCAAGCAGCATCTTGCCGGGCAAGTATGTACCTGCCATGAACACACACACTAGCTATCTACTGTTACATTTTACTATTTCTGGACGAACCGTGCATACGCCTACCTAGGAACATTGAGCACGAGACATATATAGAGCTTATGATTGTGTTCTTCCTAGCTAGGGCCAGTATGTGGTAATGTTCCAGCAACGGCAATACTTTTTAATTTGGAACGAAAAACATCCACATACCTATGTTACCATGCACACAACCATGTGATGCCGACGTGTGGGCGTCCGCTCGCACTACTCTTCGTGGCTGGTCCCCTGCTGCTGCTGGCTGGCTGGGGTACTGCTTACATGCGTGCACCCATGATGACTGGCCATTGAAACACATCCAACTCTAGCTATCTTTAGCTGCAGGTTGCGCTCTGCAGCTAGATATATAGTATACGCACTGGCTGGCTGAGGCATGTCCTTACCCTGCCTTCGTTGTTTTCATTGTCTAGGTCACGATTATAACAAACGACGTACCATCCCGCCCTTCATTTGCTTTCCTGCAGCGGACCCTGGGTCCAACGCCTGCTTGACCAACCCGTGCACTGCTCCCGGGACCATCTGCGTGCTGGACGCCTCGGTAAAGAAGGGCTACAACTGCGTCTGCGGACAACCAGGATACACGCAGTCCGGCAGCGGCACGTGCCTGCGTAAGTGCACGGGCGGGATTATGGAAATGAGATGTTTTTAGGCGCCCTAGGACGGAGTAGTAACTGTTATAGGGGGCCCCAGACTGTAAGGTGGCACCATTGGACATACCGGAGACGGTCTGTTAGGGAAGTAAGCGTACTTGCATACAGGCGCAGTGGTGATTAGCAACATACATGCATGTACGCAGGCAGCTTTCATGTCCTTTTCATGTAATAGTACGTATACAGCAGAACCGGGTAACATTATTGGTTCCGAAATGCACTAGTGCTGGCAACCAGGGAGCGAGCGTCCGTCTGCCTGGTGGATCGTAGCAGGATACCCTCACAATCAAGCAGTTGAATGGAATGAGGGACTGATGACGTTGTGGGTGACCCCGCCCCCTGTCACATCTATCTGTGTATGCTCGCAGTATCAACCAAGGTGCCACCGCCACCACAACCGCCGCAGCCGCCCAGCCCTTCGCCTCCACCCCCACCTTCTCCTCGTCCTCCCTCACCAACTCCGCCGTCGCCTGCGCCACCCAGCCCGCCCCCGCCGCCGCCGCCGCCCCCTCCCTCCCCCGAGCCGCCCAGCCCACCGCCCCCACCCTCTCCAGAGCCGCCAAGTCCGCCGCCACCGCCTTCCCCTGAGCCACCTAGCCCACCGCCACCACCCTCCCCCGAGCCGCCCAGCCCACCGCCGCCACCACCCCCACCCTCCCCCGAGCCGCCCAGCCCGCCGCCCCCGCCCTCACCTGAGCCACCCAGCCCGCCGCCCCCACCTTCCCCCGAGCCGCCCAGCCCGCCGCCGCCACCACCTCCACCCTCCCCCGAGCCGCCCAGCCCGCCGCCCCCCCCTCACCTGAGCCACCCAGCCCGCCGCCCCCACCCTCCCCTGAGCCGCCCAGCCCGCCACCACCGCCGCCCCCTCCTTCGCCCGAGCCACCCAGCCCGCCTCCCCCTCCCCCTCCCTCACCACTGCCTCCCAGCCCGCCGCCCCCGCCCTCCCCCGAGCCGCCCAGCCCGCCGCCGCCGCCCCCTCCTTCGCCAATACCTCCCAGCCCGCCTCCCCCTCCCCCTCCCTCACCACTGCCTCCCAGCCCGCCGCCGCCGCCGCCACCGCCCTCGCCCCGGCCCCCCAGCCCGCCGCCGTCACCGGCCCCCCCTTCACCCAACCCGCCCAGCCCGCCGCCTCCTCCACCGTCGCCCAAACAAAATAATGGAACCAATGGGCAGGGGAACGGCGGCAGGAGGCTACGACGGGCCTTGTTGAGGCCCTAAGACGTGAACTTCTCTATTCTCCCTTCATTTCATTGAGTGTGGGAAATGCCTGGTTGTAGATGAAAGGAACATGCGTATCTACGGTTTAAAGCACAACAGCGAATACGCATCCATGGATTGTTGTTTATCGTTGTTCATTCGCAGCTAGCGCCGGCCATGCTGATGATGGGAAGCGCGTTACATACATGGCTGCTGGATTGACGGAAGCCAATTCGACCAGGACACCTAGACTGGATTATCGTAGTGTACGTAATGCAGTGTACGTATGCGTAGTCGGCGGTGGCTCTGCTGTGTTATTGAACTTGACCCTTCGATCGCTCTCACTTTGTTTCTATGCATGGTTCGTGTGTGGCAGTTTGGAGGCGCACTGTTCCATTAAAAATTAAAGGGGTTAGCAGATGATGGCCCGGCAACCACGAGGAGGGGCAGGGGCAGTATGTAAGCATGTGCAGGTGTGTGCGCGCGCGTACAGCAGCGTGCGCACGCTGTCGTGACACTGTGCGTGACTGGCACAGTGCGTACAAATGTATGGCTGCCTGAAACGTACGTGTCACCAATAACCTAGGTACCTATCTATGTATCCGCTTGGAGCAAAGTGATATTGGACATTATTCACCTCATCACTGCTGCCTGCAATTTTCATACTCGTGCTGTAATACAGGCCTGTGTTTTCAACCCCTATCTGTCGCGTTGGATAGCCGCACTACTTCCCTACTGCCCCTCCTCATGCATGGTCGCTCGCCGGCCTATTACCTGCTGATAATCTGTCAGCTCTGGGTTCGCTTCAAGCGTGCTCCATTATTGAGGTACTAGAAAGAACTAGCACTACAAATAGGTGAGGTAGGGCGGGTACGCCGTTGCAAAACGTATCCAGATCTATGTTGTCGAACAATCCCGACGACCGCTGTGGTTCAGTGGCACGTTGGTCCCAAAGTGCAAGGACGCACGAGGAGAAGCACCAGCAGGCACCCGCCGTACATAAGAGTGGCCACAGCGACGCGACGGACCAACGGCGTATGTAGCACTCCCTACATGTACGCAAGCCGTTCACTCATGATTGCGAGCGCGTGATGCCCATTCACTGCTGCCCGTGCATCGCTCCATGCCGCCTCCGTGCATGCACGGTACCAGTAGGGGGCCTGCACGAGCGAGGGCCGATCAGCCCGCAGACAGCTGATCCTGCTGGTCACTGTACCGCGTCAAAATGTTCGTTATATATGTACGCGGGGTGCAAGCGTGCGACGCCTATTCACTGCCCGTGCATCGGGCCTCCGTGATTTCTACCTGCGACTCCGCGCAGTAGTTGTGCGCGGGTCTTACGGTAAGGGATGGCCTGAGTTTAATTTATTGATTATAGGTGGGATCAGTATGCCATTCTTCTTATGGATCTATCTGTTGACGTGCTGATATGGTTGGGAGCTTGAACTTCATTGTTTTTGCACCCTGCAGGGTGCTGTCTTTGCTTACTAATAGTGGTCGATTGAAGGAATGAATAATGGGGTTGATTGCAAATGGAAACAGCAGGGACGGAACAGCTGCTTGCGGACGATGCATGCATGTAAGTCCAAAACGGGCATACGTACTGCTACCAAAACGACTTGCATGACCGACTGCTGATAAGCAGCGAAACCAAGGGTATAGGTACAGCCCAAGCCGATCCCGATGGTGCGGGCAGCCAATAGCCATCGGTGTGGTTAGGGAGGACTAACTCTAGTATGAAGTGTTGGGGCTTAGGCCAGAGACGGGAGCGTGTGCGTCCTACGGGTGGCTCAACCATCAAGTACACTCAAGTACACCAAGCATGGCGGCATGCTGGACATGGAGCTGGCGGAAGACCGGTTTCCGGAGAGCGCTTGATTCTCAAAAATTGATACAAATATGAGTTAGGGATGTGGCAGGAGCACCAGCCTCCGGCGAGTTGCACTAACTGGTCGTGTTCCACAGCGATAATGTGGCGTGGGCCTTAGCGATATGAGGTGGATTGGTACTGGTGGCGCGAGCGTATAGGGTGTACTGATGCCCTCACCGCCCCGCCCCCTTAACAACATGCCAGGCCTAGTGCCGGCGTAATGTAATAATAATAATAAAATACAGCCCAAGCCAGGTGGACAGACTGGTTTCGTTCAGCTTGTCGCTATATCTCTCGTCAATCAATGCAATTCCCGCCGGCTGCATCAAACTCACCTAGGTGGCGGGCGATTCGTATTTGGGGATTTCACATTACTCAATAGTAATATCGTCCAGAAACGGGATCCAACCGTAACAGGAGTGTCCGCCGATCCAAGGGAAACGAAAGGGTCGCCATTGGGAGCGAACCCATCGCAGGCGGCAGGCGATGCGCGCGTCTTTGCGCTCATAAAAGACAATAGTTTGATACTATAAGTGTAATCCAGAACGGGATTATCAGATTGGAAAGAGTGTCTGATTGAAGATACGTCAGAAAGTATTTGAGGTTCGCGTTCCTCTTCCCATATAAACCAAATTTAACGTCTGCAGCTCGTGTCAGCAGCATCAGGCGGGCGTTGCTTGGAGCCCCACGTGTGCGCCCCATTGAATCATCGACGAACTCTTGCGGCTGGCTGCTACCAACGCGCAAGCAGTACCTCCCATCTAAGTACCCTGAAAGGTAGAGTGAGGTAGGCGACAGTAGCGACGAACGAGGGCGCCTACCTACTATCGCAGTCGCAGATACTAAGCAAGGTTTAGAAGCTCGCAATGCCTTCCTTGGCTGCTGCTGCTGAGCGTACCTATCCTAACTCGCACGCGCCATCGCGCGCTGGCATGTTGGCACGTTGTCCTCCATTCGCTGGCACAGAGACCGCCGAGTGGCAGCAGACCTATTGCAGTAACATTTTCTCCATATGGTGTATATCTGCCATCCGCAACCCGCCGCTGCGCACCAACCCACCCGCGGCAGGGTACCCAGGGTCGCCTGCTGTTACGTACCTGGAGATATGGAGGGCCGAATAATGGCCACATCGCGTTTGCTTGCATGCGCGGTGCTCATCATCACACTGGCCGCTGGCACCGCCTCCGCAGGAAAAGGCAAAGGTAAGTTCATTCGTCCAAAGCATCGTGCGGGGCAAGTACCTGGCTATGTACTGCCGTGCTGTAAACTCGTATTATTTCCTAGACAACCGGGAGTCTACGATGTCATGGCGGCCCAACAGCGCCAAATTGATAATTTGAGAATCGAAGCATCCAGATGTCAATCTTACGATGCGCACAGTCATTTGATGCCGACGCATGTGGGCTGATGTGGGCGTGTCTGTCCTCTCTCGCACGCTTCCTGGTTGGCACGCTTCCTGGCTCGCTGCGTGCTGGACGGCTGGAGTACTGCTTTTGTCCGGCGAGCTGGTTGGGCACTACGTACGCAGGGGCATTTTTGCACTGACGTCCGTGCACCCATGCTCGGCTATTGATGGCTGTGCACCAATGATTGGCCATCTGACGCTCCTGCTGCAGGTTGCGCTAGCTGTGCAGCTTATACGTGCATAAGCTGGCTGATGCATCTCGTTGTCTTTACCCTGCCTTACGTACTTTCATTGTCTATCTAGGTCCCGAATATAGCCGTCCCTTACTTTCGTGTCCCTGCAGTAGACCCTGGGTCCAGTCCCTGCTCGAACAACCCGTGCACTGCTCCCGGGACCATCTGCGTGCTGGACGCCTCGGCCAGGAAGGGCTACAACTGCGTCTGCGGACAACCAGGATACGCGCAGTCCGGCAGCGGCACGTGCCTGCGTAAGTGCACGGGATTATGGAAATGAGATGTTTTGAGACGCCCTAGGACAGAGTAGTAACTGTTCCACGGAGCCCCTGACTGTAATAAGGTGGCGCCATCGGATGTATATACATCGGAAATGATGTGTTATTAAGCAAGGAAGAACACTTACTTCGTTGCATGCAGGCGCAGTGGTGATAAGTGACATACTTGCATGCACGCAGGCGGCTCTCATGTCCTTTTTGTATACTTCTCCACATATGTAGAACATACAGTATCGGGTACTGTTGGTTCCGAAATGCACTCGCGCCGGTGGCAATCACGAAGCGCCTGTCTGGTGGATCTTAGGAGGGATACCCTCACGAAAAGCAATGGGATGCGATGAGAGACTGACGTTGTGGTTCACCCCCTTGTCACATCCATCTGCGTTTTCATTCTGCTCGTAGTGATCAAGGCGCCACCGCCGCCGCAACCGCCGCAGCCTCCCAGCCCTTCACCTCCCCCTCCGCCATCACCTCGTCCTCCCTCACCGCCTCCGCCCTCGCCCCAGCCGCCTAGCCCGCCGCCGCCGCCGCCCCCGCCCTCACCTGCACCGCCTAGCCCGCCACCACCCCCACCCCCACCCTCCCCCGAGCCGCCAAGCCCGCCGCCCCCACCGCCCCCACCGCCCCCACCCTCCCCCGAGCCGCCCAGTCCGCCGCCACCACCCTCTCCCGAGCCGCCAAGCCCGCCGCCCCCGCCGCCCCCGCCCTCGCCTGAGCCGCCAAGCCCGCCGCCCCCACCCTCCCCCGAGCCGCCCAGCCCGCCGCCCCCACCGCCCCCACCCTCCCCCGAGCCGCCCAGCCCGCCGCCACCGCCGCCCCCGCCCTCGCCTGAGCCACCTAGCCCGCCGCCGCCACCCTCTCCCGAGCCGCCCAGCCCGCCGCCACCGCCGCCCCCGCCCTCGCCTGAGCCACCTAGCCCGCCGCCACCACCCTCTCCCGAGCCGCCCAGCCCGCCGCCACCGCCGCCACCTCCTTCACCACAGCCTCCCAGCCCGCCTCCCCCTCCCCCTCCATCACCACTGCCTCCCAGCCCGCCGCCACCACCCTCTCCCGAGCCACCCAGCCCACCGCCGCCGCCGCCCCCTCCTTCGCCACAGCCTCCCAGCCCGCCTCCCCCTCCCCCTCCATCACCACTGCCTCCCAGCCCGCCGCCGCCGCCGCCGCCGCCCTCGCCCCGGCCCCCCAGCCCGCCGCCGTCACCGGCCCCCCCTTCACCCAACCCGCCCAGCCCGCCTCCTCCTCCACCATCGCCCAAACAAAACAACGGAACCAATGGGCAGGGGAACGGCGGCAGGAGGCTACGACGGGCTTTGTTGAGGCCCTAAGACGTGAACTCCTTTGTTCTCCCTCCATTTCATTGGGTGTGGAAAATGCATGGTTGTAGATGAAAGGAACATAGGCATCTACGCATTTGTAAGGAGCGCTTAGATAGTTCAAAGCACCAAAGCGAGTATGCATCCATGGACTGTCCGTTTGTCATTGCTCGCAGCCATGCGTTGGTTGCCTGGTGGGCTACTGATGATGGGAAGTGCGTCGCATGTCTACGTAGGTGGACGTAGGCCAATTTCAGCAGCAGAACACCTGGACCGTATCAAGTACGTAGTGCGGTGCAGTATATGCATAGTCAGCGGAGGCGCTGCTGTGTTAATCAACTTGACCCTTCGCTCTCTCTTTGCCTCTGCTGTGGTCCGTGTATGTGTGGCAGTTTGGAGGCCACTATTTCATTGAGGATTAATGGAAATAGCAGATGATGCAACCCGCAACCATTGGGAGGGGCAGGGGCAGTAAGCATGTGTACTTACCGTGTGTTCGTACAAATGTACGGCTGCCTAAAACGCGTTAATAACCTGGTAAGCTATGTATCCGCTTGGAGGAAATTAATATCGGATATTATTCGTCTCATTACTGCTTGTTGGCTGGCCTGGAGCCCACTGTAACATTCACTACTACTGCAATGATCCGTTAGCTTGAGGCCACCAACAGGCCCAACAGCTAGGCTGCCCCTCACCTAAATGGCCGCTGCCCTAATGCAGGACGACATACATTTGTACAGTCTCAGGCACTTATTTGCTCTCCAGGAGTCCAGTCAAACTGCATGCCTAAATCTACACCGGAATGAGGGCACACGCACGGTTCATAAACAAATTAATTCAACCTGAGCATTCCAGCGGGCTATGCGCCAGGATGCACCTCCGTTAGCGCAGCTAGTCGTTCTTCTTCATCTCGTAACGAACCCTCAGCTTCACTAACGCTGGGCGATTTATTGGCCGCAGAGGCCGCCCTTGCTGCCTTTGCTGGGAGGTGGGCGCCCGACCCCCCTACCTCCGGGGCCGCCCCAGTCCGAGCCAATCAGCGCTCTCCGCGGGGCTCATCGGCGCTCTATCGATCTTTGGCCGCTGTGTCCCTGGCGCCTTCAGCTTCTAGCGTTCCGGAGTTCGAGGATTGGACTAATCATGGCGCGGTGGCGGCTTACTTCCCTACCTTCAGCGCCCGTTCCTGGATGTGTTTTGGGCTGGTTAGTGGCCGCAGGCATTGTGCGTGCATCCCAGCAGCCTGCCAACGTTTGGCGGACAGCCCCCTCGGTGGACATTTTCGCCGCCCTGCCTCCTGCTTGCCGGGCAGTCCTTGGCCCATGGCAGTACGAACGAGAGGTAACCCCAGCCAGGCACGCAATAACCTATCTACCCCCCCTCAGTCAAGGCCTCCGTCGGTGTCGATAATGGGGGGGTTTAAACCATGGCCAGGCTCAATTCTCATTTCCCCCCTGTGACAGGTAGGGTGGGTCCGTCACAGTTGTTCAACGGGGCCGGTAACCTACCCCCGCCGGTAAAAGCGAGCGGGGTAACCACGCACACGACCTGCTGCACTCGGCAACCTCTTCGACCCTGTTATATGGACCGGTAACGGGGGCCTTGTCAGGGTATACAGGCGTCGGTGGTGTAGGATCGTCGCTAGTCGTACAAGCAGTTGGTTAAGACCGTTACGTAGGAGACTCAGTTGGCCTCAGATGGCTCGATACAATCTAGCCGAATTAGATAGTACGTTCCGTCAAGTTGCAGGGCGCTGTAGTTGAGCGCCTGCCTGCTGGAGTTGAGTGTACCGCGAGATAGCTTCGCGCCTAATCGAGTCACCACGCTTCCGTCGCTCCAGGACCATTGATACGCGGACTCGGATTGGGCTTGTCATAACGCACGGAGGGGCGCTGTCTCGCCACCTCCGGGCGCTGCTACTTCTGTGGCTTCTCAGGAACTTGTCTCCGTATCATACTATTCACTCCCTGCCTCGGTTCATGCCCAAAGAGTGCTAACACATAGCCGCCGAGCAGGTTCAAGCTGTACTGCTTGAACCTGCTCGGCGGCTATGTGCCAGCCAGCTGTGTTGCACCGGTTCATAGCCCTTGAGCTTGGCCCATAGCCGCCGGTAGCCTTAGCCTTAGCCTTGGCCGTTTCCTTATCCGCTAGCTTCAGTTACTCTGGCAGCGTAGGTTTGCTATCCGTATTACATCAATGCACCCTAATGTCGTAAGTATCGATGCCCTTCTCTAAGTTGTCTTCCGCTCAGTGATCTCGTCGCTGGCTTTGGCGCACGTGCATCCCCCGCCGTTCAGTGGGGCGCCAAGCAAGGTGGCCAAACCGTCCCGGGTGACGGCCGTATTCCCTGACAGCCTGGCCCTGTATGTGGTAATATTACCACATACAGGGCCAGGCTGTCAGGGAATACGGCTGTCAGGGAATACGGCCGTGTCTACACCGTATGGCGGTGTCTACACCGTAATCTACACCATATGGACGTACGTCCAAGCTCGGTACGTTCCCCAGCCATCCATGCATATCGCTAGCCAGCATATATATATGAAGGTCCTGTAGCTTCAAGGCTAGCCTGGCATGCATGGCCCTCACCACCACAATTCGGCAACTGCACGGTGTGCTGTTATTCCCTTTGCTGGCCAGCCTTGTGGGTGGAGCATATCCTACTTGCGTGTGGATTGGATGGTGACCTGGACCTACCGCCTTGGGTTTCTGTCGTCCCTTGGTGAGTCCGTAGCGAGCGTCGGTCACGCAGGGCTGCTGTCTATCTAGTCCCGCCGTTCCTCTTCGCTGCACGGCAGTGGGCCTTGGGTTCCCGTCTTTAGTGGGATAGCACCCACATGGGGCCTTTCTGGAGGCTGGTCATCAGAACATCCTATTACCACAAAATTAATCAGTAATCAGCAATTTATCTTTCAATCATACATATGATATACGCACGCAGTGATACCGGTTTGTGTAGTCGACCTTTACACTTTTTGCGGCAGCATGCACATTTGGCGTGCGTTGAATAAAAGCGCGGAAGGCATCAAAAGCGCTTGCGCGTTTTCCAAGCTAGTCGGCATTCCCCAGCAGGCGAAGACACATTTTTCGTAACCACGTGGGAGTGTCGGGGCTTCCTTCAAGCTCTCAGCAGTAACGTATCAGGCGTAGCGTAAGCTGGAGACATTCAGCCATCGCTTTATTGAAGGTAGGAATGGAATCATGTTAGGAAGGGAATGTTACCGTGTCCTCAAGTCCGGGCGTACCCAGGACAAGTAAGGAGACGTATCGGCCCATGTATGCTACAGCTATCTAAAAAGTATCGTATTACCGACTGCTGATAACAACGGAATCAGACAGGTACTGCGCAGGTGGACAGACTGGTTTCAGCATGGAGCTGCTCGTCATTGAAGGTTCCGCCGGCCGCATCGAACCCATCGAAGGTGGCGGGCGATTCGAATTTGCAACTTCCAATTACCCACACTAAGGAAATCTCGTCCAGAAACGGGATCGAAAAGTAGTGGAAGGAGTGCCCATCCAATTGGAGGGAACCCGAAAGGGTCACCTTCGCGCAGCGAAACCGAACGTAGGTGGCGGGCAGCCCGTATTTGCTTTCAGAACAATACAATGATACATTAAAACTTGTCCGAAATGGGATCCGAAAGCGAAAAGAGTGTCTGATGATTAAGGATATTTGAGGCTCGCGTCACTCTCCCAAAATAATAACTTTAGTCCGCAGCCTGTGTCGGCCGGGCATTGCGTGTGTGGCCTACCCAAACTATCCTCGAGTTGTTGCTGGAGGCAGTACCTCCTATCCTACTCATCCTGGAAGGTAGGTGACAGCAGCAACGAACCAACCAATCAAGGCGCCTGCCTAGCATACGATGCGTGCTCGCATTGCCTTCCTTGGCTGCTGCTGTGCACACTTACCCTAACTCGCTTGTGCTTTGCGTTGGGCGTGTTGACCATGTTGGCCCGTTGATCCCTAGCTGGCACATAGACCGACGGAGCGAGTGGCAGACCAGCTACCCCAACTGCCATCCGCCCACCTGCTGCTGTATGTGCACCGACCCGTCCTCGGCAGCAGGGTACTAGCAAATTACCCAGAGATCGATATGGAGGGCCGAATGGCCACGTCGCGTTTGTTTGCATGCGCGGTGCTCATCATCACACTGGCCGCTGCTGGGACGGCCTCTGCAGGCAAAGAGTTATCATCCGTCAGCCATAGAACCCTTCCACCCAGCAGTTCCACCACTACTCCCGCCAACAACGAAGCACAAAAGCATCGCTACTCCTCACCTAAATGGCCGATACCCTATGCAGGATGGCATTTCTGGAGTCTCCGGCATTTCGTTTGGTCCCCAGCAGGAGTTCACGCACTCAAACTGCACGCATATCTGCACTGGAAAAGGGGCACACAGCAGTAGGTAGGTCGCAAACAAACGAGTTAAACCTTAGCGCTCCAGCGGCTATTTACGCACCTCCTGTTCTTCTTCGTCTCTTACAACATAGTCGGCTTAACTATCGCTTAATTAACGTATTGGCCGCCAAGGTCGCCCTTCTGCTGCGCGCGTGGCGGGCGCCCGACTCCCCTACCTCGGGGGCGGCCCCGCCCAGTCCGAGCCAGTCAGCGCTCTCCACTTCCCGGGGCTCGTCGGCGCTCTATCGCTGGTCGCTGTATGTGTCCCTGCTGGCGCCTTCAGCTTCTAGCGTGCCGGAGTTCGAGGATTGGATTAATCATGGCGCGGTGGTAGCGCCCCTTCAGCGCCTGCTCCTGGATGTGCCTTGGCTGCGGAGTGGGTGGTGGCCACACGCGGTGAATCGCCAGCCGGCCAGCATTCGGACGGCCCCCTCGGTGGACACTGTCTCCGGCGTCCTGCTGCCCCGCCCGGCCTGGTTGTCATGTCCCCGGGATAGACATGCCTGCGTATGCGCTGCTCAGCCGCCGCCTCAGTGTATGTTCAGCTGGGTACGTACCTCCCCGCAGCTCGAGGCGGTGGCCACTGCCCGGCTCACCGTGCTGCATGAGGCGTATGTGCGGTAGACTCTAGGGGTAGGTGCCCCCGGGTGGCTGGGCGGGGCCCCTGCTGCGTTGCGGAGGCAATCGTTTCCTTGCGGCTCACCTTCCCGCGACAGGGGGAAGTGCGCTAGGAGAACCGGCACAAGAAGGTCTTCTGCCATCTGGCCATCGGTGGGATTTCGCTGGCGGTGGAATTTCGCTGGCGGATTTCGCTGGCGGTGGGATTTCGCTGGCGGATTTCGCTGGCGGTGGGATTTCGCTGGCGGGTGACACGCATGCATGCATGTTCATTCGTGGAGCTCTTCTGGAGGCCTGTGGGTGCGGGGAGTTTCCTGGCACTGGTGCCGGACAGGTGCCCCTCACCACCTGCACCATTCCTGGCACTGCCCTGCTGGTTGCAGGCTAACGTTCAACTGCTGCGTGGGGCCAGTCAGAACTACCGTTGCTCGTGTGGTGCTCGGTGTGCTCGAAGAGCACCTTACTTGCGGTAGGGCCTGCCCCCCTGGCTGCAGGGTAATCGGACGGAAGCAGTGGTGCTGCGTCCTGTATGCGTGGTCTGCCGTTAGCTGCTCCCGCTTATGTTCGGCCGCTGCCCCGTGTGGGGCTGTGTCTGGCACAAGCCCCCCCTTGACTATGAGCAGTGTGTTCGGGACACAAGGCCCCCCTTGACTAGCACAAGGCCCCCCTTGACTAGCACAAGGCCCCCCTTGACTATGAGCACAAGGCCCCCCTTGACTATGAGCAGTGTGTTCGGGACGACGTCACCATGAGCGCTCTCAGAGTGATTGGCCTCGCTCGGCCGCTGCACACTCCGGGCGGCTGTTTCAGCCCGGCCGGTGGTGCCTTGTCCACCTGGGGGTGCCTGCCTGCTAATAATAACTGGTTCTACCTCTTGGTCTGGAACCCACTGTAACCGTACGTTACAACAACAACTGTTACAGTGGGCCCCAGACCAAAAGGTAGATCCATCGGGCGCATCGCCTGACACTGGAGCCGTGCGATTAAGCGCACTTGGCTGTGGTTGCTAATTTTCGTGCCCGTTCGTGCCCGTCCGTGAGGTTTTGCTCAACTCGGTGTGTCGCGGACCGATTGGGGTCCTGCCGGGGCCGCCCACCCGTTCCGCTGTACGTGTGTTGTTGTTGTAACGGTTACAGTGGGTTCCAGACCAAGAGTGTTGTTGTAACGGTTACAGTGGGTTCCAGACCAAGAGGTAGAACCATCGGGCGCATCGCCTGACACTGAACAGTGTGTTGTTGTAGCGGTTACATATGGTTGCTTATTGGTGGCCGCTTACGTTGTGCTTGCTGAACCCGGGCTGTCCTGGAGGGCCTGCCTGGTGCTCCTCGTGGGCCGCTTGTCCTTCTGTCGGGTGCCTTGCTTCTGGGCCCTGGGCTGCTTTTGACTTACCGGTATTTCCCGTGCGGTTGTAAGTTTGGGACTGCTCGTCGTGCTGAAGTTCCCTTGGCTGGCCGCCGTTTTGGTTGGGGCGTTTCGGTAGGTGCCCTGGGCCGCCGGGGGGTTCTGTCCCCAATCCGTCGGTTCGGACTACCTGGTCCAGCCGTTCGTTTTTCATGCGGTGGGCCTTACGTAGGGCGCAAAACCAGATGGCCCGGACCGGCGGGCTGCCGACAGATGTCCCCGGCGGCCCAGGCAGCAGGGCACCACCAACACGCGAAAAGGCCCCAACCGTAAAGACGTGAAATATAAGCACGACGGGCATGCAGTCCCAAAATACCAAGGCCAAGAGAACAGGGAAAACTCGAAACCAGGCGTATAGCTGCGCCCCAGCAGGCGCACCACGCGCCAGCAGGGCCGCAGATAATAGCAACCAACTCCGCGGCGAAGTTAACCGCACGCGCAAGGAACAAGCACTAGGGCTCTCCTTATTTCGGGCTGGGTGCTGCTGGCCCGTGGTGGGGGAAATCTTCTGTCTCTTTGTTTCAGGTGGGGGTTTCTGCTCGACTTGTTGCGCGAGGCGCTCTGCTGGTCGTTCTGATCGAGGGGCTGCTTGGGCTGCAGTTGGTGTATTGCTGATAGGGGGGCATTTAGGCTACTTCCGTCCCCTTAAGTGGTTGGTGCCGCTGTTTGTTAGGATCTCCTTTGCCCCTTGGTCGGGGTTTACTTCTGGTGGTTTGCCGTCTCTCTGTCGGTTGGTTTGTTCTTCTTCGTCTGTCCTGCGTCTCTTTCTTCTTTGTTCTTCTTCGTCGCTTCTGCATCTCTTTCGTCTGGCGATGCGCCCACCGATGGCTCTAGCTACCTTATGGTCTGGAGCCCACTGTAACAGCTAGTTACTACCACTAGGGCCGCACGCGGTCCATTACTGCTACCTCCCACTACCTCACATACGTAAGACGGACCAGCAGCTAGCGGATCGACGCGCGGCGATGGTTACAGCCCACGCGCAGCCAAAGCCTTCTCGGGCTGTGTGTGGATGATGTGACGCGTCACGATGATCATCAACGAGAGAATATGACGAACAAAGGTAGGTACCGAGACCGCTCGGCGAACCCGTCGATAAGGCGTATGACGTGTACACGCTTGCCGTGTACAAGCAGCTTAATAGGAAGACAACAAAACCTTTGAGCTTCCTCCACCAACCAAACACTATTACCGCCCGCCTGTCAGACAGTCAGACAATTTTTTACACTTCCATTCACTTTTGCGTTTCGGCGGGTGGAGGTGGCCCATCGAATCGCCTGCCAGATTCGATTGGCCCGCTGACCAACTTCCTAGGAATAATGGATGAACTGTTAACATCCGTGCCGCCTGTTCGGAGTGTGGCTTCATGTTACTCACTGAAGTATGGCAGGACCGATCCAATCCTTCTAGCCGTGCAGAAGCCCGATTACCAAAGCTGCGTAACTCCCAACACGAGTAAAGGCGTCCAGATAGCGACCACATTCTCGATTTCATTCACAATTGATCTGCGTCTAACCTAACACTATCATGTACGGCCGGTCTGCCCGATTTGCGCTTTCCTCCGTCCTCGCTCTTTGCGTTGGTTTGTTGGCCAGCCTTGGGGCGGAGCATTTTTAGCGTGCGGGTGGTGCCCTGGGCCGCCGCGAATTCTGCCCCCAGCCTGTCGATCAGAGCTGCCTTGTCTCGTCGGTCGGTCGTCCTGCCGCAGTGGGCCTGGGCTCCCGTCTTTGGCGCCTCCACTGAGATAACATAAGCGAGGAGCCTTTCTGGCGCCTGGTCATCAACGGTTTTCACGGTTTTCCCATGCACGCGGCGCATCTTGCCAGGGGGGCGCCCACCGCCCCATGCCCGTCCAGGGACCCCATGGCAGCTGGCCGCCGCCGCGAACATTAATTCTGGGAGTGCCAGATGGCCCCCAGCCAGCCTGCGGCCGGAATTTGAGGAGGCGATAGCTAGTGTGGCCGTCTTGGCGATTTCGCATGTGCGGTTGGTAGTAACTGTTACAGTGGTTGATGCTGCCACCCCCCGAGTGTTCCCCTTGGTTTGGGATGTTGTCTGGCTGGCTGCGGTCGCTGCCCTGGCCCTGGACCTTCGTCTCCTGTTCCGGGCAGGGGGAGATCTGGTTGTGGTTCCTCGCGCGTGCTGCGCTGGCTTGGTGCGGACTTTTGTGGAGGTCGCTGCGTGTGCCGATTTCCGGTCTCGCCTGCTGAGTGCTTTTGCGGCACTGGGTTTCGCACTCCCTGGATGCATGGGTAGGAGGAGGTCCCGGCCGTCCGCCCCCTTCTTGGCCTCCTCTGGCGCGCGCGGGAGAGGTGGTGATGCACAAACAGTCGCCCTGCGATAGATTGCGCGACTCCCTGGTAGTGATAAGATGCCAAGATGACTAGGCCCCGGCGGTGGCGCTGTTGGGTACGCTTTCCCGGCCACTGAGGTTCTCGCTCTCGGCCGGTTGCTGTTATGTTGTGGTTGGGTCGTTTGGCCTTTTAGGCGCCCCGTTTCGGTGCCTTTCCCCTGTTTCGAACTGGTCCCTTACTTATGCCGGCCCCGTGATCCAGAACAATATGTCGCTCGATGCACGGTTGCCCAGTAGTACGCACGGTCGCTTACTACCAGCTGGTCATATGCCTCAGGCCAGTACCATTTGACCTCGGTCGAAAACAACGCCGTTAACGGAGCGGTAATAGCCGAGTATGCAAGTACGGACTTTCTGATTTTTTGGCAAAACCCAGGACGGAAGGACCGAAACCCAAAGATGGACTTTCTAAATTAATTGGCAAAACCCAGGACGGAAGGACCGAAACCCAAAGACCTTCTGCGGTACGCACGGGCCACTAGCTACTGTTGAACCCCAGCGGTTTTCGGCTAAGTCTCCGTCGTCGGTTTCATCGAGTAACAGCCCACAGGACCAGACAGGACCTGCAGAGAAAGTAAATGTCCAATGACGCCACAAAGCCGAGGCCAATGCATACACTTCGCATAGGGTGGGTGCATCCCACATGTTGCCTCGCTCGCGCAGCAGCGTATCAATGCTGTTCAATAACGGTGAATTGAATACCGGGGACAAAACAAAACACTTTGCTTGACCCGCCTGCGGTGATGTACGCATCCCAAGTGAAGTCCGGTGGATACTGCAATGGGGTGCTGGAATTCCGAATGGCGAATAGTGAGTTATGCAGGCAAACGGATGGAAGGACGCAAGCGATACCGAGCCTTTCGTCTTCGGACTAGGCTAGGTGCGCGCAGGCGCCGCAAGGAGATGAGTAGGCTTAGCCGCACTCAAGTAAGTCCCGCAACAACGGCTTTCCACCACTTTCACCCGCCGCATCAGCATGAAGCAGTGAACGTCCAGATGCATCCCTACCTAAGCGCCGCAGTCAACGCAAAGTTGCTCTATCTGCGTGCGCAGACACACCAGCCCAACGGTTTCGCAGCCAGCAGCACGCATCTCATCACGATCGCAAGGTGCAGACGCCGCCAAAAGCGGGTATGGAAGTAACCGCACACATAACGAGTAGTCAACCTGCATGGGCTCACGCGTGTACGGCGGCTCTCAATGGAAAACGTTCTGGGCCTCTTCGGCCCAGGTGGTGGCCTTACTTGCGGTTCTTGACCGTACTAGGACACGTACGCACGCACGACGACAGGACCGGGAGGGATAGGTTGACCTTACGAGCCCCCTCAGCAAGCATGGTGTACGTACAGCGTTTATTGTCCAGTGCTGAGGGAGTCAGAAGGGGCGCTGAGTGCCACGTGCGAGATGCTGCACAATGATGCCGTCGTTGTCGTCCGCACAGGTCCGCAACGACAGTGACATCTTACAACACCAGCTGGCGCGCGCCACAAGCGCAGGAGGGTTGCCACCAACAGCTGGATGCATGGGCTTGTGATCACTGTAATCTCTCTATTAGCTTACAGCATTAGGCGGTATGACAGCATAACCAACAACGCAAATGTCCGAGAATGCAAGGCGGGCGCAACGAATGTACTGACTAGAACCCATCCGGGAGGAACGAGGAGGAACGCACAGGTAGAAGTGGAACGGCTCAGCGTGTAACAAAAACAAGCACTAAGCAGCCTGGCACGGCCGGGCTTCGGCCACTGTAGCATATTATAGCGGCATGCGTACGCACGCGCGTAGTGGTACATGAAGTCGTCTCTTCGCACTCTTGCGACAGCATGCACATTTGGCCTTGGCTAAAAGCGCGTGAGGCGTCAAACGCGCTTGCGCTTCTAACCAACCTAGTCGGCATTCGCAGGCGAAAATAACAATTCATATCCAAGCGGGAGTGCCTGAACGTCCTTCAAGCTCCCAGCAGTAACGAATCAGATGTAACGCAGGCTGGAAACGTTCAGCCACACAACAACGCATTGATTGCGTGTATGAAGGTACACGCGGGGAACGGGACCTCTTGAGCTACCCTTGAGCGCGCTCCTTACCTTATTGCCTTGAGTTTGCTCTTTAGTTGGACCCTTGAGTATCCCTTGAGGCACGCGCCTTGAGCACTCTCTTTCGTGTGGAGGGTTCAAACCTAAAGGGTTACAGAAAAGGACAGCCCTCAAGGCCTCCTCAAGGGTGTCTTAACAGCCTGCTAAAGGCTCGCCGCTAAAGAGTCGCACACTAAACTCAACCGACCCCCAAAGAAGCGGCTAAAGGTGAGAAGAAGGATACATCTTAACGGAGCAAGCAAACAAGCATACGAAACGTGGTAAATCACATTGAAATCAGTAAGTAACTAGCGCACGCTAGCATACAGCACGCTACCAATTGAGTGTACGTTGGTGTACCAAATATCTGCCACATGTCTGGCACAAGAATGTTTGTTCAAGTCATCACCCTGCCCATGTCAACCGCCAGCAGCTTATGTAACCCTACAAGTCGTCCTGCATATTAAGTGCTTACGTCGTCCTGCTCACTTACACGCCTTCTTGCCCGGCTTATCCACAGCCTTGGCTTTCTCCACATCCCCACTGTCACCGGTAATTTATGGCCTTGCTTCCCGACCGGAGCAGCCCCCCCACCCCGTGCGGAATTCCGCAGCCGCCTGCTTGGCCGTTTCGCAGGCGCTGCACCATAAGCAAATGTGTCCACCGGCAGGGCAAAAAGGCCCCCTGGCCCATCACTGCTGCCCATTTCCTCTTCATCGCTCCATCGCTGTAGACCTTGGCCGCGGTCTTGTTCACAGGAACTGCACAGGAAACCGGAAAATATGATATGTAATTATATGGTACAGAGTATGTGCAGGCTTCTGCTTGTTGCGCAGCTGTAACGGCTTACCGTTTGTTGCAGTTGAAGGCTGAGATGCTCCGGTAAGGTGCCGCGGGGCTTTGACGAGTACGTTGAAGTGCAGTTCACTCGAGCAGCTAGATTGCTCCAGGAATAAAGGAGTCGGCCTGGTGCTGGGAACCAGCGGGTTGATCTCGCCATTGAGGACTTGCTCGAATCGTGATGCCAGGCAAGCCAACGAGACAAGAATTGCCTGGTCATCTGTATGGATTTGAAGAAATTGCAGGAATCTGTCAACCTGCTGCGGCCTGACGGCGCGGTCTATTTGGTGCGGCATTTCCAATGAACCCGGTCTTAGTCCAACTCACCGGCAGCCGCAGCAGCTGCAGACTTCGCATCATTAATAACACCAGTCGTCGCAATAATGCATGCTCCATAGTTGACGTCCAAGTGCTTCATGGCCAACTTCAGGTCGGCCTCGTCCGTGAAGATTATCCTGTCCGCAGGCGTCGTCCCATAGCCCGGAAAACCAGGGCCAAATAAGGTTATATGGAAAGTCACGTAAGGTTCGTCACCGGATGTGAGGGCTGGGTCAGTCGTTGTCAGGTCAAGTCCGGTCAAAGTCAGAAGTCGGACGCTACGAGTCACTACATGAGCAGCCTTTAGTCAATGTATCTCAAAACTATGTAAAATAAGAGTCCTTGTGCTATTCGATTATACTATCCATTACACTGTCAATGTGAGGAAGCGGGGGGAGGATCCGTACAACCCGGCCCCTGGGCCGGGTTGTACGGACATTTGAGAGGAAGCATTATGATTCAGACCGTCCTTCGATCTTGCTTTCAACTTTGCTTTCAACTTGCTTTCAATCTGTATCAAACATGTAAGGGCGCACTTTAGCTTTCCTTGAGCCGGTCTTAAAACTGTTCTAGAGCTGTCCTCTTGAACTTTAATCCTTCTTAGGAGCTGCCCTTGAGCTTATCCATCTTCAGCAGTTCCCTTACGATATTCTTGAGCGTCCCTTCAGTCGTCTCTGGGGTGAACTCCTTTAGCATTCCGACAGGTCTCTTGAGCTGCAGGCAAAGGGCTGCTAGAGAGTCCCTCAACAGCCCCTCAAGGGATGTTCAAGAGATAAGACGCCTCCTCAAGAGACGGCCGTTCCCCGAGTGGTAACAATAAAAAGATAGCCAACAGCAAGGGGTATATGTTCGCCGCAAACCGCAAACTACCGGTATAGGACGTCCGCCGGTACTGCTGTATTTCACAGTAGCTCTGCGCCGAACGTTGCCCCATAGATTTATAGATGTGTCTCTCGCAAGCGGGAGGACATAAGATTAATACTAGGGGGGGCCATACATACTGCTACCTGTAACTTTTGTATGACCGACTGCGGAACGGAATCAGATAGGTACTGCGCAGGTGGACAGACTGGTTTCAGCACCGGTCAATGACGGTTCCACCGTCCCACCGGCAGCATCGAGCCCTTCGAAGGTGGCGGGCGGTTCGTAATCGCGACTTCTTCATTACCCACATTATAAAGGCTCGTCCAAAAACGGGTTCCAAAAATGGAAAGAGTGTCCTATCGAAGGGAATCCGAAAGGTATTTGAGGCTCGAGCGCGACCCTATCCCCGTAATTCCAACCTCAACATCTGCAGCTCGTCTCAGCTAGCTGGGCATCGCTTGGATCAATCGACGAGTTGTTGCTTCGTTGCGGCTGGCTGGTACCAACGCGCAGGCAGTACAGTATCTTCTACGTACCTGAAAGGTAGAGCGAGGCAAGGGACAGTGCTTACCTACCATCTCGCAGAGGTACTAATTAAGGATTAGATTATCGGTAATGCCTTCCCTGGTTGCTGCTGAGCATACCTACCCTACGGATGGTATGGTGCATTGGCATCGGATGTTGGCACGTTGGCCTTCATTCGCTGGCACAGAGACCGATTGGATGGCATATCCTCACACCAGTTACACTTACATCATAATATTGCATATATAGTAGCTGCCACCCGCCTACCTGCTGCTGTGCAACTGCCCGCCCTCGCTCCGCAGGGTACTAATCACCCAGAGATATGGAGGGCCGAATAATGGCCACGTCGCGTTTGCTTGCATGCGCGGTGCTCATCATCACACTGGCCGCTGGGACGGCCTCTGCAGGCAAAGGTAAGTTTGTCCGTCCGAATGCTAGCATGCATGTCGGGCAAGTACCTGCCATAAACACTTCCCTTGGTACTATCTATTCAAACTCTTATAAGTGTGCAAATAAATAATCCTACGATGTCATGATACGGGCAGCAGTGATGCTCCAGCAACGGCTCTTCTTTGGATACGAAGAACGTTATTAATAACATCCAAGAAGCATCCACGTATCGATGTTGCGATGCACATAGTTGTGCAATGCCGACGCACGTGGGAGTCCTCTCTCGCACGCTTCCTGGTTGGCTGCTGGTTGGCTGGGATGCATGCTGCTCACTTCTGTCCGACTAGCTGCTTGGGGCCTACGCAGGGGCAATTGCATTATTGACGTCCGCGCACCATACATGGCAATTGCGACGCATCTAACACTCTAGCTGCCAGTTGCGCTCTGCAGCTAGGACGCGCGCTGGTTGGCTGATGCATGTCCGACTGGGCGCATGTTGTTATTACCCTGCCTTACTCCTATTGTTTAGGTCACTTAGAGCTCCTGTCCCTTCATTTGCTTTCCTGCAGCAGACCCTGGGTCCAGTCCCTGCTCGACCAACCCATGCACTGCTCCCGGTACCATCTGCGTGCTGGACGCCTCGGTAAAGAAGGGCTACAACTGCGTCTGCGGACAACCAGGATACGCGCAGTCCGGCAGCGGCACGTGCCAGCGTAAGTGCACGGCCGGGATTGCTGCGTGAAAGCAGAAAGGATGGAGATGATCGTTGTTGTAACGGTTACAGAGAGATGTAAACATAGCGCAGCGGCGTAGTATCAACTGATACAGGGGACCAGCAGACCGTAAGTTGGCGCCATGCATGCATCGCTCGGACGTATGGTAGATGATCTCCTTAAAAAGGAAAAGCACTTGCATTCCGACAAAAGAGGCGCTTAGTGATAGATGTGCAGGTGCAGGTGCGCATGGCATGCGTTAGTTTTCCCAACCAACATAGGCAGTTGTAGGCAGCATCTGGCGTCACATACAGCCCTCATCCAGCCACCTCCTTGCGTTTCGTTTGCTTCTCATCTCGTTTCGTACCCGATCGATGTTGGTGAACAATCCTTTGTGCATGGCGGATTAAAGTCTTTTGGTGGAATCGTGTCCTTTTTGTTTACTTTATCATGTACGGTTCCGAAATGCACTTGTGCTGGCAACCAGGGAGCGTCTGCCTATCTGGTGGATCTTAGCAGGATACCCTCACGATCAACCAACCGAATGAAAGACGAGACTGACGTTGCTGCTGTGGGTGACCCTCCTGCCACATCCCATCTGTGCTTTTTGCTCGTAGTTATCAAGGCGCCACCACCGCCACAACCGCCACAGCCGCCCAGCCCTTCACCTCCCCCTCCGCCATCTCCTCGTCCTCCCTCACCATCACCACCCTCGCCCCAACCGCCTAGCCCGCCGCCGCCGCCGCCCCCGCCCTCACCTGAGCCACCTAGCCCGCCGCCACCACCACCACCACCCTCCCCCGAGCCGCCAAGCCCGCCGCCACCACCCTCTCCCGAGCCGCCAAGCCCACCGCCACCCCCGCCCCCCCCTCCCCCGAGCCGCCCAGCCCGCCGCCACCACCCTCTCCCGAGCCGCCCAGCCCACCGCCACCCCCGCCCCCGCCCTCGCCTGAGCCACCCAGCCCGCCGCCGCCACCCTCTCCCGAGCCCCCCAGCCCGCCGCCGCCGCCGCCCCCACCCTCCCCCGAGCCGCCAAGCCCGCCGCCACCACCCTCTCCCGAGCCGCCCAGCCCACCGCCACCCCCGCCCCCGCCCTCCCCCGAGCCGCCCAGCCCGCCGCCGCCACCCTCTCCCGAGCCGCCCAGCCCACCGCCACCCCCGCCCCCACCCTCCCCCGAGCCGCCCAGCCCACCGCCACCACCGCCACCGCCCTCGCCTCAGCCACCTAGCCCGCCGCCCCCACCCTCCCCCGAGCCGCCGAGCCCGCCCCCGCCCCCGCCCCCGCCCTCACCTATTCCACCTAGCCCGCCGCCGCCCCCACCGTCTCCTGTGCCGCCCAGCCCGCCACCCCCTCCCTCACCACTGCCGCCCAGCCCGCTGCCGCCGCCGCCACCCTCGCCCCTGCCTCCCAGCCCGCCCCCTTCACCGGTCCCCCCTTCACCCAACCCGCCCAGCCCGCCGCCTCTTCCACCGTCGCCTAAGCAAAATAACGGAACCAATGGGCAGGGGAACGGTAGGAGGCTACGACGGGCCTTGCTGTAATCCTAAGACGCGAACTGCTATGTGCTCCCTTCGTTTATCTGGGTGTGGACGATTGTTCACGTACCGGTATGAAAGGTAAAATTCGCATCCATGTATTTGCAAGGAAACCTTCGCTAAGGTCGAAAGCATCGAAACGAGATAGCATCCATGGACTGTCCGCTTGTCATTGCTCGCAGCTAGCGCCGGTCACCATGCGGTCGTTGGTGGTGGTTGTTGAAGATGAGAAGCGCGTTGCATGGCTAGAACACATAGGCAGTTATAGTGTGATTTACTATGTGCGTCGTCAGCGGCGGCACTGCTATACGAATGAGACGCACTGTGCAGCGCTGTGCTACTTTGGCTTGACTCTGCGCTTTATTGACAAATGTGGTCCCTGTGCGACAAAATGAAGGCGCACTATTTAACGGCAAGTTGCATTGATTGCAGGGGCAGTACGCATGTGCCGCTATGCGCACATTTTGTGTGTACTTGTGCAACGGACCCAAGCGGACGGCTGCCTGCATAGTGCGAGTAACCTGCTCATCTTTTTATTACTCCGCGCGGAGCAAATTAACATTGGACACATTATTCACCTCACTGCCTGCATTCATCCTACTTGTGATTTGTTATGATGTAATACCAGTAACGGCTTGTGATTGTCACCCTCGGTCGGGCAAGCCTAGAGCAAGAGCAAGAGCTCATGTTAATGGCATCACCATATGAGAGCCGCGGCTGAACCCAGCTGGCGCTGCCTAGGACACAAGCAAGCCTCGAAAAGCACAACAGCGGCCGGGCAAAACAGACAAGCGAAGCGACCCAGAAAACGTGGCCGCAAGCCAGAGCCAGCAGCTAACACACAGCCAGCGAGCAGACACCCCCAAAGGCACAGGGAGAAAACACAGGACGGATACATACCCCGCCGTGCCCCACGACGGCGAGGCCCCAACAAACAAGACAACCTGGGCAGCCGAAGGCGAACCGCGGGAAAACACAGCAGACGGGTTCACCAGCAGCCTTCAGCCGACGGGCGCCCAGGCCATCGAGCACCCACCCGCGATCACGGGCACCTCTCTGCGTTAGTCATTGAAGTAAGGGGAGATCCTTGCCCAACGTGCGATGCAGCATGGTATATGCCCGGTACATTCATAGTACATACATTCATGGTACATTTCCGGTAGGGCCCTACGTACCGTAACATCGTATACTGCTACGGATGGAAGTTAGCCGTCGACTTGTGTACTTCACGAAATGCCTACTCGGCATGTTGAACGTCACAGAAATGTGAGAGACTGGAGATACCGGTAGATGCTCTCGGATGTTGGGCATGCCCAACTGGTATTCAGACGTTTAGCGCTAAGCAGGCATCTTGATGACACTGCGCGACAAACGGTGGAGAACGACGGTGGTGGATGATTATATTACAGGAAATGATTATTTACCTATGTCGGACATGCAGCTCAACAGCGCGGTTACAGACGAAGCGCAGCTTGGTCCGAGGAGGTACCGTGCCTAGTGAGCCAAAGTGCGATACATCTAGGGGCATAGACTCATATGGACCGCACTTGATCGGATCCGTTTCGTTTTCCCACGTTCCGGTATTCGGTTAATAACTGCTCGTCTGTTATGTATACGGGTATATTAACTCCTGCGTGGACCCATGAAATTCGGTGCGCGATTGGCTTAGGATTATTCAACTTGCAATTAGTAAGTATACCGGTAATGCCGACGCAGCGGGAAAAAGCGAGTATGTATAATGGGCACGACGTCGGCGCTGACGAACGGTCGCGGTCTCGTGAACGAAGCCGACGCAATGCCGTCGCGAGCGGAATCCAAATTCAGAAAGGTACGGGCGTATATGTCCGCGCAGGTAGTTGCTTTCGCGATATGGTGATGCCTTGCGTGGACGAGCGGCGACACGTTATGGCTTAGAGGCAGTGGTGGGACGTGGAGGTCGTCGCCTCTAAGCTAGCTAGGTTCTGTATGGAAGCCGTACATGTGGCCAGAGCCATTCTTCCGGGCGCTCTCGCTCCCTGTTTCGGCAACCTGCCTGCACAGTGAGTGCTTTACTGTCGTTTTCCTCGTTAGCTTTTACTTTGGGGGGCCGTTTGGCCCCAGGACCATCTTCAGGTTGGCCCCAGGACCATCTTCAGTTGGCCCCAGGACCATCTTCAGGTTGGAGGCCCAAGCGAGGGCCGGCTGCGGAATGGCAGTCGGCGGTGCCATGACAGGCTGCGCAAGAGCTACCGGCGTCGGGTTTGAAGTCCACACTACTGTGATCGCGGGAGCGGTTGCTATGCTGGAACTGCAGCAGCATTTTTGGGAACTGGTGGGAACAGGGGCAGGAACTCGAGACTGCGTGGGCGGGTTGGCCGCCTTTGTCCCGCCTTTGCCCTGACGATCTTGTCCACAAATGCGTCATGCCGCTCTTCGAGAGCCTAGCCGCAGACTGCTTTTACGTGGTCTATCTGTAGCCGCTGCAACTTTATATGCTGGCGACGCCGTCGGAGGAAGACGAGGCGGCTGAGGGGGGGCCCCGGCGCGATCACCGGCTCCCAGGCGCCAACGGTGGGAGGCGTGGTCTGAGCCGGCCTGACAGCAGCATCTGCCACCCCACCGTTTTGGGTCCTTGTAACCCTGTCCCAGTAACGAGGTTGATCCCTATTTTTTTTTGTAACCCTCACCCACTAACGATACACACCGTTGTTGTTGTAACGGTTACAGTGGGTTCCAGACCAAGAGGTAGAACCATCGGCTTCAGTTGTTCTCGGCGATAGCAGCCTCAAGCGCCTGGATGCGAGACCATTTGAGTCTTGTTTGGCGCTGTCACGATCGACCTGGTGATCGAGCTGGTGATCGACACAGCGCGTGCGAGACACCAGAACCCGCTCAGCAGTGGGGTGCAGTAACAGCAATGACTTCGGAAAGGCAGCAGTCGCGCCGAGCCCGGCTAAGTTGTACGGCACAAAATCAGGGACGTCCAATAGCAGCGGCGGCTACAAACAACCGGTCGGCAGTACGACAGGGTCATCATGTACGACAGCCACGGTTGTAAGCCGCTCGGCGCTGCTATATCAGGCGGGGAAGAGCCTTCCCACCATCTCGAGCATGCCTTTTCAGCGCCTATGAAACTTGTCCTTAACGGCAAGGCTTGCCCAAACGGGAAGATTTGCCTTTTTAATGGTAAGGCTTGCCCTAACCGCCCAGGTGTCATACCGGTAGCCCAGAAGTAAAGTCTAACGAGAAAAATGACAATGCCCGATGGTTCTACCTCTTGGTCTGGGACCCACTGTAAACGTTACAACAGTAAAGCTCTCACTGAGCAGGCAGAATGCTGTGAAAGGACCAAGTCATCAGCGGTCCCTCCGGCCCCTCCCCTTTCCCTTCGAGCCGAGGCTCCGTTGGCACCGCGAAACAATACCCCAGCAATGACGAGAGACGTATTACATGAGGCTGCAGTACGGAACTACCGCAGGCAGTAGCGCATGCTGCTACGCATTGTTACAGCGTCATCGATGCATGGGATCTCAGCCGGAACACACGCACCAGTCCGCACGCCGTGCACAGTCTATCCATCAAACCAATGGTCCCATTTCTCTCGATCACCCCCACGTGTCGCTGTCGCTGCTTCCTCTTTCCCGGTTCACGCGGGGTCCGCTCCACCCCACATGCATAATCACTCAGTCAATCGGACTTTCGATTAACCGGCATTCGTGGCTCAGCCGTTTGTGGCCCAGCCCTGCTTATGCACACGCGGTCCCCTCTATGCCTGCTGCTATGTTCTCAATTGGGTAAATGACTGGAGCTGCTTCATCAAGCCGGCCAGCGTCAGCCCTTTCCCGTCCGTCCCGTCGTCTTCCGCGGCCCATTTAAGCTCCTCCACAAAATACTCCAGGTCCCTAAACAGGGAGTTGTAAATGCCGACCGCGCGCTTCACGTACATCGCCTTTGCAAACTGCGATAGGTACGTGTACGCAAACTGCTGCGCTTCGCCCGCTATCCGCTGGCAGCGCCCCGGGTCGGCCTCCAGCGACTTGAGCACCTGAGTGGGTGGGAGCGTGCGGCGACAAGGGGTGGGTGGTTATTTTTCAAGGCGGGAGTCGGGACCGGGGTGGGTGTGTGTTTTTCAAGGCGGGAGTCGGGACCGGAGGTTGCGAGTCCAGGCTTGCCGTGAAGCCGACGACCCAGCGGGCGCCCATCTGTGCCGCCGGAGCAACACGGCTGCAATCGCCGTGGAGCCTCAGTGGATGCCGGTACGTTTGGGATTTGACCCCGGTACTTAATTGTCGGTCACGTGATTGTCGGTCACGTGATTGTCGGGGTCACGTGCTTTGTCGATCACGTGATGGTCGGTCACGTGATTGTCGGTCACGTGATTGTCGGTCACGTGATTGTCGGGGTCACGTGATTTGTCGATCACGTGATAGTCGATCACGTGATGGTCGATCACGTGATTGTCGGTCACGTAATTGTCGGTCATGTGATTGTCGGTCTGTCGTAATTGTCGGTCATGTGATTGTCGGTCTGTCGGTCACGTTCGAAACGTCGGATACAGGCAGCACGAAAGAGGAATGTGCAGCGCAGGCGTCAGCTGTACGGCGCTGCCGGGCCTGCCGCGGCCAGGCTGTAGCGGTTGGCTTACGTAGGTGCATCTGCTGCCCGGGCGTGGTTTTACGCATCGGGGATTAGGAGGTGTAGTAGACGGGGGGTTTGCCTCATTACGGCAGATTTTCACGGCCATGGCAACCTCTACATGGCTTAGACATGGCCAGGGCGCTCGTCGCACGTGCCCATGACCCCCCCCCTCCACTGACCCCCGGGTCGCACCGGTATTACGTTGTCTTTAGTAAACGGCACATAGTGCACGTTCGCCTTGAGAGACCTGGCGGGAGGGGGCCAGTCCCGAAGACCGAGCAGGTGGCGGGGCCAGGTGGTGGTGGGAGCAGGTGGTGAGAGGAGGTGGTAAGAGCCGGGGGCGGGGCCAGGTGGCGGTGGGAGCAGGTGGTGAGAGCAGGTGGTGAGAGCCGGGGGCGGGGCCAGGTGGTGGTGGGAGCAGGTGGTGAGAGCAGGTGGCGGGGCCAGGTGGTGGGAGCAGGTGGCGGTGGGAGCAGGTGGTGAGAGCAGGTAGTGGGAGCAGGTGGCGGGGCCAGGTGGTGGTGGGAGCAGGTGGTGAGAGCAGGTGGTGAGAGCAGGTGGCGGGGTCAGGTGGTGGTGGGAGCAGGTGGTGAGAGGAGGTGGTGAGAGCAGGTGGCGGGAGCAGGTGAGGTGGCGGGGCGTGCGGTCAAGGAGACGTACAACACAACAGCCGCACTCGTCAGCTCTCCTCGCTCGCTCTGTACCGCATGAGTCACAACTCAGCAGCAGTCCTTCTGTACGGCAGCGGTTTCCCTGTCCATGTACGGCAGCAGTAGCGACTGATCTCATAAGGCGGCTGTAGCAAAAAGGGGCCTGGGGCGGGTCTTCCCTGGCTTTTGGTGGCCCCGACACGTTCTCAGATTTCGAGCCCAGCCCCTGCTACAGACCCTAAACCTCTCACTCCGCTTACCCCCGTCCGCCCCTCGCCAACACCTCCCTCCCTCACCGGTAATAGTACTCAATCCACGGTGTTGTCTCCTGGCAGTGGCGTGGGCGTCCGTAGTGGTGGAGTGACGCAGCAGACGGGTCAGCGGAGGGGTCAGTGGAGGGGTCAGTGGAGGGGTCAGTGGAGGGGTCAGGGAGGGGTCAGGGAGGGTCAGTGGAGGGGTCAGTGGAGGGGTCAGTGGAGGGGTCAGTGGAGGGGTCAGCGGAGGGGTCAGCGGAGGGGTCAGTGGAGGGGTCAGTGGAGGGGTCAGTGGAGGGGTCAGTGGAGGGGTCAGCGGAGGGGTCAGTGGAGGGGTCAGTGGAGGGTCAGCGGAGGGGTCAGTGGAGGGGTCAGTGGAGGGGTCAGTGGAGGGGTCAGTGGAGGGGTCAGCGGAGGGGTCAGTGGAGGGGTCAGTGGAGGGGTCAGTGGAGGGGTCAGCGGAGGGGTCAGTGGAGGGGTCAGTGGAGGGGTCAGTGGAGGGGTCAGTGGAGGGGTCAGTGGAGGGGTCAGTGGAGGGGTCAGTGGAGGGGTCAGTGGAGGGGTCAGTGGAGGGGTCAGTGGAGGGGTCAGTGGAGGGGTCAGTGGAGGGGTCAGTGGAGGGGTCAGCGGAGGGGTCAGGGAGGGGTCAGGGAGGGGTCAGTGGAGGGGTCAGTGGAGGGGTCAGTGGAGGGGTCAGTGGAGGGGTCAGCGGAGGGGTCAGTGGAGGGGTCAGTGGAGGGTCAGTGGAGGGGTCAGTGGAGGGGTCAGTGGAGGGGTCAGGGAGGGGTCAGTGGAGGGGTCAGTGGAGGGGTCAGTGGAGGGGTCAGCGGAGGGGTCAGTGGAGGGGTCAGTGGAGGGGTCAGTGGAGGGGTCAGTGGAGGGGTCAGTGGAGGGGTCAGTGGAGGGGTCAGTGGAGGGGTCAGTGGAGGGGTCAGTGGAGGGGTCAGTGGAGGGGTCAGTGGAGGGGTCAGTGGAGGGGTCAGTGGAGGGGTCAGTGGAGGGGTCAGCGGAGGGGTCAGTGGAGGGGTCAGTGGAGGGGTCAGTGGAGGGGTCAGTGGAGGGGTCAGTGGAGGGGTCAGTGGAGGGGTCAGTGGAGGGGTCAGCGGAGGGGTCAGTGGAGGGGTCAGTGGAGGGGTCAGTGGAGGGGTCAGTGGAGGGGTCAGCGGAGGGGTCAGTGGAGGGGTCAGTGGAGGGGTCAGCGGAGGGGTCAGTGGAGGGGTCAGTGGAGGGGTCAGTGGAGGGGTCAGTGGAGGGGTCAGCGGAGGGGTCAGTGGAGGGGTCAGTGGAGGGGTCAGTGGAGGGGTCAGTGGAGGGGTCAGGGAGGGGTCAGTGGAGGGGTCAGTGGAGGGGTCAGCGGAGGGGTCAGCGGAGGGGTCAGTGGAGGGGTCAGTGGAGGGGTCAGTGGAGGGGTCAGTGGAGGGGTCAGCGGAGGGGTCAGCAGAGGGTCAGCGGTACACGCAAAGATCCGTCGCAGCGCGAAGCGAAGTAGTACGACACGCGCAAGCGACAAGACCCGCAGTTGCGGCGCAGCGGTGGTGTGATGCGGTGCAGCCAGGTGCCGACCCACCCACCCACCCAGCCACCCCTCCCACGCACCCACTTCTCCAGCATGCATCTCAAAACGTCTGGTCTAAACAGTGTTTTCGGGCATCCACGGGTCTTCCTCGAACCCACCCCTCGTCACCCTCCCTGCCCTGCCACTCTCCCTCCCTGCCCTGCCACCACCGCCCCAACAGCCACCTTGAGCACCACGCTATTGGTCCCCATCAGCTTGCCGAGGCGGCAGGAGGCTCTGAAGCCGTCCGCGGAGAGCAGGTACTTGTAGCGCGCGTGGTCAGGGATTGTCACGAAGTCGGCCTTTGGGGGGAGGACGGGGAAGTGTGGGGGGGTGGCGAGAACCCCCGGTTCCACGACAGGGGAAACGGAGCGCAGAAACGTGCTTGCTGGCAGCTTTCGAACGCGCGTTTTAGGGTGCACGCCGGGGGTGGCATAAAGACCGGTTACACGGCATACCTTTTGGTCTGGAACCCACTGTAACCGTTACAACAACAACAGTGACATAGGTGTAATGCTGGGGGGCCAGCAGGGGGTAGGTCGGCGGCCGCAGGTAGTGCGTGAGCAGCAGGATGGGTACCGATGAGGCGAGGTGTGGGCGAGACCCGCACGGTACGGACTAGGACAAGGACACGCGCGAGGGGCACAGCGAGAGGTGCTGACGAACGACGGCGCGGGGCACGGCTGCGTGCGTGTGTTTGGGATGGAGCTACGGGAGCGGGGGAGTGGACGTGTGGAGGGGTGAATGCGAAAGGCGGCTGCTTGCTTGTTTTGGCCCAATGGAACCCAAGGGGGCGCGAGGCGGTATCTCCTGTCCCTCCCTCCATCCCATACGTGCGGAGGCCCTCCCTCCCTCCGCCGCGTTTTCCTTGCACCCCTCCTCCCCCCGTCCCTCCCTCCAAGTTCTCCAGCATGCATCTTGTAACATCTGTCCTAGAAGGTGTTTCTCGCATCCACGGGTCTCCCGCGCAACCCTCCCTCCGTCGTGTAACCTGGTCCTTTCGCCACCGCCCCCTACCTGCTTACAAGACGCACCCGCGCATCGTATCTTCATCTCCTCATCCGCCCCCCCCGTCTCGATCCTCATCGGCCCCCCGTCCCCTCCCTTCGCACACACACCCGCCTCGTCTCTTCATCTCTTCATCCTGTCATGTCATTTACAACGGTTTCCTGTCGCTCCCTCTCCTCTCACATCCCCTCGCCTCCCACATCCCCTCGCCTCTCACGTCCCCTCTCCTCTCACATCCCCTCTCCTCTCACATCCCCTCGCTTCTCACATCCCCTCGCTCTCACATCCCCTCTGATCTCACCAGCTGCACGTTCCGTTGCCTGCTGAGGTTGTTTGTGATGCCTGCATCCAGCAGCCTCTGGCCGTCCGGGTCGCTCTGTTGCAACTGCATGATCCACAGCCGTGTGTTGTTGGGCCGCATCAGCTCCTGCGGGGCCGAGTCGACGAGCGAATTGACCCACGGCATGTGGTGAGCTAGGTAAGCGTCTGGGGCAGGATGCGGATCGAGCATCCTAATTAGGGCCTAGGGCGGCGATACCAATCCGGGTAGTTGCGCCAGGCGGGCGGAAAGGGCAAGGCCCATAGGCCAGCAAGGAGGCCGCGCGGTGGGCGTCGAAGGACGCCCAGGCCGGGGCGCCGGCGCTTACACTTCGTGGAAAAAAGTCGAAACCCAACGATGTCTGGAGGATCGATTGTCACGTCACGTCATGCTGGGGGAAGCGGCACGGATCATCGCGCAACCCATCGCCGTACCACGTGCCGTACCACATGCCGTACGCACCATCCGAACACACACACACACACACACACATCGCATCACAGCATCCCACAGCATCCCTTTCTCTCCTCCTCCCCCTCTGTGCCACAGCGTGCCTGCTTGCGTGCATCCCTGTACGGCTCGCTGCATTGCCTGCTTGCGCCCTTATGCCACATCTCCGCGTTTTCTTCATCACTTCTTTTCCTTACAACGCATTAATAACTACTCTACCATAGACGCGGCGCGCTCACGTGTGTCCTTGCCTTTCCATTCGCCCCGCATGTCTCTCTCGCCCTTCAACCTAACGCTAACGTTCTGCTGCTTCGCCTGGTCCTTCTTCCTCTCCTTTCCCAGGTCAGTTTCCTCGCATTTGGCATGGGCTGGGATTCCTGTGCCGGGCACTCTGTCTGTTACTGGCATTGCACGCGAAGTTGTCACCTATACCTCTGCCTTGCGCACTAGGATAGGTAAATAGGTACATAGGCTAGGTAGTTGTAGGTGCTTCGCGCCACGCCTACGCCGCAGCAGCGCGGCGTCGGTTGTTGGGGCGCAACCGTCTTTCTGGCTATCGGAGCGCTGCGCGGCCGCCGACTACATAATTGGACTTCTGGCTTCTCGTGGACCCAGTCTGGGCTTCTTTCGGTAACTATTGGCGCCCCGCACTGACTCCGGATTCCTTGGTCTCCTCGCGCTACGTCTACTTCGCGGCTCAGCTCAGCATTTATAAAACACACACACACACACACACACCTGCATCGCGGCGCGCATCAGTGCCTTGTCCTTCTTCTTCTCCCAGGGGTAAAATATAAGTTTGCCGTAGATGTGATTGAAGAACGGCAGCAGCACATCCGTCTCGTTGGAGCGCTGAGTGGCATAGTCCCAGCTCTTGATGAGCGAAAAGACGGGCACGGTGCACTTCGGGACCCTGCTGGAGCGCCGGTCGTCCTCTCGGAAGCACCGCCCCTCGTCCCACACGTTCATAAGGAACATGGTATCGGGGAAGTCCAGGCCGCGGCGGGTGGCGTTGCGGAGGCTCGTCACCATGGCCTTCATCTGCGAGCATACCGCATGCGTATGTCCAGGGAGGGCACGGTGAGCGGGGGGCCGACCCAAGAAGCAGCGCGAAAGACGTACATTTGACGGGCCGGGGTGAAAAGAAGAGAAGCGCCGCTCGCTTACGTAAAGAAATGCCAGGAGGGAGGGTGCATGTGCCCAAGTCGACATGGTGCCTTCACGTCGGTCCCTGTGGTGGTGGCGGTGGTGGTGGTGGCGGTGAAGGCGGTCGTGGTGGTGGTGGTGAGCAGGGATGACGTAACGGAAGCAGGTTGGCTCAGGAAGCTCTGTGGGTGCCCCGCCTCGCCGGACGTCGTCACCAACACATACACCTCCCCTCCCCCGCGCCCCGGCCGTTCACGTTCCCTCCGCCGGTTTCCTGATCGGCTTCCTGGCCGATGGGCTTCCTTCGCAAACCCCGCCTCTCCCCTCCCTACCCAAGTATCCCCTACCCAAGTACTCCCGACCCAAGTACTCCCGACCCAAGTACTCCCGACCCAAGTACTCCCGACCCAAGTACCCCCGACCCAAGTAATCCTGACCCAAGTACTCCCGACCCAAGTACTCCCGACCCAAGTACTCCCGACCCAAGTACTCCCGACCCAAGTACTCCCGACCCAAATACTCCCGACCCAAGTACTCCCGACCCAAGTACTCCCGACCCAAGTACCGAACCCATCCCACCCGGTTGATTGTCAGCGACATGGGTTTCTCGGCCAGGGGCAGGAATGTCACCCGCCCCTGCTTGATAACCACAAGGCTCAGGTATTTCTGCGGCCGCCCTTTCCCTAGCGTCTCCATAAGGTCGTACAGCTGTCGTGCGGTGTACTTGCGTCCGAGCCAGGGCGCAAAATCAGGGTTCTGGTTGTCCCTGAGGACAACGAGGGAGGACACGATGAGGGAGGACACGATGAGGGACGACACGATGAGGGACGACACGATGAGGGACGACACGATGAGGGACGACACGGTGCCGTGCTGGCGCGGGTGGTGTGAAGCCGTGGCAAGCTGATGTCACTGTCCTTGCTGCCAGCTGTCGGGGGATGTGACGGTGTCAGCGTCCGTGCTGCCAGCTTTTGGAACGCCCTTCATCCAAATTCTCCACCGCCGCTTCGACCCCGCTTGCTGCACCTCATGAAAAACATCCCCGGCTCAAGAGTCCCACCGACTTCCTGTCCGCCCGGTGACCACTCACAAAGGGAAAACAACAATACCCTACCCCACAAGCTTGCCAAGAGCCTACGATGAACAGTTGGTATCTAGCGGGGCGCGGGCCTATGGGCCTGCCCGTAAGCCGTTGGCCTGAGCCTGCTTCAGCACCCCACTTAACCCCACTGATCCGCGACCCTCGCTTCCGCCGGTCCCTGCCTCACTTATAGATGGGCACCATCTGCTCGTCGACGGTGGCGCGGGTAAAGCCAGATGCCGTTTCGAGCACGACGGGCTCGTCGTCGGACTGAGCCTGGGTGGCACACGTTACCAGGCGCGCAACAGGGCAGTTGCAAGCCTCGCGGACGACAGTATACAAGCGCACCGTGAAATCCGTAAGCGTTGTCACGCACCTGTGACGAACCCATGATCATCGCCATAAATAACAGCACGGCTAGCCATGCTCCTCGTGCCGTAAAGCGGGGCGCCCACGTCGTCGACTCGCTAGTGGTGCCCATTGCCACCAGCATCAACGTCTACGATCAGGTCACAGTGTACAAGTAGATGAGGTATATCACAATTACTGGTAGGTACTCTATGATAGCAGCTTGGGGGCTTAAACGTGCACCTCAGCGGCCCGAAATTGCGAATAAGTCGATCAGGAACTTAAGTTCCTGACTTCAGCCTCCATCTCAAAGTTTAGACATATCATAGGTATACAACTTGCGAATCGCACGCGATGGCAATATTGTACGGACTGCTGCAACAGTATTGCCTCCTTGTGGTTACGAGCATTTGTGCTGAAGGGTATTTACACAATGCTCAAGTACCAATGTTCGTAGCCGTACTTTGGACCAGCATAGGTCGGGCCTCCTGACCTCCGGGTCTAACGCGCTAAGTAGAACAAACGGCCACCATTTTGTTTGTTGGTGGGATGGTGGCCGCTTATGCACAACGGCATACGTCTATTTAAGTCACTGTACGGCAATGATGGATGCTGAATTGTCAACCTTTGCACCATAGCAGGTTATAGGGATCCCATGAATTATGTATGCGACGAGATAAAATCGTACTGTCTCAAGTCCGCACCGCGCGAAATCCTAGCTCCGTATATGCGTGGAGCTCGCTGCGTTGTCCGATGGATACGTTTGTATTAGGCGAGTTTGTGGACGTACGGAATTACGGTCGTGCGGAAGTGATTGAGCCGCTGGTGACGGAACCGGGAGCGCGGTTCCACGGGCGAGTCCACGTTCGTTATCAAAGCGACGGAAAGACATATTATGCCCGGCCGGAAAACTTGCGGAAGACGGTTCAGGTGCGCCGGCGACGTCCCCGCCGCTGCAAGCCATCACCGAGAAAGGACCTACTCTAGACCTCACAGCGTCATTGTGGCGCCTGTACGATAGTTGGATCGCATTAATCACGCGGATATCCGGCGGCGTCAACGAAACAACCTCCATCGCCACGGCCCGCGCGAACCACCCGGTCCACAATGGACAACTCGCCCACAACTCGCCCATGCCCCCTGTCGCATGCGGATCCCCTCGCTCAACTCCTGCGCCTCTGCGCTCGTCCCTGTACGGCTCTTCCCTGTACGGCTGCCGCCGTGCGGCGTCATGCAGCTGCGCGGCTGCCGGCGCCACTCGCACGTGCTTGCACCCGCCGCCCACAGACCATCACGCAGTCAACGCCCCGTCATCTGCCCAGCACGCGCCATGCTTTCGCCCTAGGACCCCCCCTGGAGCCTAATCCCACTGCGACCATGCCGCCTAGGCCCCCATCTCTTGCCCTACAGCCACACCCGGCGCACCAGCCCTGCCAACCGTGCTGCCGCCGCCTTCCCGCTGCACACCGGCACGTGGGCGCCACCCCGAGCTGCATTTTATCCCCTCCCGCTCATGCGACTGTACCGATTGTATCGACTGTATCGATTGTGTCGACTGTAAAGACGTACCCCTGGAAACAAAACTGCCCAGCGTTCGTGGGCTCTTCATGTCTTGCTGGTCAAGTAACATGACCGCTTCCCCTCGTACTCCAATCGCATCTTTCCCCCCCCCCCGCGCGCATCGCCCCGCCCACCACAGGTCAAGCAGCGGGTGCTGCTGTGCCATTCCACCACCCACTACCGCACATGCGCCGCGTCGGTCGTCAACTTCGGCGATGCAGTGCTGGAGGTGGGCTCGCACGAGGGTGAGCAGCAACATGGGGGGTGGGAGGTGAGCACAAACAGCACAAACAGCACAAACGGCACAAACAGCACAAACAGCACAAACAGCACAAACGGCACAAACAGCACAAACAGCACAAACAGCACAAACAGCACAAACGGCACAAACAGCATAAACAGCACAAACAGCACAAACAGCGCAAACGGCGCAAACGGACCTGGACCCCCCCGTCATTTTTTGCAACCCTCCCTCGTCTCACCTCCCAAGCCACGTAGCCAGTCCTGTGGCTGCGACACGTCTCGGCCATCGCCACCACCTGCACCACCACCACCAGTGCCCGCCCCGCATTCTTGCGTTCAGCCGTGGCCCTTTCCCTCCACCACCACCACCGCCGCCCTCCGCAGCGCCTTGCCCCCTGCCCCCCTGCCCCCCCCCGTTCCCCCTGCGCCCTCCTGCCCCCTCCCGCCCTCCTGTCCCCCCGCCTCTCGCCGTCCGCCACCGTCACCGCCACCGACCACAGCAACCCCGCCCCCTCCCGGCCCTCCTACCTCCCGCCCGCCTCCAGGCGAGTGCACCTGGCAGCTCAGCCGCCGCTGCCGCTACATCGTGGGCGTCGACAAATCGGTGATCACGGTGGAGGCTGCGAGGCGGCGCTATCCGGCGCTGCGCTTCGAGGCGGTGGACGGCTTTGACGTGCCTGCCCTCAAGGTAGGCAGCGGTGTGGGCGTGTGGGGCCGCCGCGGAGAGGGACCCCCACGTCCACAGGCGGGGTGACGTACCCGAGGGGAGCTGCATAGATAGGTGCATGGGTGTTGTATCCTGGGCACACCGTGGATGGAACACCCGCTTGCAAGCCCTTTTCAATAAGGCATAAGGCGGCATAAGGCACAAGGCATAGCATAACAACGGATGTCAACTGTTGCGGCGGCGGCCGTACGTTGAGTGCTGCCACAAGTGCCCCAGCGGGAGGCCGCCGCTAGCTGGTGGAGTGAGGATTTCTTTTCGCGCGAGTTCGTCGCGAGCATGAGGTAGATGTAGATACGCGCGACGGGCGAAAGAGTACCGTATCCATCCCCCCCGCCGCCTGCTCGCGCGATTCCGTTATTTGCGTGTGCGTCCTGATTAGGCGCTGGGGCCGCCCGACGGCAGCGGGTTCTCTGTGGTGCTGGTGGACATCGGCGGCATCGCTAGCCTGTCGACCGTGGCCGCCCTGGTCGGGCTCTACTACAAGGTACGTGAGCGTCAGCCTCAGCTTTTTCTTCTTTTTAAAAGTGCTGTTGGCTGTCTTTTTAAAAGTTTGTTTGTTTAACTTGTTTGTTTAAGGTTTTGTTACGTGCGAAGTCGGTCTCGCTCGGGCTCCTGGACGACCGACCGGAACGTGCCAGAAACGCTAGGAGCTAGCGAGCTAGCTGGCACCTACCAATTATGTACGGCGTGGTTGTGCGATAATCGCCATGCCTTGATGCAGGGCTCGCTGGCAGGGGCTAGCGGAGAGGTGGCGGCTAGCAAGGGAGGGTTATGTCACTCCCTACAGCCAGGAACTGCCGGCTGCATCTTTCCACGCGCGAGGGACCTTGGGCTGAAGCGTTGCCGCCGCCCTGCGGCCCCCCCCCACTCCTTGTCCCAAGTCGAGTTACCGGTTATTTCCTGTAAACCCCCTTTTGTCGCCTCCCCCCCTTTTTCGTAAGCTAGTTTCTGCCCGTCTCCTATGCCGTGTAACCAAGTCTACTCGCCACCCCCCCCGCTTGCCACGATACCCATCCCGCCCCCGAAGGAGTTTCCGTACAACACAAAGATTGTCGTTAAGAGCGTCTTCCTGAAGCGCATGGTGGAGAACTGCTTGCCGTACAACGTAGAGAAGCGCAACCCTTGGCTGCTGCTGGGCGGCGGCGGCGGTGGGCAGCAGTCTGGCGGGGGCGAGGCGGGGGATCAGGGCGGCGGCGTTGCTGCGGGTGAGTCGGAGGAAGGGTGCGAGGAGGGTGCGGCAGGGGGGGATGGAAGCGAGGGTGGGGGTGAGGGAGGGGGTGGAGCGGAGGCTGGGGATGAGGCTGGTGGGTTAGGGCCGCCGGGGTTGCCTAGGCGGCGGCGGGGGAGGAGAGGCAGAGGCAGAGGGGCGGGAAGAGGCGGCGGCGGAGGAGGGTCCGGAGTTGGAGGCGGAGAGGGGGCCGGAGAGGGAGGCGGAAAGGGGGGCGGAGAGGGAGGCGGAGAGGGAGGCGAAGATGGCGGGCAAGAGGAGGCGGGTCAAGAGGCGGCGGGGCAGGGCCGGCGGGGGCGCGGGCGGGGGCGTGGGCGGGGCCGGGGGCGGCGTGGAGAGGTAGAGGATGTGGCGCGGGCGGAAGCCGTCGACAATGGCGATGTGGCTTCCGAGGTGCAGGCGACAGCGGTAGCTGAGTGAGTCGGAGACGGAGGCGGTGGGGCGGTGACAGGAGGCGGCGAAATTTGTTGCACGGTCTGTTGCAAGGCTCTGAAACGCTGATCTGGGTCGGACCCAAAGTAGCGCGATGGGTGCGGCGGAAAGTGCGGCGGAAACGCAAATGCGGGCTGCGCCCTCCTGACTTAAGTTAGCATACAACGCCGATATACGGGTTGCGGACTTCCTCGGCGAGTAATCCTCGGCGCTTTCGGAGTCGCGGCAAAACCGTCTATAATCGCGTTTGCGCAGCGACTTTACTAGCAATTGGAAAGGTGCTGGGCTACTGAAAGGTTGTGAATACGGTTTAAGCCCAGGTAGCGGCAATGTTACCGACCTTTATTGATGCCGCTTCTGGTTTCGAATGCGTCACTTCTCGTGCACTATTTCAGACGGCGCCTGGCAAGGCCAGTTGTGCACAGTTTGCTGGATACAGGATTACGCAGGCCACAGCGTTTATGGCAGCCTTGGCGCGGAGCTGGCGCTGGCTAAGCAAGGGAGGTAAGAGGCTGCCGCTGGCTAAGCAAGGGAAGTAAGAGGCTGCCGCTGACTAAGCAAGGGAAGTAAGAGGCTGCCGCTGGCTAAGCAAGGGAATTAAGAGGCTGCCGCTGGCTAAGCAAGGGAATTCAGAGGCTGCCGCTGGCTAAGCAAGGGAAGTAAGAGGCTGCCGCCCTACCCTAACGGCGAGCCGAACGAAGACGCTCGGCAGCTAGCCGTCTGGGGCTCCGGAGCTGATTTCGGAGTTGATGGGAGGGTCGCGTCAGGATCAACAGGCGGCCGGGCCGAGCCCTGCCGAGCTACCGGCGTTCCATGCGAGATGTCTAACGTACGAACGAGTGGGAGGCGTCGTACTCGATGACGCGTCCGCAGGTGCACGAGGCCATGGACCCGGTTTCCGTACAGACCGATCCCATCCTGCCACCGGCCAGGGGCGCCAGCCACATGCGTCAACTATGCAC